>JANAVB010036019.1:7588599-8194801 GCA_029216955.1 Iris pallida
CTGTCAATTATTTAGGCCAATTCCAGCTCTTAAGTCATAAATGTTCTTTTGTATTCCATTACTAAGAGTATTGATAAATTGAATTATATATGTACTATTTTACCTAAGATTTCATTAAGTAAAATATAAAAAATGGATTATTCCATTTTAGTTAGACTAGTAGATGGTGCTATATAATTAAAACACATGGACATATAACTAATAGTCAACAATATTAGGAATTGATCTTAACCAACTTGTATATATTATCAGGAGGATATCCAGCTTTACCACCCATTCACGATCACCCTGAGCAAGGCAAGTATACTCCTCGGATTTCTCCATTACTTCATGTCTTGTGCTTTTCAATGCTCATGCTTGTACCTTCTTGTTGACACGATATTGCACGATCTTGTCTTGTATCTTGTTTTGTGAGTTTACTTGTGTCTGGAAGGAGAAATACTACAGATGTATGATCAAATCTGAGTTACAATTCATGTGAATAGCTTTGGCCCCGCATCGTGCACGCGGGACCGAAGTCGTACCATTTCATGTTCCATGTTCTGCCTAAGTCGATCACACACTCTAGATATATTTTGATATATTGCACACGTCAGGTTCATTGTATATTTCATGTTCAGGCTTCATTTCATGTTCCCTGTATTTACTTTTCAATATTCATGTTCTTATTTCTCGTACTTTATATTTTATGTTCTCATGTACTCATTTCCATATCATGATATTCTTTTTCATTTTCCTGGATATACTTAGCTCCTCTCCTGACTTGGATATCTTACAGGTGTACTTACAAGATATTGTTCTACCTTATAGGCCAGAGCCTGTGATCTTAGCTGAGCAGGTTGAAGACATGACTTAGCTAGAGGTTTCAGGTTTTGACTACTTAGCTTTACTCCTAGATATTGTTTTTAGAGTTCATAGCATATTTTATTCCTGTTGACTCTAGTACCTTTATAATATATGGATTTGTGGATTATGGTGATCTTTCTGGGAACATTTTTAGATGCCGTGATTGTGCATGTTTATGTTTATCTGGTTAGATTTCCCTAGCTTGGTACAGCTTACTTCGTTATTTCTAACGACGAAGGCTGGGCGTGTCTGACTTATGTTCGATTATTCGGGAGCGGGTCATTACACGTGACCCTTCAGTGATGGATTTCGCATTAACGATCGAGAAGCCCAGCGTTACTTTCCTATTGATGTCCACTATGATCCCAATGGATGCTGACGATGACGATAATGAAGATGATGATTGAGGATGTTCTCTAGTGTTACAGCGTCACTATTTATGTTTTACTTATATTTTTTCATGTATTAGTGATAAATGCTTCTTTCAAGAATTATCATACTTTAGTAGTTATGAGTTTCTTTCTAGTCAGCATGTAGTAGTTATGAGTTTCACATTTTCAGCGCCCTATGTATTTCTGATTCTACATCTTTTCTTTATGCACTTTTCATCTATGTTTGTGTTGAGTACCGTTCTGTTATTTTTTGTATGAAAAATGAGAGAAATTTATGATACTTTTATTACTCTGTTGATTATAAGATAATTTTATCAATCGTATTGCTCTCAAAAGTTTGGTTTAGTTTTTCTTTCTAGACTTCACAGATGTTCAGCAAAAATATGTTCTTACGGGGGAGCAAGTCAAACAAATGACCTGATTTTATTATGGGGGAGGAATTCCAAAAAGATATTGTACAATTGTACGAGCTACTTCCGTACCGGTCTACTTCCAAAACAAAGTTGAATGGCGATAATAGTATCAAATTGTAGTTTTTGTCACATTATCAAAATGGGGGAGATTGTTGGCCCACGAAGCCATGATCAACTTAATTTTAATAATTGACTTAAAACTCTGACATTGATATAAAGGGCAAAGAAGACTTCAAAAAGAATACAGAAGATTGCACGTAATTGTCAAAGAAGATTTTTATACTTTATTCTGTATTCACTATTTTCTTGAGTATAGATAAATTGTGAGTCGGGATCACTGGCAATTTAGTGTCGATTCCCTTGGTTCACTCCTGATCGACAGCAAATTCCTATTCTTTTTGATCTATAACGTTCAAAGTTTTGAACGTTGCCCTAACTGTGTTTTGCCCGAACTCTGCCTCAAAAATTCTTATAAAAAGAGAAGATTTTGTTATTTCTAATCACTCATTCATTCTTTATCTTCTCTATATATTCTAAAACCTTCCTATCTACAAATAGTTTTAATCTTTCTATTCCCCTGACAACTCCTATTCTTCTAAGTGCTTGTGGTTTCTGCTTAGGAGTAATTGAGTTGCACAAGCTTGGTGAATAAAAATATTCCTCAGAAATGTGTTAAAGTTTGATCATGGACTTCGGATTAAAATATGACGGTGTTGAAGTTGGTGTGTTCTTCGAGTAAAGCACGCGGTGTAATCTCTATTTCAAATAGTTAATAGCTGGCAAGAGTTCTTGCCACTGGACTAGTCCTCTCATATGAAAACCGATATAAACCTCGGTGTTTGCATATTTTCTTCTTGCACGATTTAATTACTATTTTACTTTATTATATTTAAGTAATTATTTTATATCTACCTTTACCTGCCAAAATTTTATTTAGAATATTCTTCTGCTGCACTCTATTCGCCCCCTCCCGAGGTGTCATCGATCCCACATTTGCTGCTTGATTTTGATGAATGCATTTTCGTGGTGGTTTTCTGTGATTGGTTTTTGCTGCTTGCTTTTATCGCATTTCGCATTCAGTCTGAATCCTTAGAGAAATATATTAAAGTATGCTAATCAAATGTTGGTGTCAATGTAGGATGCATAGACTGAGCGTGATCAGTATGTGATGTTTCTCCTTCTCTTAAGTAGATTTATTTTGGTGAATTTCTTTAACCAAGCTACCATTTATCTCTACGTCTTAACAAAATATCTCTAGTCAACTCTTTTATTGTGTCCCTGTAATCAGCGATACTATAATAACAAAAGATAAAAGAAGATAAATAAACTGAATCACTTGCTAGATTTTTGAACAGTTTTCTTACCCGTTTCTATAGGAATGCTTACATGTTACTTAAGCAAATGCAATAACTGTCAGACATGTATAGAAGAACTTATAAGCGTTGAAATGAATGAAAATTGAATACTAAGATAGGAGCTGTTGCTACGTGATTCGTCGAATGAAGGGCATGAGTAATGTGTCATTTAATTATTGCAAGCATGAATGATTAAGTCTATTGTTGCACAATTAAGTTCATCTGATAGAGTTATAGACCATGTATTGGGATCGGACAACTTGTGCACAAGGTAAAAGTCGTTCTACGGTTCTGGGGCACTGGGAATCGATCAGCCTAGGAGGGATTATAATAGTGCCCTGAGGTGAATGCTAGACCTCGCGATCAGGAAGGTGTTGTGTCCATTAGTGAAGATCTAAACCATGAGCCCAACAGCTAATCATGGGAAATGACCCATGAACCTCTTTATAGTTAGGCCTCATGCATATCCAAGGGTTTACTGTTAGCTTAACGTTGAATGCAGAGACGGAACTTAAGAATATTTATATATACAAATTGTGATAATTCTTCTCTATTGCAGGTATAGATCACCGTCTGTGGGTAAGCTTTATACATAAGTGTTATGTCTTTTACTGCTTATGTTTCTTATGAATTGTTAAAAAGAAATTAGACAAGTACAAAGATCACATAATATGATGCTAGCTTTACTGTATACTTAGTGCAGATTTATGTGAGTTTGTCCATAGCCGCTCATTATTACGTATTATTACTGACCCATGTTTTGGGCAACATTTCAGGTAAGACCGAGAAAGATTTTAGCTGAGGCGCTAAAGCTCGTCCAGCCTAGTGGAGTTTGTTCAATAGCCTTAAAGTTTTTCTCATTTCAAGTCTAGTAGTTTCCTTTCAAGGTGTCTTTACATTTGGTTTAGGTAATAAAGGGACATGATGTATGGGCATTGTGGCTATTTTCAAAAGAGTTCTAAATAAAAAATGAAAGCCTATTAGGCATTATGAGTCACAATTAATGTACCTTGTATCCTATCGAGTTATTCAATAAAAGTACTTTTTATTTCAAATCTCTGTGTAAAATTTGGTTTTCTGCATTTTAAATGTTTTGCTGGTGTTATATTTTGTTTAATATATGTGTATTGTGTAGGTACTAGCCTTGTGCAAGCGCAATTAGGCTTGCAAGGCATCATGCCCTGTAGGAACGAAATCGTAAAGCAGAATACTCTAGAGGGGGGTGAATAGAGTTGGCAGCGGAATAATGCTAATTAAAAATTGTTAGCAGCAAGATCATAAAATAATAATGACAACTAAATAATGTAAAGGCAGAGATAAGAAAGCAAACGCAAAGACAGCGATGTATACTGGTTTTCCTCTATTGAGGACTAGTCCAGTCGGTAGAACTCTTGCTACCAGTTGAATCTACTATTGGCAAAACCGCAAGTTTTTTTACGAAGTCCTTGCAACTTCTACAACGCGAGCTTTGATACGAAGAACTCGTCCAACTTCAATTGTGAAGAGGTATTCTTCTATCAAGCCTTCTGATTATAATCACTCATAAACTTCTAGACCGCACCGCACTGGCAAATCGACTAGAGGATTGTAACTGGCTTGGGATCTGAAAATTAAAGCTCGAGAAAAACTCTTTGGAAGACGGAAAGCTTTAAATAGAGAGAAGATTGAAAGTGAATGAGTGAGTTAAAATGATCGAAATCCTTCTATATTTATAGGAGTTCCAAGGACCGAATTCTGGCAGAATATCGGGCATAATTCGGGCAGAACTCGATGAGCAAATCTCGGTCAAATCTGCAACTGCAGGAGGACCAAGTTTCAAGTAATTCAAAAATCAAAACGGCTACTAACCGAACTCTGGCCGAACTCTTGCCGAACTCTGTCAGGGTTTGGTTAGGGTTTTTTAAAATAGATTTTTGGGAAATGTTGAAAACCTTTTTGGAGCTTTTGTAAATACGAATGTTTTTCAAAACTAAGGATATTTTAAAAAACATTTTGAAATCATTTTGCAATAGCCTATTTGCCAGTACGACTCGGTGTACAATTGTATTTCTAGACTCAATAAAATAGAAGATTACATTGCTCAAAGAAATACAGACTCGAACAGACAAACAACGCTTCGATCTTGAACTGAGTAGATAGCCGTTCTTGATCATGTCCAAGAGTCCGAGATATCCTGACTAGCTCCATATATCGAGACAGAGTTTGATCAATTATTAAAATCAGTTTGACCTTATGACCAATGGGCCAACAATCTCCCCTATTTTGATAATTGACAAACTATGAATGATATAACATCTTTTGAGATAAGATACCACAAAAATTGTTCAAAATTGTTCAGTCCCTGTATTATTCTCAAAATAAAATATTAGATCATTTTCCTCCCTCGTTGTCACTTAGCAAAATAATTGCATAAGAGAATGCTTCCCAGCAATCAATGCATAAGCTACAACAGTGAAGAAACACAAGAAAATAATATCTCATGCAGTGAGAATATACAAGACATAACAGAGAAGTATTTCACATGCAGTTTATAATATAGAAGCAGATAAAGATGCTATAAAGAATAAATAAACTGATATGAAAGATAAACTATGCATCCCATAAAAATAAAATGATGTTAAAGAGATATCAAGAAATATCCAGTACAAGTTCTAAAAAAAAACTGATAATAAAAGCTAAAAAGAAAGAAACTTGGAATGTCGGAACATTTTCAAATATACAGTAGACAATAACTAAGTCTCAAAATGAGCTAATATCAACATCATCACATCTCCTCATCATCCTCATCATCATCATCAGTGGCATGACCGCCATATCCAGAAGGACCAGCTCCAGAAGTACCAGCTCTAGAAGGGTGTGGAGTAGCGCCAGAACTGTGATTCCAATCATAAGCGTTACCGGGCTGAAAGTAGGTATGAACAGCCTTATCCTTATAGCGGTAACCAGAAAAGGTTGGATCTCTAGGAATAGAACCGACAGAATGTCTAGTTTGAGCAAATCGGAGATCAGCTAGAGAATTTGCTATCGCATGATAACGAGTGACGTCGAGGAACTCACATTCGCGGGCCATATCCGTTATCGAGACGTACAAATCAAAAAGATGCTGGTGTATGCCATCAAAGTTCATGGCATACTGCTGAGTAGGTGGAGGAGGTGGAGCAGTAGGAGGAGCAGCAGCAGTCATACTACGACGAGATAGCTTAAGAAACTTGGGCTCAGGGTCTTGAGTACAAGTTGACAGATCAATATCAAAATGCTGGAAGATGCGTAGTTGAATCATCGCATAAGAGATATTTCTATCTCTTGCACGACAACGTCCCATCATATGGATAATAGTCTTAGGGGCAGAAAAAGGAATCCCCTTAAGAATATGATACATAGCAGACAGCTCAAGTGATGTGACATCATCCTTTGAAGTAGACTTCGGAAGGAGAGTGGAGTAGATGATGCGATGCAATTCATAACTAAACAAGTTCAAGTTATTGGCCTTGAACTTTTTAGAGCGAACTCGATCAGGGGCATAGAGTTCATCTTTAAAACTAGCAAGTGTCGTACCGTCAGGGAAATCAAATTCTGTAATATCATCAAGCGGTGCACCTTCGTTACCAAGGATTTTCGTTAAGAGGACATCATTGAACTCGATATCTAGTCCGCTAACACGAGTACTTACGTCAAACATGTTTAGTACGATATTACAATAGAAAAGTCTAATGGCATTAGTAGCTACGGGGAAACAAAGTTTAACAAAGTGTTGTAACCATAATGCCTCAAAATAAGGGCGGTGCTCTGGAAACACAGTTTATTTGATAGGAGCGCCTGTTCATATGGATCTCATAGAAAAGTCTTCATACCACAGAAGGGCTTGATCTAGGGTTCGAAAATAAAACCCATCGAATGCGCCATCGCTCGATTGAACTGGCGAAAAGAGAGAATCCGTGTATGGATGTGAAGATGATTCTTCCTTATTAGGATTGGTCGTCTTCTTCCTCTTGAAGGGGTTGAATCCCTTAGGCGGCATTGTACAAATAAAGTAAATATGCACAAATTTAAAAGAAGGAGAAATACGGAGTTATACCTCTCGAGATTCAAGTATGCTGTAGAGGACAACGATCTCCGCATGAATCCAAAATTTGGATAGATTTTACCACGTAGATTGGGAGAAATAAAGTGGTGAAGAACTAGGGTTTGGAGAGCTTCGCGCGGCTGCTGTTGCTGTGGAAGAGGTTTTTAGAAGCAATGAATAAGAAGAGGCTCTCGGGTTCTGGTTATATAACCAGATACCACTAACCGAACTCGGGCCGAATTCGGTCCGAACTCTAGCCGAATTCGCCTAGGGGTTCTGTTAGTTGGTTTGGCCCACTTTCTTTTTCATTGACTCATTTAAAAAATTTAATTCAACGATTAGTAGTTTCAACCTTCAATTAATATAATTAATATTATTTTATAGATTAAATTTTGTTACACAACGACTGTCTCAGATTAGCTGTAGGAGTACTATCCCAGCTGGCGGAGGTTCACCGGAGAACTCTTAAGTACCGCTTCGCTTCAATCGTAGTTGTGGTGACAGACAGACTCTTTATTGGCTTGTCTCTAACACAGTTTTTTGCGTATTGAAATATAATTATAAAACAAAATTAATTAACATTATTGACGTCCAAAATTTTTAATTCTCGACGTATATAATTGAAACGATCTTCTGCTAGAGATTTTGTAATAATGTCAGCTAATTGATTCTCAATGTGTATGTGTACAAGGTCAATATCTCCATTCTGATGATGATCTCTAAGAAAATGATATCAGATCTCGATAAGCTTAGTACGAGAGTGACATACTGGATTCTTAGTCAAATTAATTGTGCTCGTGTTATCACAGAAAATGGGAATGTGTGTGAAAAATAAATCATAGCCTTCCAAGGTTTGTTTCATCCACAAAATCTGAGCACAACAATGTCCTGCGGCGATATACTCAGCCTCTGTTGTTTATAGGGCTACAAAATTTTGCTTTTTACTAAACCATGAGACTAAAGCCTTGCCTATAAAATGACATGTGCCGCTTGTACTTTTTCTATCAACTTTACATCCAGCAAAATCTGCATCCGAGTAACCAATAAGGTCAAAGGACTTGGTTTTCTGATACCATAAGCCAATAGGATAAGTGCCCTTAAGGTATCGAAAGATACGTTTAACTACGCACAGATGTGATTCCTTTGGATTAGCTTGAAAACGTTTACACAGGCAAACACTAAACATAATATCTGGATGACTAGAAGTTAAATAAAGTAAACTACTGATCATACCTCGATACTTACGTGTGTCGACAGGCTTGCCTTGTTCATCAATATCAAGCTTTGTTGAAGTTGCCATCGGAGTGCCAATAGGTTTGACATTGTCCAGATCAAACTTCTTTAGCAAATCTTTTGTGTACTTGGCTTGATTTATGAATGTCCTATTGTCAGTTTGTTTGATTTGCAGTCCGAGAAAGAATTTCAGCTCTCCCATCATGCTCATCTCAATCTCATTCTGTATACACTTAGAGAATTCTTGACAAAGAGATTCATCAGTAGATCCAAATATAATATCATCAACATAGACTTGTATTAAAAGAATATTATTATTCAAAGACTTTATAAACAAAGTAGTGTCAACCTTTACCTTTGAAAAACCGTTATCAAGTAGAAAAGAGCTTAGACGATCATACCAAGCACGAGGGGCTTGTTTCAAACCGTATAAAGCATTCCTCAACTTGAAAACATGATCAAGGTTTTTAAAATCTGTGAAACCTGGAGGTTGTGCTACAAAAACTTCTTCTTTTATAAAACCATTTAAAAATGTACTCTTGACATCCATTTGAAATAATTTAAAATTATAAAAACATGCAAATGCACATAACATGCGAATGGATTCTAATCTCACAACTCGGGTATAATTCTCATCGTAGTCGATACCTTCTTCCTGATTATATCCTTGAGCTACGAGTCGAGCCTTGTTACGAGTCACTAAACCATTCTCATTATGTTTATTTCAGAATACCCAACGGGTGCCAATGACCGGATGATCAATAGGTCTGGGAACAAGTTTCCAAACTTGATTCCGTTTAAATTGGTTTAATTCCTCATGTATAGCATCTAACCAAAAATGATCACTACATGCTTCATCAATGGTTTTTGGTTCTAGCTGTGAAATAAATGCAACACTAGAAATAATATCTCTACTGGATGTACGAGTACTTACACCTTTGATAATATCACCAATTACCAAATCCTTTGGATGATCAGCCGTAAATTTCAATCTTTTCGGCAGACTCTGAAGGTAGCTGCTTCCGGGTTCTTCTTTTGGAGAATCAGCTGGTGTTGAGCTTGGTACAGTTAGATCTTCATCATTGTCATCGATAGTCATTTGATTCAATTCATCAAAGGTGACGTTGATTGATTCTTCGATGATCATAGTTCGTTTGTTGAAGACTCTGTATTCTTTGCTCTTGGCCGCATAACCTAAAAATATACCTTCATCGGCCTTTTCGTCAAACTTTGCCAAATTATCTTTTGTATTAAGAATAAAGCATTTACAACCAAATATTCTAAACTATAAAACTGATGGAATTCTATCAAACCATAACTCAAATGGAGTCTTCTTCGATTTGGGTCGAATTAGAACTCTATTGAGAACAAAATAAGCTGTATTGACAGCTTCAGCCCAGAAATATTTGGGTAGACTAAACTGGTTTAACATTACTCTGGCCATTTCGGATAGAGTTCTGTTCTTACATTCCACAACTCCATTTTGTTGTGGAGTCCTAGGACAGGAGAACTCGTGTACAAAATCGTGTGTGTCACAAAATTGCTCAAACTCTGCATTCTCGAATTCGCCACCATGATCGCTTCTAATACGAGTGATCCTGCAACCTTTTTCATTCTGTACTTTCTTACAAAAGGTGACAAATTCGGATAATGCATCATTCTTGCGTGTCAAAAAGTATACCCACGTGTATCTGGAGTAATCATCTACAATTACAAAAGCAAATAACTTTCCTCCGAGGCTAGAAACTCTGCTAGGACCAAATAAGTCCATATGTAGCAATTGTAGAGGTCTAGTAGTACATACTGCGTTTACTGACTTGAATGTGGATTTGGTAGCTTTGATCTTTTCACATTGGCTGCATACCGAATCCTTCTTGAATGTTATGTCCGGTAAACCGCGTACTAGCTTCTTCGTGGATAATCTTGAGATTGTGTCCATATTTGCGTGACCGAGTCTCATATGCCACAGATGACTCTCATCACTTTTAGCCATTAAGCATCTATCTGAAATGTTAGTTTCTTCCAACAAATAGAAAACATATATGTTGTCTTTCCTGATACCTTCAAAGATAGTACAACCAGTTTAGCTATCAACTATAGTACATTTGTCTTTGCCAAAGTTGATGCCATAAACATGATCAGCTAAATGACTTATGCTGAGTAGATTATGTTTCAACTCGGTAACCAGACAGACATCCTTAATCACAGGATAGGAAGATTTACCAATATCACCGATACCAATGATATACCCTTTCAAGTTGTTACCGAAGGAGACATAACCTTCCTTCTTCTTCTTCGACAGTGTTGCAAATAATGTAGCGTCACCGGTCATATGCCGTGAACAACCGTTGTCGAGGATCCATTTGCTTTTAGTATGTGAAAGGTGTTCCACCTACAAAACAATTTACAGATAAAACTTTTGGTACCCATTTCTTGTAGGGTCCTAAGATGTTACCTTTTGGTATCCATGCATAAATATTTAAATCAACAAGCTTTTTGATTCTACATGCAGGAGAAATATGACCAGTGTGGCCACAATAATGACATTGTGCATGTTGAGTGTTGAAAGCTGAGTGGTGTGCATGGTTGGTTGGTTTAGGTTTTCTAGTATGGAAGAAAGCATACCTATAATCCTGTTTGGGCTTATCCTTTTGGGTTAAAGGTTTGATACGGTTAGGTCTGATTATGTTTGGTTTGGGAATGTTCCGATTATTCGGTAAGTGACCCGTGTTAGGATAGGAAGCAGCAGTCTCAGGCTATTTTCCTAACCTAATTTCTAATATTTTGGAAGTGTCATACAACTTAGTATAGTCAGAAGTGAGTGCTTCCATTCTGACTTGTGTACATTGAAGACTTTTCTTCTCTTTAGAAAGTTCTTCTTTCAGTTGGTTAATAATTTTGTCTTTCTCTTCGGATGACTTGGTAGTCTCGTGTAATAAGAGCTTGACAGATAAAAGTTCACCAGACTCACTAACATTATTTCTAACCTCAGCTAGTTGGTCGGTAAGTCTTCCTATTTCACCTTTGTACTCTTTGAGTACCTTTTTAGAGGTCTGATATTTGCTACGCAGTTTCCTGTAATCACTTATCAGTTCACTGAAGGCTTCTCCTAATTGCTCAAAGGTGAAGTCATCATCTTTATCAACTACAGGTTTAGTAGGTACCTGATCGGATGCCATAAAGCATACGTATGCAGCATCTTCTGATTGTTCGTCTTCTGAGTCGTTGGCTTCACTTTCATGCCATATGCTGGTGTTGGCATACTTCCGTGATGTTGATCTCTTCAGGTTCCCTTTTTCATACCTGTTGCTCTTCTTGTTTGATGATAAGTTTGTAGGACAATCCTTCTTCATGTGTCCCTTCTTCTTGCAGCTATAGCAGACAGCATCATCTTGATACCAGTTGTTGCTGCTATTATTTTCTTTGGCTTTCTTCTCATATCTCATAAATCTTTTGAATTTCCTTGCTAGGAGTGCTTGATCTTCAGCATCAGATTCACTGCTATCTGAATCACCTTCAGAAGCTTTTCTGTGCTGAGCCTTGAAAGCAATCGTCTTCTCCTTTGGTGCAGGCTCTTCAAAATCTTGGAGCTCCAGTTCATAAGTGAGTAGCTTACCCATGAGTACTTCGAGGGACATAGTTGTGAGGTCGTTCCCTTTAATGATTGCATAAGCCTTTGGAATCCCGTTCTTGGTAAGTGCTCGTAGGAGTTTACGAATCTTTTCATGTTATTGTAATCTTTGCCTAGGAATGACAAAGATTTACAATATCCAAGAATTTCTCGAACATCTGAGTAACTGTTTCGTTGGGCTTCATCTTGAACACCTCGTACTCCTGAGTAAGTCTGCTGACTTTTTATTCTTTGACTTGAGTGGTTCCCTCATGTGTGACTTCAAGAATTTTCTATACTTCATTTGCAGTTGTGCAGATGGACACCCTGTTAAATTTAGTTCTGTCTAAAGCACAAAATAAAGCGTTAATAGCAAGTACGTCAAGACTGGTCTTTTTCTTTTCTTCCTCTGTATATCTTTTATGGGGTTTTTCAGTTAAAACTCCATCAACATTTATACGAGGTGGCTTTTGATAGCCATCAATAACAATAGACCATAAATCAAAGTCAAGAGATTTTAAGAAGAAACTCATCCGTGTTTTCCAATAGGTATAATTTTTACCATCAAACAGTAGAGGTATGTTTGTGGCCTGGCCTTCACTTGTGAATTTCATAGTTGCCATGTGTTGTGCTGTGATATATATAGCAATTAATTAAATGAATAAATAATTGCAATATTATCTTGCTTTACCTGTAACACCCGTTCTGATACCAATTGTAGGAATAAAATCGTAAAGCAGAATACTCTAGAGGGGGTGAAAAGAGTTGGTAGCGGAATAATGCTAATTAAAATTGTTAGCAGGAAGATCACAGAATAATAATCACAACTAAATAATGTAAAGACAGAGATAAGAAAGAAACGCAAAGACAGCGATATATACTGGTTTTCCTCTGTTGAGTACTAGTCCAGTCGGTAGAACTCTTGCTACTAGTTGAATCCACTATTGGCAAAACCGTAAGTTTTCTTACGAAGTCCTTGCAACTTCTACAACGCGAGCTTTGATACGAAAAACTCGTCCAACTTCAATTGTGAAAGAGGTATTCTTCTATAAAGCCTTCTGATTACAATCACTCAGAAACTTTTAGACCACACCGCACTGGCAAATCGACTAGAGGATTGTAACTGGCTTGGGATCTGAAATTAAAGCTCGAAAAAACTCTTTGGAAGACTGAAAGCTTTAAATAGAGAGAAGATTGAAAGCGAATGAGTGAGTTAAAATGATCGAAATCCTTCTCTATTTATAGGAGTTCTAATGACAGAATTCTGGCAGAATTCGGGCAGAACTCGATGAGCAAGTCTCGGTCAAATTTGCAACTGCGGGAGGACCAAGTTCCAAGGAATTCAAAAATCAAAACGGCCACTAACCGAACTCAGGCCGAACTCTGGCCGAGTTCTGTCAGGGTTTTTCAAAATAGATTTTTGGGGAATTTTGAAAACCTTTTTGGAGCTTTTGTAAATACGAATATTTTTCAAAACTAAGGACATTTTAAAAAATATTTTGAAGTCATTTTTGAATAGCCTATTTGCCAGTATGACTCGGTGTACAATTGTATTTCTAGACTCAATAAAATAGAAGATTACATTGCTCAAAGAAATACAGACTCGAACAGGCAAACAACGCTTCGGTCTTGAACTGAGTAGATAATCGTTCTTGATCATGTCCAAGAGTCCGAGATATCCTGACTAGCTCCATATATCGAGACAGAGTTTGATCAATTATTAAAATCAGTTTGACCATATGACCAATGGGTCAACATGCCCAAGCGAGAACGATCGGTTCCATAGAGATCCAAACGAGGACGAACGATCCCGAAAGATCGAGGCATGAAAAAGTTGTATCAGAGCGCAACTTTATGTCCATGGCCTATTTAAAATGTCATTTTCAAAAGATATATAAGTATTTTGATAATTTTTAGTGGTCTCGATTTTGTGTTATGAAAACCCAAGTCCCATATAGTAAGCTCATAATATTTTATGAGACTGAAAATAGTCACTCTTTTGTAAAGGAATAACACGGGAAGGTAGTCAGGATCCTCCTTGAACATCCACCTCAATCGACCCGAGGGAGCGAATATTGGCCCTAATAAAAACTCAGCAAAAATAAGGTGGGGATCGCAGCATGGCCCAAGAGAGGTAGTTGGATGCCTTGGCCAGAATATTATCTTCGCTTGTGGCCAACCAAAATACTACCGCAGCGACCGCCCCGACAGAAACCCCTGCGATTAGGCCCCTGGATGCCGATGAACCGCAACAGGCTCGTAAGAAACCATTTGATCCATAGGACTTCCGAAGTACAAAACCTCCAGAGTTTGAGGGCATGACGTTAGCAAATAAGGTGATAGACTGGATCAAAAAAATGGAGTGCATATTCTCATTCATCGACGTTACTAGTAGCAAGAATGCGGTATGCGCTGCCCTAAAGCTACGCTTGCGAACAGATGACTGGTGGAAAGGTAAGAAGCCAGAACTGCACGCCAGGGCCAGAGACAAAAAGATTACCCGGACTATGTTGAAGAGTTCCTTACCGGAGTAGTATCTTCCTCCTGAAGCCAGTCAGAATAAGGAAGATGAATTTATCATAGCAAAACAATGAAGCTTGTCTGTTGAGGACTATGAATCAGAATTTTTTAAACTCGCTAAATTTATTGGCTGGATGCTACCTAATAAGAGGGCTTGTATGAACCGATTCATTACAGGTCTGAATGACGATATTCAAAAAGATGTTTTGAATCGAGAATGTGAGTCATATACCAAGGCTTTTGAGATAGAGGTACCGATGGAACAATTTAGCCAGAGGAGTGTATCAGTAAAAGTTCAGGCTTGTTGTAATCAATATGCAAAAAGATATCACGGCGGAGAAAAGAAGACAAATAATGAGAAGCCACGAGGAGCAGAATGTACCTTCTGTGGTTGGCGTAGTGACACCAAGTAAGTTTGTCATTTTGCTAATAAAACTTGCTTGGCTGTGGTAGCCAAGACCACATTATGAAGAATTGTCCCAAGAAGCAAAATATGACAAAGAATCGGGGGAACAATGTAGAGCATTGGCAAAACTAGGACCCATTGCCAGTACGAGACAATTCACACAAAGAGCAGTTACGGAGGCCTCGTACGACGTGCTGACAATTGAACGTGATCAAGATCTCAATAGAGGTGAGTTTATTTTCAGGTTTTAAGGAGACAAGTATTTTTTTGGTAGGTAAATACGTAGTGTTCCGCTCTTCGCGGTTCTCTTTTTAATACCTATGGCTTGTTGACTCGGTCTTGACTAAGTAATTGGGAAACCATTGTCGGTATTGTTTGATCACAGACGAAATACAATGAACCTTTCCAAATAATAGATCGACTTCTATTAAAATGAGTCCAATAGTTTACGTTGGATGTTTTTGCTGCTAAATTTTGACGAATATATTTTCATGTTGGCTTTTTATGATTGGTTTTCGTTGCTCGCTTTCATCGTATTTCGCATTCATTCCAAATGTTTAGTGAAAGAGATCAGAGGATGCTAATCAAATGTTCATGCTAATGTAGGATGCATAGGCGGAGCAAGATCAGTGCGTGATATTCCTTCTTCTCTTATCTAGATTCATTTTGGTAAGTTGCTTTGACCGAGCTACCATTTATTCCCACACCTTAACAAAATATCTCTAGTCCACTCATTTGTTGCATCCCTGTGATCCACGCACCATAATAACAAAAAATAAGAGAATGTAAATAAACTGAATCACTTGCTAGATTTTCGAACTGTTGCCTTACCTGTTTCCATATGGTTTCTTACATGTTATTTAAGAAAATGCTTTAACTGTCAGACATGTATAGAAGAACATATATGTGTTGAAATGAATAAGAATTGAATACTAAGATAGAAGCTACGGCTCTGTGACTGACCGAATGCATGACACAAGTAAACGTGTTGTTTAACTGTTGCAAGCATGAATGATTAAGTCTATTATTGTACAATTAAGTTCATCTGATTGAGTTATAGATCATGGATTGGTCTTGAACAACCTGTGCACAAGGTAATAGTCTCTCGATGATTCTTATGACACTTGGAATCGATCGACCTATGAGGAATTATAATAGCATCTTGAGGAGAAAGCTAGACCTCGCGAGTAAGAGGGTGTTGTATTCATTAGTGAAGAGCTGAATCATAATTCACAACTGCTAATCATGAGGAACGACCCATAGACCATAATATAGTTAGGCTTTATGCGTATAAAAGAGATTACTATTAGCTTAATATTGAATGCAGAGACAGAACGTAAGAATATTCATATATGCAAATTGTGCTAATCCTTATCTTGTATAGGGATGAATTATTGTCCTTGGATAAGCTTTATATATAAGTGATGTCTTTTACTGTTTATGTTTCTTATGAATTGTTAAAATGAACCTAGACAAGTAGAAAGACCACATAATAAAATGCAAACTTCAATGTCTACTTAGTGCAGATTTATATGAGTTTGGCAATAGTCGCTCAAAAGTACGTGTTATGTACTGACCCACGTTGTGGGTATTTTCAAGTAAGCACGCGACATAAGGATTTTAGTTAAGATGCGAAAGCTCGTCCACCTAGTGGAGCTTGTTCAATCGCCTCAAAGTTGATTTGATTTCAAGTCTAGTAGTTTCCTTTGAAGGTTTCTTTATATTTGGTTTATGTAATAAAGGGATATGACGTACGGGAAGTGTGGTTATTTTCAAAAGAGTTCTAAATGAAAGAAGTAAGCCTGTTAGGTATTCTTTGTCATAGTCACTGTTTCTTGTATCCTATTAAGTTAATCCATAACGTAAGTATTTTCAGTTTCTAATCATCGTGTCAAATTTGGTTTTGTCATTTTAAATGTTCTGCTAGTGTTGTGTTTTGTTTAGTCTAGTTGTATTATATAGCTACTGGCCTTGAGCAAGCAACTTAAGCTTGTACAGTATCATGCCCAAGCGAGGATGATCGATTCCAGAGAGACCAAAGCGAGGACGAATGATCCTACATGATTGGGGCATTATTAAGTTGTATCATAGCATGTCTTTATGTGTTTGGCAACTTTCAAATAATGATTTCTAAAAATATGTAAGTGTTCTATTGATTTTGAATGGTTCGATTTTGAGTTATGAAAATAAATGTCCCGTATAGTAAGTCCATAATATTTTATGAGACTGACAAAAGTCAAAAATGATCTAGAATTAAAGCAGTCTTTGAAGCACTATAAGATTTTTGAAGACACATAGTCTAAGATGAGTCAGGAAGACGCATGGTCCATCAAAGCATGACATGTTTTTGTCTCTTATATGAATAGACAAACATCGTATAGTGTGCAGATGTTAGTGATTGGGTCACCATCATGATTATATTTTAACAACTGTAAAGGAGCAGTTTTTTGCAACTACTTGCCCGGACATTTATTTGCAGTATATATTATGAAAGTCGTGTGTTTTGATGCACATAGTTTTGCTATTTTTCATGAAGAAACACCATTTATTGTAATAAGTTAAAATTCTATGCGTTCAATATTATTTGACGCAAGCTAATCTAATGAAGAAATTGTGTACTGGCATGGTAGTGTTTCGTACATCACTTGTCAAAATACGTGGCAAGCAATAAGTGATTCTCGAATAGGTTCGCTCTCCACTAACCCCTAAGGCTCATGCACCTACCCAGTTTCATGCAACACTGAGGCCAAAGACAATATATTTTATGTACATACGTGTACAGCTGTTCCAGTGAAGAAAAGCTATAAATAGAGGATAGTGTATTCATCATAGGGACGTGCAAGAAGAGACTACGTATGCTACATCTTTGCTAAGAACTTTCAGAGAGAAAGAGAGAGAGGGCTTTCAGTAATAAAGTTCCACTTATTAGCGAGAGTTCATCAACCACCAAGCTTAATCAACCCTATATCAAATCGTTAACACAGTAAAGAAGTCGAAGTAGACTTAATCTCTATTGCCCCAATCTCCAGATTCTATTGTACTCAGAATTCTTATTAAAGATTCTTGTTATACTTTTTTCTTTACAATAAGATAAAAGATTGTACATTTCTGGACACTTTTTGTGTTGAAACAAAAATGACGACTCTGCTGGGGACGACTTTATTCACTAACGAGAAAGTGGTGGCATAATCTGATATAACAAAGCTTGGTTCTATTGAGAAGATGTTGGTCGTGCAATTTGACCAACAAGTATATAAAGCAATGTTGTTGGACAATAACTCTGCTCCAGCCGCCAAGGGGCAAACAGCTAAGCATGTTCGTAAAGCTTGGGTCCCAAAATCCCTTTCTACTCTTTCAAAGGGAAGGCTCTGGCAAATATTGGCTAAAACAATATTTCAGAGGTGCATTGTTCATTATCAGCCATAACTGTCTCCAAAAAGGTTTCTGCTGCTGAAATGCATAGTGCTTATCATGCTTCTGTGAGGGGCTCACCAATGAGCCATCGACTGAATCGTGTGCTTCCCGTAGGAAAGAACCCCAAGAAGGTGCATGCCAATCTTGTATCTACGAATAAATCTATCATCTATAACATAACCACTTGTTCTAGTCTGGGCAAATAGAATGCACAATATTTTAGTTTTGGCGGAGGAAACACTTCGATGCCAAAGATTCAAATTTTGGAATTTATGTCTCATACTTGGTTAACAAAGATGAGAGTTCCGCCTCAATGCAAAACTCTAGACGCTTGACTGGAGACAAGAAGTCTGTCTTCCACAGACTTACTTTCAAGATAGATTCTATGTGTCACGAAGAAGGCCCAATCATGCGCCTATTCGCGTTATGCGTGCAGGTGATGAGAAGTTATACTGGTTGAAATCTTTGCACCCTAGTCGTCCATGCACCTTTCTTCCGCAAACTATGACCTCACGTGCATTGCCTCCCAATGTACCTAAAATGAGCTCACGTAACAAAACATCTCAAGACCTAGATACTGGGTTTTCCCAAGTACATAAAATAGGTCGATGAGTTCATAAACCATCTTTCCCAGGCATGAACTTTGTCCAATCGTATAAAAGAAAATAAAGGACATACACCCTTATGATGATTTACGTGATATGCTTCGGCCCAAGTGTAAATCAACAGAGCTGTCATCAAACATAGTTGTGTCTCATCAAAGACATTCATGTGCAAAGATTGTTATAAATTGTTGCTTCTTAAAGACAGTTGTTCAACCAGTTAGGTAATCCGTCTTCAAAGATTGCAACCAAACCTTCTAGATTTGTCGAGTCTTGGACGATAACTTTCGGATAGTGAAGATGAGTTGCCAGTGGCCTCGGTTTATTCAACATCTAGCCGAGAGGATGATCAAATTTCTCCACCCTCTTTATCTAGGAGACGACAGCGAGCTTCTTCACCAGAAGATGTTTATCGAAGAACTCATTCTTGATCTAAACATTCTTCTAGTGTACCTCAAGTTTCAGAGCAAGATAGTGCTGCGGGTACCACTATCCCAGTTTTTGATCATTCTACATCTCAGTATTATGATAGAGTACATCGAAACTCAAAAAAAGACGATGCAGTTTCACAGTCAGGGTCAAACAGTACTAGTTCGAATAATACTTCCTTGTATACCTCTTTATCTAGCAGTCCATATACAACATATATGTATTTGACTAGCAAAAAAGAAGGAGGTAGTAGCGATCGATAGAGAATTGATAATCTGGATAACATGCATCAAAATATTATGATGATGATAGAACAGATGCAAACAACTATGAACCTGTAAATTGCTCTACATCAATCTTATCCATCAACTCAATCTCCTGCCAATCAAGATACAATTGGTTTGTCGTTGAACCCTAACCCATCACAGATAGTTGAAAATGTCTCCACGTTTGTATTACAATAGGAACAACCGACTATCATACATTCAACCTCTACAAATCAACAAATTGATAGTCTTGAAGCTATTTGAGGCATCAATGCTCGATTAGATGATATAACTTCAAAAGTGGAGCTCCATCAAATGGGAATATCATGCCCTTATCCATCAGAATGGGATGACATGGTTTGTCCTCCAAAGTACAAATCCTAATATATGATTCCTTATGACGAAATAGGCTCACCCAGACAACATTTGGCATACTTTTTCTCCCATACCATTCGCGTACAAAAGAATGAGGCAATTTGTTATAAAATGTTTATCGGTATCCTAAACGGAGTGGATTTTGAATGGTTTTGCAATCTACCTGACGATTGTATTAAAACCTTCAAAGACTTGGAGGAATTATCCCTGACCAGATTCTAGGAGGGGACATGTGATGTCTCCATGTCGATGCTCATTTCAACGAAGCATGAAAACAAAGTTCCAGCTTGTGAATTTATTGAAAGATTTAGGAGATCAGTAATGAAGTTACACCCCAAGACTCCTCGGTCAGTATTGATTGATACTTATAGGGATACTTTCTAACCCACAGTTAGATTTTGCATTGGGCATAGAAAATATAATGATCGACCAGCTTTCATTGCCGCTGTTAAGAGGGTTGTAGAATCTCTACAGCTAATCCGAAGTGATCAATACTTCATAGACTTAAGATTATTAAGGTGTACTTGCAACTATCGTCTAGTTCTAGATCCAAGGTACTGAACCTAGTCCCATAGGTTCCAAAATACATCAACGTATCTAGGTCCTACATTTTGATTTATAAATGTTTTATATTTTATTGTTACCTAATAATTTTGTAGCACATATGGATAAATGTAATTCATACATCTTATACTGTATGCTACATTGTTCTAAGATTTTTAAGTCCATAGATAATAATTTATTTCATATTGCACTAATTCTTCTTAAATCTTCGGTTATTAAAGAAGAGATTTGTTTTGGGTACAAGCCGACAAAGGGTCTGTCTGTCACCACGCTACGGCTAAAGTGAAGCAGTACTTAAGTGTTCCCCGGTAAACCTCCGTTAGCTGGGACAGTACCCCTACAGCTAATCCAAGATTGATCAACGCTTTATAAACTAAAGATTTATTGAGATCTAGTTCCAATTGTTATCTGATGGATTTTGGATTTTAGATTTGATGGATAATATTATTTAATGAATTAATTTTACAAAAGGTAATATATATTGATCTTCATAGGTTAATGTTTCTCATCTTTCGATATATTTATTTTTCTGTCACTCTATTGTATATTTAAACTTGATTTGATATTGTGACTACCCATTGAATATTATGGTCTTGTGATTTCTTCTTTAACTTGTGTAATATACAATGATTATGAGCTTTATATTATTATCTTCTTATTCAAGTTACTTACTATCTACAACAGTAATTCTTTGCGGAAGAGAAGGCAGTCAAATTGAATCTCTCCCTCAAAGCATTTCTTTTCTTTAACCTCATGGTTGTCAGGTAGACACCGTGCTAAGCCTTTAAAAGGGGAAAAAAATAAATTTTTGATAAGAAGACCTAATATTTTTGAATTAGTTTCCTACTTCCGAAAATATGTCTCTGAATTTTATTTAAAAATTTTGTCAATATTATTATTTTTTGATATAGCCTTGTAAAGGTGGAGCAATTAATTGTTTCAAGTCAATTATCCCCTTGACATGTCATATATATAGAATACACTTTTCTATGGACATTTATCTAGTTATGTTTATTTGTTCAAATGTATTTATTTATGATTTATGGATTCTTTTATTGAAATTGTTTATGTGATTCGAATCGTCAGCTTTCAGTCTGAGGACTAAATAGACACATTCGAACATTTATTAAGACAGTTTTTCGTAATAAATTCCACATTTTGAAAAGTTTTTTTGATTTTTTTTTGATTTATTGAATTTGTCCGGTACTCAAATGTTATTATTAACGACAGTTTTCAAAATCTTTTAACGTCTTGAAATATTTCTTATATATATATTGGAGATATATTTTGTTTGTTCATCTTTAAGCATTTATTCATTAGATATTTCTTTTATTTGCCTACAGATGATATTTGTTTTTGGAACTTTATATGCATTTGATCAAAGGAAAGAAAGATCCATATCTTGGATATTTCTGAGAATTTGTTATTATTTATTTTATCTATTTTTGCATATATATTACTTCGGAACTAGACACGCATATTTTAAGGGGGAGCAAATGTAATTGTTTCAATTCTTTTAAGCCGTTAATATTTGGTATACCTAGTTCATCATGGACATATATTCTTTTACTTAAAATATCTTGTTGAGTTGTTCATGATATATTTGGATTTGTATTAGATGAGAGAATATATGATTATTATTATTTATTTTTAATTCCCTCATTTGAGTTTCTAAAAGTTATCTTGCCAAATATATATTTGGTTATTCCTTAAGTTTATATTAATTTTGGCATTTCTTATTGAGATTTTATCTCAAAGTTCATGATTATCTATATTTATACTGGTCATACATTGTGGGGGAGCATTCAAGTCGACTGAATTTCTCCTTCTCAAGTATTTTGTCTTCATTACCTTCGTGTTTATCTAATTGATATACATATATCATGCTATGGTAATTGAATTCAAATGCATAGACTTTGGTATAGATTTTGCATAGATTCTAGTTTATTTTGATTTCTTTTTTGATGATTATACTCTTATGGAATTGATTAACTAATTTGTATAGGCAAATCATGAATCTTATTTTTTTGTGATCATTGTTAAAAGTTTTATTATATTCTTGATTTTTTTGGTATATACTAGATATGTGAATTTTTCATGAATTATTTATGACCAATGATTGATTCCTACTATATTGATATATATTTTTGGTCTATTTCAAAACTCAATATGATGACAAAATATGTTTTGAATGTCATTTTTAGATTTCTAGTTGGTAAACTATATATTGCTTGATTTCAGTATTCTTTGTTAAAGTTCAACCAACTATGTTGTGTTTTGATAAGTTTTTTATACTTTAGTTATACAATTTGTAAACTTGTCTTTACTCCGTTCTCATAATCCTTGATCATGATTGTTTTTGCCTTCCTCCTTTACTTATGCTTGAGTTCATTTTAGCTCTAATTACGGGGAAGCTTATTTTTGATCATGTCAAAGGGGAAGAAATAAGTTTAAGTTAACAAACAATATTCTAGTATTATGTGTTTATTAGTGATACATGCATCTATTGTATATATATTAAACATAACCGATTTGCCATAATCAAAATGGGGAAAATTGTTAGCCCAATGATTATATCATGTTTTTGAATATGGCTAATCAATTAAATGACGTCACTAATATTCATGTAATCACTATAATGTTGCTACTTAAACTTAGCATTGTCCTAAATGTTCTATATCATATTGCTATGCTTGTATCATATTATTTTGTTCATCTAACATTTACTTGTAGACATGCAGTAAGCATGATCAAGCTTTGTCAAAACCAGGACATATGCAACGGGCCAAAGACGGCGTTATACAAGAAGATTTCTCCCAACGACCTATCTGGGGCATCGCATCAGGGGTTCTGCTGCCCGGTCAGCAGACAGGGATCGAAGGGGCAGCGCCACCGAAAGGTATTTAGATTTCCAGATCTGTTTATCTTTGGACGATTGCCGTCAAGAAAAAAGGCATCTTCATGTTTGCTCAAATATCAGAAGAAAGACGTCATCAAAAGGCTATTGGTTTTTCTATTTGATCAATGTATTTTCAATATTTATTAAGTCTAGGAATACGATGTAAACTGCATCATACTGGCAAATAGGCTACCCAAGAAATGTTTTTAAAATACCCTTTCAATTTAAAAACAAGCCCACTTACAAAAGCCCAAACTACTTTCTAACTGCTTGATCTTTTCAAAAAGCCTAAAACCAATTTGCAAAAACCCTAACAGAACTCCAACAGAACTCGGCCGGAGTTCGGCCAGAATTCGGCCAGGGTTCGGTTAGTGGACGTTGGATTTTGAACTTGGTCCTCCTGCAGTTACGGATCTTGCCGAGATTTTCTCATAGAGTTCTACCCGAATTCTTTCCGAATTCTGTCAGAATTTTGCCTTTGGAAAAACTATAAAAAGAGAAGGTTTTGGATCATTTCACTTTTATATCTCTTCTTTATAAACTTACCACTTCTTTCAAAGTGTTCTGAGCTATTCACTTTCAAATCCCAAGCTAGTTACAATCCTCTAATCGATTTGCCAGTGTGGTACGGTCTAGAAGCTTCAGAGCGATTGTAATCAGAGGCTTGATTGAAGATAGACACTTCACAATTGAAGTTGGTCGAGTACTTCGGATCAAAGCTCACGTTATAGAAGTTGCAAGAACTTCGGATGAAAACTTGTGGTATTTTTCAATAGTGGATTCAACTGGAAGCTAGAGTTCTTCCGATTGGACTAGTCCTCACAAGAGGGAAACCAGTATATATCCTTGTATTTCTGTTTGCTTTCTGATCTCTACTTTTCATTTACTTGTGATATTCTGCGATCTTGCTGCTAACGTTTTTAATTAGCTAAATTTTGCTTCTTACTCTATTCACCCCATAGAGTATTGTGCTTTACAATTCATTCCTACACTTTTTGTTGAAGGCACTAGAGATGCGAGCATGGTAAAGCTCAATCCTTTGTTGCACAAGTAAGAATTTTTCATCCAGCGCTTTTAACTCTTGTAACTGCCTGCGCTGATTATCTTTGACAGTTAACTAATTAGTGATCATGTTGGATCTTCTTAAAGACTCGACCCATGCTGTTATCGGAGTCAGAAGAGTGTGAGTGCCTCATGACTTTTTCTTCTTAATCTTCTGAGGTGGTCGTAGGTGTAACGTACCCCAGCCCTCGACGAGTACGTTGGTAGTAGTTTTCAGCTTTTCCCTTTGGAGCGCGAATTCGTAAGGAAAGACGCTGACCTTTGCCATAATTGATCCCTTTTTTGCTATTCAGGTCGTAGTGCATCTTTTGGATAAGATTTTTTGCCTGCGCCATGTAGCGGTAGAACTGCATTTTGCTACTGTCGTGGTCTAGGTCTTGAGGACTTATTCGTTGTGGATGCTCCAATCGACCGAATATGATGGGTTCCTCTCATTTTTTCCTGGCTGAAACTATGAAGTAGGCGCCTCGAAAAGGGACAACTCGGCTCACATGGTTGGCAGTTGTCACTTGTATCTATAGATTACACAGAGAATTGTTTGGGAAATATTTGGTGTTCCAGCATGCGTCAGAGTAGTTTGATGATAACTTTCTGTTAATGAAGTGGGATATCTTGTCCCGAGGGATTACGTCGTCGAAAGAGTGGGCCTCTCTGTTGGCGTAGACGTAATCTTCTAGCTCTTCGTCAGTGAGGGCTAGAGCTGTCGCCGGAGGAGAAGGAGGATGCCTCCCTTTCAGCTTGACCATCAAGGGAATGGTGGTCGAATGCTTCTGCACCTTCATGGTCGACCTTGGGGACCTCCGGGGTAACTGCATTCATATATGCTCCTGACCATCTTCAATCGTCACTAGAGGCGAAGATGGAGGATCCACACCCAGAGCATTAAGTGCACCTCATAAGGGAATAGGTGCTCATAGCAGAAGTGCAGCCCAGAGCCAGATGGCTGGGGACAGGATGGGACATCACGTCAATAATGCCACCAAAAGTTGGCACAAAGATTGAGAAGGCGTTCAAAATTTGAAATTGTTCCGTGGAGGAGGTCTGTACGGGAGCCAACGACCAATCGTTCGTGACGGGGAGCTACTGGTTTGACGTCTTCGCTGCTATCCGCGCCGCCAAGATGCCTGAGCGGCGCTATCGCGTGCCGCCTGGGCTGAGAGAAGAGGAAACACGCTCAGAGACGCGTGTCTGGGTATGAAGAGGTCCGTTAGGGGGAGATGTAGACCAATACCGATAAGGGAGGCCGTTTGGGCAGCAACTGACGGGAAGGGAGGGAGGATGGGGGGGTGACTTATCGAATAGGGGGTTGGCCGGAGGATAGCGGTCGGTGGGGGCGGAGAAGTTAGGCAGAGCTGGAGGGGTGCTGAGAGGGGCGGATCGTGGGGGACGCCTATGATGGCTAGGCAGTCGGCTGGCTAGTATGCCGGACGACTAGGCGGCGTCGGAGGGATCATCGCTCAAAGGGGGAAGATTATATATATATATATATATATCATATAGGTACTATCAACCATCTATTCACCTGCACTAGTCTATATTTGGCATATGCAAATGTGTATCCACAAGACAAACACACACATGCACAAGTACAAATACTTGGTGTGCATCTCCCCCATATCGTACTAATTAAGATACGGCTGTGATACGACCGAGATAACAATACTAAACCTTGTCTGAATCCTACCAAACTATATGAGCAAGTCTAAAATATAATGTAACGCCCCAGTCCCAAAATACGTAGGACTAGAACGTAATCATGCCAGCTGTATACATACAAAGTATATGGACCCTCGTATATATACATAAGCTGTAAAATGCATTAACCAAGGTACTTAATCTCATCCACAAAGATAAATAATGGTATAAAAGCAACATTGATTTTGTCATGTATACAATCGTTGGGCGAGACAAATCCACTACCAACAAGTAAGGAAAAGTACATAAAAAAAAGTTTGGCGGGCGAAGCGAAGACAAGCAAAGTGCAATCATCCTCGAAGAGATAGTGACGATCATGGCCACGACTAAAACACCTGCGGAACACAAGAACACACAGCTGGCGAGATAATCAGGTCCTCAGAGGGACGTAACAAGATACAATAAACATGCCATATAAATACTGAATATAAAACATGCCACGATCAAAGAAAGTGATAAGACACAATAAGGTAATCTAACCAAATTAAAGTGAACATGCAGTTGAGAAACAATCCTTCGACGCATGAGCCCTGGCTGTAAATAGGATCTGGTATAGTCCCCTCTTGGGCACCAGTGACCTAAGCGCATGACGTTCAAAAATGACAGTGGCCAATCTGAGAAGCTCATCATACCCGTATCTCCAGCGGAGCTTCCGGGTTACAAGGGAAGTGCAATCGAAGCCCATACGTCAGGTATTGTTCTTCCCACCCAATGTACCTAACATGTCGCATCTACGACCATGTAACACTACTAACCGTCAAGTCTTCTAACATACAACTACTGACAGTTAGACCTAACACACGTCCTGCACGCATTAGTGATCAGCCAACACACAAGTCTGTAGACTATATGCTACTCATAACTCACACATCTCGTGGCACAACAATGTCAAAGCTTATATAATGCACTAAACTAGTGGTAGTCCCTTAACTCTAGGTCCATATGCAATAAAAGGATAAATAACAAGGTACAGCTAATATCACTGAGCAGACAGTAATCATGAACTAAAAATAAATGAACAGTGATAGGTAATAAATGCAAACTAAAAATAAACAGTATAATGGCAAGATATCTTGCCTGATGTGTCGCCTGGTGTGGTACAAAAATCCGACAAGTCCAGTCTTATCCATTAGCCATGGTCATTGCGTACGGGTCCAAATTTTACGAGAACATAGGAGTGGAGATTAGTCGTGATTAACTAAGATAATTTGAAAGAATTTGTGAAGACAATTACATATGCTAATTTTAGAAATATTTTATAATACTAAAACTATGTTTTGATACTAGTTTCAAATAAACACTTGAAATAAAAATCTTTTTAAACAAAACTAGGTTTTACAAACTTTTTGATAGGAAAAACTATTATCATTATTATTGTTTCCGTAATAATAAATATATGAAAATACTAGGAAATTGTTTTTTTAACTTGGAACCCTATACACTTATGGGTCAAAATTATTTTAATAATTTTTAGAAAAATATTGTCTATTTATTTAATAAAAACATATTAATATAATATTTATTCTTCTAAAAATAAAGTCATAAACATAACAAAAGTTTTATAATACTACCAATGATATAATAATATAATAATAAAACTAATAACAATACTAACACTAACAATAATAATAAGAATAAGAATAATTATAATAACAACAGTAACAGTAATAATAATAATAATAATGATAATAATATTAAAAAAATAAATAATAATAATGATAATAATAGTAATGATAATAATAATAATAATAATAATATTTATGATAAAAATAAGAGTAATAGATGTTACTATTGGAGACGACAACTGCTGCTCCTAACGAAGAAGAAAAAATACGGATAGTGAGAAAATCGAGGGAAGGGGGAAAGGGTTTTTACCAGCAGCGGTGGCCGGCGCCGGAGGGCGGCGGAGGGGGCGCGCTGCCGTCGGCGGGGCACGGAAGGGTGCGGCGTAGGGGCGACCGTTCGCGACGGGGCGCGGCGTCGGGAAGAGGAGCGGCGGGGGTTTCTTTGGGGCAGAGCGGGGGAAAGAGAGGGCGACGACCTGGTGGAGGCGGAGTACGGCGGTGAAGTCGGAGGCGGTCGCCGGAGGTGGCACGGGATGTCGAAGGCGGAGGCACGGGGTACCGCCGTGGGTTCTCAGCGGGGCTCGACCGCTGGGGTTTCTCTCCGGCGGCTCTGGGTCGTGAAGGCGGCGGTGATTGGCAGCGCTGGAGGCGGCAGAGAAGAGGGAGAGACGGCCATCCGAGGTTTTTCGACAGGGGTTCGGTGGCTCTGGGCGGAGCGCGGTAGAGTCAGAGTTTCATGGCGTGGCGTCCCTTTCTGGCCCGGGGGTGCGGCGGTGATGGCCCACGCAACAGTTGGTTGCGGCGGAGCACGGGGTCGGGCGCCGGCGGCTTGATCGGTGCGGGAGCGAGGAGACTCGTCCGTACGGAACAAACGGACGGTGGCAGGTGCTGCGTGCGGCGTTGGCTACCACGGCGGCGGCGGCTCAGGTTAGGCGTCTCCCCTACTTCTATTTCTGGTGGTGGCGGGAGTGATGTATTGTATTGGCCGGGATTTTGGGAACCGACGGTGGTGATAGGTTTTTGTCGAGGAGGTGGGAAGAAGTTGTCGGGGACGATGACCGGTGGTCGATGGTATAGAGGCAGGTGGTGGTGTTGGTGAAGGCGACAGTGGTGAATATGAAGACGACGATGGAATGGTTCTGGTTGTGAGGGTGATGAAGTTGGGGGTGGCCAGCCTGTGGACGGGGATTGGCATTGGAGACTGGCCACGGTCGGGAGGTCGGTTTTGGCGGGGATGCTGTGTGGTGAGGTTGATGGTGGTGTGGAGGCTGGGTTCGACCGAGGCCTTAGATGGAGTCGGGGTAGACGGGTCGGAGTGGCGAGTATTGGGCTTAGGATTTATTTGTGTCGGGATTGTCGACACGGAGACATGTATATGTAGAGGATGGAATAAGAAGCTGGGCACAGACACGATGCACATATGTTGATAGTAGAAATTATGTAGGAGTACTTGCCTATTTATAGGATGTGGGAATTCCCATTTGGATAGGGATTGGGATTTATTTAAATCCCAATTAGATAAATTATCAGTTAATTCAAATTGATTTAAAATCATTCAATCCAAATCAAATTCAATCCAAATAAATTTTATACTAAATTTAAAATATTTTAAATAGAGTCAACAAAATCTTTTGCAATATAAATTGCCAAATTTAATCAAATATTAAATAAAACAAACGTTTAAATATCTTTTTCATAAATATTAAAATATTGTATTAATTAATTTTGAAAATCAAGATAATTACTTAAATATTAATTATGAACTAGCTTTTATAATAACAAAATATATTAATAATCAAATACCACATTTCGTAAATCTTTTGAAAATATTTCATATAAACCCCAATTTTTCAAATCACCACTCATTTTTAAACGACGAACAAATAACTCTCTTTAGAAATTAAAAATATCACATATTATTTGAACATATACCTTTCCTATAAAAATAAAATTTATAATAAAATATTTTTCTAACATATGTACCTCGACACATATACGCACTCGTCGAGAAATTACGAAATGCAATTATCACACGCTACGCAAATACAAAAATACGAATTCGTATGCGACGTGTAGATACGAAGTACAAAAATAAATACAAACATATATTTTAAATAAAAAAAACCGTAGTAGAAAATTAGGGGGCTTACATCCTACCCAACTTAAAAGAATTTCGTCCTCGAAATTTAGGAAAAACTAGGGTACGTAGGCTTATGGGGATAGAAGCAGTTTAATCGATAAGAATTTGATTCATATTGAACGAAAAGGCAATCAATTGTTTGACGAGAATGAAACGACATTTCAATGGCAATATGTCATTTGATCGACTAATAATTTCGATGGTTTTAGATTTTGATCATGACAATCAATCAATGACTAAGCTCGATCAACCTTAACATTAACCTAAAAAGCAACCTCATAAGTAGGTAATAAACTCCTTAATCCTTGATGTCGTCAATATTCATGTAATCTCTCTTAACATAAATTGTTCTTTCCAAAAATTAACCTTCGTACCATGTTCCCTTAAAATTTTAACAAAACAATTTCGATCATAATTATACTCTAAATTCCTTTATCTCGTCATAGAATTTCAATTAGTCTCAAATTCTGAATTCCATAATCTCCATTATACTAGCTTACTTATACATATCTTTCCAAGCCATAATTTCCTCTAAAATTAAAATTTTAAAACCTTCAACCAATTTGGCCCAAGTAGAAGTTAAAATCTACTTTCTACAAATTTGTATTTATTGGTCAATGTATAATGCATCTATAGGTACCGAAATAAAAGTTCGTCTTCAATGTTAGATAAATCTCGAAAACTAACAGTATACCTTCATAACTCTGTCTTCTATCATTATAATTGAAAATTTTCTAAAATATTTGTTAGTCTCTCTCGAAAATTTGAATTCAACAATCTTTTCTTCTTGATGGTAGAAATGAACTCATCTTGTTTCATATTCATAATCATCTTAGAACTTAAAAATGTAAAGGTTTCTTTCTTCAACAATTGGTCATCTTTGAAAGCTAATATCATCATAACACTATATGCTATTGAAGGCAACATCAACATTGTCCTTATCAAAAATTTGTATCCATACATTTAATATATAAATTTGATTCTTAAACCACCAACACTTTAGAAGATTCTTCACTCGATATTTAGTTACCTCAAAACAAGCTTTTGAAACTTTTAGAAGTCTATTTACTCTTGAGTGTTTCATCAAAACACCGTATATTATCACTATTTCCTATATTTGGATTTATCGTACAATTATTTATGTCCCATCTACACCTCGTAATCTTGTAATTATCTTAACCACTACTTTATTTATCCATGTTGTGGGGTTCTCCAATCTAACCTCTACTAACCCAAGATTGTCATGATCAAATTTTATTTCGCATAAGGGAATCATACAAGGAACAAGGTGGCGTAAACAATGGAGAAATCATAGTGAAGTATGAGAAAGCAATTTAATTGGAAGGGAGAAAAGTAAGTGTTGCTAATATTGCATGAGGAGTAAAAGGTGTTATGGGTCTAAGTAAATCAATATAATACAAGAAAATAAAATGACAAGGGTTAAGCAGTCAAGATAAAAAACACAAGGTTAAGCATTTAACGGATTTAGTAGATCGCAATCGGGCCGAAGATTTGAGTCGTAATTGAGTCCAAATATATAGTCAAAAGTATATCGGTACCATGGTATAGGTTATAGTTAGTCTTTATGACCCGAAAATCGTACCATAAAAATAAAGTACAAGGGGACGTATTTTAGTGGAACATGATATACCTACATGAAGGTCAGCTCGTCTAGGTCTTTCATGTGAAATTTGTTGGAGGCAATAGTCTAGTGTTGTGCTCCAAATATCAAAGTCACGATAGGGAACGCCAAATGATCAAAATAGAAAGTGGGTTTTCGTAAGGTACCAATTAATACACAAAAATAAAAGGTTAAAGCACGAAATAAAGATAATTTATAAAATCTCGTAGATCAAGTTAAGATAAGTTAGAGACACAGTTTCTAGAGGGAAGATAGTCTCATAGATAAGGGTATGGTCAAGAGAATGGTCCCTAATCATTTCGAAGTTTCAAACAATTAGATGTCACGAATAAAGATCTAGATTTTGAGGGAAGATCGGGTAAGTCAAAGATATGTTCATCGGTTTGGTCGATGACTAACTATACCTATGTATATGCAATATCATAATCATAGGTGGTATGGCAATCTAATGTGGAATACCTCTATCTCACTAGGGTGACCTTACTTGTTTCTTGGTCCTACACCAATATATGATCTATCTAAAATTTCAAGTTCCTCGAAAGTTTCTCATTAAAATTTTCAAGATACTCTGCCAAAATTTTCAATTATCTTAGACTGTCAACTTTAATCAAAATTTTAAATCTCTAGTCAATCTCGAACAATCCTCGTAAATCGCAAATCGAAGTTTTTTCTCCAAACCTTAAACTCAACATTTAATAAGTTTATCAACCGAAATTCATACTACAGAATGAAATATTTAAATAATTTTTGAATTTAATTCTATATCCTTCAAATGTGTATATCTAAGTTCTAATAAGTCATAACTACTCTTCAAAAGTATTTTTTCCAAAATTTAAATATCCATAATCAAGGTTTTAAACTTGAGATCTAAATAGCTTTATAAATCATAGATGACATGACGTAATTTACTTCAAAAAAAATATTTACCAAAATTTATCAATCATCCTCAAATTTTGGTTAATCATAAATCATACTTCCACATTTAAAATTTTATGATCCTTTTCAATTTAAATTTATATCCCCCAAAAGTTGTACAGTTATAACTCAAATAATCATAAATGTTCAAAGACCTTCAAAAATCAAACGCAAGATCAAATCAATTTGTTCTTTCGATCTAGCTATTCTTTTGTATATATCACCTTGTAATATCAAATTAAAATTCCAACTATCTTTTGGAAGCGGTAATATATTACTACCCAACTTGGAATTAACTAATCCTAAAAATCATATTTCTAGGAAAATAATACCATTAAAATAAAACTCCATTGCATACTAATTGTCAATGCAATCCATCTAGCCATGTATTTAACCTATGGGCATATACTAGTGTAGTCATCTTACTAAACACGAATCTAAGAATTTACGGTAGAAGGAGTCAAGCAAGATGCAAATCAAGGAGGTTGAACGGGAGTTCGGACTTTGAAGTCAAAAAAGGATGTCAAGTAAGTGGATGAGATTCTAGACTCTAATCCTATATTGCAGGCCCGTTCGGTACAGTCATGTAACCAAACGGCAAACTAGACCTGCATGGGCCACCACAAAAATATGTAACGCCCAGTTCCAAAATACGTAGGACTAGAACGTAATTATGCCAGCTGTATACATACGAAGTATATGGACCCTCGTATATATACATAAGATGTAAAATGCAGTAACCAAGGTACTTAATCTTATCCATAAAGATAAATAATGATATAAAAGCAACTTTGAATTTGTCATGTATACAATCGTTGGAAGGAGACAAATCCACTACCAACAAGTAAGGAAAAGTACATAAAAAAATAAAAATAAAAAGAGTTTGGCAGGCGAAGCGAAGACGAACAAAGTGCAATCATCCTCGAAGAGATAGTGACGATCATGACCACGGCTAAAACACCTGTGAAACACAAGAACACACACCTGGCGAGGTAACCAGGTCCTCAGAGGGACGTAACAAGATACAATAAACATGCCATATAAATACTGAATATAAAATATGCCACGATCAAAGAAAGTGATAAGACACAATAAGGTAATCTAATCAAACTAAAGTGAACATGCAGTTGAGAAACAATCCTTCGACGCATGAGCCCTGGTTGTAAATGGGACCTGGTATAGTCCCCTCTTGGGCACCAGTGACCTAAGCGCATGACGTTCATAAACGACAGTGGCCAACCTGAGAGGCTCATCATACCCGTATCTCCAGCGGAGCTTTCGGGTTACAAGGGAAGTACAATCGAAGCCCATACGTCAGGTATTGTTCTCCCCACCCAATGTACCTAACATGTCGCATCCACGACCATGTAACACTACTAACCGTCAAGTCTTCTAACATACAACTATTGAGAGTTAGACCTAACGTACGTCCTGCACACATTAGTGATCAACCAACACGCAAGTCCGTAGACTATATGCTACTCATAACTCACACATCCCGTGGCACAACAGTGTCAATGTTTATGTAATGCACTAAACTAGTAGTAGTCCCTTAACTCTAGGTCCATATGCAATCAAAGGATAAATAACAAGGTACAGCTAATATCACTGAGCAGGCAGTAATCAAGAACTAGAAATAAATGAATAGTGATAGGTAATAAATGCAAACTAAAAATAAACAGTATAATGGCAAGGTATCTTGCCTGATGTGTCGCCTAGTGTGGTGCGAAAATCCGACAAGTCCAGTCTTGTCCATTAGCCATGGTCATTGCGTACGGGTCCAAATTTCACGAGAACATAGGAGTGGAGATTAGTCGTGATTAACTAAGATAATTTGAAAGAATTTGTGAAGATAATTACATATGCTAATTTTAGAAATATTTTATAATACTAAAATTATGTTTTGATACTAGTTTCAAATAAACACTTGAAATAAAAATCTTTTTAAACAAAACTAGGTTTTACAAACTTTTTGATAGGAAAAACTATTATAATTATTATTTTTTCCGTAATAATAAATATATGAAAATACTAGGAAATTATTTTTATAACTTGGAACCCTATACACTTTTGGGTCAAAATTATTTTAATAATTATTAGAAAAATATTGTCTATTTATTTAATAAAAATAGATTAATATAATATTTATACTCCTAAAAATAAAGTCATAAACATAACAAAAGTTTTATAATACTACCAATGATATAATAATATAATAATAAAACTAATAACAATACTAACGCTAACAATAATAATAATAATAAGAATAATTATAATAACTACAGTAACAGTAATAATAATAATAATGATAATAATATTAAAAACAATAAATAATAATAATGATAATAATAATAATAATAATAATAATAATAATAATAATAATATTTATGATAGAAATAAGAGTAATAGCTGTTACTATTGGAGACAGCAACTACTGCTCCTAACGAAGAAAAAAAATGTGGATAGTGAGAAAATCGAGGGAAAGGGGAAAGGGTTTTTACCAGCAGCGTTGGCCGGCGCCGGAGGCCGACGGAGGGGGCGCGTTGCTGGCGCTGCCATCGGCGGGGCACGGAAGGGTGCGGCGGAGGGGCGACCGTTCACGGTGGGGCACGACATAGGGAAGAGTAGCGGCGGGGGTTTCTTTGGGGCGGAGAGGGGTAAAGAGAGGGCGGTGACCTGGTGGAGGCGGAGTACGGCGGTGAAGTCGGAGGCGGTCGCCGGAGGTGGCACGGGATGTCGAAGGCGGAGGCACGGGGTACCGCCGTGGGTTCTCAGCGGGGCTCGACCGCTGGGGTTTCTCTCCGGCGGCTCTGGGTCGTGAAGACGGCGGTGATTGGCAGCGCTGGAGGCGGCAAAAAAGAGGGAGAGGCGGCCATCCGCGGTTTTTCGACAGAGGTTCGGTAGCTCTGGGCGGAGCACGGTGGAGTCGGGGTTTCATGGCGTGAAGTCCCTTTCTGGCCCGGGGGTGCGACGGTGATGGCCCACGCAACGCTTGGTTGCGGCGGAGTATGGGGGTCGGGCACCGGCAGCTTGATCGGTGCAGGAGCGAGGAAACTCGTCCGTACGGAACAAACGGACGGTGGCAGGTGTTGCGTGCGGCGTTGGCTACCGCGTCGTCGGCGGCTCAGGTTAGGCTTCCCCCTACTTCTATTTCTGGTGGTGGCGGGAGTGATGTATTGTATTGGCCAGGATTTTGGGAATCGACGGTGGTGATAGGGTTTTGTCGAGGAGGTGGAAAGAAGTTGCCGGGGACGATGACCGGTGGTCGGTGGTGTAGAGGCAGGTGGTGGTGTTGGTGAAGGCGACAGTGGTGAATATGAAGACGACGACGGCATGGTTCTGGTTGTAAGGGTGATGAAGTTGGGGGTGGCCAGCCTGTGGCCGGGGATTGGCATTGGAGACTGGCCACGGTCGGGAGGTCGGCTTTGGCGGGGATGCTGTGTGGTAAGGTTGATAGTGGTGTGGAGGCTGGGTTCGACCGAGGCCGTAGATGGAGTCGGGGTAGACGGGTCGGAGTGGCGAGTATTGGGCTTAGGATTTATTTGTGTCGGGATTGTCGACACAGAGAAATGTATATGTAGAGGATGGAATAAGAAGCTGGGCACAGACACGATGCACATAAGTTGATGGTAGAAATTATGGAGGAGTACCTGCCTATTTATAGGATGTGGGAATACCCATTTGGATAGGGATTGGGATTAATTTAAATCCCAATTAGATAAATTATCAGTTAATTCAAATTGATTTAAAATAATCCAATCCAAATCAAATTCAATCCAAATAAATTTTATACTAAATTTAAAATATTTTAAATAGAGTCAACAAAATCTTTTCCAATATAAATTGCCCTATTTAATCAAATATTAAATAAAACAAACGTTTAAATATCTTTTTCATAAATATTAAAATATTGTATTAATTAATTTCAAAAATCAAGATAATTACTTAAATATTAATTATGGACTAGCTTTTATAATAACAAAATATATTAATAATCAAATATCACATTTCGCAAATCTTTTGAAAATATTTCATATAAACCATAAATTTTCAAATCACCACTCATTTTTAAACGACGAACAAATAACTCTTTTTAGAAATTAAAAATATCACATATTATTTGAACATGTACCTTTCCTATAAAAATAAAATTTATAATAAAATATTTTTCTAACATATGTACCTCGACACATATTCGCACTCATCGAGAAATTACGAAACGCAATTCTCGCACGCTACACAAATACAAAAATGCAAATTCGTATGCGACGTGTAGATACGAAGTACAAAAATAAATACAAACATATATTTTAAATAAAAAAACCGTAGTAGAAAATTAGGGGGCTTACACATAAAAATAAGCATAATTAGAGCATGGCAAGGCTAGTGTCAAGCGTCATGTTTGATAGGACAAGTACATGGTCAACACGTTCCATTTGTGGACACGAACCTAGACATGCACAACCAAATATATATTAAATAGATCTAACTAACCTAATGAGTGCACCATTCTCGAAATTCCTCCCAAAATGGCACAAAACCTACTGTAACTTATAAATATAGATTTATTAGTCTTAAAACTCTTCCTATGGGTAGTCCTAGTCCATGGATGAATTTCTAAGGGTTCAATAATACAAATAGAGTCTAAATAGAGAGGGAAATAAGATGTATACCTATTGGGAGACGGATTCCGAATAAAAAACCAAATGGACATAATATGGACACATAGCTCCTAGCAAATGGACTCTTCTTCTTTTGTTCCTAGTCTCCAAGCTCCTTGGCTACTTCAAATATAGAGAATGAGAGGAATGGATGAGAGAATGATTGGGATTTAAGAGAGATTTATGGAGAAATGGTTCCAAATGGGGAAGAACACCAAATTGGGAAGGAAATGGAGCAATAAAAATAAGTGAATAAAATGGAAGCCTTCCTCTTATGGCCAGCCATGCATAGGCTAGGGTTAGGCTAACCTAAAATGTCTAATATGCCCTCTAATGTTGTCTTTGTGTTATTAATTGTATGGAAGGGTTTGGACCTATTTTGGTCAATAGTTGTCATGACCCGCTGTTTCACTTAACAAAATGCCAGAAAAATGGCTTTTGAAAGTAAAACGAGAAAAAGTACAAGAAGTACAAATTTGATTATGGGAAAGTATTGCTATGGAAGTCTGATCTGTAAATGATCACTTTGTTCCTTGGACCATACGATGATGATGAAGATCACTGCTTGAAGATGAACAGTTGGAAGAACTAAGTCACCAGAAAGGTATCGACGCACTTGGACACTGATGGCGAGGCCGAATGCTTTCCTGCTTTGCTTTACTCTGTTCTGAAAAGAAGGATTGAAGAAGAATGCTCTGGAGAATTAAAATCTCTGAGATTTAATCTCTCTGTTTTCTCTCCTCCTCTCCCTATCCCTGTGTGTATGAAAAATAAGTCTATTTATAGACTTGGGCTCTTGTGCGTAAAAACTCAGCAAAAGTTCCATCTTTACGCTAACAACTGCCATCCACGACCGAAGCCATCCTCTGCATACGTTAACACTTGTCCTATCATTTCAGTAAGAATAGGATGCACGTACACACGTTCTTCGAAATATGTTGCATGAAAGCCACGTAGGCAAACCAAGTTCCAAACTGTTGAAGAAGAATAGGGCGTAAAAATAACCCCAATGTACTCTGAACGTAAAGCAGTAGACTAGGCGTAAAATAGCCCTGACACGGACTTCCCGCATAAAGTGGTTGTTAAATAACCTTGAGCGTAAAGTAGCCCAAATAAACTTTATGCATACGTCAACTTTTGAGCGTAAAAACTCGTATAGTCTCCATGCGTAAAAGAAGCCATACTGTGAGCATAAAAATAGCTCAGTCTACATACTAAACGACAACATTGGTCTCTGTGTAAAACAAATCCCTTTGAATTCTGTGGTATATGCCATCATTAAATCTTCATGTCAGACTTTGCATTAAATGCAAGACTTGACAGCTTTGTCAAGCATAAAAGTGGTTAGCCTGTCTTAGGCATAAAACCATTGGCTTGACCCGAGCATAAAAACTGGTTAGCCTGCTTAAGCGTAAAGTGATTAGCCTCTCCTTGGCGTAAAATAGATCATTTTGAGTAGAATGACCCATCTCTTTGACTCATTCTACGAAGCACTTTTTATGCTCCTACAAGACCCCCTTCAAAGTTTTCAAAAATCTTCAAAATTTGAAACACTTTGAACAGAAGCGTAAAAATCAAGATTTGACCAGTCAGCGTAAAATTCGAGATACACAACAGTCATCCGCGTATAAGTGGGGATATCCAACAGTCGGCGTAAAATCAAGAAATAGTGTCGGTCAATACTTAACCGTCACAATGAATTTTCTTCTCGAAACTTTCAAATGCCTCTTCATCTTCCCGAGTTTGCATTAATAATGAGCAGTTTCCCATAAGGAATATGAAGAGTTGATTTGATTGTATAAATAAGGAGAAATTCTTCCTTCTTGCCATTCATCCTCATAGTGTCATGGCGCCAAAGAAAGAGATTAACAATGAAGAGGCTTCGAGCTCCAAGATTGATTTTGAGCGAGCACGCAACTTTGTTGGCTGCTTTGGACTGACTCTAGCAGTCTTCAATCATATCAATGGTGGTCCCTCAACTGCATATGAAGGATCAGGAGATACAGAAGCATTTCTTAATCTGATGCGTCGGTCTGGGATTCGCATCATGCGCGAGTTAGGTGCCTCCCTTCGTCAGCCCAACGAAGGAGAGGAAAAATAATATTTTATGTATTGCGACTATTTTATCTGTAGGGGTCCACTCCCCCCTTTTTATAAATAAAATCTTGATATTGATCCCATCTGTTGGTACATATAATTGTTCAACACTTCTTTTGACTGCTTCTATGGTTGTTCATTCCCAAGAGAAACAAAACAACACGTGGCATTTGTCTTGTGGTCATGAGCGCATTTTAATTGGATCTTTCCCGAAATAGGTTCACGCCAACTATTTCTTCAACCCTTATAAATAGCTGAGTTAAAGAATGTTTTATACATTATCATTCTTATTTTCCTGAAGATAGCTTTTTGCCTCTTTTGCGAGATTTCATTCTCCAATAAGTGACGATGGTGATGCTTTCCGATGACGTTCCTCTGTACGCCCGGTAACCAGACGTTGATTCAACCACCCTTAGAGCCGAACCATTCGACCTTAATGGTAAGTTTGATTCGTAAACCAATTGTCTGCCTTTTGAACTTTTTGTTGAAAACAGATGCCCATGAGCGTAAATCCTTGACAGACGTAGAATCTCATAGGAAAGATGCACGGGCATAAAAAACCTTGCTGAATAATATGTTCATGAAACATCGGCGTAAAAAGCCTAGTTGAATGAGGTGCACTTGAAACAACAGTGTAAAATCCTTGTTGAATAGGGTGCACATGAGACACTGGCATTAATCCTTTGTAGATTAAGTGCTCATGAATCACTGGCGTAAAAACCTCAGGTGTAAAGTCCTTGTAGCCTGTTGAAGATAGAACAAGATGCGTAAGCATCTACTAATATGCATCTGATGATAAAAATAATTTTTCTTTGTCGTTTTCTGCAGAAGTTTGGCTGAAAAGCTTTTCCAGAACCGGTATTGGTGATTCTGACGCTGTGAGGAGCATTCTTCTGACATCAACATCAGGGAGCTCATGCACTTTTGATGTGCAAATCAGACAACTCAGAACTCTTCGTGGGATAGAAGGGTCTTCCTCTGTTGGTAGGAAGAGCCTTTATACACGGAGAGTAGGATGGTGGAGTCAACTCTAACCCAAGAAATTGGGTAGTAGAGTTCCTTTCACGGCAGAACTAGGAATCGTATCACAATGCTGGATACATTTATATCTCCTCTGAAAGGCCGCCACTTCTCCACCAGTTGTATTAGCAGCAACACGTCTTCGGGCTGCCATACTCCAGGATTCTCCTCTCGTCTGAGAGAGAAGACCAGAGTTTGATTCCTACTGTTCTGGTCGCCACTGAAGCTCAGACAGCGAGGAATTGACACCAACAACGAATCCAACAAAGAAGATCCAAAGAAGTAATAGATCTCCATTAGGTTATCGTTGTGTGTACAGAATGAAAATCCAAGATTTGTAATAGATTTCCATTATGATTTGTCACTACAAAAAAAGTATTTTTCTGGGACCCCAAAAATTCGTCTTAAAAAGACCCAAATCAGTCCTAAATTGTGATTTGGGACGAATTTTAGGACGGTAAGTGACAGTGCTATTAGGGTGGCGTGGCAAAAAGTTTTAGGACCAAAAATGCCGTCCTAATTTGGTTTTACGGTCGAAAAATGTAACCGTACCAAAAGAGTTTGAATTATTACATGTTTACGACGGTTTACAAAATCGTCCCAAAATAAAAGAGTTTGTGACGAGTAACACCCGTCCTAAACAAATTTGCCAGCGTTACAAAAGAATGTCATTTTTATCTAGGACAATTACATAACTGTCCCAAAAGTAACACTTATGAAATTAATGTCTGTATTTTTCAGCTATAAAACATACAATTTAAATACACATAAATTCATATAATCATGGACGTTGTCAAGCTTGTCTTCAGATGTATCTCCAGGCATCAAAGCTCCAATACCAAAAAACCTTAACAACATCAAGCATTCTTCAGCATTAAGTAGAAGACAACAAAATTCATATATAACTATATATGTTCAATTGATAAACAACAAAAAATTTAACATTAAGCATCCTTAACCACCATTTCCAAAATAAATCCAAAATACTACATCATCCACAGCAACAGTTATAAAATGAACACATTGTCTCCACCATTACATACAAAATGCTGAACCCATTAAGCATCCTTAACCACCTTTTCCAAAATAAATCCGAAACACTATACATCACCCACAATTCAGTTACAAAATGAACCCATTGTCTCCACCATTACACCATGTTTTTAGTATATCCAACATGAACCCAAAAATTAACCCAAACTTTTTATCATCACAAGATCGTCGTCCATCATTTTAGCATATCCAGAATGCTTTTGAAGGACCTGCAAATGAAGATATGCCAATATATTAGCAACCTGCTAACTATACACGAACAACCAGAAAAGAAAGACAAGTTCTTCCAAATTGTACAGACTAGACCACATTAGTTTGTGAAGGTTTAAACAAATTGTACAAACCTACTAACCGTTCTTCCAAACTGTTCGGACCTGCGTACAAAAAAGTTGGAAAAAAACAATGTACAGAAAAAGCTTCAAGTGACAAAGGAAGCTTCAAGTGAAAAGGAAAGTTTAAGTGAAGACGGGAAAAATTGGGAAACATTTGAAATGGGAAGTACAATTATTCTAGCAAGAATTACAGTAACAAGCTGGAAAAAACCAATGTAAAAGTTAAAATCAATAGACTGACACCACAAGGTGGTTTCGAGAGCAAGCCATTAAGGATGTCTCTTCCTCAGAAGGATAAATGACTTCCCAACCAGGGTTTTGCATTAGGATGACATCTCTCAGTACTACCCGTGGCCTTCACTTATTGGCCAATTACAACTAGGGGTAGTTGTAATCAAGTGCATGTAATATATGTATAAGGGTAGGGTCGGATACCATGTTCAGTCGCGCTTCAATAATTTAATAAGATACTGACTGTTGATGTATTCGAAAAAATGTTAAAATCAAAACATCACCTACTTGGTATCAATATGAATCTTAATATGAGGTTGGCTCAAACAACAAAAGTTCTAATGCCTAAGAGTGGTTGTCAGGTGTTTCGAAAGCTTAATTGCTTTCGTTCAGTTATCTGATCAAACGGATAACTCAGTGTATCCAATACAACGATCTAGAACAGGGTTGATCCTATTATATCGAGAATTTCGAGAAGATACCAACTATGACCGAGTTCATAAGGTACCTTGAGGAAGATACACATCAGTATTAACCTGACGTGTGCCGAGCAGAGTCTGATCCAACATCAGGATAATGAAGGGTCCGATTTGATTTTCCAATGTCCACCCAATACTCGGTTATCAGTAAAACCAATTACCGTACCGAGTATCCTCTGATACTTGTCGAATATCATATGACGTCAATCCTGGTTTGGATACTAACGTTCTACTACTTCCTATGTATACTTGTACCTATATAGGGATTGGTACCAGGTGCTGGCACCATTCCTGTGTATATAAGAGTGTTGAAAATGAGGTAGTCACTCGGTCACTGGGCATAACTCACAAGATTTTGTTCACTCATGTCCCTGTTCTGTCACTATTCTCTCCAAAAGTATAGGCTGACTGGGCATACAAAGTGCAAACAATTGCAACTGCAACTGGTACCCCTTAAATAAAGTTACAGCAGCACCTAAATTACTGTATCATAGTATGATTGAACCCAGGAAATGCAGTGAACCTACATGAATTTGCAGTGGACGAGATCAAGGTGGACAGAAGCAAGCTAACCTGGGGTTAGGATACCAAGACATCCCACACACAGGTTCAATGTTCTGAACTTGAAGTTCATTCTCCAAAATAAAGTTCAATGACTGAACTTGAAGTTTCAATTGTCTAAAATGAAGGTACAGATCGGAATATCAAAACAGGGAACTGAACTCCTTAGTTCAGAAGGACTGTTTATAATAAGATAATGACCTGAACAAAATAATGGACTGATATATGTAGGTGATATGGACATTTTTTGACTGAATATAACTGTATAGTGTAAATCTGAGACTGAACATTTAGTCCAATAATTTGAACTTAAAACAAAACAATGGATACCCATCTAACATACTCTAAAATTCAGTGTAAAAAATAACTTGGCAATATATAAAAAATGTCACTGGTTTCGGAGTTTCCAGGGAAAAGGACACAGTGAAAACATGAGCTAAAATTCAGTTCCGATACTGATACCGAGATTATGCAAAATTCAGACTATGCAAAATTCAGTCCAAAAATTCAGTCCAGAAAAGAAACCAATGTAATAAATACAAATTTTAACTTGAAAGAAAGGAAATGGAGAACCAAACATAAATTGCAGCCACGAAAGAAAACCAAACATAATAATCACAGAGGAAAACTAATGTAATAAGTTGATAGTTGGCAAATTACCTGGACGATGTACTAGATTGTTGAGAAAGTAGTTGAGCGTTCAGGAACATGGCCACAACTTCATCTTTGAGCTCAGTCCTAAGCTCACTCTTGACCGCCTCAAGCTCTTTCTTGTGCCGGGCCTCTTGCTCCTCATGCTCTTTCCTTAAAGCGTCAGTCTCTTCTCTCAAATTCTCCGCATATTCTCGTAACTTTTCACCATCTTCTCATAGTTGTACAATCTCAGCATTTGTTGCTTGTTGAATCTCAGCCTGATGAGCTGCTAAGGATGTTGATCCTTTACCGCTTACACCTACTCCTCGGCCTAAAACTCGGCCATGCCCATCTTGTCCGATCACTTCCCTGTAAACATTATTCTTGCTCCTCGTTATCTCGTTCTTCAGCTGGTAGCTCTTCAATTCTCCTTTCTAACATTTTCTATAGCATGCAAAGAGGTTTGTGTTAAATTTCTCTAATTTGCAATAGACATTTTGTTAAAAAAAACTCATTACAAATATGAATTTTATATACCTCTGTTCCAGCAGCCCCGTCTTCTTCATTATAACTGTCATCTTTTCCTCTAGTGGCTCTCCACATGTTGACAAGGTCAACAGGCTTGTTTTCTAGCCTCCTCTGATGTGTATGCATGTTCCAAAGTAAGAAAAAATTTATACATTATCAACTGAAAATATATGACAATTATCTTACCAAAAAACACAATACTAACCTTTCTCTTTATTTCTGGAAAGGATCTTCTACCAGTTCTAGGGAGAGCACAAAGTTTTCCGCGATTAACTTGGTTCTTCTCCGAAACTTTCTAAAAAACATTTGGACATTATTTAGTAAATTGAAATAAAGGGTTTGCCACTAGCATGAATATGGATGTAAGTTATTTGTTAGTCGATTTATACCTGTGTGTTACCCAAGCCCCAATATGCCACTAGAGTTGGCCATTGACTGGGCTCCACCCGGGGCGGCACATTTGCTAGGCGCTCTTCATCGGTCTCAAACTTTGTATAGAAGTCTTTTTTCACTCGATGCTTGAAGGCCTTCCAAGAAATTCCCATTTTCTTAAAGCAAATAGCTTTAAAAGCATCGGGTGCATTTGTGTTTTCCTTAAAAAAACATGATATCTAAGTTATCAATATAAGTAGCCATTATTAATAGCAAAAATATGTGAACAACAGGTGATGGTAAAGCATTCAAACATGATATCCGAGGTTATACTTCCAAACAACCACAAGAACAGCAAGATATAAATTAGTTGAATCATCCCAAACCAAAAACAAGTAACCACTTCAACATCTTCATTCCAACATTAAAAGAATATAAACAAAATATTGCACTTAAAATGACAGTTTCAATCAACACTTCTAGGCCACAGCTGCTTCAATCGATTTGTTTTTACTCTTGATGGTGAATTATAGTGCTATGATCTATAGCTTACAATACAGACCTTGAGTGTTACTGACTACAAAGTGAATGCTAATGTGTCTATAGGTTTAGCAAGACAGACAATAGGGGGTTCACTATCAAGTAGGATAATAGTAAAAATAAAGATAGTAATCCATGAAAATACAGATAAAGAGACGGGGAAAGTTACCTTAACCGACGCCCAGACCATTTCTAGTTTATCCTTATCAGCCTTACGCCAAGATAACATTGTTAACGAAAACAATTCGCCATTTCGAAAAAGGTTACCAAGATGAGACATCAAATGGTGCCCATGTTCTTCAACTGGTTGGCAATCTTCATCCCACTCTATGATTTTTTTTACTCCATTATCCCATTTTTTCCATGGCTTAGCAGCTCCTCTATGTTGCCTAGTGGAAGGTCCACTCTCCATCGTACCTTATCAGAAACAAAAGGGAAAGACTCATAAATATACTACTTAAAAACCAGAACCATTAATAGCTCACAATTTACATTATAAATTTCAATACAAAACTTACCCTTCGTTATTTTCTCAGAATTCTCTACTGGCTCATTATCTAAAGGCTCATCATCGCTCTCCTGAAAAATTTGATGTCTTGATATAGGAATGCGCAAGACATCCTCCATAAAAGAGGGTTCTAATCGTGGCTCTAATGTCCTCTCACCCATTGCTATGACATGTTCCATATTCTTTGCAATACGCGATGACCTACGCGTAGGACTGTTGTATGCAGCCTAAAAATACATAATCAATGTAGCAGTATATAGGTAGGTGCTGTCAAGATGGTCCAACACAGTGCCATAGGGAAGTTCAAACCATAGTACGTAGTAAGCTATGCAAAAAAATACACTAATAAGACATAGAAGTTAGTTCAAACCATAGTAAAAATCTATGCAAGGAAGCCCAAACCATAGTAAAATACTCTTCCTCTACAATTTGATCCCAGTTGAAGCTAGGCATCAGATCGAAGCTAACCGTGGGTCTGCATGAGCTCAATAACATCCACGATGCGGCTCAACCAGCTCTACCAATGAAGAACCAAACCACCATAGCAGGATACCCGAGTTTCAGAAGAAGTATCAATTGCACAGTGGCGTATCAGAAGAAATTTAAGTGCACATTGGTGTATTAGAGCATATCAGAGCTTACTAGACATTGGCAACGCAAGCATTGGCAGAGGGTCAAGACCAGCATCAATGGAGGATCAAGACTCGAGGACCCCCGATGTTGCTTTTCTCATTATTTGCTACATGTGTTGTATTAGATATAAGAAAATTAGATTCAATATGTATATAAATAAAAGGAAAAATGGTCATCTTCGACAAAATTTGAGGATCAAATATCCAGAATTGTCAAGATAGTCCAACACACTAAAAAGACATAGAAGGAAGTTCAAATAAGAATAAAAATCTATGCAAAGAAAAGCTCAAACCATAGTAAAATACTCTTCCTCTACAATTTGATCCCAGTTGAAGCTAGGCATCAGATAGAAGCTGACCGTGGGTCTGCATGAGCTCAATAACATCCATGATGCGGCTCAACCAGCTCTACCAATGAAGAACCAAACCACTATAGCAGGATACCCGAGTATCAGAAGAAGTATCATTTGCTACATGTGTTGTATTAGATATAAGAAAATTAGATTCAATATGTATATAAAGAAAAGAAAAAATGGTCATCGTCGACAAAATTTGAGGATCAAATATCCAGAATTGTCAAGATAGTCCAACACACTAAAAAGACATAGAAGGAAGTTCAAATAAGAATAAAAATCTATGCAAGGAAAAGCTCAAACCATAGTAAAATACTCTTCCTCTACAATTTGATCCCAGTTGAAGCTAGGCATTAGATCGAAGCTGACCGTGGGTCTGCATGAGCTCAACAACATCCATGATGCGGCTCAACCAGCTCTACCAATGAAGAACCAAACCACCATAGCAGGATACCCGAGTATCAGAAGAAGTATCATTTGTACAGTGGCGTATTAAATATAAGAAAATTAGATTCAATATGTATATAAAGAAAAGGAAAAATGGTCATCCTCGACAAAATTTGAGGATCAAATATCCAGAATTGTCAAGATAGTCCAACACACTAAAAAGACATAGAAGGAAGTTCAAATAAGAATAAAAATCTATGCAAGAAAAAGCTCAAACCATAGTAAAATACTCTTCCTCTACAATTTGATCCCAGTTGAAGCTAGGCATCAGATCGAAGCTGACCGTGGGACTGCATGAGCTCAATAACATCCATGATGCGGCTCAACCAGCTCTACCAATGAAGAACCAAACCACCATAGCAGTATACCCGAGTATCAGAAGAAGTATCATTTGTACAGTGGCATATCAGAAGAAATTTAAGTGCACACTGGTGTATTAGAGCGTATCAGAGCTCACTAGACATTGGCAACGCAAGCATTGGCAGAGGGTCAAGACCAGCATCAATGGAGGATCAAGACTCGAGGACCCCGGATGTTGCTTTTCTCATCATTTGCTACATGTGTTGTATTAGATCAAGATAGTCCAACACACTAAAAAGACATAGAAGGAAGTTCAAATAAGAATAAAAATCTATGCAAGGAAGCTCAAACCATAGTAAAATACTCTTCCTCTACAATTTGATCCCAGTTGAAGCTAGGCATCAGATCGAAGCTCACCGTGGGTCTGCAAGAGCTCAATAACATCCACGATGCGGCTCAACCAGCTCTACCAATGAAGAACCAAACCACCATAGCAGGATACCCGAGTATCAGAAGAAGTATCAATTGTACAGTGGCGTATCAGAAGAAATTTAAGTGCACACTGGTGTATTAGAGCGTATCAGAGCTCACTAGACATTGGCAACGCAAGCATTGGCAGAGGGTCAAGACCAGCATCAATGGAGGATCAAGACTCGAGGACCCCGGATGTTGCTTTTCTCATCATTTGCTACATGTGTTGTATTAGATCAAGATAGTCCAACACACTAAAAAGACATAGAAGGAAGTTCAAATAAGAATAAAAATCTATGCAAGAAAAATCTCAAACCATAGTAAAATACTCTTCCTCTACAATTTGATCCCAGTTGAAGCTAGGCATCAGATCGAAGATGACCGTGGGTCTGCATGAGCTCAATAACATCCATGATGCGGCTCAACCAGCTCAACCAATGAAGAACCAAACCACCATAGCAGGATACCCGAGTATCAGAAGAAGTATCATTTGTACAGTGGCGTATCAGAAGAAATTTAAGTGCACACTAGTGTATTAGAGCGTATCAGAGCTCACTAGACATTGGCAACGCAAGCATTGGCAGAGGGTCAAGACCAGCATCAATGGAGGATCAAGACTCGAGGACCCCGGATGTTGCTTTTCTCATCATTTGCTACATGTGTTGTATTAGATCAAGATAGTCCAACACACTAAAAAGACATAGAAGGAAGTTCAAATAAGAATAAAAATCTATGCAAGGAAGCTCAAACCATAGTAAAATACTCTTCCTCTACAATTTGATCCCAGTTGAAGCTAGGCATCAGATCGAAGCTCACCGTGGGTCTGCAAGAGCTCAATAACATCCACGATGCGGCTCAACCAGCTCTACCAATGAAGAACCAAACCACCATAGCAGGATACCCGAGTATCAGAAGAAGTATCAATTGCACAGTGGCGTATCAGAAGAAATTTAAGTGCACACTGGTGTATTAGAGCGTATCAGAGCTCACTAGACATTGGCAACGCAAGCATTGGCAGAGGGTCAAGACCAGCATCAATGGAGGATCAAGACTCGAGGACCCCGGATGTTGCTTTTCTCATCATTTGCTACATGTGTTGTATTAGATCAAGATAGTCCAACACACTAAAAAGACATAGAAGGAAGTTCAAATAAGAATAAAAATCTATGCAAGGAAGCTCAAACCATAGTAAAATACTCTTCCTCTATAATTTGATCCCAGTTGAAGCTAGGCATCAGATCGAAGCTCACCGTGGGTCTGCAAAAGCTCAATAACATCCACGATGCGGCTCAACCAGCTCTACCAATGAAGAACCAAACCACCATAGCAGGATACCCGATTATCAGAAGAAGTATCAATTGCACAGTGGCGTATCAGAAGAAATTAAAGTGCACACTGGTGTATTAGAGCGTATCACAGCTCATTTGACATTGGCAGTGCAAGCATTGGTAGAGGGTCAAGACCAGCACCAATAGAGGATCAAGACTCGAGGACCCCGGATGTTGCTTTTCTCATCATTTGCAACCATAGTAGTAAGCTGTACACTAGAACAGTAAAAAATCGCTTATGATCAAATTTTTAACCTTTTTCATTTTAGGGACAGAAGAGTCATCATTGTTTGCAACCTGCAAGATAAAAAAATAGTGAGATATTCCAATGAATGAAGACAGAAAACACAAGACTTAATATCCAATTTATTACCTTCTTCATTTTAGGGTCGGAAGATTCTTCATTATGGTTGCTATCTTCCTCGCTAAGCAAGTCATCACCGACGGGGATATACTCATCATCTCTGTCACTTGCGCTTCTTTTTCCCATCTTACTCGAACTTGTTCGAGTAACCATCTTCGAATTCATTACAAGCTTTGAAGCTTGTTGCAAATTCAAAGCATCCATTTTTATTTTATTTCTAGTAATATTTTCTAATCTTTGCCTCTCATATCCCGACATGAACCCAGGCTTGATAAACTTCTTCTTTTGTGGGGACATTTTTCCTAATAGAAGTTAAAAATTGCAATATGCAGGGTTATCCCGCGATTGGTCATTACAAACCTACACTATCAACTCAAATACAAATTGCTGTCTCGTATAAGTAGCATGATGAATTAAAGGGATACAGAAGCCAGAATAGTAGAGCCACTAAATAATTTGATGGTACTTTACAATTTGGATGCTTTATCACAGAACATGTAGAAGCCACTAAATAATATATGTTTATCACAGAACATGTAGAAGCCACTAAATAGTAGAGCCACTAAATAATATATGTTTATCACAGAACATGTTTATCACAGTAATGTCTAGAGAGGGACAAAATGGACAAAAAAGTAATAATTAAAACACAATCTAATTGGATACAAACACATAAATGATTAAAATTATATTACAAGATAATGTCACAGAACATTTTTGTTCCAGACTTCCAGTCTATTGAGGAGTTTCTATGTCAAAATACCTAATAAGCAAATGACTTGCGTACATTTATATACTATCATCATGCGGACATTACAACATTAATGATATTTATTATTAACAGCACAATGACCACAATAGGATGGCTAGCACACCCAAAAGCCACTAAATAGTAGAGCCACTAAATAATATATGTTTATCACAGAACATGTTTATCATACAACATGTAGAAGCAAGTATATGACAAGATGAATGAAGTATAGTATAGCTTCTACAACCACTTTCCTGTAAACATTTTTTCTAATAGAAATTGAGAATGAATGAAGTAAAGAAAATAAGCAAAATTAATCAACATTCACTGAAATAAGCAAAATTCATCAACGTTCAATCATAGTAGATAAAACAACTAACAACTTGAAAGGATATAAAATAGCTAAGAGATACAAGTTTGTAATTTGATATCCATCACAAATAGTTGCAAATCAAGCTACAAACTTGCTACTCATGACCACTGTCATCATGGTCATCATCACCATCACAAATATTTGTGTCAACCACCAAGCCCTCTACTCCTTGCCTAACCCAAGATCCATTATGAGCTTCATTCAGATGTTGCATGCTATAAGGTTACACTCTATTAGCTTCTAAATCTTCTACTATTGTTGAGTACTTGTCAAATGCGTCTCGCGACGACATCTGAACAACAATATGCCAATCTGACTCTAGAGGGTCTTGAACATACCAAACTTGTTCTGCTTGGGATGCTAAGATATAAGGTTCATCAATCACCCTATTCTCTTTGTATAACAAATGATTGAAGTTCACCAGAGTAAAATTAAACTCATCCACTTTCTGGCCCACTCGTGGATTAACCCAGTTGCACTTAAATAAAACATACTTCATGCCGTTCAAATATTTTATCTCAATAATGTCTATCAGTTGTCCGTAGAATATAACATCCCCTGTAAGAGGATTTCTATCTTTCCGACTAGAATAACTCATTTGTTCTGTTTTTAGGAGGACTCCACTATTCTGAGTTTTTCTACAAAGATCAATTTTTTTTGTTCGAAATCTAAAACCATTAACAATGTAAGAATTGAATTTCAAAGCATCCTAAAGAGGGCCTGAAGCTAAGCTTCTGATCTCCTCTGATATTTGTACGTCTGGTAAACCTTTCACCTATATTAAAAAACATTAAATAAGTTTAATAATGATATTTTACTGCAAGTTGTCAAAAATATTAAATGTTCATTAAAAGATACATCTACTTACATGCTCCTTAAACCAAGTGACAAAGTGTTCATTATGAAGGCGACTAATAAGGTGTCGTTGTGAAGCTTGCGGATATTTTGACCCAAGTTCAGCAAGGTGTTTCCTGTATAAAGATGTAGAAATTTATTTCAATTACATAAGTAAACGAGAGGATATAAATCATGGTATTAGTCAAGACAAACTTACTCAATGAATGGTGCTACTGCCTCCGTGTTGGCAAGCACATATCGATGAGCTTGTATTTGCATAATTGGATCAAGTCGAAAGTGCACTGCTTTACCTACAATGTGACCAGATTTCTTTCCTCCATCATCATTTCTTCTTGGCCGCTTCATTTTGGTTTTCGTACTATTGTCCAAATAACTTGAGCAGAAAGTCATACATTTTTCTAACAATACTGATTTAGCAATAGAAGCCTCTGGATGAGCATGATTCCGCACATAAAGTTTTAAGGTGTACAAATATCTTTCCATGGGATACATCCAACGATACAATACTGCTCCAGCAATTTGTAACTCATCCACTAAATGCATAGGCAAGTGTTCCATTATATCGAAAAATCCAGGTGGAAAAATCTTCTCAAGACTACAAAGCGTAAGTGCCATACGATCTTGAAAATTGTTCAAGTCTGTAATACTATTTACACTTGAACACAACACCACAAAGCAGTTGCTTAATTCAATTAAGGATTTAACAACATGCTTTGGTAAGACCCTTAGAATAGCTATAGGAAGTAACTGTTGCATTAAAATGTGATTGTCATGACTCTTAAGACCCCACATACTCCGCTCTTCTGTATGCACGCATCGACATATATTAGATGAATAACCATCAGGGACTTTTACATCTCGCAACACTTTCAAGAAAATGTCCTTTTCTTTGTTGCTCATTGTGAACTCAGCTGGAGGATGTAGTTCTGATTGAATTTTCATATCTCTGAGATCTTTTCGAGCCTTTATATTATCTTTTGTTTTGCCTTTAATACCTAGCAAAGTAAAAATGACATTATCGCATACATTTTTTTTAATATGCATAACATCTAGATTGTGGCGAATCAAATTGTGTTCCCAATATTGTAGTTCAAAAAAGATGCTCTTCTTCTTCCAACCTAATCTTGTTTTTGGCAGACTGTGTGTTTTTGCTCTCTCTTTTTCTTCTTCTTCCCTCTTCCTCTTTGTAAAGAGGTCCTCCTTCTTATATTCAGTTAAAACATTGAGATCATTCAACTGTTTTAATACTTCTGTTCCAGATAATGTCAAAGGTGGTGGCCTTATTTCTAATTTGCCATTAAAAGTTACCCTCTCCCTTCGAAACTTATGGCATCTCGGTAAGAATCTACGATGACCCCAGTAATAATACTTGCCACCATTTGTCAATCGGGTAGCTTGATGATCCCTATTACAACAAGGGCAAGCAAATTCACCTTTTGTGCTCCATCCAGACAACATAGCATATGCAGGATAGTCGCTAATTGTCCACAACAGTGCTACATTTAGTTGAAATAACTGTTTGGTTGATGCATCATAAGTAGAAACACCAACCTCCCAAAGTTCTTTCAACTCCTCTACTAACGGTTGCAGATAAACGTCAATCTTATCACCTGGACCTTTTGGTCCATCAATAAGAATAGACAAAATTAAGTTAGGTTGCTTCATGCACAACCACGGGGGTAAGTTGTAAGGGACGACTACAACAGGCCAGGTACAGTGAGCAACACTCATATTACTAAACGGATTAAATCCATCGGTAATTAACCCAAGTCTAACATTACGACTGTCTCTGGCAAAGGATGGATTATTATCATCAAAAGCCTTCCAAGCACGAGAATCTGCCGGATGCCTCATTACACCATCCTCTACACGCTTCTCTGCATGCCATTTCATTAGCGAACCTGTATGCGATGACCAAAACAATCGTTGCAGCCTTGGTATTAAAGGAAAATATCGAACCTTTTTCTGAGAAACTTTAGTACCCTGGTCAACCGGAGGAAGATTACCCTCGTTGGCATGATCAACTTTATATCTAGAAGCCCCACAAATCTCACATTTGTCGAGATTTTCATTTTTATTTCGAAACAACATACAACTATTAGGACAGGCATCCCATGTTTTGTAAGTGAACCCCAAGTCAGTAGTTAGCTTACTGGCTTGATAGTATGATTTGGGAATCTTGGCGCACGGAAACACCTTTTTTAAGAAGACCAACAACATTGTGAAAGAACGATTTGTCCATCTATTAAGTTGCCTCAGGTGTAAAAGTTGGACAACAAATGATAGCTCAGTGACACCCTTAGGACAACTCTCGTACAAATCGCTTTCTGCTTCATTTAGAATTATGTAGAAAGAGGTGGAGATTTGGTAATATGGTGGAGAGTAAAATATGGGAAAGTAGTAAACGTGGAGTAAGGGAGTGGGGAATAAGGGGGTGTGCTGGTCCAACGGTGGACCAGCTCCAAGAAAGATTTTTTTTTGAAAGAACTCAGAATTTTAGTTAAGAGAAAGGTTCCAAAACGGGTCTGGGTTCGGGAATCGGGTCCGGAATCCAAAAGCCATGTTATTTATTTTTGAAATAATTTGTACCCAAAAATATATAATAATAATAATAATATTAGAAAATACTAATAATAATTCTAAAACACTATTATTAATAAATTACAACAAGTATGGGTTTCACATTGATGAAGCTGATCACATTAGATATTTTCACTTCAGTAAGGGGAACTGCTTCTGCCCACTTAGAAAAGTAATCGGTTATAGCTAATATGAATCGCTGTCCTTTAACAGAAGGAGGGTTAATAGGACCATTGACGTCCATACCCCAAGCTTCGAAGGGCCAAGAGGCTGCTGTAGGATGTAGAAATTCAGACGGTTGATGAATAAAATCAGCATGAATCTGACATGCTTTATATCTTCTGGCATAGTCTATAGCATCTGCTATCATAGAAGGCCAATAATACCCCATTCTTCGAATACGGTCTTGTAATTTAGGACCTGGTTGATGAGTACCACAAACACCATCATGAGCCTCTCGTAGTGTTTGTTTAGCTTCACTTTCTGAGAGACAACGCAGCAAGAGTCTATCATATGAACGACGATATAACATATGTAAAGACGAATCATAATAGAATCGAAATGATCGTCTTCTAATTGATGTAGCTTCTTTTGGATCTTCAGGCAAAATTCTATGAACCGCATAATCAATGAATGGAGTTCTCCAATCCCTCTGTTGGGAACTAGACTCTGTAGTATAACTTTGTTCAATATACAGATTATTCTTGATACAGCATAAATCTCGGTCCAACAAAGTAATTGTATTTTGCCTTCGCATTGGAACAGCCAAGTCTACAGCTAAACTTACAAGAGCATCCGCCTCCATATTCTGGGAACATGGTACGAATTCAATAAAGAATCCTTTGAATGAACAGACCAACTCGACTACTACTTGATGATAAAGGATGAGATCAAGGTTTCTGACTTCATAAGTCCCTCTAACTTGATTAACAATCAATTAAGAATCTCCATAAGCTTCTAGGAACTAAATATCCAATTATTTTGCTACTTGGAGACCAATCAATAGAGCATTATATCCTGCTACATTATTGGAGCATGGCTCATTGGGAGAATAGGCACGGTATATGACCATTTTGTCAGGAAAAATCAAGACGATTCCTACTCCAGAGATAATATTACCTTTCGGTCCTATTCGTGATGCTCCATCAAAATATAATTGCCATATGTCACTCTTCAAAGTCATGTTACAATCCACGACTTCATCCGGAATGTCCTCATATAACTTTGATATTTCAGGTATAGGATGAGCAGCTAAGAAATCAGCTAATGCTTGACCCTTTACTGATTTTTTAGGTACATAAACCATGTCATAAGGAGTGAGCAACATCTCCAGGTAGCTAACCTGGAATTAAGAATGCTTGGTTTTCTCATCAATATCCGAATGGGATTTATTCTGGAGATGACATGAATAGTCTGTCCTATCACATAATGTCTTATCTTTTGGACGGCAAAAACCAAGGCCAGACATTCCTTTTCTACAGGAGTATACCTATGTTCAGCTCCGACCATCATTCGGCTAAGATAATAAATTGCATGTTCATGACCCATATCACTTTTCTGTACGAGAAGAGCACCAAGTGAATGATCCAAGGCTCGAACATATAGCAGAAATGGTCTTTCTACCACTGGAGGTACCAGGACATGTGGATTTGTAAGGTATTGCTTAATGTCATTGAAGGCTTTCTGATACGCTTCATCCCAGACAAAAGATACACCCTTCTTTAATAGACGAGAGAAAGGTTGACATCTCCCAGAGAGATTAAATATAAATCTCCTGATATAAGCAATGCGACCCTAAAAGCCATGGAGTTCTCTCAGATTATGAGGATGACGCATTTCAAGGATTGCTTTAACTTTATCAGGATCAACATGGATACCCTGAGAAGTAATGACAAATCCTAAAAACTTGCCACTGGAAACCCCTAAGAAAGACTTAGTAGGATTCATTTTCAATTGATGTTGACGCATCAATTCAAATACTGTCCTTAAGTCTTGAATGTGATCATCCTTTGATCGACGCTTAACAGCAATGTCATCTACGTAACATTCAACTGTCTTCCGTAGATGTTCTTGAAAGATGTTGCTCATAGCCCGTTGATACGTGGCACCGGTATTTTTAAGACCAAACGGCATAACCGTATAGCAATAAACCCCAAGGGGTGTTCGAAAAGAAGTATGCTTCTCATCTTCTGGATGCATCTTGATCTGATTGTATCCTGAAAATCCATCCATGAAAGACATGCGTTCAAAACCGCATGTATTGTCTATCATGACATCAGTAATGGGAAGTGGGAATTCGTCCTTTGGAGAAGCCGTATTAAGATCTCGATAATCTATGCAAACTCGGACTTTTTCGTTCTTCTTCATAACAGGAATAATATTAGCAACCCAATCTGGGGGTTGCTCTTCACGAACAAAGCCACATGTAATCAACTTTTTGACTTCTACTTCAATTGCATCCATCATATCTGGTCTAAAGCGTCGTTGCTGTTGTTTTACAGGTTTGATATTAGGCAAAATATTAAGCTTATGAGTAGAAACTTTAGGATCTAGACCCGGCATATCCTCATAAATCCATGCAAAGATGTCAATATACTCTTTGATCAGTTTTATCAACTCTTCCTTTTCATCTTCAGAAAGGTTCTTACTGATGAATATTGGTTTGGACGTAGTTCCATCTCCGACATCAATCTGGATAACCTCATCTTCTGTAGGTGGCTGTCGTTGTTCAAAACAAAGTTCCCATTGAGTGTCCATTTGTTGGGCCCAAGGGTCATTTTCAAATGGCTCGGATTCATCATCAATTTGAACCATGTTAACTGAGAATATTTGCTTAGATTCATCATATGAGGAACGAGACATCCGATTCGATGAATTGGATTTCTTCTGAATTTGATGATTGTGAAGAACTATAAGAGAATTCTTCTTGTATATCGTCATTAAACATGTGGGACGGATCATATCCTAACCCATGATGAGTCTTTTGATAAAACGAATCACCACATAATAGTCATCGTCTACCTTTGCCTTGATTGAGACCTTGCATAGTCTTCAAATCATATCCCATATTCTGGATGATCTTGATAGATTGTTGACTATATTTGTCAATTCGGATTCTTCCTTTATCTTTATCTTTCAGATCATCTGTCTGAGCAACAGGGATATTTCTAGCCAGGCCAAACACAATTTGGCGCTTATTTTTCTTATCTGACGGAGCCAAGAAATAAGATTCTTCGTGACGTCTATAAGTTATACAAGCTTGCGATTGAGCAACTGTGGTAGAAGATAGGGAGAAGATGTTAAGAACTTTTGAGCATAAGGCCCAACATCAACCTGAAGAGGAAAGGAAATTTCCTTATATTTAATGTATAAAGTTTCTTCTGGTTCTATGTCGCCTTTATATTGATGACTTTGATTATCAGAAGATAAAGTCATTCTTTCAATAAACTTGACAGCCATATACTCGAAAAGGAAATCTTCATTGATCTCAAAAAGTACAGAATGGTCAATATTTATATCATTTATAATTTGACTGCTACGCTTCGGATTAATCACTAATGGATCATTATCCGTCTTCTACGTAGAATTGCCAAGATTGACAATCAATGGTGGTTCTGGATCATTCGTACAAGAAGTACGCCCTTTGACCTTAATCATAAAAGGTTGAACTTGGCTCTTAGCAGGAATATTTACTGATTCCTCAAATGAAGCTTGATTTCTTCCTTTAACCTTGATTATCAAAGGTTGGTCATTTACAAATTGGGATTGGATTCGTCCCTTGACTATGATCTTCAAAGGTTGCTCTTTTGGCAGATCTTCATTAAAAGACTGATCTTCAGTAGATGATTGATCTTCAGCTATGTCTGATATCTCTTTCACATGCTCTTGTTTATAAAGCCTTGAATCAGAAAAATAGGCTTCAACGCCTTTAAAAGGATTGATATCAGCAAACTCAGTCTTCACAACTCCTTGAGAATCTACATATTTGAAGCATTGGTGGAGAGTTGAAGGCACGATGTTATGCTCATGTAACTACAGTCTTCCAAGAAGAATTTTGTAGGATGCGTCTGAGTTGATAACATAGAAGGTTACTATAGTTCGAAGATCGCCAATCTGAATCTTCAGACGAATCTTCCCAAGTGGTTTACTCTTGCCAGAGTTAAAACCAACTATTGTAGTACTAGTGTAAGTCAACTCACTAGTAGCAATCCTCAGGGGTCTTAGCATACTCTGAAGAATTATGCTAATTGAGGACCCAAGATCAATGTAAATCCTGTCAATTTCAGTGCATCCGATATATCCAGTGTAGCACAGAGGTCTGTCATGTTTTTTATGCTTCAACAGCATATCTTCTTGTGTAAAGGTGATGTTAGGAATTGCTTCCATCACACTATGACATTGCGGACACGACACTGGAGTATTATCAGGACTCTTGAGTTGAGCTAAGCATGAATCTGCTTGAAGTAAAGCTTCACTCAAAGTCTCCCTGCTTTCTTTAGAAAGACGAAGCAGCTCGAATATAGATAATCTAGCCGGAGTATTGGCTAACTGAGCTAGAATATCAAATTTGTAGGATTTCATCACCACCCCCTGACTGGAAGCAGACTTCAATGGGACGTCAAAGCGTACTACTTTCTGTTTCCCCTTTTCAACCACAGATGGTTTAGCAGGAACAGGAGAAGGTTGAGCTGGTAGTGTTTCCACTACGTCTTCTGCTTCTTTGGAAGATCCCTCATAATCTTTGTGGTACTCTTTCCCAGATCTTGTACCAGCAAAAGTTTCTTCTTCGGACTCAGGAGAAGGAAGTACCATATTACAGGATTTATTCTTCCCTCTCTTAGCCTTCTTCTTGTAAGGATTGTTAAGAGGAACTTCAGAACCTAATCCAACAGTAGAGTTCTGATTTTGAATTTGTAAAGGAAGTCGTATTCCTTTATCATAATTCAAACCTTCTGCCTTTTGAAAGGCATAACCCATCTTCTTCATGAGAAGGACAGATTGCTGATTGTATAAATGAATGGGCAGTAGACTTTTGACAAGTGGTTCAATAGAAGAAGAAGAAGAAATTTCTGTAACTACAGGAGAATGAGAAACGGATGTCTCTGTAACTACAAGAGTAGAAGGATTTGGGATACGAAGAAAAATCCCTGTAGGAGCTTTTTCATAAGCAGCGAAGACTTGTTGTGCCATGCCACTGCTGATGAGTAAGCTTGAGCTTGGTAGGAGGAGCTAGACTTGGATGACATATGTTCAGTCCTCTCAGTCTATCTTCTAAAGGAATGCCATCCCATAGATGATCCAAATCATCAGGATCTGAAATAACATTAGAAATTATGTTGCAGGTTTTGACTTTCTTACCTTTCTTGGATTTTGAAGTTTTACCTTCATCTTCTATCTTAGGTACTAAGTCAGGATGTACCCACATAATTTTACCATTTTTTAAGGTGAGAGGCAACAATCCTTTATTTTCCTCTATAGCAGGCAGGATATTCACAATATTCATCGTCGCCTTCGAGATTGGGATAATTCCATCTGGGACTTGCTGCGGAGGAAAATCTCCAAATTGAAGAGAAACCACATTAGTTGTAACTGTATGGTCATCATTGGTTAAAGCGATAGCACCACCATTTATCAGCTCTTGGATTTTCTTTTTCAAGACATAGCAAGCACTGGTACGATGATTAATGTATCTATGATAGATACAATATTTAGGATTGTCAGTCAGATTCACTTCATTAGGCCTCTTTTGCTCCGAAATCTGGAGTTTGCCACTCTTCAACAGACATTGGAATATCACTGGGATATCACTCTCGTCAAAAGAATATTCTTCCTTTGGCCTGGAAGATTCCTGATTATCCGACGTTATTTTATTCTTGGAAAGATTGACCATGAGGGTATCTTTTTCTTTCACATTACGATTACCAGGATTATTACCAGGATTACTTTTCTTTCCTCTATCCTCTGAGGCAAAAATTATCCCATGTTCACGAGCCAACCTACCATTGGTCTCGGCAGAAACTGCTGCTATGATAAACGAAGCCCAATCTGTGAATTGGGAACCCGTGAAAACAGTAATATATGGTCGCAGATTCATCTTGCATGTATCAATTAATGCTGAATCTGGCATACCAGGAGGCATCTTTAGAGTAGCCTGTCGAAAATGTTCGATGAACGTCCGAGTGTCTTCCTTCTCCTTTTGTTTGATTTCTATTAAGGAGGACATATTCATGTCCATTCCTCCTTCATAGAAGCGGGAGAGAAACATTACCTTAAATTCATCAAAAGACGAAATGCAATTGTCGGGTAAACTACGATACCAGTCGTAAGCTGAACACGTCAAGCATCCAATGAACACTCGAGTAAAAAGAGCATTATTTTTCTGCAGATGTACAGTTATAATATCAAAATAATTGATATACTGACTAGGAGAAGCCCTTCCATCAAAGAATACCATAGATTGTGGCTTGAATTTTGGTGGAAAGGGTACATTATTCCAATGAGGAGGATATGGTTACTTAATCCCTAACCTCCGGAGCTGATCCTTGTGCTTTAAAACTTCAAACTGTGCTTTTAGTTCGTGCACTGCTTGAATGGCTTCACTGGTCTGCGGAAGCACATTTGATTGAATAGTTGTTGGATGTACCGTAATCCCCATCGAAGATGGTACATCCTCTGGAATAATAGGATCCGGAGATGCAAAATTTTGATTAATAGCAGGCTCTTGAATATTCAAAGGTATATCAGCCCCTTGACTATCTTGAGTCTGTGCTGCTACTGGTACTGGGGTTATTACTGTCAGCTGAGCAGTTTGCTGAGTCAGTATTATCTAATGCATGTTTTGCACCATGTTAAGCATGTCTTTCAGTGATTGCTCAAGGGCAGTGAGATGCTGTTCTATATTAGCAGATGACGTCGCTGGTTCATATCCAATAGCGTAGGATTCAACCTCTCTTGAAGATATAGAAGGATTAGTATAGAAGTATGAATCGACACTATCAGTTTCAGACTCAAAATATTGAGTACCTCCAGCCTCTGAAGCAGAAGTCTGTAATTGTCTTTGTCTTCTTGATTGAGTGTTTTGATATTCTCCCTCAAAGGAATCAAGAAGTTTGTTGAATTGTTGTTGACCTGGAGTTTGGGACATATTCCGTCTCGGACATCGTCCTCTGTTAGTATGAGATGCCATATTGACTGACACATATGACAACTCATGTTCTTGGTCTTCAGTTTGTTGTTGAGGCACATTAAAACTTAATCGATCGAAAATTGACCGTTTTGAAGCTGAACAACAACAGTTGATTACAACCTGGTGATATTCACAATGATGTTTTTCTTGGGGGAATGTCACCGGGGATTGTCTGTTCTTACGCTTTTTGGATTAGCAATTCACGCAAGTCAGAAGGAGTAGAAGGAATAGTCTTCTTTATTACATTTGGGATAGAAAAACGTTTAGTCCCATGTGTATAAAGAAGATTACTGGCTGCATTCGCAGAACCAAACTGTATATTTTTACGCGTTTGGAGTTGTGTACGTAAATCTTAAGATTTTTGAGCACGAAGGACTCCATTTTTATTGCGTATAATTTATAAGTTTGGTACTTTACGTAGAGCAGTATAAGAAGGTTGTTGGTATAGAACTGAAGCTTTACCAACAACATTTTTACGCTATATGCGTTTAGGTACATTCACATTAGATGTAGAAATATTGTTGCGAACTTTATCTACACTGTCAAAGACAGGAGACTTACATTTACGCGTAGAGCGTAAAAACTGATTATCTACCATGTCACTGACGGAAGATTTTCCTTTACGCGAAGAGCGTAATTTATGTGATCCTACCACGTCACAGATGGGAGACTTATTCTTACACTCAGAAGCACAAGCATTCGAGTCTGCCTCATTACAAATGGGAGCCTCATTCTTATGTACAGAGCGTAAAATTTGGTTTTTACGCAGTAGGTGCGAAACCTGATTATCTTTACCGTCGTAGACGGGAGATAAATTGTCACACTTAGAGTGCAATGCTGAATTAAGGACTGCCTCGTTACAAATGGGAGCCCCTACGACAGGAGTGGGAAGAATTCCTTTGCCGTCAGAAGCTGCGGAGAGATTAGAAACTACTCTGGATTTAGGAATCCAAACTTTTCGTGCTTTGCGAGATTTTTGAACATTGGAGCAGCGAGAACCACCCCCAGTTCGGAGCATCCCTTCATAAGCAGTCTGGTCGAAGTGTACAACCAGAGTCTTCTTTGTCGATCCCATCGACACATCATCGTATTGAGCAATTGCCTCCTCGTCAGAGGAGAAGGTCGTCCCCAGCAGAGTCGCCATTTTGTTTCACTTAACAAAATGCCAAGAAAATTGTCTTTTGAAAATAAAACGAGAAAAAGTACAAGAAGTACAAATTTGATTCTAGGAAAGTATTGCTATGGAAGTCTGATCTGTAAATGATCACTTTGTTCCTTGGACCATACGATGATGATGAAGATCACTGCTTGGAGATGAACAGTTGGAAGAACTAAGTCACCAGAAAGGTATCGACACACTTGGGCACCGATGGCGAGGCCGAATGCTTTCCTGCTTTGCTTCACTCTGTTCTGAAAAGAAAGGTTGAAGAAGAATGCTCTGGAGAATTAAAATCTCTGAGTTTTAATCTCTCTATTTTCTCTCCTCCTCCCCCTGTCCCTGTTTGTATAAAAAATAAGTCTATTTATAGACTTGGGCTCTTGTGCGTAAAAACTCAGCAAAAGTTCCTCCTTTACGCTAACAACTGCCATCCACGACCGAAGCCATCCTCTGCATACGTTGGCACGTGTCCCATCATTTCAGTAAGAATAGGATGCATGTACACACGTTTTTTGAAATATGTGGCATGAAAACCACGTAGGCAAACCACGTTGCAAACTGGTGAAGAAGAATAGGGCGTAAAAAAACCCTAATGTACTCTCAGCGTAAAGCAGTAGACTAGGCGTAAAATAGCCCTGACATGGCCTTCTCGCATAAAGTGGTTGTTAAATAACCTTGAGCGTAAAGTAGCCCAAATAAACTTTATGCACACGTCAACTTTTGAGCGTAAAAACTCGTATAGTCTCCATACGTAAAAGAAGCCATACTGTGAGCGTAAAAATAGCTCAGTCCACATACTAAACGACAACATTGGTCTCTGTGTAAAATAAATCCCTTTGAAATCTGTGGTATATGCCATCATTAAATCTTCATGTCAGACTTTGCATTAAATGTAAGACTTGACAGCTTTGTCCAGCGTAAAAGTGGTTAGCCTGTCTTAGGCGTAAAACCATTGGCTTGACCCTAGCGTAAAAACTGGTTAGCCTGCTTAGGCGTAAAGTGATTAGCCTCTCCTTGGCGTAAAATAGATCATTTTGAGTGGAATGACCCATCTATTTGACTCATTCTATGAAGCACTTTTTACGCTCCTACACCCGCACCTGGATATTTGGACATGAGTACGTGGGCCACACCTAGCCTACGCCATAATATCGGCGGTAGAACGCTGTCAAGTACCCAACAAATATCTACATCTAAATGATCCATAATCACAATGTACTCCAATCACATCACAAATAACTAAGGAAGATATAAAATAGGAAAGTAACAATAACTCTAAAATAATTAAAATCAATAATGAATATACATGATCAAAATATTTTGAAGACAAATCCGATAACGAAACATAAATCAAAATACAATATGAATAAAAGATAATGGTCTAGAGCTCTCCAGGGGTCAACTCACGATCTAAAGTGCATCAAGACCTATCATCATGAAGTCTAGGATATGGAGCATAACATTACCGAAAATAGTTCCCCAATCGGGATTGGAACGAGCACATTACTAACAACAGTTCCCAATGAATGATAAAGTCTATGTAAAAATAAATAGTAAGAATATACAAGAATAAGTAAAGTGTACATTAAAGTAACATGGCATGGTAAAACTGTAAACAAAAGCAAGAAAGAGTAGAGTAGGTTATCTCATGTACAAGAGTCATAAATCTATATTAACTATGTCAGTAAGTACTAGTTTCGACATGTGGCCGGCTTGGAAACTTGCATAAGGTCTACTGGCCTGGTTAATCATACGTGAGGTGTATGATTAACACTAACCACGATATATACATGCATAAGGAGGGTATTGACCATGTATCTACACTACGACTCCACGTCCTCGACTGATACAGTAGATCCATCCATGACATATTATGACACGAAATTCTCTGAGAAGGTCGCGGGCCTTCACAGGAATCGTGTCTATACAATGCAGAAGAACAAGGATAAGACTTGCACAAGACATACCAAAAAGTACAAGGAATAATATATCATGACGGGATCCAACAAAACCAATCTTGGGACCAACGTATCAAGAAATTAAGGATATCTACACTAAATACACGAAACATAGAAAATACTATAAATGAAAAATTATCCGAGAATGTACTCGCCTGAATTGGTTGGAGACGATATACGCGACACAAACATGTCAACACGGGATAGGTACGGTGCTATGCTCCATAAGATGTTCCCAACTAATGGTACAGACGATCCCATCTGGTCCAGAATAATCTAAATAGCCTAGTTTTGTATATTTAATCACAAAATCAGGTTTCAGCACGACAATCGAATTAAGATAGAAAATAACTATATTAGTCGCAACTTAAAGTTTTAGGGGAGAACGTATAACTACATAAGCATGAAAAAGCATAGACGTAACAAAAGCGTAGGTGATAAGAAGTCACTGCATACAAACTTCACAAAAGCGCAGGTATCTAAAAGCACAGACAATAATAAAAAGTCACAACAAATAAAGTTGATACATAAAAAGTTTTTTATTAAAATCATGTCTACAAAGATCTATTACAGATTCTTCAATATAACATATAAAAACTAAAATACCTAAGGTCTACAAGTGGGCAATCTTCAGAAACTATACAACCCCTCAGACGTGCAGCTCATCAGAACGAATCACTTCCTCGTCAGAGCAAGCCACTTCCTAGCCAGATGCTGAGGAACTCTAATATGGCTAATAAAATAGCCATTGGCCCGAGCAAGAATGCAGCTCATGTTCGCCACACTACTGCAGCTCTTGCACTACACCAAAATGGACATTTAGGAACGGTAGGTAATTTTCAATTTGGAATGCTTAATTTTGGTTCCTAGGTTCTGGAACATATTAAATATGTTCCGTATCAAATAAATGTTCCTAATAAATTTTTTTTTAGAAAAAACTATTTATTCAATTACATTTTTAAGGGTTCCAAATATGTTCCAAATTGGGATGGGAGCTGCATATATACACAAATCGTCCAAGTAAAAAACATTCACCAAAAAACTGAAACGTTCCCAATTTTCTTTTTTCCCTCTTCTCATATTTCACAAAGTTTTCGTCTCCCTCCAAATCAATCATTCTCTTCCCATCCTGCGTACTCTCCCTCCCTCATCTTCTCTCCATCAAACCCGCGTACGCTTTCCATCGAGGAAGGGTTTCCGACGCAGGGCAGAAAAGGGTTTGAAGAGCCATCATCCACCGGGAAGGGTTTGTTCTTTCTTTTTTCTCTGTTTTACTCTAAAATTTTTATAGCTGGTAGGACTTATAGGATTTCTAGGGTTTCTAGGAGGAAGGATATGTCACTGATCACTTGTAGGCTTTGTAGAATTTTCCATCATCCACCGAGGAAGGATGCCAATGATCACTTGTAGTATTTTCCATCATCCACCGAGGAAGGATATGTCACCGGTCTTGTACGATTTGTACAATTTTACTGCCCTTCACTTTCTCCATATGAAGGATTTATAATTTACCACCTTTACTTTGTTGTGAGATCCCACGGCTCCTTTTTTTCATCATAAAATTTTTATAGCTAGGATGAAGATGTTACGTAACTGAACCTGGAAAAAGCTCTTTCTCCTTAGACCCTGTCTTTTCATCTGTTTATTGTCCTTGTCAGTAGCATGCGGGTGTGAGCTTACAACCTGATACTTTGTTATAAATCAAATTTCTATTTTCATATTGCAGTTCAACGTTTCTTTTGTAGTTTTTGGATATATATTAGACTGTACTATCATGATGATAGTTATAGGTTCAACACGATGGTAACTTCTTGATGTAAGGCTTTATGCATTTGATATTCAGAAATTTTTTGTCATTAAGGTTTGACAAAACCTTCAAATATATGCTCTTGTTTTTGCCAAATTGAGAACAACAAATTGTCAATCAATAATGCACAAGGCATATTTTCTTCTTTTTGTAGGCATGTTTACTTCTCTCTTTTGATTATTGTTTCTTTATACATGTCTCAAGAGCAGGTGTATTTGTAGAACTAATCTAGAATTGTATTTAATCTCTCTTTCAATTGAGAAAATACTAAACCTCATTTACTATCTCCATACAAGCAAATCGATACACGATATGGCAATCTAGTTCCAAACCTAGAAATCCTAATTCTAGGCTTCAGAAGTTTGCACCATCTTATTGAATGGATTCATGATTGCATTATGTTCCTTTCCTGATATAGCCTGTAGGAGAGACATAGTAATCATCAAGAGACTTCTATCTTTCTGTAGATTGAGTAATCTGGAAACAATCATTAAGTTTGAGCAATATTGCTTATGGTAGAATACATGTTATTGGTACCATCCTACACTTGGTTGGATGTCAATAAGACTATGATAATTGGAACTGAACTTTTCTTCAAACTATTCCTTAACCAGGTTCTTTTTTTCATCTTCTGGATTCTAATTTTCAACTATCGACCAATAACAACATGAAAGTCATCGATCGAATATTAAAGTTTCCTCCTTCGCAATAAAATATTTCCATATATTTCACAACTAAGTTCAAAAAACCGTGGAGTTTAATCCACTGACCAAAATAGACATCCATAAGATACCTAAAATTATTATCTGAATTAAACATGGAGAAATAGAACTTTTGTTGATAATTATCAGAGAAGATTAATACTCATGAACCAAATTTGAACACGAGGCTTGTTCTTATCTCTGCCAACTTAATTTGCTTATCCAAATAGGTCCACCTACCTGTCAACTGACTGTCTTGGTTTTATGGTATGATCCTCTCTTACCTTGCCTAGGAATTTGGCACCAACATATATGTTTGATGTCAGGTCAAATCGGTCATTGTATGTTTGTAACTTTGTCAAATCTTTTATGGAACTTTCTTAAGCTCCATAACTGATCCACTAAATTGGAAGGACGGATGATGAGACGGTGATAAATTCACAATCTGTTCTTGTAAATTAGATATTTTGAGATCTTTGAACTTGTTACAACTTTGTTTTACCTTGAGTTTCTACTTTATGGTGGCATGACATTCAGAGTTGAAACTATGGAATTGATATTCCCCTGTTAATTTCTTGTTGATAGAAAGGCATTATTAATTATCTATTTTTACCCTTAGTTTATTACTGTGAAAATGTCTAAGCTACTTGATTTTGATAAACATTGATTATTGAGAGTTAAACATCAAATAACGTCTCCAATTCAGGCCTTAAAAAGCTTTCTTGATACTGCAGAGGCTGATGTTAGGTCAGTTACATCCTTGTATTCTAAAGTGGTGAGTTTACTACCATGACACAACAAATAATGTGAAATTCATGTGTATGAGCTAGTCTTATGCACTTTATATGTCAATGACTTGCGTGCTGATTTATTAGTGCAATATTTCGGGGAAGATCCGGCTCGTTGCCTATTTGAACAAGGTTGATTTTAGTTCTTCTATTTCTTTTTTTTTCCAATGCTAATCTTTTTGTTTAGGAGAGAAGGTTTGATAAGGTTAGCTAATTTCTTTCATCCAGTTGCAAGGACTAGGAAAATGCTTGATAATTGGAGTAGTACGATAATACCTATATACAAAAACAAGGGAGATTTACATAATTGCACTAACCTATACGGTTAGTGTCTTACGATACATGATATGCATCTGATGATATGATAAAATATACTACCATTTTGTTACGTATTATTCGATACGATAGAATAATATAGGTCGATAGGTAGTATCGTTTTTTTCCTGGAGTCATGTAATGTATAGTTCAGAATTTGTATTCTTGAAATAGATAGAATTGTAAAGATGAAACAAATAAAAGTTTTATGATAAAACTATATTTAATCATTTACCGATTTGCTTATGCATCGTGTATCGTATCATGTATCGTGTGATAAGTTACTTTAGGAGCTTAGGTATGAAAACCTATGCACTAACTATCAAGAAATCAAGCTAATGAGCTACACCATGAAACTCTTTGGATTTTTTTTTCTGAGATGTATGTGGCAATAAAGCAAATCTTCTCCACTTGTGATATTTTCTCCATTGTAATTTTCCAGTGGCGGGTCTCTTGGTGCATAAGCAACAGTATATCTATACCTATGAACAGGCTTTCTGAGTTTTAGTACAAGACACTAATTATTGTAAGGTTGCAGATGACCATAAAATTATGGTACCAACTCTTACAAGAGTGTTCTCATCAATCCAGGATCTAATAAATTTGACTGTGTTTGTTTCAATCATGAACTTCTTCTAAGGAATTATTTTTTCTCTTCTGTCAACAGTGACATCAATTTTAGTCATCTTTGTCAACATGTTCAATAAATCACATGAAGAGAATGCCTGTAATGCAGAAGCAGAGAAAAAGAAACTGGAAAGGAGGCCATGAAAGAGAAAGGGAATACTTCTGCCAAATAGGATGAAGCTAATGTTATTAAGTGCAGACTTTCTGGCTCAAGCAAAAGGACTCGTCTTATGCTACATATGGAAATGAAGTCCTATTTGTGCAAATGAAGGAAGGAATAGATCGTACATATTATTTCCCATGCCGGCGACAAGAAAAAGCCCGAGTCAAATGAGTTATGCTGAAAAAGATGCAAGATATATTACCTTTTCAGGAGAATCAACAAATCAAGCCATGATGAATATTTAGCTACAGGTAAGTCCTTTGCATCTTGTGTGCTTTCTTTTTGATAAATTTTTGTAGATGGGCTTAGTAATTTCTTGAGAGAATTGGGTAATAATACTAGTCTGGATCACCTGAACCTGAGTAATAGTACTAGTCTGGATAACCTGAACAACAAAACTTTCTGCGAACTTTTCTTAAAAAGCCTAGTTTGCAATTCCCAATTGGAGTGGAAGGGACGGGATGCTTTTTGCACAATTTATTGCTGAATAAAAGACTAGTTTTTTTTTTCTTTAATATGCTGAATAGAAGATGTCTTTTTGCACAATTTATTGGTACTGAATAGTAGCAAAATATTTTACATCATATACAAATGGAACTAAGTTAGAATTGCAATTGAAATTATACTATGTTGTACAGGTTAGTGTTGGCACACTCCTTGCATTTACTGTTGTCGCAACTTCAATCTTGATACTCAGATATGTTCCTCCAAGTGAGGTACCTCTCCCGTCGTCTCTCCAACAATCAATCGACTTGGTATCATTTCGATATAGTATTGAAGAAAAACAGAGTGGGAGTTTGCAAGATCTTGCTAGAACTGTCAATAAGGACATCGATTCAGTTGAGTACCCTCTTATTTTAAAGGAAAATCGCTCAGGTAACTAGTAGGAAAATCACATCAATTTTATATCTTTTGTGCACATTGATATATTAATGTGCTCTTCATGCAAGTGACTCCCCTTATTTGAGCTTTGCAGATAAAATGAATGAAGGAAAAAGGAGAACTTGCAACTTGGAGCATAGAATGTGTGTGTTGGAGTACTGATCCTTACTTCATCAGCAACATTTGCCTCATTGCCTGTGTAAGTTTCCTGTGAAGATATCTATATATTTTGTCAGTGATTGCATTCCGGTATAAGCTTTACGTAGTATATTCAAGTCTCATTTCTTGTATTAAGCTATTTGTTGCACAAACACGAACTCAATACAACACATTTTAGACACGGCGATATGGATTCTGCACCTATTTTGGTGTGTCCTAGTGTATTTCGAAGTGTCCATGGTGAGTCTGATATGTGTGTCCGACACGAACAAACACAACATGAATTTTGGAGTATCCTTGCTTCTTAGGTTTTTAGCGTCCAATTGGGTTCCTTAGAAAAGTTGCCCTTGTTTATTTTCATATGAATTTCGGAGTGTCCGTTGATTAGCTTTTCCATATGAATTTACTGATCCTATCAGGTTCTGCTAAAAAGTTGCCCTTGTTAATTTTTGGCCATTAAAAGATCTTTTCACTGAGATTATTGATTAAGTTGATTATTCAAGTCATGGTAAGAACTTAAATTTACATTATAAGTTGTCAAGTAACTTCATGGGAAGCAACCAGTAAATTTTTTTGCATACGTGTGTGCGGATGTTGAGAAAGTCATACCAAATCCTCATCATTTCACAAGTGGCACATGAAACTTTTTATAGCAAGGATATTGTAATGGTGGAACAAAACATATAAAAAAAATTACACAACGGTAAAAGGATGTATCTAGCATAGCAGTTGAAAATATGCATAATAGGAGAAATTCTCACATATACCATGATAGCCAACCTAGATGTAATACATGCACAACCGTATAGATGTAGATTTTAGTTTCAGCTACATGTCACATGGGTGATTTTTAACTACCAGTTGATAAAAAATGACCATGAATCTTCTTTTGGTTAGCCAACCCCTAGCTACTTGAGATATATTTCCAGCATTTAATGCCTTAAATTACAAAATAACTGTATACACTGAAATGTTTGGATTTTAACACATGAAATAAATCCTACTGTGTGTAGGGACAAAGTGTATCTGGCGGTTATTACATAAAGTACATAAAATAGCCTCTTCAACTTTCTAATATACTTTCAGTCAATGTCACAGAACTTAGGTTCCAGTATAGATCACTTCTTTCATGTTCAAAACAATCTTGATGAATTTCCAAACTTAAAGGCCTAAATATTCATCACCAGAATCCCATGCGTTAAAGGGCCTTCTGATTTGGTGGTCGAGTGGGTAGGTGTGTAGAAGGGTAGAGGGAGGGCAAGGGGAAGGGGAAGGGGGGAGGCCACATGTACCCCTTGCATCTTCTATGATGGTAAACATGCTTTATATTTTGTAATATTCAAATCAAGCATATATTTTGTACTTTTAGTTTTTGATTCTCAAGAAGATTACTTTTCAACTAAATAAATTTCTTGATTCCATAGACATATCCATCATAATGCATTTATACGAGTGTTCCAAAATCTTTTTTTATGTTTAAGGTAACAGAGAGTATATTGTATTCCTAGATGTTTATGTAGCATTTCCTAAAAATTTGGACCTTGCAGTTGTGTATAAACATGCAATACCTGGAAGTGGTATGCACAAATTTGCAGATACAAACTGTTAGTTAAGTGTTGTATATCATCACTGAGAGTGTGTTGTATTAGAATACCATGTGTTATGTATAAACAATAGAATAGAGGTACTTATGCAATTTATTTGAAAATAACAAGCTAATTAAGACCCAGTTTACTAATTATGCAATTTATTAATGATTCCTGATTTTAACATGTTTCATAATGTTGTATGCAGGTGTAGCTTGTTGCCGTTATTCAAATTTCCATCATTCGGTTGGATTATAGTTTTGGGATTATGTTTCGAAGAACAAATTTTTGGTGAGATAGAGATCCAAGTAGGTATACTACAGAAGTTGTGTCATCCATGGGTCATCTAGGAGGGAGTTTGATGGTTGCTTGATTCAAACTTTTTCTAGTTTTAATTTGAATATTAGCGGAACTAAAATGAATGTTATCATATCCTTTACTTCTCAATCATTTTGAAGTATTTCAATTTGTATGGAATAATTGTGACTTCTATTAAAGTGTTATCTGATTAACATTATGGATCTCTAGATGTTTGGAAGAAATGTTTTGCATGTTTAATAATTTTCTTAATTATTGTGTTTAACTTCATGTTTTCAGCCAAACTTGAATTTAGAATAGTAAAAAAAGGAATGTATGAAAGTATAATATGTTGTGCCTTTCCGATATCATCTTTTAAAGTGTTATCTTCAAAAATATGATGGTAGCACAACTTATTATGTGTTTCATGTCTAGTTTAGAAATCACCAGATTTAATTGTGGTGCAAACTAAAAATTGGAATGCAAGAATGAAATTAAAAAAAAGAAATCAGAAACACTAATAAAGTGTTGCAAAACTAACATAAGATCATGCAAAAAAATGTTGCAAATTATATTTAGGAACAATCTTAAAGTGTTTCAAAATGATATTTAGAAACATTTCAAAGATGTTCCAAAAATAATTTAGAAACACATTATATATGTTCCAAAATCTAATTTTGGAACGCTTTATAACTGTTCCAAACTTAATATAGGAACACTTTATAACTGTTCCAAATATTGCAACGCCACTTTTAGGAATGGTTATGGTATGTTCCTAAAAATATTAGGCACATATAAAAACTGTTCCTAAATGCCTTTTTTGGTGTAGTGTTGACAGGGCAGAGCACAACCTGTGGCTCTTCGGATTGGTAATTAATCCAAACTCGGAAGCTTGGAGCTCAAAGACCTCCAAGATGTTATTCAGGTTTGAAATTCTCATGTCAAACGCTCAAGTGCATCTCAAAATCAAGTAGCAGTTCTTCTACAAGGATATAGCTTCTTTGAACGAAGAGATCAACAACCAACAGTCGACTTGTGCAAGACCAACGACCGTACGAAGCCAAGTCAGGATCGAGCATGACAATGGGCATTCTTAGAGATGGTGGATGTAACTCCTCAGAAAAGCATCCCTTCATATAGGCTGTGTGCGGTCCAACCCACATATCACGTGGCCGTTCGTCAAAGAATTCCAAATTAGTAGGATGAATCGAGGACTTACCACAATAAATCTCATTTAATTGGTTCATTTAACTGAATCCAAGGCCACGAAACTTCTTGAATCCCCAAATGAAGGCAATAATTTAAAAATAGGATGATTAACTCATTCGTTAAAAGAGTAGTCATTAAATTGCTCTTATGACTTCGACAAAAACTAGCTCCTTCAGACTCACAAGTGCAGCCACGTCGGTTCAGCTTAGAAGTGTAGCTCCTTCGCTTTAACTCAGAAGTACAGCTCCCTTATTTCAACCTAAAAGTACATCTCCCTTGCTTCAATCCAAAAGTGCAGCCCGTTCAATGCCTCCTTCATCTGACTCCGTTGCATCAAGCACAAGTCTTCTCGTCGCCCAAACGTACAATGACTCTGTTGCTTGAAACATAGATCTCCTCGTTGCCCAAAAGTACAGTGACTCCGTCATCTTCGAAGCACAGTCTACTCATCACCCCAAAGAACAGTGACTCCATAGTCTCCAACGCACAGTCTGCTCATCGCCTAAAGCGCAGTGACTCTCTCGTCTTTGAAATACAGTCTGCACGTCACCAAAAAGTGCAGTGACATCGAAGCCTCACCAGAAGCTCAGCTTGCATAGATATGCAGTCCTATGAGGTAGCATTATTTTATATGGCAAGTCGGGTACCTATCCCTTTTCAGATATTATCCCAATCGGTTTGTTTAAACTACTACTCTTAAGATAGAACAGAGTTTGATTCTGTTGATAAGAGCAATATCCTACTGGTTTGTTTAAACCACGAATAAGGACAAAGTTTTTTCCTATAGACATGGGCTATATCTAGTCAATTTGTTTAAACCAATGGCCGCCTAAGATAAGAACAAAATCCAACTTCGGGGATAGGAGCAGAATCTACTCAGGTTCATCCAATCAACATTAAATGAAAATCCCAGCATCCGTCATGTATCAACTCCGTAGCATTCCTCACCGTATAGCCTCAAGATTCTCTTATATCTCCACATATAGCATTTCTGCACAATCCTTATACACACGTATATATGCTCGCCTATAAATAGAAGGAGTTTTTCTTCGATAAAGAGGCTTCAAAATCTTTATAACATTGACGTCCTCTCGATTGGCAACCCAGAGTTCCAGTCACAAGTACCAGAAAGCCATAACAAGTTTAACTCGTCGTCAGATCGTCAACAGAGTAAAGAAGCTGCTGCAATGCTCGATCTCCACCGTCATACTTTTCCAAAAAAAATTGTACTTAGAACTTCTGTTTAGAAATTGATTGTACTCTTTACATATTTAATATACAAAATGTTTGTATAACCTTTTGTCATGACAAACAAGATGGCGACTCTACTGGGACTTCCTTCTCCTCCAACGAGAAGGTGGTGATGTAATCTAATGACAAATTATTGGGATCTTCTCAAAAGATATTGGTCGTACATTTCGACCAACAAGCTTTTAAAGATATTCTTTCTGAAAAGTAGTCGAGTCTTTCGAAGCGGTTCATAAACTGAAGAAGACTCGATGTACCTAGGTGGCAAAGGCTGCTGCGATGAGCAGCACGACGGAGGGGACTGCACTCCAGAACCCCTGAACGAAAAAGCCCCTAAGACGATTTTGGTTGTTGCTGCCATGCCGCTTCGCTCAGTTACCTCTTCGGGAAAGCGCAATAAGGAGTGCGGCTCCCCTATAGCGGGCCTGACAAAAGCACAATGTCGAAAGAAGCACGCAATGGCCTACCCGCTCACAAAGAAAGCTGTACAGGCGAGAACTTCTATCTTTGACAGAATCACCTACCCATCGGATAAGGCTTCATTAGATTCTGAACATTAAACACCTTCTAGGGGTAACGTGAAGAGTTCCAAGGTAGCACGTGCCTTATACGACCAAAGTGCTATGCCAACCACTCTGTTGGATTCTGAATACTACATACCTCCTAGGGGTAGTAGAAAGAAGTCCAAGGTGCCACGCACCTTACACGATAAATGTGCTATGCCTACAGCTGGTTGAAGGCTTATGTTAATAGTCATACGTGCAGCTAACAAAAAGCTATACAAAATTGGTCCAAGTGCTTCGAAGCCTCGACCAGTAAAAATCTACTGTCACTTGAGCACTATGTGCGTGATTCAAGTCAAGGGTACGTAATATGGAGATAGACTCATATAAACAGTGTTCCTGTAAGCATGGAAGGAGTCTACCTCACCAGCAACTCTCTGATCAGGGCCTAAGCACATCTCACACACCAGAACTAAAAAGAGGGAAGCTATCTCCACATCCTTACACCTACATGCAGCTTCTCTGTACGCACAAAAGGAATGTAAAAATGAAGACCTCAACAACTCCCCACAAGCATAAAGCAAGGGAGGAGTCTGCGGCGCAGGACATGTCTAAAGCAAGGCACAACTACACCCCGATTACCATCAGCTGTTGCTATTGCCAAACAGTCAAGTCGCCACCAAAGAGGCGGTCCATCTTCCAAAAACTATGATCGATGATATCTAAGTGAAGAAGAAGATGAACTCTGTGTTGCTTCATGCAACGCAGTAAGGGATTCTCGGTCTCTCAAGGAGCTTTTCAAGAATCCTTCTGTTTCGGCGAATGACACCTCTGTTCTCCGTTATAAGTATTTTTAATATTCATATACAAAATTCTATCATTTGTCAGGTGACCCGTATCTTGACTTATCTTGTTTGGCCTAGTCTTGGTTTAATTTGCCTTTGATTTGGTTTGGTTTGGCTTGACTTGGCTTGGTTTGGTTTTTTTTGGTTAGGTTTGAGATGGATAGTTTGGTATATAAACCAACCTCTTCTCTCTCCTCTCATTATTTTATATTACTTCTCCACCTTCTTCATCTTCTTCCTCAATTACTCCTCCACCAACCCTAGGCGAGTGCAACTTGCTTCATGATAGATCTCAAGTTTTATTGTTCTATTCTCTTTATTGCATGATTCTAAGCTTCTTTTGGACTTGGCATTTTTGGTTTTGATGGATGGATTTTGTAGATCTAAGTCTTAAGATTTTCTTGTTTTCTTTGTTTTGATCAATTAAAACTTGATATTTTCGAAAATCAGTTGCTCCATGTTGTAGGAAATTTCGTTCTACCCAATTTTGACCTTTAAAAAACTTGATTTTAATTCTTTTTGGAGGAGTTATGGCATTTTGAAGTTCATAGATTCAACTAAGCATTCTGTGCTAGTTGAACAGTGCGTGCACGCTCATTAAAATTGTGCCACCTTTTTGCGTGTGCACGCACTTTAGCATTACGCTATTATGGTCGTGCACTCTTTAACTCCGCGCTCTTCGGTCGTGCTCCACTTGGCCCAGCGCCACTTGCGGCGCGCCATCCTACGCTTCTTGCCAAGCGCCACCTATCACCGTCCACTCTTTAGCGCTACGCTCTTCGATCGTGCGCCACTTAACCCAGCGCCACTTACCGTGTGCCACCCTGCGCTTCTGGCCGAACACCACCTAGCGCCGAGTGCCACCTGGTGACGCACACTCTTTAGCACCGTGCTCTTCGGTCGTGCACCACTTGGCCCAGTGCCACTTGGCTCGTGCAATCTCATACTTCTAGCCGAGTGCCACCTAGCGCCGTACTCTTCGATCGTGCGCCACTTAGCCTAGTGCCACTTGTCGCATGCCACCCCGCGCTTCTGGCCGAGCGCCACCTAATGTCATGCTCTCTTTAGTGTCATGCACCATTCTCGTCATGCGTGCCAATTATTATGTACCAAATAACCTATGTATCTCCATGCTTGTTCTCTTCTAACATTTTGTTATGTGCATGTACCTTATACTTGGACTATCTTATAACGACCAGACTTGACTACTATCCACCATGGAACCAGTAACATGAGCATGACAATACTTTATTGTAACCAGAACCTGACATAAACACGATATGATAATACGATCCTGACTTGATAACTTATTAATACTACGCATGATAGAACTTGAGCTTGATGAAATTTGAACTGAATATTGACTTGACTTGAACATGATAACATGAACCCGTATTGTATAATCTTGATAGTGGCCCATCGAGGTGCACTCCTGATAAGTACTCTTGAAATGACAAGTAAACCTGATATGACATGTATAATCTTGATTGCTGTTGTGACAACTACTCCTGTCTTACTACTGTAACTCTTTGCCTTGACTCCGTGGTTGATTGTGCCTGTACAAAGCTACCTATCTTGTCTTGCATTATGTCTAGGGAATAGGATTTTGGTTACCACAGTCAGGGATTCATAATGAATCTGACTAGGTTAATGACTAAATTGATCAAGTAGTTCATATAAAGAGATTTTCTAGTTACAGACGATCTCGTTATCCGCCCACACCGGTGGACTTATAGCCTGCCGATGAGTAAGGCACATTTCCAATACAATCATGTGTTGCACTTTTGAATCATAAATACTAAAGTACACCAGTAATTTTGATAATTCTTGTAACCCTGCCTGGATAACCTGGATAGTCAGCAGGGCTTATGACTGCGGGAACATCTTATTGCATCTTGTTAGTAACTAGGTCTGTGACAACTCTATTTAGCTAATGATAGCAAGCCGTAGGACTTGATTGGCGTGCCTGAATGATTGTCTCATATTAACATGGAAATTATATTCTACCTCTTGTTTTCTTAATACAAGCTAGTATGTTCTTTAAAGTCTATCTTTGATGTTATTTAATTATGTTCTTTTATCAGTTCTTTTATTCATTAATGCTGGTTTTCGTTCCTATGTAGAACCTCCCTTGTGGCACTTGCTCTTTCTGGGGTCTGACCCAGCTGGTTTTGTATGGCCAGATTTTGGAGTAGCACCACAGGATCTACCTGCCTTTTAGCCAGATGGTGAACACCAAGCGTAACCGTGGCAACGTGTGGGTTTTCTTATTTTGCTCTCCCGCTCTATTATAATTTATTCTTTTGAGGCATTTAGCCGTCGAGCACGTGTTAGCTCGTATTGAAACTTTATTTCTGTCTGCCTAAGGGCTGTAACATGATTGACAAATCCTAGAGTTGATCATGTATGACTTAACTCTTACTAGTCCTTGCGTTTTATATGACTAGCTTTATGATCTTCTGAATATGTAATGTTTGGGACACCTTACTTTGTACGTCTGATTATCTAACATCTTGTAACAATTATTTGCTTGCTTGAGATTGATCACTAGGCTTATTCTTAACCATAAGAGACAGTTGGCTTGTAGATAAACCCTCATGCATCTAGACAGCCGTGACCGTATTGCAAGGTGGGTTGCACTTTAACTTATGTAGCTGGCTATCTCTTTCTTCCGTTCCAAGTATTCTGGTTCGGGGGCGTGACAGCCAACAAACCTAAAAACCAGCCTGGGGGTTGCAAGATGGCAATGCCTAGTACAAGTGTGTTCCAAGGAACGTACTCCAAATCAGGATCCTTGCTGCAAGGAGATGACGCATCTGTCACAACATTAGCTTGGGGTAGCCAACCCTCCATCGTTCATGACAATCCTTCGTTTCAACCAAATGAAGGACTATATGACACTGATGCTTCCGCAAGCGCAAGCAGCCAAAAAATTGGGGGAATCATTTATAATGAGTCTGAGGATGATTACAACAACCTGGTTTATCTTCAAGATGAGGGGATTCAGGCATCTTAACCAGAGAGCAAAAGATCTACCGTCCCTTCTACCTATCCGTACATGATGTCCGTGTTCATGGCCGAAGGTGACAATGTGGATAGCAGCGAAGGATCCAGTCAGCAAAAGATATAGAGGTCCTTGAGACGGGCCTAAATATGTTAAATGATACCATGAAGACCTTGGTTTATGTCATCTTGGAGATCAAAAAATAATTGACACCCATTGTCTCTACTCCTGTAAACCAAGACCCAAGAACTAACGATGGGTCCAATGCGCCTCACATCCTAAGCCAAACCGTGCCCCCGTCATCTTTTCCATAAACAACGTGACCTGTAATGTCGAGTGAAGTATAACAGGCCCTCAAAGAGTTCTACGCTCGCCATAATGACAGAGAAAAACGAGAATCACTCCAAAAGATGGGAATTTGGCAACCATATCCTGTCGAATGGGATAACGTAATCTATCCTCCCAAATATAATTTGTAGACGCTCATGTCATTCGATGCGAAGGAGTCTCCTTGTCAATACTTGAGGTACTTTGCCTCAGTAATCGGGCATCTACCAAAGGACAATGCTCTACTTACCAATATATTCGTAGGAGCGCTGCAGGGGTGGCCTACGAATGGTTTTGTAGCCGCTCGGACAACTGCACTTCATTGTTCAATGATTTGAAGCGCTTATTCCTTAATCGATTATACGAAGGGCAATGGACAGGACAATGTCGACTCTCATGGATATCGTCCAGAAGGAGAAGGAATCTATATGCGCGTATATTGAGCGCTTTCGCTAGGCAGCCCTGAGGTTACCTCCTGGGATACCCAAGCCCATGCTTATGGACTCATGCTGCAAAAACATGCTTCCTATAATCAAATTGTGGCACAATGCTCCATGCATAGAGTGGACGCCTTTCATTATAGAAGCGGATGTGGCGAAAAGAAAAGCCTAAGATGCGCAGCTATTCGGATTGAGTTTTCCATCACTCGAAGACAAAGGGAGGCGCTCGTCTAGCAATATCCCCGTTCCCAAGGACGGTAAAGGGAAGTAGGCCATGACCGTCAATATCTTCAAGGGTTCAGTGATAATGAACCTGAAGCCGGCCGAAGCGCAGAGGCCGAAAGAGACTTACTCTTTCAACGATGAAGGCACACTAGAACTCTTTGATATGTTGACAAGGGGTGGCAAGCTTCAACTCCCACCTCCAAAGCGTCCTGATGAAGTTGGAAAGGTGGACAACCCAAAGTATTGCCACTATCACTAGTATGTCCACCATTCAACACGCAATTACAACGTGTTGAAAAGACAAATCTAGCGCCTCATCGACGTTAAAGTCATCTCACTTGACTATGAGAAAAGACTGTTACTTCCAACATGGTCACTCTCTAGTTTGAAAGTTTTTCGAAGACAGAGGCTCAAGACGACGTCATTTCCATCCCGTGAGCAACGATGGAAGTAGTCAATCTTCCACCGGCACGTGATAATGCTCAAGGCCTCATCCTATTTACAATGTTGTGAGACAAAATTATATAGGTGTAATGCCCCAGACCCAAAATACGTAGGACTAGGAACGTAGACATGCCAGTTGTATACATACGTAGTACATGGCCCTCGTATGGATACATAAGTTTTAAAATGCAGTAAATCACAGCTAACTAATCTCATCCACAGAAATGTAAAAGATATCATATAATAACCATAATTTTGTATTGGTACATCCAGGATCGCCGATAGGTGCCTGCATCCTAAACCCCCCTCTTCTACTGGCAAAGAGATTGGGTTCCAACTCGACCAGATCCTCTGGGTCACCGATGCCACCCTGCCCCAAAAAACTGATAAATAACTTCTCAATCACCAACAAAACTCTCTTTTGCGGGTTGCATACAACCAACGTGTGGATGGGGATCGGGCATAGGATGTGCTTCAACAGTACAAGCTTTCCGCCGAGAGAAAGGAGGTTCTTGTGCCATCCTTCGATCTTCTTCCGGATTTGAACAATGAGAGCTCGAATAAGTTTGCTTTCCTCCTGCCGATTCCTACGGGCAACCGAAATAAGAGAAAGGAGGGTGCTTCACGTCAAATCCAGTAGCCGCTCTCAAAGCCATTACTTTAAAAGGACAGGAGTCGTGAACGAAGTAGTTGGTTTTATACTTACCAATCTTCTGACCTATCATGATTCGTATCTCTGGAGTAGGCTTCTAATCCTCCGTACCACCCTAATGTCGCCATTCATGAAGATGAGTATATCATCCACATAGGCCAGATAGGAGATCAGGGGGCTACCACTGGTGGCTCTATACCTCTGGCTACGGTGACGCTGTGCTAACTTGATTAAATTACGGCTAAGCAGTTCAGCTGCAAGAATGAAGAATGATGGGGACAGGGGGTCCTCCTATCTCAAGACTCTATAAATACGAATAAGGCGTGTCACTTCCCTGTTGATGACCAGAGAAACCTACACACACCCCACCGATCTCCAAACCGTATTGATCCACTCCTCTAAAAATTTGAAGCGGTGCAACACCCAAATCAAATGTTGTCAGTCCAGCCTATCATATGCCTTCTCCATATCGATCTTTAAAGCAATGTTCCCCCATGGTTTGATTGGTGCATATTAGAAATAAACTCTTACACAAGCACTACGTTGTCGACAATCTCTCTCCCTTGGATGAAACAACTTTGCTCCTGCGATATTAGTTTATGGAGGATTACTTCGAGCTTCGATGCCATAATTTTGGAGATTATTTTGTTGAAAAAGGAGCACAAACTTATAGGTCTAAAATCCAAGAAGGTGGTGGGGTTGTCCCCTTTTGGAATAAGGACGAGTAGAGTGTTAGCGAAGACATTAGGATATTACAGACCTTCCAAAAATGCTTTTGTCATCTCAACTAAATCTGCCATGATATTTGGCCAACCTACGTAGAAGAAGTGGCCGTTGAACCCGTCGGGACCTGACGCACTATCCAGATCAATGGCCTTTATCGTCTCCCAGATTTCCTCCTCAGTGAATGGGGCGTTGAGAGTCAAGTTGTCCTCCTCGAAGCCCAACCAAGGAATGGCCTCCAATAGTTCATCATTAGCACGACCCTTTCTTTTATGAACAACTGCAAGAAGAACCCAGCCACTTCATCTTTGATATCTGCTGGAGATGTCAGGATATCGCATGCTTGGTTCTTGATTTGATGGATGAACAGCTTACTCCTCTTATATTAAATGCAAGCATGGGAGTACTTGGAGTTTTTGTCCCCATATACATCCCATTTGATCCTCGCTTTCTGGCGCCAATAGTCTATTTCGATATTCCATCTAGATCTCAGTTCCTCCTTAGCCACTAACAGAGTAGTTTGGTTCTCCTCGCTTCTCTGTTCCTCGAAGCTCCTCTCTGCTCTGTCGACTGTGTCCTTCGAGTCACAAACTGATCGAAAGTTGTTGTCGAACGTCGATCTGCTCCACGCACTCAGGGCCTTGCTAGTAGATGCTAACTTCCCCGTGTTCCTCTACATAGGGTTGGGGTGAAAGCCGTCCGCCCAAGCCTCCTACACAATGTTCATGAACTCTGGAAGATTGATCCATAAAGTTTGAAATTTGAATACCTTTTTTGTGTTGGGTTTTTGGACGACAATCACCATCAGCAACAGATAATGGTCAGATTTGAGCCAGTTAAGATGCTTCATGGACGAGCTGTAAGTCATCTTCAACCACTTTTGTTTGACGGGAATCCTATCCAATCTCAAATGTAGATTCCTCTTGCCCTCTTGGTTGTTGTCCCAAGTAAACTCGTTCCCGAAGAAAGGAATGTTGTGAAGTTGTCCCTCGAAAATAAAGTGATTAAACTCAAAACTGGACCATGAGTCCACTGCTTTCCCACTCCTTCACTCCTACGGATTCGATATGGCATTAAAGTTCCCTCCGACTATCCATGGATAATCCTCCTTGTCGATGTCCAGTAGTGACTGCCATAGCTCCCTTCTTTTCTGCTTCGTAGCTCCTCCATGAACTATCAAGTGGATGAACTCCTCTATGCACTCGCTGTGCTTTACCATAATTGAAAGCGCCTACTCGGGGGAAGATATCCCCCTAGTTCTGATATCCTTCCCTATGAAAATCTATACCCCCTTCTCTCCATAGATGACTTGATCAAATGTCAGATTGATCATATAGGAGTTTACCTTCGCAGCAGACACCTTTCCCTCAATGATGGCCAAAATTTTGATCTTGTGAATCTTAATAAGAAGCTTGAGCCAATTCAACGACTGTCTTCCCGTAATCCCTCTAATGTTCTATATCATCATGTGTATCATAATGATATGTTTGTTGGTTAATCTCAGGGCCATTGCCCCTGACTGACCTGTGACTACTTTGTTAGCCCAATGATTATATTATGTTTTTGAACATGGCTAATCAATTAAGTTTATCATAATGACGTCACTAATCACTATCATATTGTTACTTAAACTTAGCATTGTCCTAATGTCCTATATCAGATTGCCATGTTTGTATCATAATGCATCATACTGCTTTGTTTGCCTAACATGTATTTACAGATATGCATAGTAAGCATGATGAAACATGATCAAACCAGGACATATGTAATAGAAAATAATTATTAATGGGCCAAAGACGGCATTATACAAGGAGCCAAAAGGTATTCAAATTTCCAAATCTGTATATCTTTGGATGACTGCCGCCAAGGAGAAGGGCATCTTCAAGTCTGCCCAAATATTAGATAAAAGGCGTCATCAAATGGCTATTAGTTTTTCTATTTTATTAATGAATTTTTTATATTTATTGAGTCTAGGAATACAATGTACATTACGTCGTACTGGCAAATAGGCTACCTAAGAAACGTTTTCAAAATACCTTTTCATTTTGGAAACAAGCCCACTTACAAAAGCCCAATCTACTTCTTAACTGCTTGACCTTTCAAAAATCCCAAAAACCAGTTTACGAAAATCCTAACAGAACTCCAACTGAATTCGGCCAGAGTTTGGTTAGTGCCCGTTGGATTTTGAACTTGGCCTTTCTGCAGTTATGAATGCAACGACTATTAGTCGAGATTCTCTCAAAGAGTTCTGCCCAAATTCTGTCCGAATTCTGCCAGAATTATACCCTTGGAAAAACTATAAATTGAGAAGGATTTCAATCATTTCAACACACTCATTCATTTTCTTATCTCTTCTCTCTAATCTTACTACGCTCTTCCAAAGTATTTTTAGCTTTTCATTTTCAAATTCCAAGCCAGTTACAATCCTCTATTAGATTTGCCAGTTCGGTACTGTCTAAAAGTTTCAGAGTGATTGTAATTCGAGGCTTGATTGAAGAAAGATACTTCACAATTGAAGTTGATCGAGTACTTCGGATCAAAGCTTGTATTGTAGAAGTTGCAAGAACTTCGGATGAAAACTTGTAGTATTTTTTCATAGTAGATTCAACTAGAAGCTAGAGGTCTTCCGACTGGACTAGTCCTTACAAGAAAAAATCAGTTGTAGAATCATTGAAAATACTAAAGAAAATGACTCATGCGGCCAGGAAAGATCCATGCGGCTCAGAAAACTCAGGCGGCTCAAGGAGTCATGCGTCATAAGGAGCTATGCGGCCCGAGGCATTCCATGCGGCTCAGAAGACACGTGGCCTGACAGTGCTCCCCTCCGACCCATGCTGCATTAATTGCTTTGACGGCTGACCCCTCTGAAAAGTTGACAGCCCTGACACAAAAGCAGGTAATTGTGACTCTTCATAATGATGAATCTCTAGTAAAGAGAAAAGCGATCTCTAACACAAATCCCCCGAGAGCCATAAAAGTGCCACGTGGCCTTGCCACGTGGGCGTTCGTATGCGGCTCACTTCTCATGCGATTCAGGATGAATCCTATGCGGCTCAAGAAAGCCTCATGCGGCTCGAGCAAAGAATGTCTCATGCGGTTCAGAGTGAATCTGTCCTATGCGGCTCTGGCCAAGAAAGCCTCATGCGGCTCGAGCGAGGACTTCTCATGCGGTTCGAGAGGATCATGTCCATACGGCTCGGGCGGATATGTACTTATGCGGCCCACAAGGATTACTCCCCTGTGGTTCGAGGGCTCAAGTTAGGGCCACTGCACAGACAACCCTGACACATTGGCTTAACCATATGCGGCTCACTCGGTCAGATCCCCTCAGCAGCTCCTAGGACACGTGTCCTAAACCGATTAATTCCTCAGATTTGCTGCCATTAAAGATTGGGTCAAATCCCAATAATCTGGGACACGTGGCAGAAGAATAGATCTAATTTATTCACAGATATCAGAAATCATTATAAGGAAGATTTATTCCAATCAGCATTAATTTCTAATGGGATTTGGTGTAATCTATACCTAATGGCTCGGATTCGTCACAATCAGAAACGAACGGCCTGGATTGACCAATCCCCAGGCCGTCGCCATCTCCAAGATGTAATCATTGGCAACCCTAATGATAACAGCCCACTATTATAAATAGCAGGGTGCCATTCCCTTGCGATATACAATATATCAGAGAGAAATACGTATATACAGAGAGACTTTCCCCCCATAGTCAGAGAGAGAATACACAGAGAGAGAGAGAGAAGCCAGAAGAGCAACAGAGGAGCAAGAAGAGCATTTCTTTATCAACGCCAACCATCTTTTCACAAGGAGCCAAGGCTGCATACCGATCGTCCAAGGAGTAAGGCAGGGCTGCCATCGCCTTCCCGAGCCTCTATCGTCACCCCCAGAATCTAAAATAAACAATTGTACTTAGACTGCTGTACCTAGGTTTTCGTCCCTAGGCTTTCTTTGTACAAGCGAGTTTGTAACGTGAAGTAAAAGTCCGGTCCTCCGATAATTGTTCTGTTCTTTTATATTTCATGGGAAACACGATGGCGACTCTGCTGGGGACTAACTTCTCCACGGCTGAGGAGTTGGTGACGCAATCGGATGCAGCCAAGCTTGGCTCCACGCAACAAAAGATGGTCGCCCGGTTCGACCAACAGGCGTTCGAAGAAATGCTCTCCGACAAGAGCGCTGGCCCGGTCCAGAAGTGAGCCCGCACAAAGAAGGCCCGTAAGGAGTGGAGACCCCGATCCTTCGTTCCTACTGAAGCTCTCGCGGAGACACCCTCTGTTGTTCAAGACTGCGAGCAAGATTCCCCTGCGGCCCCACTTCAGATCGTAGACAACTCTGCTGTCCCCAAGTCCGGCAGAAGAAAACACTATGATGCTGGACTTGCAGGGACAAAGATAAACTCTATGAGATCCGAGCCGCATAAGGGTATCAGCCGCAGGGAGAAAGCTCATGCGGCTACATCCTCCAGCCGTATGAAGAAAACTCATGCGGCCATATCTGTCAGCCGTATAGCTTATGCGGCTACAGTTGCCAACCACACGGATGAAACTCGTACGGCTATGTGAGTCAATCGCTTGCAGAAAACCCATGCGGCCACAGTTGCCAACTGCATGCGGCCAGCCTGTACGGTCGTGACTCCTAGCCGCATAAAAAAAATTCATCCGACGACAGAAGACAGCCGCATGCAGACAGCCTGCACGGTACCCAACTCTAGCCGCATAGCATCCGTTTCATGCTTCTCTCGATCAGTCTTCGACCGTCTCTCATGCGGTCCTGACCCGGATACTTCTCTGGATGATAAGCCAGACTCTGTGGTATTCAACTTGGACTCCTCCTATTACGCACCCGCAGGTGCTAAAAGGAGGAAGTCTAGGGCGGCGCGGGCTCATCAGGCCCAGTCAGCTGTCCCAACCTCTGACTATCGGGGCATCCCGTTGACTATCACACGGGCCTCAGATGGGAAGTTGTATACAACCGCTCGAGTCCAGCCCCCGGCGACAAACGGACAGAGTGGTTCCTCTGACCTGCGGGAGGCGATCCTCCACAAACGCAAGGAAAGAGAAGGAGTGTCGGAATGCAAAGAGTCCTCGCTTGGACATCGATGCACCCAAATCATCGTCAACTGCTGCTGCAACAACGCGGCAGTGACGGAAGATTGGCCGTCCGTCTTCCAAAGGCTACAGCATCCGAGCTCAGAAGATGAGGTACCTCCTGTTGTCTCTTGTAATTCCGCTCAAAAGGTCCTCGCTGAAAGGAGGGAAAAAAAGACAAGCATCTCCAGTCCCAAGATATCAACCACTACAGCTAAGAAACTGTCGTCTAAACGGCTGTCTTCCACCGGAGTATTCCAACACACTCGTTCAAGTACGAAATCTGCTGCAGTGGGAAATTTATCATCTACATCGTTGGGGGTTGGGGGTAGCACTCCTCCGAATATCCGTAACAATCCGATGTTTCAAGGAGCCGAGCCTGGGGAAATGACTCTCCCTTCAGGTACGACAGGCACCGATGTCCCCGAGGACATCCATGATTCTCAAGACGAAGCACGCTCTGAAGCTGGGGATACCGTTCCCTCCGAGTCCGAGCCCGAAGAGAACATTCCCACCTATCCCGATGACTTCTCGGTGCATGGGTACGACTCGGAGGGCACATCCTCCACCGTTCCTTCCATTCCTCCTCATGTAAGGACGATTTTCATGACGGACAGCAATCAAGGTGGTTCCAATGATCGCCAGCACATCGACAATCTCGAAGCCATATTACTTGCTTTGGTCAAGTCTGTAGACGAGATTAAAGCGGCCCTGTCCACTCTACAAGGAGGAACGCCTGGTCAAACAAACACGGGCCCCGCGGTCAATGTAGATTCGAACTCAGCGGCACCAAACCCGGGCAATAATCCTTCCGAAATAACAGCCCCCACCACGATGAGACCCGAGAAGTAAGGAGAGAGGTCCAGGAGCTCCGAGCCATGTTCCATGCCTGAGAAAACGCTCAAGATCTCAGAATACGGCAACCTTACCCTGCTGAATGGAGGGATGTTCCATTTCCACCAAGATATAAGCCGTTCAATATCAACCCGTATGATGGCAAAACCTTAGCAAGTCGGTACATCACTTACTTCGAGGTCACTACCGACCATCTGCCCCATGATGATGCTATCCTCACACGGTTATTCATTGGGGCGTTAGAAGGGGTCGCCTTCGATTGGTACCGCAATCTATCGGACAACTGCATCTACTCCTTCACCGGCTTCAAACGCCTGTTCTTGGAGCGATTCTACGAAGTAGGACAGGACGTTACTATGTCCACTCTCATGGACGTCGTCCAAGGGGAGAAAGAGTTGACAAGAAATTACATCGAGCGATTCCGCCAGACCGCCATGAAGCTGCCCTCCGAAAATCCAGATTCCTCTTTGATTGAGATCTGCCAAAAGACACTGCTTCCTACGATCAGTCTCTGGATGGGCGAAAGTCAATTCAAAGATTGGAAGACATTCATCATCAGCGCCACAAGCGCCGAAGAACGACTAAAGAAGGCTCGCCAACTGGGATTGCACATCTCGGAAGGAGAAAACAAGGGCAAGCATCCCAACAACGATAATGGGGGTAACCCATCCAACAATCGGGACAACAAGGGAAAGCAGGCTATGGTGGCCGATACAACACAAAAAACTGAGCCGAAGCCCGCAGACAAACAATGGCCGCAAATCGATTACTCCTTCGAAGACGGCCACATCAAGCCTATCTTGGACATGCTCATACAAGGGGATAGAATTCAGCTCCCTCCATCGAGACGGAAGCCTCGGCCGGCTGATCTAGAGAACCCAAAGTTCTGCCATTACCACCGTTATGTACACCACGCTACACACGACTACTACCAACTGAAACGGTACATCCAAAGCCTCATCGATTCGAACGCTCTGGCCATCGATTTCGAAGAAGTAACCGTGGCAGCCAATATGGTGTCCGTATAATTCGGCAGCTTCCCTCCGACAGAGACTCAAGACTGGGTGATCCCCGTCCCTCTAGCAACAATAGAGATTTCCAATATTCTACCTCCCTGAGATCAGGCTGCCGGTCTAGTACCCCTCACCACATCACGAGGGGAGGTCATGTGGATCCATCCAGACTTGGTGTCAGAAGTGACTCGGCCCACACCATCTTCCACCGGCAAGAAGAAAAGTGGAAAAGTCAGGACCTCTCACACAATCTCAGCAGACAACGAGGAAGCTACAGCCGTCGTCACGCGGTCCGGAGCGCAATCACAACCTGTGGTTGACAACCCAGCCGAAAATCATCAACCCACTACAACTGATGCTCTGGGACCAGCTCAGCCTTCGACGACCGACAAGCCTAGGCCGAAGGAGACTCGCTTCGAAAAATCTCTCCGAAAAGACGCAGCCCGAGGGCTAGAAAGGCCCTACAACTTTGACATCTTAGCACAATTGGCTAACACTCCGGCCAAATTGTCGCTGTACGAACTCCTAAGGCTCTCCAAGGACGTTCGTATTGCATTGAGCGAAGCCCTCCAAAATGTCGATGCCTATCTGGCTCAATCCAACCTCACCGGGGAGGACTCACCTGTGGATCTCCAGGACAGTGCCTGTACGGGAGCAATGCCCAACATCGTCTTCACTCCGTAGGACATGCTCATCAAAACCAACCTACACGATCGCCCGCTATACTACACGGGATACATCGGCGACGTGAAGGTGGATCGGATGCATATTGATCCTGGCTCTTCCATAAGCATCATCCCGAAGGGTCTGCTACATCATCTCCGTATCCCAATGCATCGCCTGACACCTACAAGCACCACCATCAGCGGTTTCAATTCGGACAGGAGCTACCCTATTGGAAAGATTCGTCTGAAGTGTCAGATTGGCGATCTCCAATCCGAAGTCACCTGCTACGTCATAGATGCAGACACTTCTTACAACATCCTCTTGGGGTGCCCATGGATACACGATTATATGATCGTGCCTTCTACGCTACACCAGTGCTTCAAATATGTCGACAAATACGGCTTCGTGAAGACAGAATTTGCTGATATCGATCCCATCAAAGGGGTCGAATCCTACTACTCGGACTTCTGCTTATACGAGAAGTCGAAGAGGCACCTGGTTGAAAATGAACAGGCTCGAACTGAGACGGCCTCAGGATCAGAAGAACCTCTGACGATCCACCTTCAAGCTCGCAAACCTGGCAAATTTGTACCCCTTACGGCCGCTCCGCATAAGGATGCAATCATCCTCTCAGCACAGGAGGAACAGATGATAATCCGGCTGCCAAGGTCCAGCCAAATGCCGAGACCCACAACGGGGCCACTGACAATTAGATTGCCGAGAGTCGGTCAACCCCAAACGGAGAAGCTCAATCCTTCCGGTAGGCCACTGACGACGTGCCTTCCCAAGGAGGGTCGTCACCCCGATGCAAGGTCTGACACTTTTAGCGAACCGGCCACTCCTCGCTCCACCTCAAGTGCCAAACTGGGGGTCGCTAGTCTGCCAACAACTCCACGCTCAACTCCATCAACTGAACTACTGACAATCAAGCTTTCCAGGTCGTCCTCTCAGTCTTTATTTACACAGGGGGTAGCCGAAGAGGAACCGGAGTTAGCCAAGTATGTGGCTGCCCACACGGATGTTCCCTCCGCTGATGATGTAATCCCCCTAGAAAAGATACCTTACTTCATCAATAAAGGGTTATCTTTGAACTATACCGAGCTCAATAAGCTATGTACAATGTATGCTATAGAACACGATATGGGTACCCACCTACACACGCAAGTGACAAATGTGTACACCGCGATCCAGCTTACTCCAGTAGAACACGCTTACCGAATAGTCGAGGGAGGAGATCATCCAATCATCTTTGGCCGGACAAACAACCCGCATCCCTCCACCATAGAGGAAGCCGACCTCGGGACAGATGTCGGGAGGCTGCCTCTGTATCTGTATAGCCCACAATCCAAATATCTTATGAAGAAACAGGGGTATGATATGGAGACGACGCCAGGTTTGAACTACGACACTAGGCGACGATTACTTTTGAAGCCGCCAGTCCCGGCAGGCAAACTACGGAACTACTATAACAAAACTCGATACGGGCTAGGGTATGTAACGCCCACTGCGATCCCCAAAATTTCAGATAAAGAATGCGACTGGCAATCACATTCAACCGGGTCACCAACTTCTGACTCAGATACCAGCATCGGAGACGTGTTCAGACAAGTCATATCAGTCAACATGGCATTTGCCGACGCTTACGAGGAAGACGAAGACATCCCCGAGATCCTCGAACTAGAGCCGTGGGCCCAGCAATTAGACACACAATGGGAAAAGCGGTTCGAACTGAGAGAACCTCCTACTGAAGATGAGGTCATACAAGTGGATCTCGGCATCAAATCTTCTCCAAAACCAATTTTCGTCAGTAAAAGCCTAACAGACGAAGAACAGGAGTCGCTGCTAGAACTTGTCAGAGAATATATTGATGTGTTCACCTGAAGCTATGAAGACATGCCAGGGTTAAATCCCGACATTGCTCTTCACAAACTCAACATTCGGCCAGATGCGAAACCAGTCAAGCAACAACAGCGACGCTTCCGTCCAGGCATCTTAGACGCGATCAAAGCCGAAGTCAACAAACTAATAGCTAGCGGCTTCATTCGTGAGAAGCAACATCCCGATTGGGTCGCCAATATAGTACCCGTCCTCAAGAAGAATGGAAAGATTCGAATCTGTATCGACTTCCGCAAACTAAACGAGGCGTGCCCCAAAGATGAATTCCCCCTTCCTATCACAGACATCATGATCGACAATACCTGCGGCTTCGAACGTATGTCATTCATGGATGGCTTCTCGGGGTACAACCAAATCAAAATGTCTCCTGACGACGAAAAGCATACGTTATTCCGAACACCGATTGGCATATACCGCTACACAGTCATGCCTTTCGGTTTAAAGAATGCTGGTGCCACATATCAAAGAGCCATGAGCATCATCTTCAGAGACCACTTATGCAAGACGGTTGAGTGTTATATTGACGATATAGCCATTAAGAGCCGTAGCAAGGGAGACCATCTGCAGGATCTAAGGACGGTATTCAACCTAATGCGAGCACACAATTTGAAAATGAACCCTACAAAGTCCTTTCTGAGCGTATCCAGCGGGAAGTTCTTGGGCTTCATCATCACTGCACAGGGTATCCATGTAGACCCTGAGAAGACGAAAGCAATCATGGAGATGGGTCCTCCGAGAAATCTCTGCGAACTCAGAGGCCTTCAAGGGAGGCTAGCTTACATCAGAAGGTTCATTTCCAACCTCTCCGAGCGATGCCGACCATTCATGCACCTCATGAAGAAAGGGGTCTCATTCGTATGGGACAAGGAATGACAGCGTGCTTTCGACAGCATCAAAGAATATTTATCAAATCCTCCAGTTCTGGTAGCCCCAGTTCCTGGAAAACCATTCCTGCTCTATGTACGAGCAATGGAACACTCCCTCGGGGCTTTGCTGGCACAAAACAACGACGCAGGCCACGAGCAAGCCATATATTACCTCAGCCGAATGATGATTGGACCAGAGCACCGATACACCGCTGTAGAGAAGGAATGCCTCGCCCTAGTGTTCGCCATTCAGAAAATGCGACACTATGTTACTGGACAGACGATACATGTGATCTCACGAGTCAACCCTCTCAGAGTCCTCATGACTAAACCAGGGGCACTCAGCTCTCGCCTCGCTACATGGGCAATATTGCTGTCCCCTTTTCATATGATCTTCGTCCCACAAAAGGCAGTCAAAGGTCAAGCCCTGGCAGACTTCTTAGCAGCCCACTCGGGCTCGAAATCCTCCAGGATATATAAAGAGATCCCAGATGAGGTTGCCGACTCGCATGCAACCTCTCACGATGATATATGGCGAATGTTCTTCGACGGTGCTTCGAGGACCGGACCTAGAGACAATATAGTCGTCGGAGTCGGGGTAGTGCTAATCTCTCCTTCCGGATTGGTGATTAACTGAGCTTATTCCCTCACCGAGCCCTGCTCTAACAATATGGCCGAGTACAACGCTCTGGTCATTGGCCTCCAACTTGCAAAAGAGCTGGGGGTAGAATACCTCGAAGCATACGACGATTCCCAACTAATTGTCAATCAAATCAGAGTCTCATACGAAGTCTGTCACGAAGACATGATCCCTTATCACCAAATAGAGATTGACATCATCTCGTCGTTCGAGGGGTTCTATATCGAACATGTCCCCCGACTCCAAAATATTAAAGCGAACGCCTTAGCCGGTCTTGCCGCTTCCCTAGCAGTTCCGAATTATGATCGCCAAGCAGTGGATGTGATAGGCCACGAACTGGTCTATCATAAAAATAATGTGCAATTTGTGGCGAGTTATTCCGCACAGACGATCGATGATGCCCGAGATTGGAGACAACCATTCATCGACATCGTCATCTACGACATCCTGCCCGAGAACCCAAAGGAAGCCACTTCCATCAGACGACGTTCTCTCAGATTCTTCTACGTTACAGAGACAAAAATGCTGTATCGCCGCTCCTATGACGGATTACTGCTTCGGTGTCTGTCAAATACAGAAGCCAAAGAAGCCGTACGAGAAGCTCACGACGGTGTCTACGGGGCCCACCAGCCCGGCCCAAAATTGTAAGACCGCCTTCGACAAATGGACTACTATTGGCCCACGATGGTGGCAGATGCGATAGATTATGCTAGAAGATGCAAAGCCTGCCAAGTCCACGCGGACTTCATTCACCAACCATCCGAGTTTCTACATCCGACAGTGGCGTCCTGGCCATTCGAAGCATGGGGAATGGATATCATTAGTCCAATCACCCTACCTTCCTTCCGAGGACATCGCTTCATACTTGCGATCACTGATTACTTCTCCAAATAGGTGGAAGCTGTCCCACTCACAGAAGTCAAGACTTCAAACGTGATCAGCTTCCTTAAGCATCACGTCATCTACCACTTTGGACTGCACCGAAGGATCATCCATGATAATGGTCCGCAGTTTGCAAGCCACGCATTCTATCAGTTTTGCGATAAATAACGTATTCAGAATATCGTTTCGACGCCGTACAACCCGGCAGAAAATGGTTTAGCAGAGGCATTCAACAAAACAATCATCAAACTCCTCAAGAAGTTTATCTCCTCCAACAAACACGACTGGAACGAGAAACTCGGTGAATGCTTATGGGCTTATCGCACCACAGTTCGAACAGCCACTGGGAATACGCTATTCTCCCTGGTATACGGAAGTGAGGCAGTTCTCCTATTAGAAACTCAAATACCCTTACTCCGCGTTGCCCTCACTTATCAATTGACGACGGATGACAACTACCGACGTCGACTGCAAGAATTGGAGGCATTCGATGAAAAGCGCCTCTTAGCTCAGCAACGAATTGAGCTATACCAAGCACGCATCTCTGGAGCCTTCAATAAGAAGGTCAAAATCAGAACATTCCAGGTGGACGATCTCGTCTTGGCAGTCCGAAGGCCGATGATCATGACTTACAAGACCGTCGGCAAGTTCCAGCCAAAATGGGAAGGCCCATTTATCATAGAGACAATATTCTCCAACGGTGCTTACCGCCTCGCAAAACAAAACGGAGACTTGCTCATGTTGCCCGTCAACGGCAAGTTCCTGAAGAAATATTATGTCTAAATGACATTTCAGATTATCGAGTCATGTACCCGCCGGAACCGCTGAACTCACATCCACAATATTTCAGATTATCGAGTCATGTACCCGCTGGTACCGCTGAACTCACACCCACAATATTCCAGATTTTGAGTCATGTATCCGCTGATACCACTGAACTCACCCTCATAGTTTGTCAAATTTTTGAGTCATGTACCCGCCAGTACCGCTGAACTCACACTCTCCATTCTCCAGATTCTCGAGTCATATACCCGATGGTGCCTCTGAACTCACATCCCGGTCACTCTTTCAGATAGAAAGTTATGTATGATCATACCTCTGAACTTTTTTCTTGAAGAAGATCCTCCTCATGATCTAATACCCGCACTCCCAGTGTACAAAAAGGGTAATCGATCCGCAAATTTCCAAAACGGCCATGTCCTCATTACCTCTGAGTCGTTCCACCTCCGCCAAAAACAAATCACCCCTCACATAGAACTTCTATGTCCTCCTACCTCTGAGTTGTTCTATGTACCCCCCTGTCAAAGAAACCCTCATGCTCACCATGTCCTCAGTACCTCTAAGTCAGTATGATTGGTTCTTTTCTTTTAAACTTGTTGTCCGTATCCAAAATTAGGGTACGTTAGGGACAATGGGTCCACGCAAAATGTCCCAGTAAGAGGATTATTACAAAGCAAAAGAGTGAAGCAAATATATATTCCATTCATTTAGAAATCGGTCACATCCACACGATTGCAAGCAAGTCAAAAGAGTTCTTCATAAAGATAAGAAGAAAGGTGAAACAAAACAAAGACTACAGACAGACAACCACGAGAAGCCCCTACATCCTAGTTACAGGAGCACATATACCATTCCCTCAACCATCTCACATATGAAGGATGCAAGTTAAGAGCATCCTTGTCCAGAATAGGAGAAACAGAGTTTCCAGCGCTGCCATCCTCAGCAGTCTCGATATTTGGAAGGCTGTCGTCCCCCTCAGACGCAGGTTCTTCTTTCTTCACTTTCTCCTTAACAGAGGGAGACCCCTGGCTGACGACAGAAGACTGCGGGAGACCTCTATTATTTCAAGTATAATTGATGCTCTTAATGTTAAATATGATGAGATCTGTGCTGACCCTAAAAAGTTAGAGATTAGACTCGAAAAGCAGGTATTACAACCTATGACTCAGTCTAACACAAGACATGTAGCACATCATAAAGTCACACATGTCAGATCTTTTACAAAGGAAGCAAGCAAAGATAAAGCTTCATGCAACCATGCTTTCTATTACAAGTATCCACGCACATCATATCACACCACTGCACGTTCTCATACTGCTACACGTAGCACTAATATTAAAAATTTTGTCATTATTGTCGTATGAATGGACACATTTTTAATCGTTGTCAGATTAGAAAAATAGTTGATATAAACTTGTGCAAATGGGTTCCCGAAGCTAACAAATATGGATCCAAGTATTTGATACCAAAGTGTTCACCTAATATTTTAGGTGGAGCTACTTATGCTGAACCATAGTACCATGGAACGTGTTGGTGGTTGCACAACTACAAAGGTCATCTTCAATGTAACTGCACCAACATAAGTGTGGTCACTTCAACCACTTTGGTAACATGCTAAATAATTTATTTTATGGTTTTATTTATAGAATCTAGCATATTCTTATTAATGTCTTACTATTTGATATATTTTAGTTGTTTATTGTATGAATCAATATGAGATATAATCCTAGCACGACTAGCTGTTTAGCTAAAATGATTAGTTCATATTATATAGTATTTTATTTTCTATTAGTGTACACATTTGTCTAAGTATGTTCTTTGCTTTTAATCTTTATTCTTGAAGCATGCATACCACTGTAGTCCATAGGATCTTTATTTTTTTTGGTTAATATGTTTTTGACTTTTCATCGTTAATTTTTTAATGGTAACTTCTTACCATTTTGTCTTTAACATGTCATATTTACTTTGATAGGTATTTTGCAAGTATGTATGTTTAGCACAAATCTCCTATTTACTTGAAAAGTATATACATATACTTTTATGTTAACCTTGTGCTTGCATAATTTATTCACTATTGATTCTAATTTTATTTTAATTAACTTCTTATAAATCAATTACTTCTTTGTCTGATAATTCATATTTATGCATGTTTTTAATACTTATTAAGGATACATAAATAATTCATTATCATTCACATATTCTCATATGTTTCTTATGTTAATATATATTTTTGTATAAATATCTTTATGGGGATATATGAGTTAAGTTCAAGTTCTATATTATTTTAAAAAGTAGTTTCAAACTTGTACTTATCTCATACTTTAGCTATTGATTACTTTGAACAAATTTATGTTCTTCTTTTTATTAGCTTTTTCCTCAAAGCCTCTTTTAATGATATTTTTATGAATTTTTGGTTGACATTTTGGATACATGACTCTTATTTAAATAATTTTAAATCTTGATCTTGATAAACCATTCTTTGGGTATTTATCTCTTTTATATTTAGGGATTCTAGATTTTGATGTTTTTCGATGATACTGCATATATTTCTTTAAATCCAAGTTCTTAAAACTGGAGATTATTTTGGGTACAAGCCGAAAGGGTCATTTTGTCATACAGGTTTAAATAGCCTGAAACGACACGGTGTGCTAGTCTTCGGACTATCGCTAGGTGGGAACCGGCCCCCACAGCTAGCCCGAAGTGATCAATACTTTATAGACTTAAGATTTATTAAGTTCTACTTGAACTATTATCTAATTCTGGATTCAAGGTATTGAACCCAGTCCCCTTGGTTCCAGAATACATCAACATATCTAGGTCCTATATTTTGATTTACAAATATTTTATATTTTATTGTTACCCGATGATTTTATAGCGCATGTGAATAAATGTAATTGATATATCTTATACCGTATGCTACATAGTTGTAAGATTTTTTTAAGTTTATAGAATACAATTGTTTTTTTATTGCACAAATTCTTCTTAAATCCTCGGTTATTAAAGAAGAGATTTGTTTTGGGTACAAGCCTACAAAGGGTCTGTCTGTCACCACTACTAAGGCCAAAGCGAAGCGGTACTTAAGTGTTCCCCGGTGAACCTCTGTTAGTTGGGATAGTACCCATACAGCTAACCCAAGGTTGATCAATGCTTTATAAACTAAAGATTTGTTAAGATCTAGTTGCAATTATTATCAGATGGGTTTGGATTTTAGCTTTGATGGATAATATTATTTAATAATATCTTTCTACAGAAGGAAACATATATTGATCTTCATAGGTTAATATTTGTCATCTTTTTATATATTCAAATTTCTGTCACTCTATTCTGCATTTAAACTTGATTTGATATTTTGACTACTCATTGAAATTATGTTCTCGTGATATATTCTTTAGCGTTTGAGTAATATTCATGACACTCATTTTATTAAGCTTTATTGTTCTTTTCTTATTCAAGTTACTAACTGTCTATAATAGTAACTCTTTGCGGGAGAGGAGTCAGGAAAATTGAATCTCTCTCTCAAAGTGTTTATTTTCTTTAACCTTACGGCTGTCAGGTGGACACCGTGATAAGGCTTTAAAAGGGAATAAATAAACTTTGATAAGAAGACCTAATATTTTTGAACTAGTTTCCTACTTCTGGAAATTTATCTCTGAAGTTTTTTTTTTTTTAATACTATTAATTTTAGACATACCCATGTAAAGGGAAGCAGTTAATTGTCTCAAATTAATTATTCTCCTGACATGTAATATATCTAGAATACTATTTATTTGGACATTTATCTAGTCCTGTTTTATTTGTTCATCTTTGTAGCTCCCATTCCTGGAAATTTTAAAATATTTTTATTATTATTTATTTTATTTTAATGGTGACTTTTAGAATTTTATAAATAATTATTTAGTTAATTACTACGGTAGATGACTTCAGCCATGGTTGAGGTTTGAAGTACAAGACGACTAGCAATCATGGCACGGATACCATGGTCGTGTGCCTTAACTAGTGTATTAGCCATACCAGGGAAGACCCAGCCATAAGTGTATCTTAAATAGAAAAACCAGGCCAAGTTGCAACTTAACTCTTACCGAAGATTTATTTATTTATTAATTATATTATTGAGTTTTAGGGAACACGATAGTACCGAACTAGTCTAAATAGGACCCAAAACAAGCCAAGCCCATGTAGTCATGTGGAACATCCAATGACATTCGTGTTGATGTATTTTGGTATGATGGTGTTGTATTCCGTTTGAATGATCTAATGAATATTTTCTAAGTATTCTTAATTAAATATTATAAATATCATTATTAGTTGATATTCAATGATATTTGTAAAAAATAGGTCATTGTACATTTTTGGAATTATTAGATTGTAGATAATAGTATATACACCATTATTGGTTTATTGAATTTTGTTATTATTATTATTATTATTATTATTATTATTATTATTTTACTATCAATGTTATTGAGGTGATTATTATATAATATTATTATTATTGGTTATATTATTTTGTCAAATAAAAGTTATAATATATGTGTTCATATTTATATAGGTAGGCTCTACACTAGGAATAAATGTTATTGGGATTTATTTGGGTTTTATGGAGATTATATATATATATATATATATATATATATATATATATATATATATATATATATATATATATATATATATATATATATCTGTGTGTGTGTGTGTGTGTGTGTATATAGATATTATTTGTTGTTGTGAATATTTGTTGTTGTTGTGGTATGTATGCATAGAAGATATATATATATATATATATATATATATATATATATATATATATATATATATATATATATATATATATATATATATATATATATATATATATTTATATATATAAATATATAATATATATATATATATATATATATATATATATATATATATATATATATATATATATATATATATATATATATATATATATATATATATATTTTATATATATAAATAAAGTAAATATATATAGAGTTATATAAGTATATCCATATAAATATGTGTGTGTGTGTGTGTATATATATGTATATATATATATATGTGTATATAAAAAAAAAAAATATATATATATATATATATATATATATATATATATATATATATATATATATATATATAGGTATGTACATATAAAATATATATGTATATATATATATGCTTGGAGGTATGTACATACGTATAGGATTATGTATAACTTATTAAAAACAGGGGCCATAAGCCAAGTCCCACAGCCAGTCACCCCAGGAAAAAGCCCGGCCCAACCATCCCAAAACTCCCCAGCCCGAGCGCCAAGTTCCCCCCAATCCTGTTCAATAAATACGACAACAACAACAACTAAAACACCACAAAATCCTAGCCGAATCCCTCGACTCCCGACCTTCTGACATGCGCGCCCTAGGGCTCCGTCGCGCGAGCGCACCGTCGCACAGGTGACTCGACCGTCGGAGGCCGACCACGGTACGGCCAAACCGAGCCACAACACAACAGTAGTAGCACGCAGCCAACCCAAGTTTATGATGAGATTTTTCGTCTCTCAGTGGATCATTTTTCGATCTACTTGTTCAGGTGTGTACACAACACATACAACTCTAATCCCCTTCAATTAGTTTTTATTTAATCGCATTAGTTAGTCGAGAAAACCTTCGAAAAATCTCAAAAAAAAACTGTTCTATAACATAACAGGAAAACAATCCTAGTAGCCATGTTTGAAGACCAATCAATGTCAACCTGTAAATAATTGATTAGAACAAATTAAAAATAGTTAGATACAACATATAGGACTTCGCAGACGTTTTTGTAGAATCGAATTTCGTCGATCGTACGTCGAGAAATTCGTCTTCCAAAACTGACAAAAAAACTATTTTTTGAAAATATGAAAACCTTTGATACGACGTGCGTCCCGCTAATTCGGACGACGTGGTCACGAACTGAAAGCATCAAAAGATGCGTATCGGCTTCGTGGACGTGTAGAATTTGACGGAATTCAAATAGGTTGCGTGCGCGCGACGAATTTGATGCGTATCCGTCAAAATTTACCATATAGGCCTCTATGCAAAAATTTTAATTACTTTGTGCATGATTATCCGATCGAGATAAAACTTGCACCAACAAGATCGTATTATTTTTTTTGGTTCTGTATGCCATGTTTGGCCCGCTTCTGAGACAATTGATCGGATCGTCGTTTTGCGGGCCCTACGATCCAACTCAACGGGCGATTTTATGCACGGCCTGTCGGAATCCAACTTTGGAAATACGGTTGGGTTTGTATCATCAAAACGAATCTGTAGACATGTAGTTTGATCACTTTAGAGACCATTGACTCTGGCACACTTTTCGGTGCAAAGCGGGTCCAACGGCGGACACCGATTTGACCCAAAATTACTATTTTGCCCCTGTGTCCAGAATTCGACTTAAGGACAGGCAATTCTAACTAATTTGACTATTCTGAGAATGTTGGTAATGTCTATTTCAATATCTGGAGACTGTTGTACGAGTTTGACTGTTGTGGCTCACTGAGTAGTATAGTATTATCGGTTTCACCAGCAAAGGACCTCAGGCAAGTGCACTTTCTGATTGCTTTTTGATTAATAGTATTTTTTATGTTTCATGTTTATACATATATATTGCTGTTTGTTGACACGCTCATCACACAAAAATTAGTATCATGAGACTCTACTTACTATATTTCGTGATTATCATGTTTTCGTGTTTCGTGACTTGTTCGAGTCCATGAGTACTAGTCAGTAGGAGAAATATCTTAGTAGACGTGTGAACTACCCCTTACCCATCCCAAAATGTCTGATCTTGACTGATAACAGCTGCACACGACACGGGCAGGGTGCTGTATTTACCCCTTAGCCGTTCACGTGTCGAAACTGATATTTCAAACCACATAGATAGTTGTCTTTTTTTTTGTTTTCTTGTTTTCTTCACCGCTTGCCATGGCATCAGTTACCTTCTAGTTTTCATCTCACATATGTTATTTTCATGCCTTGTGAATTTTATTGTATTTTCACATTGCCATCGGTTTGTGTACTTGTTCCATTCCTGACTAGAAACCAATATTTTTCAGGTTAGCCGTGGCTTCACTTAGTACTGGGAAATACGGGTGTGCTTGTAAGCCAAAACCTAGACTTTAGTTAAATGTTGTAGCCATTTCAAATATGTGTAATAATTTTGTATTTTCTTTCAAATATAAGTGTTGTAAATGTTGTAATCAAATTTAGGAATGTTAATGAGCAATAAAGTTTATTTTGAGCATTTATTTCTTGCGGGCTTGACAGCGTTCTACCACCGACTCTGCGGCGTAGGCTGGCTTGGACACGTCTCGTATCAGAAATGTGGGTGCGGGTCGTGACAAGTTTTTGTGGTGGCCCATGTAGGTATGTTTTTGTAAAAGGCTGCGAACTTGTGGTAATACTATATTGGTCGTACTGCTACGAGCCTGCGACTAGAAAATGCTCATTCACAACTAGGAGTAAGTCAATTTTAGGAGAATGGTTAGGACTAGGAGTTCCATATTCAATTTAACCGTTGGGTAGTTAAGATTGGTTTACAGGCCATGTGATTAAAGTAGGGTTTAACACTTATCATTAATTGTGACATTTATTTTATCCCCTTTTGGCTTCTCCCTCTCTAATTAATGGCAGCTCTCCCATTTTATGACAACAGAACCAAGAAAGAGGGAGAGAGTGAATTAATTATTTATGTACAAAGCATAGTAATGGTACTATATTGTACATATACATTGTGCGTATTGTATTAGTTAGTATTATTGAATTGGGTTCAATGTTATACATATGTAATGGTATTAAGATATATTATGACGATATTTGTTATTGTATTTAGTATTATGTATATATGTTGAGGAAATGAAATAGATATATGAGTATTATGTTTTTGGGTAAATATTGGGTTTAGATATAGGCTGGGATTAAATGATTAATATGTTTTGTCCAAACTCCTTAGACAAGTTTACATCTATGGATTTCTTTAGATAATGAATATTACATAGTTACCATGGAAATATATGTTTTGGGACACAAGACGAATTTTATTATGGGCTAATATTTGTTTTGTTTTAATATTTGGATTTTGGGTTTGGGTCTGCTGTACATAGTCAGGTTGAAGTAAATAATTTTATACATAATTCGCTTGAGCCTTTTAAAACGTAGTTAGGCTATATATATATATATATATATATATATATATATATATATATATATATATATATATATATATATATATATATATATATACATGCATAAGTAAAGGGGAATAGAAGATCTATCCTTGTTAAGCTTCACCATTACCTTCCCTAGCAACTCACTTCATTTTAAATTGATACTCGAAATGACACACACTAACACCTCTCACATCTCGACTCCTTGAAAAAAAAATTGTTGGGTTGTCTTACCAGCACAAGCCATATTACTGATTTATTTGCATAATTAATTACCTTCCCTAAAGGTTAATACTCTATAGCCATCCATTGACTTTTGAGCTTAACATGGTCCAATCATACCTACAATTGTTCCGACTCAGTTTTCTTGGAAACTTATGGTGTACATTAAGTTTTCCCTCAACCATTTGATATATATACGAAATAAAGATGAGGATGTTCCTGCTTCTCTTCCCTTCAGTTATTTCCTTTCCGATCAATCTTTTACTTTAAGGATTGAGACTTATAGGTCAGATGTTTACGCTTTATATCATAGTCAACTAGTTTGAATCTCTAGCAGCTTCTTGAAGTTCTTAAGAATATAGTTTGAGTAATTTAACGACTGCGATGGCTAGATAGCAGCGCACTGTTGCCAATTACTTGAGAATAGAGAGTGTGGGTTCACTGCAGCCAGCAGTGCACTGGCGAGGCATGACCCATAGAGTTGAAATTATTTGAAAGAATCATAGGTTAAGGAACATTGCTAAAACTATATCTTCGTTGACCTCTTTAGACCTTGTGTCAATATAAGGTAGAGTATCTGATAGCATATTACATCTGAATCAAGAAACCATGGGCTTACCGTAGCCAGAGTATACAGGCAAGGAATAATTCTCGGTAAAATAACTTCAGACGTGATTACAAGTTTAGGATACTATAGAGAATAGAAAAATGCCATGTTTGTCCCATAAGATCTAAAGCCAATACTAGTGAAGGTTCTGTAAGTTGTGTAGCATGTCTCCCTACCTAACATTCCATGGTCCTCGTTATCTATTAACGAGGTAATTGACTGAAACTAATTGGTTTACCTAGAATATAGAATTTAGAGGTCAATAACCCATTAGTCGACCACGGCCTTATGGACAAGAAGATAGTAGGATGACTGTATAAGCAATAACACCATGAAAGGTTTTTATTCTCACAAAACTCGAACTACTTGTGCCTCCTTTCAAGAATCTTGCATACTTGTATTTTGACTATCTTTACCAATGCCGCTCTTACAACCTAGTTTTGCAAGCTTACTCTTTTATCAAGCTTCATTCAAGACATATATTTATTGGGGATGCCTACTAACATATTGTCTAATCAGAATCGATGTACTACGGTCTGATCAACCTTAGTACACTCGGTTTGCTCTCCCTCTGATTAACCTATGTGGATTGAGATGTAGATGTCTCTAGGATCTCATACGCGACTGTATTGACAATTCCTCTTGAATTATACATTCGCCTTTGAATCACGTAATTGTATTCAGTAACATCTTTCTTGAACTCTTCATTTGTTTTTCGTCTTTCACTGATTTAGAAAGACGAAAGCTCATAATTGGTAGATAGATACAGAGTATCCCCCATGGCTATGATAGTTGTATACACAAGTGTAGCTACCCTCGGCCAGCCATGTGACTAGAACCTTGCCTTGAGTTACCCGTTCTCCTATCGACCCTCAAGCTACTATTGGGACCTTCTAGCCATCTAAAATTTGAGAATGATTAGGGTTTTACCCTTAGTCAAAATGCCAACCTAGAAGGCTAACTATTCTCAGGAAACCAATTGTTGTGAGTCTCTAATTATTTGCTTGAAGCTTGCTTTAACTAGTAACCCTTAAGCCTTAACCCAACCTTTCCTCGACCAAAGCCCACAGTTTAGACATGAGATGAATAGACAAAGGTAAGGAAAATCATTTAACATGACTATGGTAGACACCCATCCCGAGATTGGTTTCCAATAAATATTACCCTAGTTATGTAAATTTTATTATTAAGACCTAACTAGTATTGGAATACCACAGTCACTAGCTTAGCCAATACTATAGCTTAAATACCCTGTCATATTATGATCTACCATTTTTCAATAGCAATACATGATCACTACAGCCCATACCACTAGAACCCTTATGACCATAGTCTAGCAGGCTTAACACAAATATAAATTCACGACTTTGTTGTTAGAAATCTTTTCATATGATGTGCCTTAGAGTTTGTTACCCTGTCGATAACTCATATATACTATAGACGAGTAGATTATTCTATTTTATCGACCATGTGTCATTGTACACACTCATTTTCCATTTATTGTGGAACGATGCTTGACTTGACTTATATCTACCGTATCCCGTTATGCCGTGCCTTATTCTTTATTAACACGAGTCGAGGTACAATATCTGGACTTTGAAATTCTTCTAACCTCATTACTCCTAAAATCGTATCCTAGCTTCTTTGGTGAGTAGACTGTAAGCCTTCTAAAATTTTGGGATGTACGAGGATTAACGATTGATTAGAATAATTTCCATTAGTATGATAATTAGTGCCCCATGGACTCACACTTTTCATTTAGATCATTTTGTGTCCCTGACCGTGACATTAATATTCGGAGCGTAATACTTGCTATTACCTCCCAACAAATTTTATACGCAAGATCTAGACAAGCCTACCTTCATCTAGGTATACCATGTCCCACTCAAATACGTCCTCTTATACTCTATTTTTGTGGTACGACTTTTAGGACAAATGGACTAGCTATAACCCTTACCATAATACCGGTATAATTCCCGACTTCTAGTAAAGCCTCAACCTCGACTCAAACATTCTGACCCAATATATGGTTATGATCTGCACAAAGCCCACAACATATATGCCACTAATGTGCCACCCAATTGAGGCCTCATGTGCTACTTAAATACAAAAGTCACTAAAGGCGCATTTTGTGGTTTAGGGACCTGGCTAACCAACCTGACTGGCAACTAGCTCAACCACTTGGTGGAAACCTATTCTAGGTTACCCTAACCTAGTAGAAATAGTTTTATCTTAGGATCTCATCCAGTCAATATAGATTAAAATCCAAAGTTCATCCAACCAACGAGTGATGTCCAATCAGGGAACCCATTAAGACACAGTAAAATCCATCCATACGTACCATCATATTTGGACTATAAAACCTAACTGTTTGAAATAAGTCCCTATACCTATTTTGTAGTGTCTACCTCTTAGAATGTGAAGTCATTCATAAGCTTTATTCCATCTACCTGGAAGTCGCGATACGATCTTGTATTACATTTATATCCCTTGCTCGTGTGTTTAAATAACCACTGAAAAGATCACAATCTTGATTTCTCAAATTTTGTTCTATTATGGAACCTTGTTAGAACGGAACTTCTGTATTGCACTAATTGCAAGTCCCTCTAAAAAACGAAAGGTCCTTCAATTTAGCAAGTGACTAGACTGGAGTAGCCCAACCTAGCAAATAAGTTAATGGTTCATAAACTTTCTTTCTATCAGCATCACTGGATACACTCTACCGGTCTTGAAACTTCATATTTGCTCTAGATTATTCTTTCTTATCTTCCTGTCCTTCCTATTTCAGAGCGACGAATGGTCATGCTTATTAGAATTTATCAATATTTCTTAGATACTTGTGTAAATTTGTTGCTTGTTAAATCTTGGGTTGCTTGATAGATAGGAGAGGATTATGGATGCCATATGCAGTAGATATATGTTGGTAGGATTGTTAGCAACTAGTTAGAAGATTATAAGATTTTAGTTTCGAGTAATAGTGTGACAAAGGTGGGTAGAAGTCCTAGAGGTTATGCAGTTACAAAATGGCTAGGAGGAGGATATAAACTATTTTGAGGAATTAAAATTTAAGAAGATTAAGGTTAAGGTAGACTTTTTTTTTGAATTTTGAGGAATAGTTATGGATTAGAATTTTGAGGACGAAATTATTTTTAAGGTGGGTAGATTTGTAGCTCCCCTTCCCGAAAATTTTGAAATATTTTTATTATTATTTATTTTATTTGAATGGTGACTTTTAGATTTTTATAAATAATTATTTAGTTAATTACTACGGTAGATGACTTTAGCCATGGTTGAGGTTTGAAGTACAAGACGACTGAAAATCATGGCACGGATAGCATGGTCGTGTGCCTTGACTAGTGTATTAGCCATACCAGGGAAGAGCCAGCCATAAGTGTGTCCTAACTAGGAAAACCAGGCCAAGTTGCGACTTAACCCTTAACGAAGATTTATTTATTTTTTAATTATATTATTGAGTTTTAGGGAACCCGGTTGTACCGAACTAGTCCAGATAGGACCTAAAACAAGCCCAAGCCTATGTAGTCATGCGGTACGTCCAATGACATTCGTGTTGATGTATTTTGGTATGATGGTAGTGTATTCCGTTTTAATGATGTAATGAATATTTTCTAAATATTCTTAATTAAATATTATAAATATCATTATTAGTTGATATTCAATGATATTTGTATAAAATAGATCCTTGTACATTTTTGGGATTATTAGACTGTACATAATGGTATATACACCATTATTGGTTTATTGAATTTTGTTATTATTATTATTATTTTTACTATCAATGTTATTGAGGTGACTATTATATAATATTATTATTATTGGTTATATTATTTTTGTCAAATAAATGTTATAATATATGTGTTCATATTTATATAGGTAGGCCCTACACTAGGAATAAATGTTATTGGGATTTATTTGGATTTTATGGAGATTATATATATATATATATATATATATATATATATATATATATATAAGAAAATAAAAAAAAATATATATATATATATAAGAAAATAAATATATGTGTGTGTGTGTAGATATTATTTGGTTGATGTGAGTATTTATTGTTGTAGTGGTATATATGCATAGAAGATATATATAAAAAATAATATATATATATATATATATATATATATATATATAAATATATATATATATATATATACGTGTGTATGTAGGTATGTATGTATGTACATATAAATTATATATGTATGTATATATGCTTGGAGGTATGTACATACGTATATAGGATTATGTATAACTTATTAAAAAACAAAAAAAACAAAAAAACAAAAAGGGCCATAAGCCCAGGCCCGCTGCTAGCCAGCCCAGGCAAAAGCCCGGCCCAACCATCCCAAAACTCCCCAGCCCGAGCGCCAAGTTCCCCACCCCCCGACCCTTTTCAATAAATACGACAACAACAACAACCAAAGCACAACAAAACCCTAGCCGAATCCCTCGACCCCCGACCTCCGGACGCACGCGCACCCTTAGGGCTCTGTCGTGCGAGCGTGCCGCTACACAGGTGACTGAACCAGTGGAGGCCGACCATGGCGCGGCCAAACCGAGCTACAGCACAGCAGCAGTAGCACGCAGCCGACCCAAGTTTATGACAAGATTTTTGGTCTCTCAGTGGATCATTTTTCGATCTACTTGTTCAGGTGATACACAACACATACAACTCTAATCCCTTTCAATTAGTTTTTATTTAATCGCATTAGTTAGTCGAGAAAACCTTCATAAAATCTCAAGAAAAACTGTTCTATGACAGAACAGAAAAATGGCCCTAGTAGCCATGTTTGAAGACCAATCATTGTCAACCTGTAAATAATTGATTAGAAACAATTAAAAACAGTTAGATATAACCTATAGGACTTTGTAATTGTTTTTGTAGAATCGAATTTTGTTGATCGTACGTCGAGAAATTCGTCCCCCAAAACTGATAAAAAATTATTTTTCGAAAACATGAAGACCTTCGATACGACGTGCGTTCCGCCAATCCGGACGACATGGTCGCGAATTGAAAGCATCAAAAGGTGCGTATCGTCTTCGTGGATGTGTGGGCTTTGAAGGAATTCAAATTGATTGCGTGTACGCGACGAATTTGATGCGTATCCGTCAAAATTTACCGTATTGACCTCTGTGTAAATTTTCTAATTACTTTGTACATGTTCGTCAGATCGAGACAAAACTTACGCCAACAAAACCGTATCATTTTTCTGGTCCTGTATGCCACGTTTGGTCTGCTTCTGAGACAGTTGATCGGATCACCATTTTACGGGCCCCACGATCCAACTCAAAGGGCAATTTTGTGCACGGCCTGCCGGAATCCAACTTTAGTTATACGGTTGGGTTCGTATTATCAAACGAATTTGTAGACATGTAGTTTAACGATTTTAGAGACCATTTACTATGGCATACTTTTCTGTACAAAGCGGGTCCAATGGCGGACACCATTTTGACCCGAAATTACCGTTTTCTCCTATGTATAGAATTGGACTTAAGGACAGGCAATTCTAACTAAATTGACTATTCTAAGAACGTTGGTAATGTCTATTTCAGCATCTGGAGACTGTCGTACGAGTTTGACTATTGTGGCTCATTGAGTAGTGCAGTATTATAGGTTTCACCAACAAAGGACCTCAGGCAAGTGCACTTTTTGATTGATTTTCGATTCATAGTATTTTTTATGTTTCATTTTTATACATATATCTTGCTGCTTGTTGACACGCTCGTCACATGGAAATTAGTATCATGGTACTCTACTTATTATATTTCGTAATTATCACGTTTTTGTATTTCGCAACTTGTTCGAGTCCATGAGTACTAGTCGGAAGGAAAATATCTTAGTAGACGTGTGAACTACCCCTTACCCATCCCAAAATGTCTGATCTTGACAGATAGCAGCTGCACATGATACGTGTAGGGTGCCGTATTTATCCCTTAGCCGTTCACACATCGAAACTGATATTTCAAACCACAAAAATAGTTGTCTTTTATTTGTTTCCTTGTTTTATTCACCGCTTGACATGGCATCAGTTACCTTCTAGTTTTTATCTCACATATGTTATTTTCATGACTTGTGAATTCTATTGTGTTTTTGTATTACCGTCGATTTGTGTACTTGTTCCATTCCTGACTGAAAACCTATATTTTTCAGGTTAGCCGTGGCTTCACTTAGCACTGGGAGATACGGGTGTGCTTGCAGGCCAAAACCTAGACTTTAGATAGATGTTGAAGCCATTTCAAATATGTGTAAGAATTTAGTATTTTTTTCAAATATAAATATTGTAAATGTTGTAATCAAATTTAGAAATGTGAATGAGCAATAAAGTTTATTTTGAGCATTTATTTCTTGCAGGCTTGACAGCGTTCTACCGTCGACTTTGCGGCGTAGGCTGGCTTGGACACGTCTTGTATCCGAAAAGCGGGTGCCGGTCCTGACAATCTTTAAGCATTCTTTTTTGACTAAAGATGATATTTGTTTCTAAGTTTGGAACTAGATACACATATTTTAAGGGGAGCAAATTAATTGTTTCAATTCTTTTATGTCCTTAATGTGTGGTATACCTAGTTTATCATGGACAAATATTCTTTTACTTAACATATCTTGTTGATTGGTTCATAATTTTTTATTTTAGTAACTTTATAAGAGAATGTATTACTATTATTATTTATTTATTTTTAATTCTCTTACTTTATTTGAGTTTCTAAACGTTATCTTGCCAAATATATTTAATTATCCTTATTTAATTTTTTTTCTTGATTTTATCTTAATTTTGGCATTTTCTATTGAGTTTTTATCTTAAAGTTCATGATTATCTATATTTAGACTGATCATACTTTGCAGGAAAGCATTCAAGTCGACTGAATTTCTCCTTCTCAAGTATTTTGACTCTATTACCTTCTTGTTTATCTAATGGATATACATATCTCATGCTATGGTAATTGAATTCAAATGCATGAACTTTGATATAGATTGTGTATAGATTCTAGTATATTTCTTTGAATTTTTTTCGATGATTATACTCTTTATTGATGTGATTCGCTAATTTGTATGGGCAAATTATGAATCATACTTTTTTGTGATCATTGTTAAAAGTCTCATTATATTATTTTTTTTATGTACTAGATCTACGAAATTTTTAATGGATTATTTATGACCAATGATTGATTTCTACGTTATTGATATCTATTGTTTATTTCTATTTCAAAACTACAGTTATATTTATTCATCATATTGAGTTTTGAATGCCATTTTTGGATTACTAGTTGTTAAACTATGTATTGCTTGATTTCAGTTTTCTTTGTTAATATTCAACCAACTATATTGTCTTTTGACATATTTTTTTATTTTTATGTAATTTGCTAAAACTTGTCATTACACTGTTCTCATAATCCTTGATCATGATTATTTTCGCCTTCCTACTTTACTTATGCTTCAGTTCTTTTTCTCTATTATTACGGGGGAGCATATTTTTTATCATGTCAAAGGGGAAGAAATAAGTTTAAATTAGCACACAATATTCTAGTATTATGTGTTTATTAGTGATACATGCATCTATTGTATATATCTTAAACTTAACCGATTTTCCATAATAAAAAAGGGGGAGATTGTCTTCCCGTAATCCCTCTAATGTTCCACATCATCATGTGTATCATAATGATATGTTTGTTGGTTTTTTTTTGATAGACAATCTCAGGGCCATTGCCCCTGGCTGACCTGCGACTACTTTGTTAGCCCAATGATTATATCATATTTTTGAACATAGCTAGTCAATTAAGTTTAACATAATTACGTCACTAATAACTATCATGTTGTTACTTAAACTTAGCATTATCCTAATGTTCTATATCATATTGTTATGTTTGTATCATAATGCATTATACTGCTTTTGTCATGCCCCAGAACCAGAATACGGAAGAGCGGGGGACAGACACAGCCAGCTACGTACATTGAAGTGTATCCCACCTTGCAATACGGTCATGGCTGTCTAGATGCATGAGGGTTTACTACAAGCCATCAGTCTCTTAAGGTTAAGAACAAGCCTAGTGTCTCAATCTCAAGCAAGCAAGTAAATGTAACAAGATGGTAGATCATCAGACATACAAAGTAAGGCGTCCCATACATTAATATTCAGATGATCATGAAGCTAGTAATACAAAATCTGAAGACTAGCAAGAGTTTAAGTCATACATGATCAATCCTAGGATTTATCAATCATGTTACAACCCGTAGGCAGATAGTAAGTAAAGTTGCAAACGACTAACACTTGTTCGGCGGCTAAACGCCTCAAAAGAATATTTTTACAAGGAAGTGGAAGAGCAAAATAAAACCCACTCGTTGCCAGAATTCCTTCTAGTAGTCACCATCTGGCAGGAAAGACTGGAAGATCCTCGGAAGCTGCTCCAAAATTTGGCCATACAAAACCAGCTAGGTCAGACCCCCAGAAGAGCAAGTGCCACAAAGGAGGCTTCACTTAAGAACTAAAACTAGCTTATCAGCACATAAAATCATAGGAGAATTCGTATATGACATGAGTTAGAGAAAACAGGGTGATAAACGATAAGATAACTAAAGGACTATTCCGGTAACCAAGTTACAACCCGTAAACCAAACAAGGACCGGGGTTGTAACCCTTCACCTAAACAGAACTTAGCCTCTAACTATTTTTCGATAAAGTAAATCATAAACAATCATGTCAAGAGATAGCCATGTACTGGGTCTAGACAAAACTAGACAGGATGGAACTCAATTCAATCATTCACGGCCAAGCAAGAGTACAGCTTGATAGTTAACTAGCTAGGGTTATCATAAGCCTAGTTACTAGTGAGATGCAATAAGATATTCCTACGGCCATAAGCCCTATAGACTATCTAGGTTATCCAGGCACAAGGTTCATGTTAAGAGTTATCTTGACTTGTTAGGTGACTTGGATGTAACACATGACAGTGTGCATATTAATCGTTTCATGTAGTGCCCCACATAACAGTGAGCTGAAAATGTATCCTACTCGTCGGCATGCTACAAGTCCATCAGGAAGACGCACGGATAACGGGATTGCTTGTAGCCAAAATATCTCTCTATATGAACTACTTGAATCAATCTAGTCATTAACCTAGTCAGATTCAGTATGAATCTCTGACCGTGGTAACCAGGGATACAAGTCTAGACATGATGCGAGACAAGACTAGTAGCTTATACAAGCACATTCAATACAATCACCCATGGTGTTCAAGAATTTACTAGCATGTCAAGTTAGCCATCGCAACAACGTTCGTGAGTTATATGTCAAGATTACTTGTCTGGGGTGCACCACAATGGGTCACCATCATGTCATGGCATGTCATGTTCTTGTCTAGAGTGCGCCACGACGGGCCATTATCATGTTGTGCTACTTGTACTGGTTACTTGTTACTTAGTTAGGAGTGTGCCACGATGGGCCGCCATCATAGTTCATTACATGTCATTCATCAATTCGTGTTCACACATCATGGTCATGATCATATAGCAGATCATTGTGCAAGCAGAAGAGACATATCCTGAGTGCACCCCAACGGCCACCGATGTAAGGAAGACAACAAGGCTTAGAGCATAAAATGTAATAAAGCCAAAGGACATGGTGGCATATCTAGGAAAGTGCATATCATGACAAAAGAGAAAAATGCCAAATCATAGCTATGTCGTGCCATGGTCTCTATATTAGTAAAACATAGAAAGCCGTGCCACGATCAAACAAAATCGTGCTAATTATGCTAAGTCATGCCAAGTCGTATCGTGTCGAGTCGTGCCATGCCTAGCCATGGCACACACAGGGTCATGTCGTGTCATGAAGGTCAATCGCGAGAAAATCGCATAAAATTACCAGTCGTAAAGGTTGCAATAAGCTGAAACATACAATGCCAAAGCATGAGGATCATGGGCATCCATGTGCCCAAGTGAAGGGGATATATGCACCCACATGGAAGCTCCTATGCGCCTATATGGGCAGGCTATGCGCCCAATGCAGGGTGTGCTAACATGGCCAAGGTACTTGCATGGTCAAGTGCCACGAAATTGAAAAGGTGTTTGTGCATTACGTGTGAGGGCCATGTGCCATACACAAGTCATGCACCCACACTGGCTACAAGTATGCACCTACTAGGAGGGGAACACACACTATGCGCCTAAGGGGGGGACCTATGCGTCCAAGCATGGGTTGAACCCTTGTGGCCAAAGGCTAAGGGTGAATGAATGCCAAGGTGACAAGTCGTGAAGGCTTATGCGCCAACGCGAGCCTATTCGCCCGCATGTGGCACACTATGCACCCACATGATGGCATATGAACCCACATGAGTGGGGGGAATGCTTTGGGCGCATGACAGGTCCATGCGCCCAAGAAGTGCACTGTTCGTCTTCCCGACGAATCCTGGAAGAAACGAACCATAGCCGAAAACTTCAAAACTCCGCTATTTCTCCGTCCAGGAGTCCAAATTCGAACTTTCTTAGGTCAAAATAGGGTAGAACGAAATTCTCTACCACATGTAACCATCAAAATATGCAAATGAAGAAGTTTAATAGATCAAAACTTCACAAATCTGAAAATAGCTATTTTCTAGATCTAGAAAAATCCATGCTTCAAAATAAAATTTTCCAAGTTCTAAAGTAGTGGAGAATCATGCTAGGAAGCCATTGGAATCATCAAAATGGCTTCTTGATGAGATCAAGGTGCAGTTGCCTATGGAGGGGGGAGAGGTTTTTAATGGAGGAGAAAAAAGAAGAAGAAGTTATGTAGAGTAATGAAGAGAGAGAAAAGCATGTGGGGTTTATAAATGGGGATGGTGGTAGGTGGGGGGTTAACTTGTTGAACGAAAATAAACCAAGCCAACCAAATTGAACCAAGTCAAAGAATAATGAACCTAAATGAGATTAAATCAAGAATTTAGCTAGCAAGACAAGATAAGTAAAAATACTGTACAGGATCTCGTACACGTATACTGGAAATACGTATACAGAAAATGGAGGTGACAGCTTTGTTCGCCTAACATGTATTTGCAAACATGTAGTAAGCATGATCAAACATAATCAAACCAGGACATATGTAATGGAGAATAATTATTAATAGGCCAAAGACAGCGTTATACAAGGAACCGAAAGGTATTCAGATTTTCAGATATGTTTATCTTGGGACTACCACCGCCAAGAAAAATGGCATCTTCAAGTCTGCTCAAATATTAGAAGAAAGGCGTCATCAAAGGGCTATTGGTTTTCCTATTTTATCAATGTATTTTTCATATTTATTGAGCCTAGAAATATGATGTACACTGCATTGTACTGACAAATAGGCTACCCAAAAAAAGTTTTCAAAATACCCTTTTATTTTGAAAACAAGCCCACTTACAAAAGTCCAAACTAATTCCTAATTGCTTTGACCTTTCAAAAATCCCAAAAATTAGTTTGTAAAAACCCTAACAGAACTCCGACAGAATTCAGCCCGAGTTCGGCCTGAATTCGGCCAGAGTTCAGTTAGTGTCCGTTGAATTTTGAACTTGGTCTTCCCACAGTTATGGATGCAATAGCTATTTGCCAAGATTCTCTCAATGAGTTCTGCCCGAATTCTGTCCGAATTCTACCAGAATTCTGCTTTTGGAAAAACTATAAATAGAGAAGGATTTCAATCATTTCAACACACTCATTCACTTTCTTATCTCTTCTCTCTAAGCTTAATACGTTCTTCCAAAGTATTCCAAGCTACTCATTTTTAAATCCTAAACCTGTTACAATCCTCTAGTCGATTTGCCAGTGCGGTATAGTCTAGAAGTTTTAGAGTAATTGTAATCAGAGGCTTGATTGAAGAAATACACTTCACAATTAAAGTTGGTCGAGTACTTCAGATCAAATCTGGCGTTGTAGAAGTTGCAAAAACTTCGGATGAGAACTTATGGTATTTTTCCATAGTGGATTCAACTGGAAGCTAGAGTTCTTCCGACTGGACTAGTCCTCACAAGAGGAAAACCAGTATACATAGCCGTATTTGCATTTGCTTTCTGATCTCTGCTTTTTGTTTACTTAATTGTGATATATTATCTGTGATCTTGCTACTAACATTTTTAATTAGCTAAACTTCGATGCCAACTTTATTAACCCCCTCTAGAGTGTTTTGCTTTACAATTTGTTCCTACATACTTCTTCTTCTTCTTCTACTTCTTCTCTGTCGAATTTGGGTCGATTCCTTATCTTTTTGTTTTTTCTCTTGGAAACCGCTTGCTCAGAAGTGTGAACTGTAATAGACTTAGGATCGTCTTCTTGCAATTGCTCCAGGACCGCCCCTAACTTTGCCAAGGAAATGAAGTCCTCGTCATCATCTTCTGTGTCGACTATTAGGGAGTCTGCGTTGTTGATCTTACAGTTTTCCAATTCCTTCGCGACCGTCGGGAGATTAAGATTAGACTCTGGAATGATCTGCCCCTGTATAACCTTTACGCTTACCAAGGGAGCCTCCTTCGCCAGCTCTTGCGTTGGGTCCAAAGGCTCTCCCTGTGTAAATAAACTTTTTTTCCTTGACTTTACCTTCTCGACCTGCGAACCCTCTTTGTTCTACTGCTGATGATCAGAAATCTGACCAGAGCACCCCACCGGTGGGACTGGTTGCTCCCGGATTAGAGGCATGACAATCGATGTTGAAGCTGCTTAAGACTTATCCTTCTTCCCTTTATTGTAAAGGACAACATCCTATCCTTAATGTAGACACGCGAGATAGCATACCGGGTTGCTCTAGTAGATCACCCTCTGCCAGTAACTACTACCCTGGGGCAACTAGACTCTAATGAAATCGACTGGGAGGAATAAAAGTCTCGCTCGAGAAGGACCCTAGCGCAGCTAGGGTGTGACAAGGCTACCATGGCTCGATCCGTCAACAGCGGAGTCCCAATATAGGCCGCAATGTCAAAAATCTTGGACACGAGGAGAACCGACACCGTCGGGAACGAAATACACACCGGGGCTATAGGTGATTCCTTGGATGGCGAGAAATTTGTCGACCACCTGAAGATCCACATCGGAACCCGTTGATGAACCAGATGTCCTTCGCCCGTAGTCATAGGAAGTCTACTTCCAAAGCCAATCGAATTAGGATGTGCTTCGAATCTAGGACCACTATAGAGACAGTGCCCTCCATGGACAAGGATGTAAAATGAAGGTATGTATATAAACACTCCCCATTTTATTGAAAAAGGCTCAAAAAGACGAAACCTGTACAAGTATACCACTAGGCACAAAATTTGAGGCCTATACACGTATACTACCAAAAGAATGGGAGAAAAGGAACCCAAAACGGCTAGTCCAAGGATATAAGGGAGTTCCAGAAGTCCGTCTGGCCATGAAAATAGAAGGATCTTCTCTTGCGGCAGTGCCTTATGGTCTCCCAAATTAGCTAGTCTACGGAGTACTGATGTCCTTCATATCTCGTCTTGTTACGATTCTTCCAGATTACCTACGTTGCGGCTGCTATTACGATTTGGTGGCCATGGGACGCAGAAGCCCAGGCTGCTACGAGGTCGTAGAAGCACCCACCCCTAGAGCCAATCTGCAGCGCTGGAAAAGTACTCTCCAGACCTTGACAGGTAGGTCTTCCTGACAAAAGATGTGGGCTACCATTTTTGATTGACGATCAGAGCAGCATGTGCACGCGAACGCTAGGATAAATCCAATAGTGTTGACAATGTCATCGGTGGGCAGGATCTTGTGAAGGCCTCTCTAAATGAGGAAGGACCACTTCTTGGGGATGCATGTCTGCCAGAATGATGCAATAGTAGGAGAAGGCGCTGCAGTTCCATGGACCATTCTTCTGGCCGATCTGGCCGAAAAGGATCCTGTAGCTTCGACCGACCACAGTAGCTCATCTGCGGTGGAGTTCATCGTCGATCCGCAGCGGCGGATACACTCTACTGCCTCAGGCCCGACCCAATCACGGACCTTGTTCCAATTCCAGTTGTTATCAGTAGGGTCCCACATGTCCTTGATCTTGCAGTTCCTAGGGGCTTCTGAAAGTTTGGGAAGCAAGGTGTCTCCAACCCAACGTTCTAGAAATGGCGAGGAATCACCGTCGCCCATCTGGAGGCGCATCACAGTTTCAGCAAGAGAACACCCGATGAGAATGCGTCGCCAAGCCGCAGAGGATCTGTTGTTAGAGATGGCCATCGACAGGTGGATGTGCTTGAAGTATCTGGCCTTCATGAACCTGGTCCATAAGTTCTGAGTCATACGGAGCTTCTATCATAGTTTTATCGAGAAGGTTTTAACGATATAGAAAAGTTTAGTGAATCCCAGTCCCCCTCCCCAGTAGGACGCACCATGGTATCCCAACTAGCCCAATGATGCTTGTCTTTGCCGCCGCTGTGCCCCCAAAGGAAGTTGCTAAAGATGCTTTCGATCGAAGAGAGCACTTTCTTGGGGGGAAATACGCCGCAAGGGTATAGATAGGTATAGAGGTGAGGACGTGTTTGATGAGGATCATCTTGCCACCTGGAGAAAGGATAGCATTAAGCCATCCATCAAGATTTTTCCTGATACGGTTGATCAGCTCCTCAAAAATGCCAGCATTGGATTTTTTGCACACAACGGGACAGCCTAGGTAGTGGAACGGGGGATGCTTGATGGGGAAGGAGGAGGTGTTGGAGAGATTAGTCGCGTGCTCTCTCTTTATATTGTGGGGGGCATGGATAACACTTTTATCTGGGTTGACCATCTAGCCAGAGCACCTAACGTATCTCTGAAGAGTGTTGTGGACTACATCCACCGACCCGACGTCCCCGGAAGAGAAAATGAGGATATCGTCAGCGAATGCCAGGTGGGTGATGATCGGGAAGCCGTTGGCGGTATGATAGTACTGGAAGTTAGGAGTGCAAGCCATCTTATTAAGGTTTCTGCTCAAGGCATCCGCCGTAATGATGAAGATGGTGGAGGATAGAGGATCTCCTTGCCTGACCCCGTAACTCGATTTGAAGAAGCCGTCGGCCTGACCGTTAAAAATTGCGAGTTGTTGATCGATCTTCGCACGATGTTGGTCCAAGTTTCAGAAAATCTGAAAGCTCTGAAAACCCAGATCATGAATTGCCAATCTAGCCTGTCATAAGCTTTCTCCATGTCCAATTTGATAGCTATGTTTCTCCCTCTTGCTGGGAGCTTCATGCAGGTGATTAACTCTTAAGCCAACATGATATTATCCTGGATATTTTTACCCAGGACAAAGCCACTCTGCTCCTCAGAGATGATCTTGGATAGAAGACATGACATACGGGAAGCAATGATCTTGGATATGATCTAGTTGGTGAAGGTGCAAAGACTGATGGGACGAAAATTACAGAATGTCTTCGGGTTTATCTTTTTTCGGGATAAGGATCAGAATGGTGCTTGAGATGGCTCTGGGGTAAGTGGCTTCCTAGAAGAAAGCAAAGACCGCTTTGTGGATATCCACCTTGATAATATCCCAGCATCTGCAAAACAATACTCCTGAAAACACGTCGGGTCCGGGTGCACTGTGCTCGTCAAGGGCCCAGACGGCGTCTTTCACCTCTTGTTCGGAAGGAGGTTGTTCTAGCTGGATGTTGTCAGTGTCACTAATAAGGTGGGATATCTCGTCCCGGAAGGTGTTGTCTCTGAGAACCGTTTCTTTGGAGAACAGCTGGGAAAAGAACTTCGTGGCCGCCACTTGGATACCCTTTTGATCGTTGATGATGTTTTCGATTTCGTCGCCTATCTGATGGAGGGTGAGTTTCTGTCTACGACTGTTGACGCAGGCGTGGAAGTAGCTCGAGTTTTTGTTCCCATCGCTGTCCCATTTAAGCCTCACTTTTTGCTTCCAAAAATTTATCTCAACTTTTAGCCAAAATTTGAGGATAGCTTTGGTGAGGTTAAGGGCGCTCATGGCAGCTGGCGATCTATCGGTCACGAACATGGCTTCGGTACGAGTTATGCCATCCTCAGCCTCACGAATGGCCTGAAAAAATATCTCCATAAGCCTTCTTGCTCTAGACCGCTAGGGCTTTTATCATGGCCTTGAGCTTGTTTACCACCCGAGTGAGAGTTTCGGGCGAGTCCGCGCTGTTCCAAGCATCCGTGATGATGCCCTTGAATTGGGGGTGCTCGCTCCAGAAGTCCAGGAAGCGAAACCTCTTTTTGGTCTGGCCGAATATGCTAGTAATTCCAACTAGCAGGGGACGTGGTCGGATTATGTGGCATTGAGGTTAGAAAGCTTAGAGGTGGTCCCCATGCCGTGCCAGTGGGTGTTCTATAGGGCCCTGTCAAGGCGGGAGTATTATCGATGGTCGCCTTCTTGCATGTTGTACCAAGTGAAGGCATTGCCGATGAACGTAAGGGGGGAGAGGTGGGAGTTAAAGATGACGTTGTTGAAATCTTACATGGCCGAAAGTGGGGAAGGGCGGCCGCCTGTCTTCTCTTCTCTGTATGTGATAGCGCTAAAGTCCCCAATACAAAGCCAAGGGAGGTTAATGTGGTGAAGGTGGATGTCCAGGAGGTCGTTCCAGAGGTATTTGCAATCAGCGATGTCACAGCTGCCATGAACTACAGACAGGATAGCGCACTTGGGGATCAAAGGGTGTTCCATCCAGCAAGAGAGGGCCTGCATGGAGTCCTGGATGACTCCGACCTTGACGTCCTTCGAGCAGAGGACCCAAATGTCGTGTCTACTGGTAATGGCCGTAAGAAAGCCTAACTGCAGCTGATTGGATTTGAGTCTTTTGTAAGGGATTTTGTGTTCAAGGATGATCAAGATGTCAATCTTGTGAGTCTTCTTAAGGCTGGTTATTCTTCTCTTGGTTGGTTTGTTCGCCAGACCATGGATATTCCAGGAGAGGATGTTCAGCATTAATATAGCTTGGGGTTAGTTTGTCCGCTTGGCTGCGGACCTGGTACGCATGGTCGGGGACTCTGTGGCTCCTTTCTTATCTGATTTCCTTGTTATAGTGGTAGCCTCTCCCGCATTCGAGGTGGATGGACCGAAGATAGAATCCTCGGAAGGGTTGAGGAGGGTGTCTTCGGAGGGTTCGACCAATTCTACTGCAGAATCTAGGGCGGGTTCCTGAGGAGGGATGAGAAGGGTGTTGTCATTGTTGCCAATCTGGTCTCCTTTTGACTAGAGGAGAAATCCTGCGGCGAGGACCTGTAGTCCTCTAAGGACCTGCTCTGGCCCTAGAATAGCAAGGGCATCTTCGACGGCGACTCCGTAGGAGGGATGAACGGCGGCGGGGTGGACAGTGGTGTGTCGAAGTTCTTGGAGGTTCTCCTCTGCGGCCTCTGGGGGAGGGTCGCTGACGTCCTCAGAGTCCAGCATGGGGGCCACGAAAGAGTCTTCAAGAAAAGCGATCTCCTGGGAGGGGTCGGTCGCTTCCGAGATTAGGGTAGTTAAACTGGTTGGAAAGGGGTAGTGTTGGTGGATGGTAGGGGACCACCGCTTTGTTCGGGAAAGCGTCTTTACTTATTTTTCCTTCGCTGGAGTGAAATATTATGTAGGAGTTCGATAGTGGAAGCAGGGGGATTGGGCAAGTGATCGATGCTTACCCCCATTGGGGTGGGATTCTTTTCGTACAAGTTTTTTCTTGAGCTCTGGATGAAGACGAAAATAATGCTTAGAGAGGTGACCGCACAAATGGCAGTATGAGCAGAAAATAATGTAATTATCATAGACGATTTGCTGGTTATAGGGTTAGTTGCCAAGTTCAATGAGGATGTGATTGGGGGGCTCGAAGGTGAGGTCGAGTTCCACACATATCTTTATATAGTGGGCTTTGTTCAGGTTGCTGGTTTCTGCTGCAGTGGCCACGTATGTCCCAAATGAGTTGTCTATACGCCTAAGAGCCGCTGGTATGAAACAAATGAGGAAGAGGTTGGGAAGTGTCACCCAGGCGACAACCGTCACTGAATATTTCTTAGTGTTAAAGCTCGCTGACCACTTGATAATCTTCATCTGGTGGAAGTTAACCCTGCTGGTGCCTTTGGACCACACTGTCCTGTAGTCAAGATCGGAGGAGAGATGGAGCAGAATATGCCTATGATCAAGGGGTGTCACCCTGTATTCTGCAGAGAGCCGCAAACTGGCAATAACCTCCTGGACCCGGGAGAGTTTAGGGCAGCCTGAGGAGAATTTAAGAACGAAGGAGTGGGGGAAGGAGGTGGCCAGGAAGGTCAGTTCCTGGTAGGTGAAGGGTACAGTAGGCATGGGAGATGACCGCGAATACTCAACATCTGGGAGGAGAACGTAAGGGAACGGGAGTCCCTGCTTGGATGCCCTGTCCGGATGAAGCTTGTCGGCGAAGGAAGGCATCAGAGGGCCCGAGTAAGGAAGGGGTCCCTGGGCAACGCAGGGGGCGGGCCATACGGATGAGGAGAGGGAGGAGGAAGCTACTGCCGGCCAGGGGGCCAGTTCCAAACTGGGGATGAGAGCGATAAGGTCGTCAGGGAGAGAGCGACCAGAGGGAGAGGGGGAATAAAGTACTGATGGGGCGCTTAAGGGCACGGTACAGCCGTTGAGAACGATCATGGCAGAAGGAAGGACTGGGCACGGCTGGAAAGCAACAAGGCCGGGAGGGGCTCCGGATTGGGCGCTAGTACCTCTCGTAACAGACTGCAATGAAGAAGAAGAAGTAAGGACAGGGGAGGAAGAAAAAGGGGATGAGGTGGGCGGAGGAGGGGGGAGGAGGCAGCAGCTGGCGGTGACACAAGAATGAGCATCGGCTGCCTTGAGGGGATGCGCCCCAATAAAGTCGAAGCTGTATGCGCCTACAGGGGTAGTGCCGCCGAATGTGCCCAAAGAGGATGAACGGCCATATATAACTATATGGTACTAAGAAATCAACAAATCAAGGAGTGAAAAAGGAAGAAAAGGAACATTACTTGCTAATACATTAGCTGCAAAGTCATTTCCCTCAGCCACCATCGCAAACGCTCTACCCTACTGAGGTACCTCTCTCGGCTATTGACCTTACATGACTTGTCGATGCTCTCGCGGCAGGAGTTGTCCCCTGAAAAGGACGAACAGGTTCCAAGATGCAATCCCTCATCATGTTGTTGAGGAACCATAATATAAACAAACTTTGAGCCTCTTTCTACATACCTCCCAAGTATGTCCTATCCTCCGACAGTAGTTATAAGTGGCAGCTAGCTGAAAATGCCTCCCAGGCTACTGCTAAATCGAAGCTCCATCAGGTGGGTGATACTCCAGCTGAGGCTGGAAGGCTTCCTTTTGAATATAGGGATGTTTTTCCAGTCCCACACTGCCACTAGCACCACTCAAAACATTGATGCATCGCTTGGACCCGAGGTCGAAGTCCACAAAGCAATTTGGGTATCCATCAGAATAATGCTATTAAAGGTAGTTGTATGGCGCCCAAAAGTGTATGATCTAAACTCTCCATTCAGGCCCCTCCTAAACTTTTAGTCCCGATCTTTTGGGTCCCGAACCATGCTCTTCATGAAGTGGCTCAGACAAAAAAACTCAGCGGCGTACTCGTCGACTGACATGCTCCCCAAAATCAAACCAAGTAATTGGCTCTCTAGGACCCCCAGAGCTACGTCAGGAAAGAACTTTTCCTTAAAAAGTTTTTTGATGGCCTCTCAAGTAAGTCCTGTCGCGACGAGCCAAGGCTCCGTGCGATACCATATGAGCACAATGTTAAACAAGTGACTAGTGGCTGCCTCAGTACCTGTAAACCCTTCGAAATCTGAGCCAGTCACAAAATTCGTTCAACGTCCTCCAGCTAGTCATTCGCATAAAGTATCCCCTCAGTACCATTGAAGTCCCAAGGAGACATCCTATTAAAGTCCACAACTGTACCCTGCCTCGACTACTGCTGAATTTGAGGACCATGAGGATGAATAAGAGCCACCTTCTTGACTGCAGATAGTGCCAGCTAGTGGGTACTCTCAATGCTTTAGTGCATTACCTCAGTCTGCCTCTGATGTGCCTCAGCCTAGACTCTTTGAGCCTCCATAATCTGCTGAAACAATATGAACAATTGTGCTACTTTGGTAGATGCTTGAGATGGCAGAGGAATAGTCTCTGGCTACACGAGAATAGTCCTCGGTACAGACGGAGGAGCGCCCCCAAAAGTAGCTAAAACTCTAACATGAACGGAAGAAGCGGCTGGAGCAACCCCCACAGCCGAAACAGGAAGTCGAGAGGTAGTAGACATCTCCGAAGCTGCCGCAGGTCCCGAGTACTAAGATATAGTCTTCGACGGCATCCTGAAGACAAATCAAACAAAGAAAGTCAATATGGCACATGATAAGATATTATCAAGGAAGGATAATTAAACTCGAAGAATAATAGGTAAAAGAAGTTGGAGTGGTAATCGAATAGATCGAAAGTTTTCTAGCTGTAATTGAGTATCCTCTATACTTTCTATAATCCAATATCCTATTACAGGCTCGTAGTCGTATGACTAACCTAAGTACTATCACGACATCGTACTAATTGCAAAGCTTGACCTGTATGAGCCACCATAGCTTCGCTCTCACCAAGCAATGGTGGTCCAGTTATCATCATCATCGATCGACTTGACCATTGTCAAGCACGAAGGTAAGTTTGTTCTGTTATCACACTGAGTCATATAGTTTCACATGTCTTATAAAGAAAATAAGATAATCAATTTTACAATTACATTACTCCTCTACGATTGCACATATTCTGAAATCTATGGACTTGGATCTTTTTTCTCGTGATGATTGGGGTCATCACGTGAGTACTAGTAAAAAAAATTATTTCTTTAGTGGAGGTCAATTGACACGCATGTCCCCTACTTATTATGTCCCAGGGTGGTACTAGGCATGGGCAAAAGGGGCAACCGTCCAGGCCAAAGATGCAAGTAGGGGCCAATATTTTGGATATTCTCTTATAAACCTAGGTATTTATGGTATTAAATAATGTTATTGTTAACATCCAGTCCATAACAGTCATCCTAACAAAAAGAAAAACAAAAACAAAAAAATTTTGCCTTCCATAATTATTTTCATTATTTGTGTAAAATAAAGGAATATGAATAGTCAATTAACCATTAATTCTTAGAGAATATAAAAGGGAAAAAACTAATATCCGGACCTCCGGTTGGTTGAAGGGATAGTACTATAGGTATGGCTTATAAATTTTGGTTGTGTTCATCAAGATTCATTGTACTCACTACAAGAAAATGGCTTTTTTTAACGATTTATTTCTTGGTGGTCGAAAAAAATAGTCAAAGAAAGGGGTATTCTTGACGGTTTTAGGTATATATATCAAGAAAGCACACATTTTATGTTAATTTTGCAAATGTTTACCAAAATAGTTGACAGTTTCAGAGGATCCGTCAGGAAACACAATTTTTTTTATTGACGGATTGGTGATAACTATCAATTAATATATGTGTAAAAAATTGCATAATTGTTTCGACTACCATTATAGTAAATTTTTCTAACATTTAATATTTCTTGACGGTTATGTTTCTTTTTTATGGAGAAGCAGCAAAGTTTCTCCTGATCTTTAAAAACCCTCTCTCAGAAACAACAACTCTTATTTCCACACTTTCTCTCTCCATTTATCCTTCTCTTTGAGTCCTTTTCTATCTTCCTCTCTCCATTTCTCCTCCTCTTCGAGTCCTTTTCTCTCTTTCTCTCTCTATTTCTCCTCCTCTTCGAGTCCTTTCTTTTTTTTCTCTCTCTATTTCTCCTACGCCTTTTCTTCGAGCCCTGCCGTCCCTATCCCGGTCGTCGAAAAATTTGAGCACTCTACCGTGCCATCTCTTGTCGTCCTCTTCCTCACCAAGAAAGAGCGATCTCAGAAAGAAGAAGAGGTATGGTAGGAAGAAGAAGAGGCATGACGGCGTGCTCCGCTACCTCGATGTCGCGACCGTTGACGCTGTTTTGAACGAGGAAGAGGATTTTGACGTTGACCTTGAGAAAAGAAGGTACCTAGGTACTGCAATAGTAAACCCCTCTCCATATCTTTGCATTTTTGATTGATATCAATGTTCTAGGGTTTTGTGTATTTTGTTGGTCGGTAAAAATTGAGGGTTTTTTAGGGTTTCTTTCTTATGTCGATGAGATAGGTGAAAAAAAGAACTTTTCCTCCCTTGATTTTTGAAAATTTATAAAAAAAATTATTTTAGGGCCTTGAAGTTCGATCCATTTCTTGATTTCTGAAATTTTGTAAAATTTATCATTTTAGGGCTTTGATGTTGGTTCTATTTTATGGAAGATCTAAAATTTGTCATTTTAGACCTCCCGACGGCTCTACAACTAACGATGTCAACTAGGGAAATGTGGATCACGTCCGCTTTAGCAAGGATAGCGGCATCCCTAACGACCCCATCGAGTGATGACAAGCAGCAGTTGTAGAAGCATGAAAAATATAAGACTATGTATCCCACATGTAAAAGACAAAAGAATCTATGCGCTTACATAACCAAAAGGGGGCTATGCGCCCACAGAACAAAAGGGAGTCTATGCGCCCATATTGTCGAAGAGGGGCTATACGCCCACATGATCGATGAGAAGCTATGTGACCATATGATCGAAGAGGAGCTATGCTCCCACATTGTTTTCATACAGATCAAACATGCACCCAAGTGTGGGTGCATAAACTTACTCCCACACTATGTGCCCAAGGCAGCAGATCCCTACGACTCAGTCAAAGTCCATGACCAATCGTACACCGAAGAATGCAGCCACATCAGTCTCCACAAGCAATCGTGCACCGAAGCATGCAGCCACGTCAACTCCACGTCAACCCCACGATCTACCTACGATCATCTAGTGTCCATGCGCCTACACCCTATACGCACAAAGGGGTGTTATTCGCCACAGTAAAATCAGTGTATTTTCTACCTGTGGGCGCATACCACTCATTTTAGTACCAAACGACTATAAATAGAGGGTGTTCCCCTCTATAATTACAGACAGAACGGAGAGCATTTCAAGAGCCAAATTGCTTCCCTTCTTGCCAGTGAGCCGAGAGTTAGCAATTTTCTTAGGTTTTCTCCCACTTTTGTAATCGAAGTATCAACGGAGTAAAGGAGCAACTGTGGCTCGATCTTATCGTCCCATTCGCCAGAATTCTTTTTGTACTCGGGGATCCTCAGCGCAGGACCTCTCAGGCGTACTCGATTTGTAGTGCCTTGTGCCAATAAGAAAAGACAGCGTTTCTTCTTTTTTGTGTGTGTCCACAAAAATGGCGACTCTGCTGGGGACTACCTTTTCCTCTAACGAGAAGGTGGTGACATATAGGGCTTCCACGTGGGTTCATGGAGCTCTCCTATGGGCGCATAGCTCTGCCACAGAGGCTTCGGACACGAAGAAGGCGCGTACCGTTCTGGGCTCTACTAGCCCAACGACTTCTCTTTTATGCAACCAACAACAGAGTATTCAACACTCGAAACTTGGCAAAGAAAAATACTACGATGCCAAGAATCGAAGTGTTCGATGCTCTGGACAAACTCAGTGAGGCTCACAAACGAAGAAGACGAAACTGGATGAAAACAGTACTGTTTTCCAAAGCATGCACCCAGAGTCATGTGCCCAAGGCAGCATGTGGGCGCATAACTCTAGCCAGAGGACTTCTGTCTTCGATAGGCTATGCACCCAGGGCCATGCGCCCAGGCTCTGATGACCCATTCTATGTGACCACATCCAAGAGGGGCAGGCATGCTGCCAGGACTTCAGGGAAGAATGCAACCAAGGGCATGCTCCAGGGTCTATACGCCAACAGCAAAAAGATAGACCCCATCGCGTATAGCATGGGGATGTCTTCAAGGTCATTACGGAACTTAGGTGCGGGGGTTGCCCCTGCACGTGAACTAAGTCCGAATGTGCCAACTTCCCTTACAAATCCATATGTAAAGCTCGGCGATGCATGAGACATGGGTTTTAAAGCAAAACTCCCTTCCGCTGATTTATGCGACATGATAAATCATAAGCATAAAGCGAGGGAGGATACTACAATTTATGGCGTACATCCATGCACCAGTATTGTCATCAACTGTTGCTGCTCCAAAGCAACGAAAGTACCTCTAAGGCAGTCCGTGTTTCGACGACTGTATCGCTCTGATGATGAAAAGTCGCTATATGTTTCATCCAATATGGCTTCATGGGGTCCTCCTTACGGGAGCCCCAATCAAAGAAGGTGGACCACTAACCCAACTTTTTCTCTCAGTTCTGAGAACAGAAGAACTAGTCTGCCAACAGATAGCCAGCAAGCTGTTACATCTGAAGGAGTCGGTACTCGGTCAAGAACGAGATTCCGTATAAATGACGAGGCCTCCCAAGCTAAGGGTGATGATCCTTCAGCTGCGGGTAGTATTCCCTCAGAATCTGAAGCAAACGACCTTCACACCGGGGGTAGCCTTCCAGATGACGAGATCTCTTCGTGTCTTATGGTGACTATCTACCTCCCCTGCGTGAAGACGAGGGTCTTTTCAACTCAAAGACAAACAGTATTAGCACCAGTTGTACTATTTCCTCTCTTCATCCTCGCATGTTATCTACGTACAAGGCAGATGGAGAGAGACCTGAAGAAGCCAATGATCAGACCAACAAGCGGCTAGATAGTCTTGAAACAGTATTTGCCAAGATCACTGATATGCTTACCAGTATCATGGCAGTCTAAACTGCTGGGGCTGTTCCTCCACCTCAACCGAACGTCTCAGCACACGTTAGTGTGGCTCATAGCAACAACCCTCCTTCAATACAAAAGGAGTATCATTCTGTTGTGCCTCCTCTAAATCTCGTAAATGCTGGGGGTGGTCCTTCGCTAACGACGCCTGACAGCCGTACAACAGTCGTTTCTCAACATCTGCTCAATCAGCAGGATGCAACTAATTCTCTTGTTGCCCGCCTCGATACCATCTCACACAAAGACGAGCTTCAAAAAATAGAGATATCTCAACCTTATCCTCCTGAAAGGAAGAATGCTACTTGTCCTCCTAACTACAAGTCACTGATGCTGAATTCATTTGACGTGATGACTTCTCCTCGCCAACATATGACATACTTCGACTTGCAGACTGTACACTTACCAAGGGACAATCCGTTCTTTTCAAAGCTATTTACTAGCACCTTACAGGGGGTAGCTTTTGAATGGTTCTGCAGTCTGCCTGACGGTTGTATTTATTCCTTTGAAGACTTGGAGAGGTTATTCCTCAACAAGTTTTATGAGAGTGGCATGTATGTTACTATGTATACCCTCATTGAGACCAAGCAAAGGAGGACTGAGTCTGTTATTGCTTTCATCGAACACTTCAGGCGACTAGCTTTGAAGATGCCCTTCGGTATACGAGACTCAAAACTTATGGATACTTGTCGACATAACTTCCTTCCTACAGTAAAGTTCTGTCTGGGTATACATAAGTATGATACATAGCCTGTTTTCATCGGGGCTGCTGATGCTGCTAAAAATGACGTCCCTAATCTAGAATTACTGGGGTTGAAGACACCCAAATCTGAAGACAAAAATAAGCATCCCCAAACTATCCCTGTCCGTGGAGGTAAAGAAAAAGAAGTCTTGATGGTCGATACTTCCAAGGGAGCTTCCAATTCTCAGGGCACTCCTGACAAACCCAAGGAGACTTTCTCCTCTGACGAAGATGATGTTATTACCATTTTTCACACATTGATGAAGGGTAATAAACTGACATTGCCTCCACCACGACGTCCTGCGGAGGCGAACCAACTCAACGATCCCAAGTACTGTCTTTATCATCAATACGTATACCACTCTACTAAGGATTGCATCGTCCTGAAGAAGAAGATACAACAGCTTATCGACAGCCAGGTGATCAACCTCGAAGCTGAAGACAAGGTCGTATCTTCTAACATGATCTCTCTTCAATTTGGTGACTTTTCTCCCACATAAGTCCCAGACGGCATAGTCCCAATCCCCAAGTCAGTAATAGAAATCGTCAACCTGCCGTCATCTTACAACTCAACGTTGGTGCCACTTACGACGAAATATGGTAAGATCATGTGGGTCAATCCAAACCTTATGCAAGAAATAACGCAGGGGGTGGTGCCTTCCAAAGTAAAGAGGGACAAGAAATACAAATCATGCCATATGGTGTCTTCTTCCATTTACGATATTCTATATGGCGAGAAGCGATCTGGGAAGACCTACCTATGGACTTATGACCCCGCACTAGAAGATGCAGTACCTTCTCAAGCTCCTGCTGCCCCTACAATTTCAGAGGCTGGTCCATCTAAGTCCTCAACTACCGACAAAGCTAAGCAGAAGGTGACGCAATTTGACAAGTCTCTGAAGGCACCAACTCCCGAAGGCATGGATCGGCCTTACAACTTTGACATACTAACACAGCTGGCCAATACACCTGCCAGGTTCTCTTTGTTCGACCTATTGTGACTCTCCAAAGAGACGTAAAAAGCCTTAAGTGAGGCATTACTACATGCCGACTCTTATCTCGCTGAAGTCAAAGCCCCCGCTGAAGATTTTGTATCATATCCTCACTGTCATAGCACTTTGGAAGTGGTGCCCAACATCACCTTTTCACAAGAGGACATTCTACTCAAAAATAATCCTCATGATAGACCTCTTTACTATACAGGATATATCAGGGCGATTAAGGTGGATCGGATGCATATTGATCCAGGTTCCTCCCTCAGCATCATTCCTAGAAGTCTACTCCAAATTCTAGGGATCCCTCTGCACAAGCTGTCTACAACCAATACAACTATCATGGCTTTCAATGCTGGGAGAAGCCACCCGCTGGACAAGATCCGTCTCAAGTGCCAGATTGGTGATCTCCGAACAAAGTTTTCTTATTATATAATCGACGCCAATGTGTCCTACAACGTCTTGTTAGGACGTCCATGGATACACGAGTACATGATTGTTCCTTCTATCTTTCACTGTAGAAGCATAGAAAAGAACAGAAAAGTTCATGTAGCTCAAACACAGAGAGAACTTCATGCGGCTCAAAAGTCCCTTAGAGCTTCATCCGGCTCGAAAGTCCTTGATAGCTCGATGCGGCTCAGGAAAAGCTACGTGGCCCTATGCGGTTCAAAAATAGGCCTCTACAGCTGGCCATAACTACTCTGCGCAGCTGGCTCACTAAATGCTCTGATGCAATACGGTAGCTCTGATACAAAGGATTGATAGCTCTGACATAAAGGTAAAATGATGACTCTGACATAATAACGTGCTCCTAGAGAGACAAAAAAAATCTTTATAGCTTGTATGATCCACCAATTCCAAAGCTCCTTATGCGGATTGCTTCAAAGACTTCCATGCGGCTCTGATATGAGGCCACCATTATGCGGCTCAGTTGTGGGGGCCACCCTTATGCGGTTCAGATGGGGGACACCCTTATGCGGCTCGGTTGTAGAGGCCACCCTCATGCGGCTCAGTTGTGGGGGCCACCCTTATGTAGTTCAGATGGGTGGCCATCCTTATGCGGCTCGGTTGTGGGGGCCACCCTTATGCGGCTCAGTTCTGAGGCCATCCTCATACGGTTCAGATGGGGGGCTACCCTTATGCGGCTCGGTTGTGGGAGCTACCCTCATGCGGCTCAGTTATGAGGCCACCCTCATGCGGTTTAGTTGGGGGAGACCCTTATGCGGCTCGGCTGTGGGGCCACCCTCATGCGGCTCGATTGTGAGGCTATCCTCATACGGCTCGGTTGTGAGGCCATCCTCATACGGCTCAGTTGTGAGGCCATCCTCATGCGGCTCAGTTGTGAGGCCATCCTCATACGGCTTAATTAGCAGACCACACTCATGCGGCTCTGCCAGGACACCCCGTTTATACGGTTCGCAGCATAAATGGCAGTTGGGACACATGGCAGAAGATTGACTAAGACTTATCCATTCGGATTTATTACAACCAACAAATCAGAACAATACAGATTTATTGCAACCAACTCAGTAGTCCAGATTGATTTCCAACAAACAGATCAAGGTTAATCTTAACCAATCCCCAATCGCCCACTTTTTAAGGCACAGTTACTGCACACCCCGTTCATCATAATTCCTATAAATAGTAAGGTACTATTCCCATACAAGCACACACACAGAGCCCGAGCATAGAGACTAGCAACCCCCACACACACGAAGAGCATTTCCTGGACAGAGCAGAAGCTTCGTCCGACGTCCAAGGAGTAAGGCAGAGTTCATAGCACTCTCCCGAGCCTCTACCGTCACCCCCAGAAAAACTAAACAATTGTACTTAGATTGCTTTTCCTAGGTTTTGTTCCTAGGCTCTCTTTGTACGAGCGAGTTTGTATTGTGAACTAAAGGTTCAGTCCTCCCATAAAACTGTTCTGTTCTTTTATAATCAATGGCAAACACGATGACGACTCTGCTAGGGACTAACTTCTCCACTGCTAAGAAGTTGGTGATGTAATCGGATGCAAGCCAAGCTTGGCTCTACGCAACAGATGCTGGTTGTTCGCTTCGACTAGCAAGCGTTTGAAGAAATGCTATCCGACGGAAGCACTGGCCCGGTCAAGAAGCAAGCCCGCACGAAGAAGGCCTGCAGGGAGTGGAGGCCCAAATCATTTGCTCATCCCCAAGCTTTGGAAGAAATGCTCTCTGCTGTGCAAGACGGCGGAGAATACTCTCATGCGGCCCCATTTCAGACCGTAGAGGACTCTTCTGTCCCCAAGTCCGGCAGAGGAAAATACTACAATGCTGGACTTGGAGGGGCAAAGAGAGACTCTATGTGGTCCAGAAAGAAGCCGCATAAGGGCGCCAGCCGTATAAAGACTCATGCGGCCACAAAAGTCAGCCGCATAGAGAAGGCTCATGCGGCTAAGACTTCCAGTCGCATGGAAGAGGCTCATGTGGCCACAACTTCTAACCGCATACAGAAGGTTCATGCGGCCACAGCTTTCTGCCGCATGCAGACTGCTTATGCGGCCACAAATACCAGCCGTATGCAGACTGCTCATGCGGCTACAAATGACAGCCGTATGCAGACTGCCTATACGGCCACCAATCCCAACCGCAGACCATCTGAACCATGCGACTCAGGATCAGTCTTTGACCGCCTCTCATGCGGTCCTGATCTCAGATGCTCCAATAAGAATGTGCCAGACTCTGTGCGGCACAATTTGGACTTTTCCTACTATGCGCCCTTAGGTGCTAGAGGGAAGAAGTCTAGGGCAGCGCGGGCTCGTCGAGCTCAGTCAGCTGTCTCAACCTCTGACCATCAAAGAGCTCCGCTTACTGTTAGGTGGGCCTCTGATGGAATGTTGTATAGAACCGATCGTGTCCAGCCCCCGGTAGCAAACGGACGGAGTGGTTCCCAAGTCTCCCAATCAGGGAGCAAATATGGTGCCAACACACTCGTTTGCTCGGGACTTTCAGGCCCACAAAATGAGTGACTTACGTGATGTGATTCTTCACAAGTGGAAGGAAAGAGAAGAAAGCTTGGTGTGCAGAGAGTCCTTTCATGGACATCACTGCACTCAAGTCATTGTCAATTGCTGCTGCAGCAAGGCGGCAGTACAAGAGGACCGACAGTCCGTCTTCCAACGGCTGCAGCAGCTAGGATCGATCCTGCAATAATGCTCAGAAGATGAGATGCTTCATGTCGCCTCCTGCAATTCTGCTCGAAAGATCCATACCGGCAAGACAGGGAAAAAGATAAATGTTTCTAGCTCGACGATCTCAACTAGCGCGGCCAGGAAACTTGCATCCAGGCGGTTGTCCACAACCACCGCAGGAGGAGTTTATCAGAGCACCCGCTCTAAGACAAAATCTTCAACACTTGGAGATTCATCTTCTACATCCCTGGGGGTAGCCGAAGCTGGGGGTAGCACTCTCGGAACATCCACGACAATCCGGTGTTCCAAGAAGATCAACCAGGGGAGACAATTCTTCCCACAGAAGTAACAGAACCGGACGTCCCTAGAAACGTCCATGGGTCCCAAGATGAAGCAACCTCCAAAGCAGGGGGTAACACTTCCTCCGGGTCCAAACCGGAGGAAAACATTCCTACATATCCCGACGACTTCTCCATTCGGGGGTATGATTCGGAGAGCACATCCTCAACAGTTCCTTCCACTGTTCCTCGTATGAGAACAGTATTTCTGGCTGATGATGACCAGGATGGTCCCAACGACCGACAGCGCCTCGACACTCTTGAGGCTATACTTCATACCATGTTCAAGTTAGTAGACGAGATCAAGGCGGCTCTACCAGCTCTTCAAGGAAGAATGCCTGGCCAGACAAGCTTGGGTCCCGCCGTCAATGTGGACTCAAACACAACTACACCAACCCCGGGTGACAATCCACCTGGGATATTGGCTCCCACCACTGCAGACGAGGCTTGGGAGGCAAGAAGAGAGGTCCAAGAGCTTCAGGCAATGTTTGACACCCAAGAAACCTCTCAAGACCTCAGGATACGATAGCCGTATCCCGCGGCATGGAGAGATGTCCCCTTCCCTCCATGGTATAATCCATTCAACATTAGTCCATATGATGGCAAGACCTCTGCAAGCCGATACGTGACCTACTTTGAGGTTACAACAGATCATCTGCCGCATGATGATGCTATCCTTGTGCGGTTGTTCATTGGGGCACTAGAAAGGGTCACATTTGACTGGTACCGCAACTTGCCGGACAACTACATCCATTCCTTTGTCGGCTTCAAGCGTATGTTCTTGGAAAGGTTCTATGAGGTAGGACAGGATGTGACAATGTCAACCCTCCTGGACGTTGTTCAAGGCAAGAAGGAGCTGACAAGGAACTATATTGAGCGGTTTTGCCAAACCGCGATAAAATTACCCTCCGGTAATCCGGACTCTTCCTTGATTGAAATTTGCCAAAAGAGGTTGCTCCCTACAATCAGCTTCTGGATGAGCGAAAGTCAGTTTAAGGACTGGAAGACTTTCATCATCAGTGCCACTAGCACAGAAGACAAGTTGAAGAAAGCTTGCCAACTGGGATTGCACATCACGGAGGAAGACGACAAGGGCAAACGCCCTAACGCCAACAACAACAACAACGGCGGTAATTCCTCTAACAACCGAGACAACAAGGGCAAACAGGTTATGTTGGCCGACACAGCCCAGAAGAGTGAACCGAAACCGGCATAGAAGCAGTGGCGCAGATGACTTACTCCTTTGAAGACAGCCATGTCAAGCCCATCCTTGACATGCTCATACAAGGAGATCGAATTCAGCTTCCGCCTCCAAGGCGTGAACCTCGTCCTGTAGAGATGGAGAGCCCCAAGTATTGCCACTACCATCGCTATGTCCACCATGCCACTCAAGACTGCTTCCAACTAAAGTGGTACATCCAAAACCTCATCGATTCCAAGGCCCTAGCTATTGATTTCGAGGAGGTGACGGTCGCTGCCAATATAGTGTCAGTCCAATTCGGCAGCTTCCCTTCGACAAAGACTCAAGATGGAGTAGTACCCATCCTCCGAGCGAAGATGGAGGTCGCTAATCTTCCACCTCCCCGAGACCAGGCTGCTGGTATTGTGCCTCTCACCACATCACGAGGGGAGGTCATGTGGGTTCATTCGAACCTGGTACCTGATGTGACTCAGTCCGTACCACCCTCCATCGGTAAGAAGAAGGATAGAAAAGTCAAGTCCTACCGTACAATCTTGGCAGATGTTGAAGAAGCTACGACTGTCGTCACCCGATCTGGTGCACAATCCCAACCTACACCGGGTAACTCGGCTGAAGAACGCCAGCCGGCCGCTGCTGACGCTCCGGGACCTTCTCAGCCTCCGCCGGCCGAGAAGCCCAAGCCGAAGAAAACCCGCTTTGACAAGACGCTCCGCAAAGATGCACCAAATGGGCGGGAGAGGCCATACAATTTTGACATTCTTGCGCAATTGGCCAACATACCAGCCAAATTGTCATTATATGAGCTCCTGAGACTCTTCAAAGATGTTTGCGTCGTACTGAGCGAGGCACTCCAGAATGTCGATGCATATCTGGCTCAGGTTAATCTTACTGAGAGAGCTCGCCTGCGGATCTCCAAGACAGCGCTTGTACAGGAGCCATACCCAACGTTGTGTTCACTCCGCAGGACATGCTTATCAAAACCAACCTGCACGATCGCCCTCTGTATTATACTGGATATGTCGATGACGTCAAGGTGGATCGGATGCACATTGATCCCGGTTCTTCGATATGCATTATCCCGAAGAGCTTGCTCCACTTTCTGCGCATCCCTATGCATCGGCTGACTCCCACCAGCACCGCCATCAGTGGCTTCAATTCTGGAAGAAGCTATCCCATCGAGAAGATTCGCTTGAAGTGCCAAATTGGCGACCTTCTGTTGGAAGTAACCTGCTATATCATCGACGCAGATACCTCCTACAATATTCTTCTGGAGCGTCCGTGGATACATGATTACATGATCGTGCCCTCCATATTGCATCTGTGCTTCAAGTACGTCGACAAGCACGGCTTCTTGAGGACGAAATTTGTCGACATCGATCCCTTCAAAGGGGTCGAATCCTACTATTCAGATTCCTGCTTGTATGAGAAGTCAAAGAGGCACTTGATCAACGAGGATGTTCAAGAGCAGACGGAGAACATTGTGGGGCCAGAGGAACCTTTGAGGATCTATCTCCAACCATGCAAACCAGGAAAGACTGCACCTCTGACAGCCACCCTGCGTAGAGAAACAATGAGTCTCCCGGTGCTCACTGCACAAAAAGAGCAGATGATAATCCGACTGCCAAGGTCTGGCCAAGGGTCGAGACCCACTACAGAGCCACTGATAATCAGGCTACCGAGAGCCGGCCAGCAAAAAACAGAGGAGCTCAATCCCTCTGTCAAGCCGATGATAATTCGTCTTCACAGAATGAGTCGACAGCCGAGTGCTAAGCCAGGGACTGCTAGCTAGCCAACAACTCCTCGCCCAGTACCGAGCACCAAACTGGGGGGTCGCTAGTGCGCCAACGACTCCATATTCTGCTCCACCAGTGGATCCCCTAATAATTAAGCTACCCAGGTCGTCCTCCCAGTCTTCATTGACACAGGGGGTGGCCGAAGAAGAGTTAGAGCTGGCCAAGTATGGGGCTGCTTACACTGACGTTTCGTTCATAGATGATGTAATTCCCCTAGAAAAGATACCTTACTTCATCAATAAAGGGCTATCTTTGAACTACCTCGAGCTTAATAAGCATTGTACAATGTATGCTATGGAACACGGTATAGGCACCCACTTACACACACAGGTGACAAATGTCTACATCGCAAACCAACTTACTCCCGTGGAAGACGCTTGCTTCATAGTCGAGGAAGAATATCATCCAATCATCTTCGGCCAAAAGAATGATCCACACCCCTTCAGGATAGAAGAAGTTGATCTCGAACCCGACATCGGGAGACTGTCCCTCTATCTTTATAGATCCCGATCCAAGTACCTCATGCAAAAAATAGGGATATGATCTGGAGACTACACCTAGCTTGAATTACGGTACCTGTCGGCGATTACCTTTACAGTTGCCAGTCCCGGCTGGGAAACTACGAGATTATAACAACAAGACCAGATGTAGGCTAGGTTATGTTACACCTGCAACAACTCCTAAAAGCTCAGATGAGGAATGTGACTGGCATTCACATTCAACTGGATCACCAACTTCTGATTCGGATGTCAGCATCGGGAACGTATTCAGGCAAGCTCTGTCTGTCAATATAGCATTTGTTGATGCCTACGAAGAAGATGAAGATGTACCCAAACTTCTCGAGTTAGAATCTTGGGTCCAGCAACTAGATACATAATAGGAGAAATGCTTCGAACTTCGTGAACCTCCCATTGAAGATGAGGTTATGCAATTTGACCTCGGCGATGAGTCCTCTCCAAAGCCAATCTTCGTTAGCAAAAGCCTGATAGACGAAGAGCGGGAGGCACTTTTGCAACTCATCAGAGAGTACATTGACGTGTTTGCCTGGAGCTATGAAGACATGCCATGGCTAAACCTCGAGGTTGCACTTCATAAACTTAACATTCATCCAGACGCAAAGTCGGTCAAGCAACAGCAAAGACGTTTCCGTACAGACATCATGAACTCCATCGAAGCTGAGGTCAACAAACTGATAGCTAGCGACTTCATCCGAGAGGAGCAACATCCAGACTGGGTCGCCAACATAGTGCCAGTCCTCAAGAAGAATGGGAAGATTCGAATTTGCATCGACTTTCGAAATCTAAACGAAGCATGTCCTAAAGATGAGTTCCCTCTTTCAATCACGGACATCATACAACACATGTGGCTTTGAGCGTATGTCATTCATGGATGGTTTCTCAGGATACAACCAAATCATGATGTTTTCTGACGATGAGAAGCATACGTCATTCTGAATACCGATTGGCGTGTACTGTTAAAGAGTCATGTCCTTCGATTTAAAGAATGCCGATGCCACATATCAAAGAGCCATGAGTGTCATCTTTAGAGATCACCTGTGTAAGACCGTGGAGTGTTATGTTGATGACATCGCTGTCAAAAGTCGTTCTAAGGAAGATCATCTGCATGATCTGAAGACAGTCTTCGACCTGATGCGAGCGCACAACTTGAAGATGAATCCCACCAAATCCTTCTTAGGCGTATCCAGTAGAAAATTCTTGGGTTTTATCATTACTGCCCAGGGAATCCACATATACCTTGAGAAGACGAAGGCAATCATGGAGATGGGTTCTCCGAGAAATCTCCGTGAACTCCGAGGCCTTCAAGGGAGGCTAGCTTACATCAGGAGGTTCATCTCTAACCTCTCCAGGCGATGTCAACCATTCACCCATCTTATGAAGAAGGGCGTCTCGTTCGTATGGGATGAAGAGTGCCAAGGCTTGTTCGACAACATCAAAGAATATATATCAAATCCTCCAGTTCTGGTAGCCCCGATTGCTGGAAAGCCGTTCTTGCTTTATGTACGAGCGATGGAGCATTCCCTTGGTGCTCTACTAGCACAGAATAATGATGTTGGACATGAACAAGCTATTATTACCTCAGTCGAATGATGATTGGGCCTGAGCATAGATACACTGCCATGGAGAAGGAATATCTTGCTCTGGTGTTCGCTATCCAGAAGACGTGACACTATGTTATGGGACAAACCATCCATGTCATATAAAGAGTTAACCCCCTCAGGGTCCTCATGACCAAGCCAGGTGCACTCAGCTCTTGCCTCACTACCTGGGCGATATTATTGTCTCCCTACCACATGATCTTCATTTCACAAAAGGCTGTTAAAGGACAAGCTCTGGCAGACTTTTTAGCAGCCCATCCAAGTTCGGAGTCAACCAGAATATATGAAAAGATTCCAGACGAGGTCACCAATTCAAACGTAGCTTTCGATGATTCCGTCTGGCGAATGTTCTTCGACGGTGCTTCAAGAACCGGGCCCAAGGGCAACATTGTCGTTGGGGTCAGAGTGGTACTGATTTCTTTCTCTGTCTTGGTGATCAACCGGGCATATTCCCTTACGAAACCCTGCTCGAACAACGTGGCCGAGTAAAATGCCTTGGTTATCGGCCTCCGACTTGCAAAAGAACTGGGGGTAGAGTACCTAGAGACATATGGCGATTCACAGTTAATCGTCAATCAGATCCGGGGTTCATATAAAGTTCGTCATGAAGACATGATCCCCTATCATCAGGTAGCGATCACCATCATTACGTCTCTGAAAGGGTTCTTTATAGAACATGTTCCGAGACTCCGAAACATTGAAGTCGACGCCTTTGCAGGATTGGCCACTTCCCTGGCGGTCCCAAAATATACTCATCATTTGGTAGACATAATAGGCCATGAGTTGGTCTATCCCAAGAACACCGTCCAATTTGCTGAGACACAGGATTGGAGGCTCCCATTTATCGACTTTGCAGTTTATAGCATCTTGCCGGAGAACCCGAAAGAAGCCACCTCTATTAGAAGATGTTCTCTCATATTCTTCTACGATATAAAAACAAAGATGTTGTATCGACGGTCATACGATGGATTACTGCTTTGATGTCTGTCTAATACAGAAGCCAAAAAAGCTGTACATGAAGCACATGACAACATCTGTGGGGCCTATCATCCTGGCCCGAAATTGCGAGATCGCCTTCGCCGGATGGGCTACTACTGGCCTATGATGGTGGCAGATGTAATAGACTACGCAAGAAAGTACAAAGCTTGTCAAGTCCATACAGATTTCATACATTAACCATCTGAATTCCTACACCCAACAGTAGTATCCTCGTTATTTGAGGCATGGGGAATGGATATCATTGGTCCAATTACCCCACCTTCATCCAGAGGGCACCATTTCATACTGGCGATTACAGATTACTTCTCCAAATGGGCAGAAGCTGTCCCGCTTGCAGAGGTGAAGACATCAAATGTGATCAGCTTCCTCAAGCATCACGTCTTCTATCGCTTCGAAATGCCTCGAAGGATCATCCACGACAACGGTCCGTAGTTCGCAAGCCACGCCTTCTATCGGTTTTGCGACAAACATCAGATCCAGAATGTTGCTTCAACACCGTATAATCCGACGGCAAATGGGTTAGCAAAAGCATTCAAAAAGACTATAATCAAGCTGCTCAAGAAGTTCGTGTCTTCCAATAAACGCGACTGGAATGAAAAGCTTGGCGAATGCTTATGTGCGTACCGTACTACAATTCGGACGGCCATCGGAAACACACCATTCTCTCTGGTTTATAGGAGTGAGGCAGTTTTCCCACTGGAGACTCAAATCTCCTCGCTCTGCGTTGTCCTCACCTATCGATTGACGACGGATGATAATTACCGTCGTCGGCTACAAGAGTTGGAGGCCTGAGAAATGCCTGTTAGCTCAACAACAAATCGAGCTGTATCAAGCACGCATCTCTGGAGCCTTCAACAAGATGGTTAAACTCAGAACATTCCAAGTGGGTGATCTCGTTCTGGCAGTTCGGTGGCCGATGGTTATGACTCACAAAACTGTCGATAAATTCCAGCCAAAGTAGGAAGGCCCATTTGTCATCGAGGCTGTATTCTCCAATGGTGCTTACCGCCTCACAAAACAAAACGGAGACTTGCTCATGTTGCCTGTTAATGGCAAGTTCCTGAAGAAGTATTATGTCTAAACGACATCCTCTGAATCAATCGGACAGTTAAGTTATGTGTCCCAGGTACCACTGAACTTACACTCTGGTCATCCCAAATGAATCTATATCGCATCTTCTGGGTAGTAAGTCATGTATGATCATACCTCTGAACCTCCTTCCGAAAAAAGCATCTTCCTCATGATCTAGTACCCGCACTTTCAGTACATAAACAGGGTAAAAGATCCACAAATTTCTCGAAACAACCATGACGATGTCACCTCTGAGTTGTTTCACTTCCATCAAAAACAAACCACCCCTCACGTAGAACTTCCAGGTCCATAGTACCTCTGAGTTGTTCTATGTACCCTTCATAGTGTCCACTCCTGCCACGTCCTCATTACCTCTGAGTATGAAGACTCCATTGAAGTAACCCTCATATTTACCACGTCCTCATTACCTCTGAGTAAGTATGTTGGTTTTTTCTTGACTTATTATCCGTACCCAAAACCAGGGTACGCTAATGATAATAGGCCCACAAATGTCCACACTTGACCACAAATGTCCACAGTTGATAACAAATGTCCGCAGTTGACCACAAATGCTGTACTAGGTACTCTAGAGCAATCGCCTATTTTTTCATTATCACATGCCTTTGGAGCCCAACTGCTCCATGGCATTCTTTCGTCCGATAGCAAGAACTTCCATAACCACCTTACCGCGAAGTTGTTCTAAGTATCCCTGTCAAACTTATTATCTGTACCTAAAACCAAGGTATGCCAATGGTAATAGGTCCACATAAAAGCCCCCAGTGGGGCAAACTCATAATACCAAGAATACGGTACAAACATAATAGATGATAGATGGTATAAACATAGTCATTTATTAAAAACAAAAGTATTACATGTTCGGGAACCATGTCCCTATCAAAATGAAGGAAAATAACAAAGAAAGAAAGGAAAAAAGGCCGACTATGGTTCGGCGATGCATAATTCTCTCAGACGGTCCCTCGGCACGACCGTCGACCGCTCAAACCGCTGCTTGGCCCGGCGCTCGGCCTCCTGAGTCAACCGCTCTGCATCCTCCAGATGCGCATGGGCCTGCCAGCCATCTTCAAGCCTCTTCAGAGCATGCTCCAAGCCAGCAGAAGTTCGGGTGACTTTGTTGGCCTCCTGAACAATTAACTCCTTATCCGCGCGGGCGACCTCGAGTTCAGATTCCAAGAAAGTAAATTTCCTCAGAAGCTCGAGGATCTGCTCTCTCGTATCAATTATCCTACAGGAGGCGGCCGCATCCCGAGCAATACAATCCTCTCCCCTGTGGCTCAACTGATCATACTGCAGAGAGAGATCGCGGAGGTCCTTCATTATAATCGGCTTGGACGCTTCTCGTGCAGTCCTTACCTTCTCCGTGGCAGTGATGAGGAAGGCCCGCTCCTGATCTATTGCTGAAGACAGATCAATTTGCCACAGTACTTGAAACTGGGCTACAAGCTGATCTGCCTGTAGCAATTTGGGCTCCAGCAGCTCAACTATCCCTGTCCCACCGGGAAGGGTTCTAAGGAGTTCAATTTGGTCATAGGCGCATTAACGGGCCAAGGCAAAAGAAGTCCCCCTCTCCACGACAGCCTCAACCCCTCGCTTGAGGTGGCGGTAGAAACTATCAACCACATCCTTTGACGATTCGTCCAGGACTTCTGAAGAAGATGGCGTCAGAGGAAGAGTAGCTGGCAGTGTCGAAGAAGATGCACCGGAACTTGATGCCCCTGCCACAAGGGAAACAAGTTCCGAACGAAAAGACGCTTGAATAGTAGCCAATTCCTCCTCCGTAGCCCGAAGGATCTGGAGACTCGGCAGGGCGGAAAGGTCGACCTCCGGAGCCACATGAACAGAGGAGGGTGCAGGGACCAGTTCTCCCCGCTCCGGCCGTTCCGTCGCTTGCTCTCCGAAACTCGATCCAGCAGGAGGCCCCTCAATGTAAGCTGGAGGAGGAGGAGGCATATTCTGTTCTACCAGATCCCCTCTGGCAAACTCTCCACCGATAATATCCGTGGTTGTCAGTGAAGGAGCAGGACCTGTATGTCCGGAGCAACCATCAATCAGCTTAACCCAAAAGATGTGATAATAGAGCAAACGAACCTTCTCACTGTTCAAAATTTGACTTAGCTTACCAGGGGAGGGTTGTTGGGGCTGACGTTCGCTCTCAGCCACCGTAGTCTCTTTACCAGCAACATCCGATCCAAAGGCAGCTGGTTTATCTGCCCCAGCCATCCCGGAAGAAGATACAACTAGGTCAGCGTCACCCGACTGAAGTTCAGCAGTCTCGGGGACGGGTTCAGCAGAGCCCATGTCGCCCTGGGTTGGGACGTCAACAACTGGAGGAACCCCAGCCGTCGCTGGAAGAATCCCGGTGGCAAGAATCTCGGCACTCTTATCTCTAATTAGTGTAGTTAGAGCCGGGTTGACCGTAGAGGCAGCAGCCGGCTCTGAAAAGTCCCCTTCTCCTGACACCTATAAAGAAAAGAAAAATGATTAGGTCATAGTTCAGGAAAAAGAAGAGCTAAAGAAGAAAATGGTTGTAATTCAATTCACCTCCGAGACGGCGTCAGCATCCTCGCGTCTCTCCCTAATGAGCAGCCCGTGGGCTTAACCGTAGCCCGTTTCACGGAGTAAGTTATGTTGCCAACAGCGGACTTATGCCTATTTCGCTTGCGTGAAGGACCAGGCACGACAGGCGGCTGATCCGCCACCACCTCTTCTGCGGGAGGAAGAGAGTTATCGGGGTCATGCTTGTCATCCTCTTCATCTGCGTTGGTAGACCCCGAGTCTGACACAGCAACCGTGTTCTCTCTCTTCTTTCTCGCCTTGGACCCCTTAGGCCTCTCCTCCAAGCCAGTACCAACAATGAAGCTGGAACTCGGGTCAAAATCAACAGGAGGCTTGTTCGCCATGACATGGTATAGAGCCGCCAAATACAAGATCTCCCCTGACTCTCCAGCATCAGGAACTTAAATGCTAGTATGGGTGTGAACCGTGTTATAATAGTGCCATGCCCTGATGCCATCAAGGACGCTACCCTCAAAAATAGGCAAGAGATGGGACTGTCCAAGAATAGCTGACTATACCCAAACTGTCGGAAGAACCTACTGGGCAAGTAAGGCTCCAAGTAGACAGCATTACGGTTGCGGTATACCAGGTGGAAAGGACGAATGTTGTGCAACCAAAAGAGCATCTTGTCGGGTAAGAAGTGGGGAGGTCCAATACCATCAAGATGTACGACCGCACTTCCTCAGTTGTAAATTAAGGAACAGACACGAAAAAAGTATATCTGTCCACTCTCGCCAGAGCCATCCGACAGGCACGCATAGTCTTGCATTCCCAAGGCATGCGATGATACTGGAAGATAAAAGCATCATCAGCAGTTACGCCATCTTCAGGGCCAGGCTTCATCAAAGACCGGTAATGCATCAACAGCCACCCCATCAGATAATGATAGGGCAGCTCAATGCGTTCAAAGTCCTTCGTCATGTCACGGGCGATGACTTTGGACATGAAAGTACGAAGGCCATAATATATGCTGCACACCATGGTCGGAAGAAGAGCTAGTCTGACCCCGAAGACCAGCTTCACAGCAGGAAGGATAAACTTGTGGTTGATCCTCTTAATAGAACCAGCCCCTCCTGAAACTACGAAATTCTGTAGCCACACCATCAGGAATCCGACCAGAAGAGCCTTCTCGGACAGCGGCTGAGTGTCTTGATAAAAATAAGCAAAAGAGTCAGATTGACTCCCGAACCTGTCACCGGTGGTTCTTACCCTCTTGGCGGTTGACACTTGGTCTTGTACCTCCTTCCGAGTTCGAGGACTTCGGAGAAAAACCTGGCCTGAGGTACCGAGTTTAAAAAGATAAGTGAGCTAGGCTTTTGTGTGAGGAAGGTTCCCTTCCGAGTTATCGTTCTTTCTCTTCGACATCTGCTGGAACGTGCTGTGATGACACAACAATTCGCGGTAGATGGCAATAAAGCCCAGGAACCTTTCCTCCAACTCTTAGAACTCTTCATTCGTGGGAGTGTACACTTCAAAGACTTCATTTCCCCAAGGCAGCTTGGAGACGTTATGCATCTCGTGGAGAGCAAGCTCCATCTCCCCTACGGGTGTAGAAAAGGTCCCCATACGGCAGTTGTACATTTCCAGCAGAGCCATGAACAATTTCTTGTTTATGGGCAAGCCGTAGCTGGTGCCCCGAATAGCATGGTAGAGTCCAATCTCATGCAGGAGAGTCTCATATTTCTGCGTGATCCATGTAGACAGGTTGGTCCACGAAGGGAGGGGGTGTATCCAACTCGGTAGCGACAACCGACCAACGGAATTGGACCCCTTCCGAGCAAGTTGGTTCAGGAAAGTGTCAGCTTGAGAGAACTTAAAGTTGAGACCCTGCACATTCAAGAAATTGCCCGGGGCCAACCCTATCACGTAGCGGCTAACCGGTACCTTGCCGCATACACTGACCCCAAGTTGTTGTTATAGTGGATGTTGCCCATGAACATCCCAGGCCGACTCGGAGTCAAGGAATCCTCTATCTTTCTGTCCATCGGCAGCATGTTGAACCACGACAGTGGGAAGTGACGCACCATCAGAGGAATATGGATCGCCATCCCGTCAGAAGTAAAACTCAAACTCTCAGATATATCCAGAACTTGGGAGTTCATTACAGTTAAGGCATCCCCGAAGAGGAACGCAGGCTTCAAGTGTTTTCCCTCCAGCAGCCCTGAGTTCATCATCCCCGAGATAAAGAAGAAGGACTGGTTTTTAATGTCTCTCAGCCTCTCCACAGGTTCATCTTTTGGAAGCTGGTTCACCATATATTCGACTATATGGTCGAACCTATAGCCCACAGCAGATTGGGCGCGACCTACTAAAGGTTCTCCCGCAGGATTGACTGGCAAATTCACTGAAAAAAGGATAAAGGAAACAAGTTAGAAGATGGCTAGGGTGAACTGCTTAGTATTTTCGAGCTTATGCGGCTCTGATCAGGCGGGTCTTTATGCGGCTCAATTTAATGGAGTTTATGCGGCTCTATTTTAGGGGAGGCCTCATGCGGTCCAGTTCAAATGAGCTTATGTGGCTCTGTTTAGCGGGTGCTCATGCGGCCCAATTCAAGTAAGCTTATACGGCTCTATTTAACGGGGTCTCATGTGGCCGAGTTCAGATGAGCTTATGCGGCTCTGTTTAGCGGGGTTTCATGCAGCCCAGCTCAAGTGAGCTTATGCGGCTCTGCTTAGATGGAGCATATACGACCCAGTTTAAAAGAGTTTATGCGGCTCTGATTTGGTGGGGTCTCATGTGGCACAGTTCGAGGGAGCTTATGCGGACCTGTTTTGTTGGAACATCATGTGGCACAGTTCAAGTAAGCTTATGCGGCTCTGTTTGGCGGGTGCTCATACGGCCCAGTTTAAAAAAGCTTATGCGGCTCTGATTTGGTGGGGTCTCATGCGGCCCAGTTTACAAAGTGCTTATGCGGCTCGGACATGAGATGTACATACGGCACATGCAGCATAGTATGCGGATTCATCACAATGAACTTGAACAGTTCAATGAAGACGAAGAAGGCCCGCACATAAAATATGTGGCATAGCCATGATGGTTAGGGTTTTGAGTTCATACAAATTCTACCAATATCCTTACCACCAAAAGCGGGGTAAACGTCGGGATGAACTGTGGGTGCCTCAGTCGATGATGAAGCCGCTCCCTTAACCTTCGTTACAGCGCTAGAGGAAGCTTTGGGAGCTATTAATGATCGGAGAAGGAAGAGAAGACGGCGACTAGGGGCAAAAAAAGTTGAAGAGAAAAGAAAGTAAAGAGTCTCTCTCTTCCAAAAGTACTTGTATTTATAGGCTTACGAGGGGCGTGTGAATCGATGGAGCTTCGTATTACGCGCTGCCTAGAAGATAAGGCCGACTCTTGGATTTCTATCCCCCGCATGCAAAAGATTACTCGTAATCATCAAGACAAATCTAAATATTTAAAACTGACTCTTGGGATCCTACCCCAAAAGACGGCTTTAAATCAAAGCAAATCAAAGGCAATTAAATGAGACACCTACGTGGCACAGGACCACTATGCGGCCAAAGCAGTCCATACGGACAGAGCAGTCCATACGGCCAGAAAATTCCATGCGGCCAGAACATTCTATGTGGCCAGAGGAGTCTATGAGGTAAGAAGAGCTTATGCGGACATAGCCATGCTTCTTATTCAAAGTATTTCAATTTTAAAAATTGAAAACTTTGAAGGGGGTCTTGTAGAAGCATGGAAAAGAATAGGAATATCCATGCGGATCAAAAGTCCCTTAGAGCTTCATGCGGCTCAAAAATCCATTAGAGCTTCATGCGGCTCAAAAGTCCCTTAGAGCTTCATACGGCTCGAAAGTCCCCGATAGCTCCATGCGGCTCGGGAAAAGCCACGTGGCCCTATGCATTCAAAAATAGGCCTCTGTAGCTGGCCATAACTACTCTGTACAGCTGGCTCATTAAATGCTCTGACGCAATAAGGCAGCTCTGACATAAAGGTAAAATGATGACTCTGACATAATAACGTGCTCCTAGAGAGACGAGAAAAATCTTTATAGCTGGCACGATCCACCAATTCCAAAGCTCCTTATGCGGATCGCTTCAAAGACTTCCATGCGGCTCTGACATGAGGCCACCCTTATGCGGCTCAGTTGTGGGCCCACCCTTATGCCGTTCAGATGGGGGCCACCCTTATACGGCTCGGTTGTGGGGGCCACCCTCATGCGGCTCAGTTGTAGGGGCCACCCTTATGCGATTCAGATGGGGGGCCACCCTTATGCGGCTCGATTGTGGGGCCACCCTCATGCAGCTCAGTTGTGAGTCCACCCTCATGCGGTTCAGATGGTGAGCCACCCTCATGCGGCTCAGTTGTGAGGTCACCCTCATGTGGTTTAGTTGGGGGGCGACCCTTATACGGCTCGGTTGTGGGGCCACCCTCATGCGGCTCGGTTGTGAGCACTACCAAAATAAGTCATATCAGCGACGTATTTAGCGACTCTAAGATAAAACGTCGCTAATATTTGGGGGTTTAGCGACGTTTATCAAAGACGTCGCCAATAGCGACTAAAAGCGACGTCTAGCGGCTATAATTTGTTAAATGAGAATCTGCGTCGCAAGTTCGTCGGTACACGTCGCTGATATAGCGACATATAGCGACGCATTTTAAGTAGCGTCGCCGTTTATTAAATATCAGCGACGTTTAGCGACGGCAGATAAGGACGTCCCTAAATGTTTCATATAGGCGGCGAGGGTTTCCTTTTCGATCATTCATAAATTTTTTCCCTCAATTTTCTGTGCGCTCCTCCTCCGTGATGCTCCTCCGGCAATTTCACTCCTCCGGCCTCCTCCTCCACGGCGCTCCTCCGACGATCTCCCTCCTCCGGCCTCCTCCTTCTCCTCCTCCTCCTTCCTCAGGTAGCTCCTCCTCAGGTGATCCCCTGTCCCCGCTACCCAGTTTCTCCTCGTCTTCTAGCTCTCTCTCGCTTCTAGTTCGTGTCCACGAGAGCGTAGACTCGCTGCGGGGGATACGAGACTCACAGTGGACTCGCTACGGCGAACACGAGAGCGTGGACTCGCTTCTAGTTCGTGTGACACCTATTTTGTTGGTTTGGACACGTCGTGTCCGACTGTGTGGACACGAGACTCACAGTGTGACACCTATATACTGATACTGGGAGTTTTTTGGGCATATCAACTGTCAATTTGATGTTTTGCTTGGATTCGAATTCTAATTTAGGGTTTGAGCCCTATTTACTGATACTGGGAGTTATTTGGGCATTTTTAGGGTTTTGAAATGATGAATAAATTGACTAATAATTATTATCGAGCCCTATAAAATTTCAGCTATGTCACGAAGGATGGATACCAATCCTGTGAATGAGTTTGCTTCTAAGTATTCTCGACAGTTGAGTATGATTTAGCTCACTGACATTACTAAAATATGGAATGATTAGTGCAGGGTATGTTGGTCAGGTTTTGGCAGAGTTGGGATATGATAGTATGCATGTTACAATTAACAAGGAATGCTGTTGACACCAAATATTGCACGACAGGTTACTTGAGTAACCTGGAATATGTTTAACCTACTGAAACAAATAGTTTGGGCAAGGGTGTGTATAGGTTTGGAAAAATTATGAGATAAACCAAGTTAGATACTGTCCCTACAGCCTTTAGACTGGCGAGGTAGAAATCTATGTACAAGATTTGCTATAAGGACTTTGCATTAATCAATGGTACGACATCGTGATCAGGACATAGTCCCTGCAGCTATTCGACTGGCGAGGCAGAAACTATGTAGCCGTAGATAAAGTTGACTGTCCTCCGACCCTCATCCCTCGGCAATGATGATACGACAACCTATCACTATATCTTATATAGTAGTAGATGATGTCTTAGTATTATATTATGTGAGTTCATCTTGATTCTGTTACATTCTTCAGATACTAGATACGATAAGAACATATACTACACCATACGTACAGAACATAGATGATTCACACTAATGTATGCTAGAATGAATCTTAGGTTGTGTTCTGAGCCATCCGTTCTCACACTTGGCAAAAATTGAATTTTTTGTACTTTATCTACTTTTGAAAATGTACTCAAATTACATGATGGTTCCTTTAGTTAGCTTGCTTATGTTACAATTATATTATTTGTGAATATCGATCTTACCAGATGGCACCCATGACCCAAGGAGTGGCACGTCGTTTGAGGGAAACAGTGAATGCTGAGGTGGTTCCTCCTACAGTTAAGGAGGAAGTGGCACCGGTTGCTAGTGAGATCGGGAGTTCTATTCACCCATGACACGGGGATGCTGCAAATGCTGCAAATGTTGCAGGGGATGCTGCAAATGCTATATTTTTTTTCAAGATTAGCGACGTTCAGCAACTCTCAGCAACGTCCAGAGCCATGGTGGAGGAGAGGAGAAGGAAGATGCCTTTGGCTGAGAGAGTCAAATAAGAAGAAGGGAAGTAGGGAGGAGCAGATGGGTCCAGAGCCATGGTGGAGGAGAGGAGAAGGAAGATGCTTGATCAGAACTTGAGGTGGAAAAGTTGTGACATTGATAGCGTGAGAGAGGGAGGGAAGTGGCTGCATGCCTTTGGCTCACTCGAGCGGTATTTGTTCTCCGACCCTAATCCCTCGACAATGATGATACGACAACCTATCACTATATCTTATATAGTAGTAGATGATGTCTTAGTATTACATTATGTGAGTTCATCTTGATTCTGTTACATTCTTCAGATACTAGATACGATAAGAACATATACTACACCATATGTACAGAACGTAGATGATTCACACTAATGTATGCTAGAATGAATTTTGGGTTATGTTCTGAGCCATTTCGTTCCCATACTTGGCAATTAAGTTGTGGACCATTATGTTTGACATTGTTGTTACAAATTTTCATATATCTGTGTTGATTGATGAGATTGTGTTTCAAACGTGTTCGTGATTATGTGTATCTGTGTTGTTTGATACTTTGTTCGTGATACACACCGTCGTTCAAATGGTGTAGAGGTTGCTGCAAATGCTGCAAATGCTGTAGGGGATGCAGCAAATGCTGTATTTTTTTTTATTTTTTTAAGATTAGCGACGTTCAGCGACGCTCAGCGACGTCCAGCGACGACGGCAACGTCGCTAAGTAAGTATCACAATGTCTCTAACTGTGATGAGTACCGTCACTGATTGTCACTAAACGTCGCTACGTAAGACGTCGCTAAATGTTGCTATATGTCGATACTATAGCGACGTAGCAAAGTCGCAGAACGTCGCCATTTGGCTCTCAAGCCAGGTCACCATCGATGCATGTCAAGTCGCTCAACGTCACTAGGTTGCGTCGGAAAATGATGACGTTTTACGTCGCTGGTAGTCGCTGAATTAGCGACGTGTCCGCGTCGCTGAGTGTCGTCACAATAGCGACGTTTTACGATGTTTTGTTGTTTAGCGACTAGGTTAATCGCGACTACGTACAAACGTCGCTAAATACGTCGCTAATCTATATTAGCGACGTATTTTCCCTATTTAGCGACGTCCTTAGGCGTCGCTGATTTGACAGATTTTAGTAGTGGAGGCTATCCTCATGCGGCTCGATTGTGAGGCCATCCTTATGCGGCTCAGTTGTGAGGCTATCCTCATGCGGCTCAGTTATGAGGCCCTCATGCGGCTCAGTTGTGAGGCCATCCTCATGCGGCTCGGTTGTGAGGCCATCCTCATGCGGCTCAATTAGTAGACCACACTCATGCGGCTCTGCCAGGACGCCCCGTTCATACGGTTCGCAGCATAAATGGCAGTTGGGACACGTGGCAGAAGATTGACTAAGACTTATCCACTCGAATTTATTGCAACCAACAAATTATAACAATGCAGATTTATTACAACCAACTCAACAGCCCAGATTGATTTCCAACAAACAGATCAAGGTTAATCTTAACCAATTTTCAATCGCCCACTTTTTAAGGCGCAGTTACTGCACACCTCGCTCATCACAATTTCTATAAATAGCAAGGTGTTGTTCCCTTGCAAGCACACACACAGAGCTCGAGCATAGAGACTAGCAACCCCCACACACACGGAGAGCATTTCCTGGCCAGAGCAGAAGCTACGTCCGATCGTCCAAGGAGTAAGACAGAGTTGATAGCACTCTTCTGAGCCTCTACCGTCACCTTCCAGAAAAACTAAACAATTGTACTTAGATTGCTTTTCCAAGGTTTTGTTCCTATGCTGTCTTTGTACGAGCGAGTTTGTATTGTGAATTAAAAGTTCAGTCCTTCCATAAAACTGTTCTGTTCTTTTATAATCAATGGCAAACATTCACCAGTGCTTCAAGTACGTCAATAGCGATGGCATCATAAAGACGGAGTTGATTATCCGAGTCAAAGGATGTACTACTCTAAAATGTATTCCAAAGCCTCACACAATCTGGGTTAAAAAGAAGAATCCTGATAAGGTCAAACCATTGACCATCACTCTCCGTAAAACAACTCGGGTGGAACCTGCTGAAGTCCATCCTCCCAATCCTGAAGAGCTACCCTATGTGGCATACTTGGCCAAGTCTGTGGCTTCTGTTCAAGACAATGATCCCCTCAATGAGTATATCAATACTCAAAATAATATACCTTCAGTGGATGATGTTATCCCTGAAGAAGAACTTGCATATTTTCTAAGTAAAGGTTTATCTTTAAATTACTCCGATGTCTACTAATCTGTAAACATGTACATAGATACGATATACGCCCTAGATCATGGCATAGGACCACATCTCTGCAAGTCGGTCAAGATGCCTTATCTGCGGGAAAAAGTCTGGCTAAAAGATATCTACTACTTCAGCGTTCCAACGTTAAAGAAGGGTGAAGAATTGATCATCTTCGGTCGAATAATTGGCGAAAGAAAGTTCGTTCTGGACTCTACTTCTCCCAATCACAATATTGAAGCTGACTATGATTCTAAAAAAATACAACTTTATCGATATAGTTGGCAGGCCAAGAATATCATCCAGAACATGAGATATGATATAAAAAGCGACCAGGGGCTAATCTACGGTCAAGGGCAACGATTGCCAATACGTCACTTTGCTCCTCCTGGCAAATCGAGAACTATTATCTACAAAACGGTGTTGGTTTGGGTTACATTACTCCTCCAATAGGATCAGACGTCGAAGTGGTTCGTTGTTCTCATTTCTCTGATTCCTGCCTCTGGGATTCAGACTCCAGCATTGGAGACATGTTCAAAGCAACTTTGTCCATCAACATGGTGTCAGTTAACCAAATTACAGACAATGTCCAATTAATCGACCTTGAACAATGGGATCAAAATATGGATACTAGGTGGGAGTTATGTTTAGAATAACATAAACCACCTACTGAAGACGAAGTCATTCAAGTTAATTTAGGAGATGAATCCTCTCTTAAATCAATCTTCATCATCAAAAGTCTATCTGGCGAAGAATGACAATCTCTTATACATCTTATAATAAAATACATTGACATCTTTGCATGGAGCTTTGAAGACATGCCAGGCTTAGACCCTAAAGTTGCTATGCACCGCCTAAATATCTCGTCCAAAGCTAAGCCAGTGAAACAGCAGCAACGACGGTTCCGACCAGATATTATAGAGGCCATCGAGAGTGAAGTCAAGAAGCTTATTTCAAGCGCGTTCATTCGTGAAGAATAACACCCTGACTGGGTCGCTAACATTGTTCCAGTTATACAAAAGAATGGTAACATTCGAGTCTATATCGATTACCGTAATTTAAACTCTGCATGACCGAAAGATGAGTTCCCTCTACCGATCACCGACATAATGATCGACATTACTTACGGCTTCGAGCAGATGTCCTTCATAGATGGGTTCTCAGCTACAACCAGATTAAGATGTTCCCCGATGATGAGAAACACACATCATTTTTAACACCATTGGGGCTATACTGCTATATGGTGATGCCCTTCGGATTGAAAAATATAGGGCGACATACCAGCGAGCTATGAACACAATTTTTTGTGATCATTTGTGCAAAACAGTAGAATGCTACGTAGATGATATCATAGTTAAAAGTTGTTTTAAGGGCAACCACCTCCAAGATTTGAGAACGGTGTTCGAACTAATGCGTGCACACCAACTCAAGATGAATCCAACCAAGTCTTTCTGGGAGTCTCCAGCAGCAAGTTCCATGGTTTTGTTATCACTTCAAAGGGTATACATCTTGACCCAGAGAAAGTGAAAGCAATCCTCGATATGTATCCTCCAAGAAATCTCAAAGAGCTACGAAGATTTCAAGGAAGGCTAGCCTACATCCGACGATTCATTTCAAATCTTTCTAGAATGTATCAACCGTTTACTCAGCTCATGAAGAAAGAGTATCTTTTTCTTGACTGAACAATGTCAATGCGTATTTGATGACATCAAGAAGTATCTCACAAGACCTTCAGTATTGGTGGCTCCAATAATGGGAAAGCCTTTCTTGTTATATATCCGTGCTATGGATTATTCCTTTGGTGCCTTATTAGCTCAGAAGAATGAAGGCGGCCATGAACAGGCAATCTACTACCTGAGCCGTACGATGGTGGGTGTCGAGCACAGATACACACATGTGGAAAAGAAATATCTTGTACTGGTATTTGCTATCCGGAAGACACGTCACTATATGTCTGGGCAGACTATCCACATCATATCTAAAGTCAATCCTGTCAGAATACTCATGACTAAACCGGGTTCTCTTAATTCATGTTTAGCTACATGGGCAATGTTGTTGACTCCATACGATATGTTGTCCGTCCCTCAGAAGTCAGTAAAAGGCCAAGCATTAGCTAATTTTCTAGCAGCTCGTCCGGTGCTAGAATCTTCCAAAGTCTATAATGAAATCCAGAATGAAGTAGTGGAGTCTAACACAGCAACAGAGGAAATCCCCATTTGGCAAATGTTCTTTGATGGTGCATCAAGAACAGGACCTAAAGAAAATATCATGGTCGGAGTAGGCATCATGCTTGTGTCACCCGACCTTCTCGTTATACACCGTACATATTCTCTTATAGAACCCTGTACTAACAACGTGGCCGAATATAATGCCCTACTGATCGGCCTTCAACTGGCAAAACAACTAGAAGTTGACTATCTAGAAGCTTACGACGATTCTAAGCTAATAGTTAGTCATGTCCGAGGGGATTATGAAGTTCGTCACGAAGATCTCTACCCATATCACAAGGCGATAATCGAATTGGCTTCTCTTTTGCTGGATTCTTCATCGAGCACGTGCCTCGATTACAGAATATAGAAGCAGATGCTTTAGCCAGTCATGCTGCTTCCTTGACCGTCACTACCAATACTCAACATTCGATCATAGTGTCTGGTCGAGAGCTATTCTGTGTGAAAGATGCCTTGCATATTCATCACAGTTATGCAACAGAAACAAACGTCGACTTTAAAGACTGGAAATTTTTTTTCATAGACTGTACCGTCTATAGAATCCTCCATGAGGACCCAAAGGGAAGCAGTGTCTGTCTAAAGGCAATCCTTCAAATTTTACTATGATACAGCTACCAAAATATTGTACCGACACTCTTATGACGGGCTACTGTTATGATGTTTATCAGATACAGAAGCCAAACATGCTCTCCATGAGGCTCACAACAAAATTTGTGGTACACATCAACCAGGCCCTAAATTATAAGATTGCCTCAAACGAATGGGTTATTATTAGCCCACGATGATAGCAGATGTTGTTGAATATGCAAAGAAGTGTAGGGCTTATCAGTTCCATGTCGACTTTATTCATCAACCTTCGGAGTTTCTATACCCGACTGTGGCATCTTGGCCTTTCGAAGCCTGGGGTATGGACGTCATAGGCCCAATCAGCCCGCCATCCTCCAGAGGGCATCGGTTTATCCTAGCTATAACCGATTACTTCTCTAAATGGGCAAAAGCTATACTGCTCACTGAAATAAAGACATCGAACATGATCAGTTTCATCAAACATCACATTATCTACTGCTTCGGCCTACCTCGCAGGATTATCCATGATAATGGTCCACAATTCGCGAGCCATACATTCTATCGATTTTGCGATAAGAATCGAATTCAGAATATAGCTTCTACTGCTTACAATCCAGCGGCTAATGGGTTAGCAGAAGCCTTCAATAAGACTATCATCAAACTTCTGAAGAAGTTCGTGTCTTCACACAAGCACGATTGGAATGAGAAGCTCGGCGAATGTCTCTAGCCTATCTTATAACGGTCCGAACTCCAACAGGCAATACGCCATTCTCTCTGGTTTATGGGAGTGAAGCAGTTCTTCTCCTACAAATTCAGATTCCCTCTCTTCGAGTAGCCTTAGCCAGTGAGTTGACTGCCAAAGAAAGTTACCGTCTGCGACTATAAGAGCTAAAAACGCTAGACGAAAAATGCTTATTAGCTCAACAGCGTATTGAGCTATAGCAAGCACGCCTTTCCAGAGCCTTTAATAAAAAGGTGAAGGAAAAAATCTTTCAAGTTGGTGATCTGGTCTTAGCAGTGAGAAGACCAATGGTCATGATGCGCAAGACAAAAAAAAATTCTAGCCTAAATGGGAAGGTCTTTTCGTTATAGAATTAGTGTATTCTAACGGTGCGTATCGACTGACCAGGCCTAATGATGACTTGCTCATGAGGCCTATCAACGATAATTTCCTGAAGAAATATTATGCGTACCCTTCATGAACAGCGTTCACATATACCCTGTTTTAGTCATGTAAATGTACAGTTCAATATTTTTGTGATTCAAAAAAAACCATCTAACTATTATCCGTATTTCAAGAGTCTTGAATACGCCATGGATAATAGGTCCTTTAAAAAGATTCTCCAGTGGAATCATCTCCGTTTTGGACTCTGTCCAAACTTGGTCTGACGAAAACAAGTCACGTCCATATTACCTCTGAAGTATTTTTCGATAATTATTTCCCTAGTAGGATACTTAAGAAATGTTTTGCCACGTCCATATAACCTCTGAGTAAAGAATTCATCAAAGATAATCACGTCCATATTACCTCTGAATTATTCACTCCTACCTAATGTTATATAACCTTCCACGTCCATATTACCTCTGGTCAGATATAGAACATTCTCTGTTATTATGTCCATATTACCTCTATTAGCAGCTTCTTTCAACTAATTATCTATATTCAAGAACCTTGAATATAAAATGGATAATAAGTCCACATCAAATTTTCCAGCGAAATATCCACCAGAAATATCCTTACTACGTCCACTTTACCTCTAATTCTGATATTTTACAAGCTTTATTCATGAATTTTGAAAGCCAAAAGATTTGTTTATCAAAAACGTCTATCAAAAGACGAAAAAAAGAAAAAGATACAAGAGTCTTGACGGTTAAAACTGGAAGTTACAAACAAAAGACTTAAGGAATACACAATCAATTGATGCTATCCCTCAGAGGCTTGATTTCAGCTTGAGATTTGACGATGGAACGACGATTTGCTTCTTCCTGCCGAGCAGCTTCATCCTCGAAAGGAATCAGTTTTATATGCTCCACTTCCAACTTCACCAGCTGAGCCTTCAATTTGTCTGAAGTTGTGACAGTCGCAGCAGCCTGTACCACATAGTCTTCCTGTTCAGATGTGACTGTTCGCAAGTCAGTCTCAAGCTGAGCAATCTCTTCGCGAAGTTGTGCAATCTGATTATACTTTTACAGCGATCTGGATGGCCATCTTATTCTTTGAGGCAATACGAGCCTTACCGGCAGCATTAAACTGTTTACACTAATCAGCCAACTCACTGATCTCTTTAGCCAGCACCTACTTCCTCGTCTGGAAAGTAGCTTTCTTCTCTTCCATAGCCGCAATCATAGCCACGTCCTCCTCAAGAGATAATGATGTTAAGCTTCGCTGACTGACCTCTCGGAGTCTGGCCACTTAATTTTCCAGGTCAGCCATGACCTTCCTTAAAGTATTAGCTCGCTCTTCATAGCTAACAATGCTTTCAAGAGCTGTCACCTGGTATTTAGCGATAGCCTTCACTGGCCCGAAGGTGGCGTTTCGGTTCAAAACTCCAGGAAGCTTTACTTTTAAAACAGAGTAGAAATCCCTTATGACTTCCTGAGCCATCTCATCATCTTCAGAAGATGTTGTTGGAGATGAAGCTTGATGAGGATCTTCTGTCCCAGGGAGAGCTACTTGGGAGGAAGCTGAACCTGACAAATAAAATAATATACATATCAGTAACAAAAAAACTTACTTAAAGAAGGAGTTGTAAGTTCATACCTCATGTCGGCTCAGCATCAACTGGAACTGGTGAAATGAGAGCAGACCCAGGTCGCTCACTGTCAACATCAGCCAAAGCAACATCAGGCTGCTTGCCTCCCACAGTCCCAGCTGGACCCGAAGCAGATTTAATAATGACCACCTCAATATGTCGATCAAGAACTTTTTCAGTAACCGATGCCGATTTATTGAGAGAACCAAGGGCAGCTTCCTTTCTAGCCCCGGCATCTGGAGCAACCTCCGTGCTTTGTCCCCTCTCCTTGTCCATAAGGGAATATACGACGAAAGTCAACCTCATAAGTTGCACGCAAAATTAAAGTCGAAAATTCCCATCCGAAGAAAAGTGCAAGAATGACATACCCAGAGGAGGGTGAGCTGATTGGACTCGAATTTCATCCAAATCTTTCATCATAGCTCCTATCGCAGACATATCTCCCAAAAAATGTCATATAAGGGACTGGCTTTCTGATCGCCATCATGGTTTGGGCCTTTATCCTGATCATCCATTTGCTCAAGCCTTACAACTGAAGAAGACCCACCTTCATCCATCAATTAAGGATGAGTAAGGGACACTGTTGTTATGTCCACCTCTTCAGACGAAGAAGCACCTGCTGCGGTCGTGACTTCAATATCCTGCGCAAAGGACAAATGCAATGGTGAGAAAGCTTCTAACGGTTTGACCAAAATGGTTATGGATTCTAGGAAGGGATCTACATCCCGAATGGTAATGGCCCGCGATGTTGTTCTACCTCTCCCAGTCTGTCGAAAAGATCTTCTGGGAGGAGGCAAGTCAGCACTCACGTCTGTGGCCTTCTTTCTCCCTTTGGAGACAACAACCTTCTTCCTTTTGGACCGTGGAACCAGCTCCATGGAAGCTTTCCTCTTGTGAGGAATATCAGAAAGAGGTTCTTTGGTATCCTCTCTCTGAGGTACTGCAACAACAAGCTCTTCAAGAGTGACACTTTCCTGTGGTGCTGCAGCCGGCTCAGCTGAGGGCGTGACACCTTCCCTTCTGTGACCCCCCATTGTGCGCACTCGTCCTATATTAACAAGAGTGGGGCCTAGTCCTCGATATTAAACTCTGCTCACAGTTATACCGAGAATGAATGGTATTGACCTGAATATAGAACTTGGCAGCAGCAAAGAGCATTTGGGTTTCAGGCTTATCTTCTGGCAAGGTAAAAATTGCCCCCATATATCCAGCGTTGTAGTAGCCCCATACATGTGCCCCGTTGATCAGGCTTTCTATCGACTGTAGATGAGGGCTGGGGTTGCCCAAAGGAAGCTGGTTGTAACGAACTGCCGTACAAAGCGAATCGGCAAATAAAGTTCTAGAAAAGTATGGTTCCTATTCCTAAGCACCAGATGGGATGGCCTGATGGACTGGAGCCAACGAAATGCCCCAATAGGAAGGCTAGTAGTGAGTGCTCCCTCATCTACTAGAGTGTCTCCTGGACGGCCACTACCAGACATTGGTAACACTCTAAAGAATTCATAATTTTACAAAAAACGCAAAGCCTTCTTGCAAACAGACACCCCTATGACGGTCCAATCTACATCTTTGAATCTCTAAAGAAAGGAATCTCCCGCCAAAGAGTCTGCCATCAGCCCGACATTCATTAATATGGGACAGTGCAGCACTAGCCATCCCATCAGATAATGAAAGGGAAATTCAGTCCTAACAAAATCCTTTCTGCCGTCGGGTGTCACTGAGTTAATAATAAAGTGTCGCAAGCCTCGTTGGATGGCACAGACCATCGTAGGAAGCAAGGCAAGCTGGCATCCAAAGGTCAGCTTTATAGTCGAAAGTATCATATCCTGGCTTATTCTTTTAATAGACCCAAAACCACCAGGGACTACACAATCGTAGAGCCATGTCATCAGAAAAGCGGCTACCACAGCCTTTTTCGACAGCTTAAACTCGGCCTGCCTGAAGAAATGATAAACCGAGAAGTTCCCCTAGGGATCATCACTATCTTCAGTATCTACTGCCCCGTGATCTGTCATCAATTTCTCTATCTCAGATTTCATCGAGGGCTTGCGATTCGAGAAAGAGACTAGGCCGTCTCCTTCTTCTCTAATGAAGATGTAGTTAGTTCAGGCTCTCGTATGGAGAAGGAACCCCTCAGTCTTACCCTTCTTTGTGACCTGGTGACAAATGAAGAGGTGACAGAGTAATTCTTTGTACACCTTCATCATCTCGGAGTTCTCTCTCTCCAAATCTAGCAGCTCCTCATCACAGGGGACGTATTCTTCGTATGGCTCGGTCCCCCAGGGAAGCTTTGATATCGCTTGCATCTCGTTAAGAGCCAGACCCATCTCCCCACCCGGAGTGAAGAAGGTAGTGATAGTTTTACAACTCCACCAATGAGATAAACATAGGCCAGTTAACCTTTATGCCATATTGGGTGGCCCTAACGGCATAAAAAAGGCCGATAGCTTTTAGGGTGGCCTCATAAGTCGAGAGTACCCATTCAGTAAGGTCGCTCCAGAATGGGACAGAGTATCTCCAACCTTCCATCCGTAGCTTTCCTCCCGGATACGACTCTTTCTTTGACAGCATCAGGTTGGAGAGAGTCTCAGTAGCGTAAGGGTGAAGATCAGTCGGGATATCGTTTATTATGGCCCCAGGATGCAGCCCCCTCGTGGAGTAGGACGTGGAGCCTTGACATACTTGAAAGTTTCCTTCTTTCAGTCGCCAAAGTTGAATTGGATCCTACCAGAAATGACCCCATGCAGTTCAGGGGTCAGGTCCTATTTTATTTGCCTCCGCACAGCTAAATCAGTAAACGCTGACAGAGGGTATTGGCGCTTCATCGATGGTAACCATATCCTTTGGTTATCTAACCGGACCACCAGAGGGTCTTCTAGACATATCGTCTTATCGTCCTCAAATCCCAGGCTGTCACCAAACAAGAAGTACGATCTCTTAAACCTCTGTGCCCCTCCGAGTGTGAACTTCTCATCATTCATCATCTGTTTCAAGAATATTTTGTCCTGTTCAAGCATAGCGATCACCCGTACCGAAGGCTGGTCATGGCTAATCTTCGTCTGAGCATTTTTTATCATTGCAATGATGAGGTTTGAATCTAGAGCATGGCGGGCAGAGCCAAGAGGAATTCCACTAAGAGCCGGTAAAACTATATCAACTGCGAAGACATAAGAAAAAGTTAGACTTAGAATCTACAGAAAAAAGAGCTAAGTACTGAAAAATTCTATGCGCCTTTATATTATGCGCCCAAAGGGACCTGTAGGCGCATAAGCACAAGTTCTGTGTAGGCGCATAAGTGTAAACCCCCTAAAATTCTACTACGATTTTTAAATTTTTATTATTATTATTTTTGTACTTCGTATTTTTACGTCGCATACGAGTTCGCCTTGTTGTATTTACGTAACGTGCGAGATTACGTTTCGTAAATTCTCGACGAGTGCGAATATGTGTCGAGGTACATATGTTAGAAAAATATTTTTATTATAAATTTATTTTATATAGGAAAGTATATGGAAAATAAAATGAGATAAATATTTTCTTTTAAAAAAGAGTTATTTTTCGTCACTTAAAAATAAATAGTGATTTGAAAAATTTTGGTTTATATGAAACGTATTCCAAATATTTTGCGAAGTTGAAAATTTGTTATCAATATATTTTTGTTAAAGCTATTTTTGATTTAATTATCTTGATTTTTGAAATTAATTAATGCAATATTTTAATGTTTATGAAAAAGATATTTAAACGTTTGTTTTGTTTAATATTTGAATTAGTTTGATAATTTAAACTTGGAAAAGATGTTTATTTTAAATTAAATGTAGCTATCTAGCTTGATTCGATATAGATTGTTTAAATTCTAAATCGATTTAAATAAAAAGATGGAATTATCCATCAGGGTTTAAATCATTGCAAGTCCTTATCCTACTGGGAATTTCTACCTCCTATAAAAGGAGAGGTACTCCTCCATCCACAACCAAGCCTTGTGCATCGTGTCTGTGCCCCATCCCATCCACTATCACTTCTCCTTTACAAATACATTTTTCCGTATCCGACACTCCCGGATACCCCGTTCATGTCTCGCAGGACACGACAGTTCTGCAATCACCACTACTAGTTCAACACTATGCACCCTACCCGGCTACAATCGACCCTAACCCAGAATTTCTAGCTGCCTCTGTCGACAATCACCCTCCTCCCTGACTTGGCCAACGGCCAGAATTCCGGCGACCACAGCCTTCCCCCACCAAGCCGTGTTCGCCCAACCCCGGAAACCCGTACCCTGCCCAAAATTAGCCACCATCTCCGTCAACCCGTCCTCCACTACTCCGCCAGCACCACCAACCCGCAGCACCACTGCCACCATCATCCTACGACCACTGCTGCCACCCACGAGACACCCTCACCACCGCCGCATCATCGTCATTCACGACCACTTCCCTCGGCGGACATCAACACTGCCACCACCAGAATTAGAAGAAGGAGGAAAACCTTACCTATCCTCAGCCGCGTACCCTCCGGAGCTCTGCCATCGTCGCCGTGCCGGAGTTCCCCAACGCCTCCATCTCTGTCGTCCGCCGCGAGTAGCGCGGACAGCCACCACGCCGTACCGGCGTCCTCCGTGCACCCGCATCGCCGATGCCACCCCGGAGGAGCTCTGGCTACCACACAGCAAGTCGCCACCTCCGGTGCTCCTCTCTAGTCCGCCGCCGCTCGAAAACCTGACCATCCGAGCCTCCGGCCGCCATCGATCCCGCGGCCGCCTACGTCTCCGCTCAACCACCTCATCCGCCCGCCTGCCGGCGAGATCCGTGCCAGGCCACCGCCAGCTGCAGGAGCGCCCGACTCAGCCGTGTCCCCCCACCCAAGTCATTCGAGCCGGCCACCAACGCCGGAGCCTCCATCGGTGAGCTTCACCCGCTCTTCCTCCTCTTCGATTTCCTCTCTTCTTTTTTTTGGTAAAGTTCCCAACTTCTCTCTTCATAGAAGAAAGCTGTAGGTATTGTTTTTATATTTATTTTTTTATATTTATATATATATATTAGTATATAATATACTTATGACTTATCACCAGCACACTTACATATATAATAATCAATAAACATTAAATAGTTTGTTAAAATATTTATAATTCTAAACCTATAATTTAAATAAAATTATATAATATATTATTAGTATATAAATGTTATAAATGTTTATTGACAAAATTATTATTTTATGACCCTTATATTAAAGAACAATATACAACTTTAACTTTTTTTTGAGTAAATAAAAATATTTCACTATGTGTTTTTATAATTATTATTTTAGATAGATTTTGTATTACGGTTATTATTATTATTATTATTAATTGTACTAAGACTTAAAATATTTACCAGTCTATAACTCAACATGTGGATATAAAATCCTAGACAGATTTCATAGATTATTAATATTATATAGAACTATATTTTTACCCGAAAGAATACAGTTTTTTAAAGATATTTATCTAAATTGTTTTACTATAAAAATATAGTTTCTTTATCGAAGGATCTCAGTAAACTTAGTTTTCATCCTAAAAGATTCTTCGATTTTAAAGTATTTTCTCTCCAAAACTATTTTAGTTAAATATTTTTTTCAAAAATAGCATAAACACTTTCCCGCAGACTTCTCTTCAATTAATCATCATTGACCGCTACTGATCTCCACGTTCCTACTTCTTTGTAAATTTTGATCGGGTACAACGACCATGGCTAGTGGACTAATGAGACATGTCAGAACACTGCACCACACCAGGCGACACACCAGGCAAGATACCTTGCCATTATAATGTTTATTTTTAGTTTGCATTTTATTACATATCACTGTTCATTTATTTCCAGTTCTTGATTTACTACCTGCTCAGTGATATTAGATGTACTTTGTTATTTATTCTTTGATAGCATGTGGACCTATAGTTAAGGGACAACCGTTGTAGTATATTGCATGTACCTTGACACAGTTGTACCACGAGGATGTGTGAGATGAGTATCATGTAGAGGTTCTTGCGTGTGGGCTGATCCCCCAGGTGCATGCGTTAGGACTAACTGCTAATAGAGGTACGTTAGGAGACTTAGCAGTTAGTAGAGAAACATGGTCGTAGATGCGACTTGGTAAGGACATTTGGGTGGGGAGGACAATACCTGACGTATGGGCTTCGATTGTACTTCCCTTGTAACCCGGAAGCTCCGCTGGAGATACGTGTATGAGCCTCTCAGGTTGGCCACTGTCATTTTTGAACGTCATGCGCTTAGGTCACTGGTGCCCGAGTGGGGACTATACCAGATCCCATTTACAGCCAGGGCTCATGCGTCGAAAGATTGTTTCTCAACTGCATGTTCACTTTAGTTTGGTTAGATTACCTTATTATATCTTGTCACTTTCTTTGATTGTGGCATATTTTATATTCAGTATTTATATGGCATGTTTATTGTATCTTGTTACGTCCCTCTGAGGACCTGGTTATCTCGCCAGGTGTGTGTGTTCTTGTCTTTCGCAGGTGTTCTAGTCGTGGCCATGATTATCACTATTCTCCGAGGATGATTGCGCTTTGATCGTCTTCGCTTCGCCCGCCAAACTCCTTTTATTTTTCATATACTTTTTCTTACTTGTTGGTAGTAGATTTGTCTTCGCCCAACGATTGTATACATGACAAATTCAAAGTTGCTTTTATACTATTATTTATCTTTGTGGATGGGATTTAGTACCTTGGTTACTGCATTTTACAGCTTATGTATATATACGAGGGTCCATATACTTTGTATGTATACAGCTGGCATGATTATGTTCTAGTCCTTCTATTTTGGGACAGGGGCATTATATGTTTTTGTGGTGGCCCATGCAGGTCCAGTTTGCCATTTCGGTTACATAACTGTACCGAACGGGCCTGCAATATAGGATTAGAATTTAGAATCTTATCCACCTACTTGACTTCCTTTCTTGACTTCAAATTTTGAACTCTCGTTCGACCTCCTTGATTTGAATCTTGCTTGAATCCTTCTACCATAAATTCTTAGTTTCGTGTTTAGTAAAGATGACTACACTGGTATATGCCCATAGGTTAAACACATGGCTAGATAGGTTGCATTGACAATTAATATGCATTGATTTTATTTGAGTTATAAAGGCAGTTATTTTCCTAGAAATATGATCTTAAGGATTAGTTAATTCCAAGTTGGGTAGTAGCATAATTCCGCTTTCAAAAGATAGTTGGAATTTTATTTTGATATTACAAAGTGGTATACACAAGAGGATAGCTAGATCGAGAAAACAAATTGATTGGATTTGCATTTTAATTTTTGGAAGGTCTTTTGAACATTATGAATATCAAGTTATAGCTATACATCTTTTTGGATGGATATAAATTTGATTTGAAAAAGGATCATAAAATTTTAAATATGGAACTATGATTTACGACTGACCAAAATTTGAAGATGATTGATAAATTTTGGTAAAATATTTTTGAATTAAATTACGTCATATGATCTATGATTTATAAAGTTATTTAGATTTCGAGTTTAAAACCTTGATTATAGATATTTAAATTTTGGTGAAAGAAAAAAAAAATTGAAGAGTAGTTGTGACTTATTGGAAGCTAGATATACACATTTGAAGGATATAGAATTAAATTCGGGAGTTATTTAAATGTTTTATTTTGTAGTATGAATTTTGGCTGATAAAAGTATTTAAATATTGAGTTTAAGGTTTGGAAAAAAAATGATAATAATTATTCGATTTACGATATACAAGGGTTGTTTCGAGATTGACTAAAGATTTAAATTTGGATTAAACTTGACACCCTAAGGTGATTAGGAAATTTGGTGGAATATCTTGGAAATTTTATTGAGAAATTTCGAGGAACTTGAAATTTTAGATTAGATCATATATTGGTGAAGGACCAAGAAACAAGTAAGATCACCCTAGGGAGATAAAAGTATTCCACATTAGATTGCCATACCACCTAGAATTATGATATTGCATATACACAAGTATAGTTAGTCATCGACCAAACCGATGAACATATCTTTGGCTTACTTGACCTTCTCTCAAATTTAGACCTTCATTCGTGACATCTAATTGTTTGAAACTTAGAAATGATTATAACCATCCCCTTGACCATACCCTTATCTATGAGACTATTTTCTCTCTAGAAACTGTGCTCTAACTTATTTTACCTTGATCTACGAGATTTCCTAATTATCTTTATTTTGTGCTTTAACTGGATCCATCTTATTTGTGCGTAAATGCCACCTTATGAACTCCCACTTTCTATTCTAGACCTATTGGCGTTCCCTATCGTGACTTTGATATTTGGAGCACAACACTAGACTTTTTCTTCCAACAAATTTCACATACAAGACCTAGACGAGCTCACCTTCATGTAGGTATATCATGTCCCACTAAAATACGTCCCCTTATACTCTATTTTATGGTACGACTTTCGGATCATAAAGTCTAAACTATAACCTATACCATGGTACCGATATACTTCTGACTATATATTTGGACTCAATCTCGACTCAAATCTTCGGCCCGATTGTGATCTACTAAATCAGTTAAATGCTTAACATTGTGTTTATCTTGACTGCTTAATCATTGTCATTTTATTTTCTTGTATTATCTTGATTTACTTAGACCCATAACACCTTTTACTCTTCATACAATATTGCAATCCTTACCTTTCTCCCTTCCAAATTAAATTGCTTTACTTATATTTCACTATGATTCCTCCATAGCTTATGCAACCTTATTCCTTGTATGATTCCCTTATGAGAAATAAAAGTTGATCATGACATTCTTGGGTTAGTAGAGGTTAGATTGGAGAACCCCACAACATGGATAAATACTACGGTTGATTAAGATAATTACAAGATTACGAGGTATAGATGGGACATAAATAAGTGTGCGATAAATCCAAATATATGAAGTAAGGAATGATATACGGTGTTTTTGATGAAACTCTCAAGAGTAAATAGACTTCTCGAATTTCAAAAGCTTGTTTTGAGATAACTAAATATCGAGTGAAGAATCTTCTAGAGTGTTGGTTGTTTAAGAACCAAATTTATATACTAAATTTATGGATGAAATTTTTTGATAAAGACAAATGTTGACATTGCCTTCGATGACATATAGTGTTCTGATGATATTTTCAAGGATAACTAATTGTTGAAAAAAAGAGAAACCTTTACATTTTTGTTGCATGGAGAATTAAGTTGTAAGATGATTATGAATAAGAAGTTAAGATGAGTTTCATTTCTACCATCAAGAAGATGAGATTGTTGAATTCAAAATTTCGCGAGAGAGACTAATAAATATAAAAAAAATTCAATTATGATGATAGAAGATTGAGTTATGAAGGTATACTGTTAGTTTTCGAGGTTTATCATTGAAGACGGACTTTTATTTTTGATACCTATGGATGCATCCTACATTGACCGATAATACAAATTGTAGAAAGAAGATTCTAACTTTTACTTGGGCCAAATTGGTTGAAGATTTTGGAATTTAACTTGGGAAGATATATAAGTGAGCTAGTATAATGGAGATTATGGGATTCAAAATTTGAGACTATTTGAAATTATATGACGAGATAGAGGAAGTTGGAGTACAATTATAATCATATTTGTTTTGTTTAATTTTTAAGGGGGCGTAGTACGAAAGTAATTCTTCGGAAGAACGATTTATGATAAGTGAATATTGATGATATCAAAGAATTAAGGAGTTTATTACCTACTTGTGAGGTTGCCCCTTTTTAAGGTTAATGTTAGGGATGATCGAGCTTAGTCATTGATTGGTTGTCATATTCTTGATCATAATCTAAACAACCATCAAATTTTTTGGTCAAATGACATATTGCCATCGAAATGTGACTCGCCTCCTCGGCGAATATTTTGTTTGGCATTCTCGTCCCAAAAAAATCTCGTAAATCTATTCGAATAAACTCTTTCCATCCCCTTCGTCCTACCTATCCTAAGTTTTCCTAAATTTCGAGGACGAAATTCTTTTAAGTTGGGTAGAATATAAACCCCCTAAAATTCTACTACGATTTTTAAATTTTTATTATTATTATTTTTGTACTTCGTATTTGTGCGTCGCATACGAGTTCGCCTTGTTGTATTTACGTAACGTGCGAGATTGTGTTTCGTAAATTCTCGACGAGTGCGAATATGTGTCGAGGTACATATGTTAGAAAAATATTTTTATTATAAATTTATTTTATATAGGAAAGTACATGGAAAATAAAATGAGATAAATATTTTCTTTTAAAAAAGAGTTATTTTTCGTCATTTAAAAATAAATAGTGATTTGGAAAATTTTATTTATATGAAACGTATTCCAAATATTTTGCGAAGTTGAAAATTTGTTATCAATATATTTTGTTAAAGTTATTTTTGATTTAATTATCTTGATTTTCGAAATTAATTAATGCAATATTTTAATGTTTATGAAAAAGATATTTAAATGTTTGTTTTGTTTAATTTTTGAATTAGTTTAATAATTTAAACTTGGAAAAGATGCTTATTTTAAATTAAATGTAGCTATCTAGCTTGATTCGATATAGATTGCTTAAATTCTAAATCGATTTAAATAAAAAGATGGAATTATCCATCGGGGTTTAAATCATTGCAAGTCCTTATCCTACTGGGAATTCCTACCTCCTATAAAAGGAGAGGTACTCCTCCATCCACAACCAAGCCTTGTGCATCGTGTCTGTGCCCCATCCCATCCACTATCACTTCTCCTTTACAAATACATTTTTCCGTATCCGACAATCCCGGATACCCCGTCCGTGTCTTGCAGGACACGACAGTTCTGCAATCACCACCACCAGTTCAACACTCTGCACCCTACCCGGCTACAACCGACCCTAACCCAGAATTTTCTAGCTACCTCTGTCGACAATCACCCTCCTCTCTGACTTGGCCAACGGCCAGAATTTCGGCGACCACAGCCTTCCCCCACTAAGCCCTATTCGCCCAACCCAACCGAAAACCCGAACTCCGCACAAAATCAGCCACCATCTCCGTCAGCCCGTCGTCCACCACTCCGCCAGCACCACCAACCCACAGCACCACTGCCACCATCACCCTACGACCACTGCTGCCACCCACGAGACACCCTCACCACCGCCGTATCATCGTCATTCACGACCACTTCCCTCGACGGACATCAGCACCGCCACCACCAGAATTAGGAGAAGGAGGAAAACCTTACCTATCCTCAGCCGCTCCCCCTCCGGAGCTCTGCCATCGTCGCCGTGCCAGAGTTCTCCAACGCCTCCATCTCCGTCGTCCGCCGTGAGTAGCGCGGACAGCCACCGCGCCGCACCGGCGTCCTCCGCGCACCCGCATCGCCGACGCCACCCCGGAGGAGCTCTGGCCACCACACAGCAAGTCGCCGCCTCCGGCACTCCTCTCTAGGCCGCCGCCGCTCAGAAACCCGACCATCCGAGCCTCCGGCCGCCGTCGATCCCCCGGCCGCCTACGTCTCCGCTCAACCACCTCATCCGCCCGCCTGCCGACGAGATCTGCGCCAGGCCACCGCCAGCGCCAGGAGAGCCCGACTCCGCCGTGTCCCCCCACCCAAGTTAGTCGAGCTGGCTACCAACGCCGGAGCCTCCGCCGGTGAGCTTCACCCGCTCTTCCTCCTCTTCGATTTCCTCTCTTCTTTTTTTTGGTAAAGTTCCCAACATCTCTCTTTAGAGAAGAAAGCTGTAGGTATTGTTTTTATATTTGTTTTTTTTATATTTTTATATATATATTAGTATATAATATACTTATGACTTATCACCAGCACACTTACATATATAATAATCAATAAACATTAAATAGTTTGTTAAATATTTATAATTCTAAACCTATAATTTAAATAAAATTATGTAAAATATTATTAGTATATAAGTGTTATAAATATTTATTGACAAAATTATTATTTTATGACCCTTATATTAAAGAACAATATACACCTTTAACTTTTTTTTGAGTAAATAAAATATTTCACTATGTGTTTTTATAATTATTATTTTAGATAGATTTTGTATTACGGTTATTATTATTATTATTATTATTATTATTATTATTAATTGTACTAAGACTTAGAATATTTACCAGTCTATAACTCAACATGTGGATATAAAACCCTAGACAGATTTCATAGATTATTAATATTATATAGAACTATATTTTTACCCGAAAGAATACAGTTTTTTTAAAGATATTTATCTAAATTGTTTTACTATAAAAATATAGTTTCTTTATCGAAGGATCTCAGTAAACTTAGTTTTCATCCTAAAAGATTTTTCGATTTTAAAGTATTTTCTCTCCAAAACTATTTTAGTTAAATATTTTTTTCAAAAATAGCTTAAACACTTTCCCGCAGACTTCTCTTCGATTAATCATCATTGACCGCTACTGATCTCCACGTTCCTAGTTTTTTGCAAATTTTGACCGAGTACAACGACCATGGCTAGTGGACTAATGAGACATGTCAGAACACTGTACCACACCAGGCGACACACCAGGCAAGATACCTTGCCATTATACTGTTATTTTTAGTTTGCATTTTATTATATATCATTGTTCATTTATTTCCAGTTCTTGATTTACTACCTGCTCAGTGATATTAGATGTACTTTGTTATTTATCCTTTGATAGCATGTGGACCTAGAGTTAAGGGACTACCATTGTAGTGTATTGCATATACCTTGACACAGTTGTACCACGAGGATGTGTGAGATGAGTATCATGTAGAAGTTCTTGCGTGTGGGCTGATCCCCATGTGCATACGTTAGGACTAACTGCTAATAGAGGCACGTTAGGAGACTTAGCAGTTAGTAGAGAAACATGGTCATGGATGCGACTTGGTAGGGACATTTGGGTGGGGAGGACAATACCTGACGTATGGGCTTCGATTGCACTTTTCTTGTAACCCGGAAGCTCCGCTGGAGATACGGGTATGAGCCTCTCAGGTTGGCCACTGTCGTTTTTGAACGTCATGCGCTTAGGTCACTGGTGCCCAAGTGGGGACTATACCAGATCCCATTTACAGCCAGGACTCATGCGTCGAAGGATTGTTTCTCAACTGCATGTTCACTTTAGTTTGGTTAGATTATCTTATTATGTCTTGTCACTTTCTTTGATTGTGGCATATTTTATATTCAGTATTTATATGGCATATTTATTTTATCTTGTTACGTCCCTCTAAGGACCTGGTTATCTCGCCAGGTGTGTGTTCTTGTCTTTCGCAGGTGGCCATGATTGTCACTATTCTCCTAGGATGATTGTGCTTTGATCGTCTTCGCTTCGCCCGCCAAACTCCTTTTATTTTCCATATACTTTTCCTTACTTGTTGGTAGTGGATTTGTCTCCGCCCAACGATTGTATACATCACAAATTCAAAGTTGCTTTTATATCATTATTTATCTTTGTGGATGGGATTTAGTACCTTGGTTACCTCATTTTACAGCTTATGTATATATACGAGGGTCCATATACTTCGTATGTATACAGCTAGCATGATTACATTCTAGTCCTTCTATTTTGGGATTGGGGCATTACAATAAGCACATGTTATGTGTGGGCATATAACACGGAGTGTGTGGGCTCATGACACAACCAAGTGCCTCGGCGTATAACACAACAAAGTGCGTAGGAGCAAGCATCTGTGAGCGCATAAGACAGCTCACAAAAAAAGTGTTTGCTTCGGACGCATATCGATCGTTATACGCCCAAGCAGAGAAAAGTCCGAGCATCACAAATTAACACTCGAGACTTCATTTTTTGAGACATCGTCTCACCTAGGATGGGGTCCTGAATCAGATAAGACGCTTCCAAATGAGGAGAACTAGCTGTTGCAGCCTTCTTGCCCTTCACAGACTTCTTGGGAGTCGAAACAGCCTTGGAAGACGTGATTGCTCAAAAGAGAGTAAAGAAAAAAACTTTTTTAAAATTCGGAGAAAAAATAAGAGAGAATGAGCTTTCTCTCTTTTCAAGACCTATTTATAGGCATGAACAGGGAGTTGTGCACCCACATGGCCTATACGCCCACACGATTTATGCGCCTATGCAGAGACAGTCTTTTGCAGATTATGCGCCTGCTATTTGCTGATGCAGACTACGCATAAAACGACGGACCTTTTCAAATTTCATTCCAAAATGAGCCTATCACTTCAGATTTCTAAGGAAGATCTCAACAGCCACATTTCGACAGCCTGACAAACACCTATGCACCCAAAGGGGTCATTTCTATCATGCGCCCATGAAGCTGGTGGAGATAGTTTTTCCATGCTTCTTTCAGAGTATTCCGACACTCATTCGAGTTTGAAAAACTTTGAAGGGGGTCTTGTAGAAGCATGAAAAATATAAGACTATGTATACCACATGAAGAAGACAAAAGAAGCTATGCGCCCACATAACTAAAAGGGGGCTATGCGCCAACAGAACCAAAGGGAGTCTATGCGCCCACACGGTCGAAGAGGGGCTATGCGCCCACAAGATCGATGAGAAGCTATGCGCCCAAATAATCGAAGAGGAGCTATGCGTCCATATTGTTTCCATGCAGATCAAACATACACCCAAGTGTGGGCGCATAAACTTACTCCTACACTATGTGCCCAAGACAGCAGATCCCTATGACTCAGTCAAATTCTACGACCATTCGTACACCGAAGCATGCAGCCACGTCAGTCTCCACGAGCAATCATGCACCGAATCATGTGGCCACGTCAACTCCATGTTAACCCATGATCTACCTACGATCATCCAGTGTCCATGCATCTACACCCTATGCGCCCAAAGGGGTGTCATGTGCCCACAGTAAAATCAATATTTTTTTACCTATGGGCGCATAACAGTCGTTTCAGTGCCAAATGACTATAAATAGAGGGCGTCCCCTCTACAAAGACAGACAGAACGGAGAGCATTTCAAGAGCCAAATTGCTTCCCTTCTTTCCAGTGAGCCGAGAGTTAGCAATTTTCTTAGGTTTTCTCCCACTTTTGTAATCGGAGTGTCAACGGAGTAAAGAAGCAACTGTCGTTCGATTTCTATCGTCCCATTCCCCAGAATTTTTTTTGTACTCGGGGATCCTCAGTGCAGGATCTCTCAAGCGTACTCAATTTGTGGTGCCTTGCGCCAATAAAAAAGACAGTGTTTCTTCTTCTTTTTTGTGTGTGTCCACAGCAGGTCCTTCTCTGGGAAGTCCTCTGACGTGCCGAAGTAGATACTAGATAGTCAATGTTTGTGTTTACTTCGTATTTTCTAAGTCAAAATTGACCTAGTTTTTCATAAATTCTTTGTTTGAAAATTTTAGGATTTTTTATATGTAAGTACTGATGTCGATGATTGAAATCTTTGCATAATGAAGGATTTAGTATTCTTCTAGTCATTTTTTGTTTCATAGATCCTTTGTTTTGAAAGACAATACAGGATTCGATGCTCCAACGCAGGAGAATGCACTCGATGCCCTAATCATCTTCTTGAAGGCTATGGATGCTGATGCCGGAAGGTATAGCTCCTTCTCCTCCTCCTTCCATTTTTTTTCCCTTTAAATTTACCCATTATATGTTTTGTGATATTATTTTTGTCAAAGAATTGTTTTATAAGATAAGTGTCAGCTATAATCATTTTTAGTACGCTTAGTAATCCATTACTTTCTTTGAGTAGCATTGGTTGTCCATTAGTCACAATTGCATAGTATTTTATGATCTTGGTATGAAACAAATATAATATTAGAACCAAAAATGATTTCTTGATGGTTGTATTCTAGGTGTTTGCTAAAAAGTGCAAAGTAAATATCAGCTAACTGAACTCCAGTGTAGCTTGCCTTTCTTTACATTTGCTTAATTTTATAACAAAAAGGATCGGTCATTGATCTCAAGATTCTGGTGGTTTGTCTAGGGTTGGGCATACGGGTCTATGATTCGACTCGGCCCGAACAATATATTGTCCAAATTAACAAGTCGGTTCCTAAAATTCCATATTTAAACGGACCGGGACGGGATAAGGCATGTAAAATAAATGGGACAGGGCTGGTTGTATTTATAAAATAACGGGCCCCCACCCCGGGCCATTTATATTGAAAAATCAAAAGCTTTTAATTTAAATTTCTAGTTCTGTAACTTCAGTTTTGGTATTTTAATCTCAGTTTTAACAATGTTGTTAATACTCCATGGAATTATTTGGACTTTAATAGATCAGAAAGTTGACCTCCTGCAATATGATTAGGAATGTAGCATGTTGACACTACTTACACTACTATTTGGTTCTAAAGACTTCCATTTTAAGGTATGTTAACAATCTTGGTTAGTCTTAGTTTTCTGGCCCAGATAACATGTTTGTCGCTAGTAGAACAAAATTGTATGTCTTAAAATGTACCCAGCGTATTTCTCATAGGACAAAAAAATTCAACATGTTGAAGATGAATATATTATTCAATTATAGTTAGTAGATCTAGGATGACCAGTGTGGAGTTGCACACCCTAGTATTGGTTGAGCTCCAAATTATTTTTTCTCATATGTTAAGGATTCAAGGTTTTTTGTTGTTACTAGAAGTTGGTTGCTCACTACATTTTCTCCAGTATAGTTCGATTTATTTTATGGTTCAATACCTTATGATATAAGCAAACTTTCATCTATATATATATATATATATATATATATATATATATATATATTTTATATATATATATATATATATATATATATATATATATATATATATATATATATAAGCCACTGTCAAGTATTATTATTGAGTTGTTAAAGTGGTTTTGTAAGAATATACATGGCCCTTAACTAGAAATTACTATAGCTTAATATATGGAATGGTATCATATCACTAAAGTTTGATATTTGAAGGTTTCCATTAAATTCTTTTGTATATTTCGTCTAACAGAATGTGTCATGACCCACACCAGTGTAGGGGCACGAAAAGTGGGTACGTCCAGCCTACACCACAGTGTCGGCGGTAGAACGCTGTCCTAGGTCACATACATCTAATAATTATAAGGTACCGGTATAGTATATACACTCCAAACGGAGGACAATACAGAAATGTACAGCTCAATCACAACTAAGGTAGGAGTACGATAAGATAGATAAATAGATAATAAAAATCATCAAATAAAATACAAACAGGAGAAGAAGTCTAAGTGTCTAAGATAACATCTCCACAAACATCCAGAATAAAAACAAGATCCCAAATATAAACATAAATGTATCCAATAAGACAAGACATCAAATAAGATAGAAGTCTAAGCTAACTAGCCTAAACTACAGGGGTGACATCCTCTACTGCTGATGGATCCTGCTGAAGGTCCAAGTCGCAAGTGTCATCTATGGCAGCTCCATAATAGGTAGGGCAAAGGTCCTTATCATCCTCTGTAATATTTTCAACAGGTCCAGTCAGGACAGGAACGAGCACAAAATCTCAACAGTTCATATCAAGGCAGGAATATAAAACATGCAATAGAGTAAAATAAATAAAACGCTGAAAGAAAGTACATATAGTAAAATAGAGAGAAGTATAATATAAATAGCTACTATAATTAGAGAACTATCAGTGACTAGTGATGTAGAGTACAAGATAGACATGTGAACGGCTTGAATTTGTATGTAATTACACTAAAGAGTTTATACAATGACTATTTGGAATTGTTCACATGACTTCTTCTACTCCTCCGTACCCCAATCAATATACAAGGATCCAGACAAGTTATGTTATTGTACAATATTTCATATGAGGGGCCCATAAATGGGTGCACATGAAGGTATACATGAGGGCTCTATGAACACGAGAGTACATGAATCACAAGAGTGCACATGAATAATGAAAGCACAAGAGTACATGATAAAAGTGAAACGCACATGACATGATGTATGCGATGCTTCCGAAGGGGATAACGTCTCAATGTAAAGATCCATATAATACTAATCCGTGTTAATAATGTGACAGCATCAAGTAAAGTAATCTAGAGCATAAATATAAATATTAACAAGTATAAATGATCAGAGAATGTACTCGCCTGATATCCTGAGTATCTGGTCAGTGTAGCTGTCCAGACAGAGTAGATGAGTCCTATTTAGAGCAACACAGGGTCACAACATGTCCAAAATAGTAATATTGAACTTTGTAATGCATTCTATATGAATTCTAGGTCATTCAAGACTAAAGTCAACTCTTGGTCAACTCTAGTCAACTACACTAGTCAAACTAGGTCAACTAAGCCATACTAGGTCCAATCCTATCCAACAAATCTTACTAGGCCTAACCAAGCCTATACTATCACACAAACACAATCACAAAGTCACAAAGGCAACACACATTATATATATATATATACCATATATGTATATATATATATATATTTTTATACCATATATACATATACCATTATATATACATATACCATATATGTATATGTATATATATATATTTTATATATATATATATATATATATATAGATATATATATAAATATATATATATATATATATATACATATATGTATATGTATATATATATATATATATATATATATATATATAAATTTTATATATATATATATATATATATATATATATATATATATATATATATATATATATATATATAAATTTATATATATATATATATATATATATATATATAACCTGAGTTGGTACTCACCCTTATGATCAATAAAATTCTAGTGTTCCCATAATATATATATATATATAAAAAAAAAAAAAAATATATATATATATATATATATATATATATATATATATATATATATATATATATATATATATATATATATATATATACATATAAATATATATATATATTATGGGAAAAAAAAAAATATATATATATATATATATATATATATATATATATATATATATATTATGGGAACACTAGAATTTTATTGATCATAAGGGTGAGTACCAACTCAGGTTACAAAAAATATCCATAGATACTAAATACAAAATGGAATCTAAACCAAAAACTGTGGGATAGTCTTGACATGCTTGCAACGAACCATAGCCTTGCTAACCTGTCGCTTAATCTCAGAGACCATACGAACTTCTGAAAATTTATATCCTTCATATCGCCACTTGTTTCTATTTTTCCAAATAACCCAAAGTGTAGCACCTACAATAATCTCATTTAGATGTATCAATGGTCGTTTCCACCATCGCCTGAGTCTACGCAATAATGATTCCTTGCACCTGATTGAGAATCCCAATTGTATTTGATCCCAGACTGCCTGAGTTAACTCTCCCTCCGAAAATATGTGCTCTATTGTTTCCTGTGCAGGATTCGAACAACAGTGGCATTGTGAAGCAATGTGATAACCTAATAGCTGGATGTTATCATCTGTAGGAAGTCGACCATGAAGTATACGCCAGGCTAGAACAGACCACTTTATAGGGATACAAGTATTCCAAACATGAGTAAAATCCGGACGTCTAGTAGCAAGAAGTCTAGTATGCCTATAAGCCGGTGAAACAGAGATCGAACCTGACCTGGAGGGACTCTACCTCCATCTATCAATCTCAGTTGGATCTCGAACAATAAGGTGATTAGCCAATCCCCTGCCTTGGAGAAGTCGCTTCCAAATAGGAGAAGCATTAGAATTAGCATAGACAGTGTCAAGATCATGAAATTTGCAATATTTTGCTTGGAAGAACGACGTCCAGAAATTGTCCTGAGATTTTAATTTCCACCATAGTTTACAGGTGAAAGAATTGAGAACTTCCTCCAAACTTCGAAGCCCAAGACCAGCTTCTTCATACGGTTTAGCCATCTTGTTCCAACCGAGCCATGTATGTTTAAAGATCCCTTCTTTAGAGCCCCAAAAGAAACGGGAAAACATCGTCTCTAGTTGCTTGATAACTGATATTGGGGGATTGTAGGCTGCCAAAGTATACATCGAAATCGAAGTAAGAACAGATTTGAGGAGGACAAGCTTCCCGCCATATGACAATAGATGCTGCTGCCATCCATCAACTAGGTTCCTTATTTTTGAAAGAAGATCTTCAAACATACTAGCATTCTTCCTACCAGACATAAGCGGACATCCCAAATAAGCAAATGGAGGATTAGCTGAGTGAATACATGTAATCTCCCGTAATTCGGCCGTACGAGATTCAGAGAAAGTCGGATGAACATAAAGAGATGTTTTGCTACAATTAATCAGTTGGCCCGATGCTTTATCATATCTAGTCAGTAGATCTCTCAAAGCTCGAATCGTAGCAACGTTACCAGCAGCAATGATCAAGATGTCATCAGCATATGCTAGGTGCGTCACTGTCGGACAACCACTAGTCGAATAAAAATGATGAAAGGAAGGGATCTCTATCAATGTCTTAAGGTTACGAGACAAAGCTTCCGCAGCAATAATGAATAAGGCAGGGGATAAGGGATCCCCTTGTCGAACACCACGAAAGCCATGGAAATATCCAGACGATTCCCCATTAATCACAGTAGAATACCAGACATTATTGATCAACCTGAAGATCATATTGATCCAAACTTCATTAAATCCGAATCTCCTTATGACCTGCATCAAGAAGCCCCAATCCAGTCGATCATAAGCCTTGGCCATATCTAATTTGATTGCCACATTCCCTCCTCTATTCTTGATTTGCATCATGCTCATCAACTCCTGTGCCAAGATAACATTGTCGACTATCTTCCTATCCTTGACAAACCCACATTGTTCGGGAGAGATAATACGAGGAAGTATATAAGCCAGACGAGTAGCTAGCAGTTTGGATATTATCTTGTTCATGACTGTACATAAACTAATCGGACGAAAGTCTGACCAAGACATTGGATTTTTGATCTTAGGAATGAGGATAAGGGATGTACTTGAGATAGCTTTGGACAAAGCAAAACCAGCCATGAAGAGTTGCACGGCCTCCATAATGTTTCCTTCAATGATCTGCCAAGCCGCAGTAAAAAATCTAGCCGTAAAACCATCAGGGCCCCCCGTACTCGTAGAGTCAATCCCCTTTATGATAGAGAGTATTTCTTCTTTGGTTGGATCAGCCATCAACATCCTATTGTCTTCATCATTGATCAAGGAAGAGATACAGTTCAGGAACTCATCATCTTGAGCTGGTAGTGAGCTCATAAATTGATTAGCAAAGTAGTCATTGGCCGAGGCTTGAATGTCTTTGAGCTCTGAGAGCGTAGACCCATCATCCTGCTTGATAGAATGGATTAGCAGTTTCCTCCTCTTACTGTTGACGCATTCGTGAAATATGCCGTATTTCGATCACCCTCCAAATCCCATCTCATTCTAGCTTTTTGACGCCAGAAGGAATCTTTATATGATAGACGTTGCTTCAAGAGAGCTCGGGCCTTATTAAGACCTTCCCTATTGCACACTGAACAGTCTTGTTCATATGTAATCTCAGCTGCAAGGACTCCATCTTCAGCTGCTTTTACTTGCTGAAAGATGTCTTCAAATGTGGCGTGACTCCATTTCGACAAAGCTTTCCTGCAAGCCACCAGTCGGTCCGCCACCCTGACAAGAGCATTAGTATGATCAACAGAGAACCAAGCTTGCTCAACAGTCTTCAGGAACTCCTCATGCGAACTCCAGAAGTCAAGGAACCTGAAAGCTCTTCTTCCGCCCTCACATAAAGATTTAAATTTAATAAAATCGGTGAGTGATCCGATTAATTACGGTTGAAGTGTTCTTCAATCGAGAGAGTAAATAAATCCATCCACCCTTTGTCAAGTAACATACGATCTAACCTGGATCCTTGTTTATCACCCTCCGATTTGATCCAAGTGAATTTGCTTTCCATGAATGGCAATTCGCTAAGCCCTGAAGCCATAATGAAGTCATTAAAATCTGCCATAGACTGTTGATTCGGGCAGAGTCCACCAGTCTTCTCCTCTGTTCTCCGTATGGCGTTGAAATCACCCCTACTACCCATGGAAGAATGTTGCAAGATTGAATATGCTGCAGTCTAGCCCACAACTCCCTCTTACCTTCTTTAGTGTTGTGCCCATGCACTATAGATAACAGGAGCTCAGTAGGGTAGCCATCATTGTAAAGCCTAATAGTAAGCGCTTGGTCGAAAGAATCTACCATATGCATTGAGGAGGTAGCCCTCGTGAAGAGCCATATATTGCCCCGATCATTAGTGAAGGATTGAGTGCAACCCAGTTTAATCTGAAAAGATGTCAATTGTTCCTTCGCCACTTTTGGCTCAATGATTGCCAGGAAATCAATCTTGTTGATTCGAAGTAAATTTTTGATTCTTTTGATGGTCATTTTATTTGCGATCCCGCATACATTCCAAATGAGGAAATTAGACATTAAGGGTTTGCTTTTGTGTACCAGTTGGAGCAGTGGACCCTGAGCGGAGGACCCTGTCTGATGGAGGTGGAGGAGGTTTCTTTTTACGCATCGATGATGGCAGCCGGACCACCGTCTCTTCTTCTTCATCGCCCTGAGTGTTCTTCGCACGAGCGTCTTCTTCTTCTGCAATGTCATCCCAAGTCTGAGACTGACTCAATATCTCTCCCTCTTCGACTTCTGCATGATCACATTTATGAAGTTCATCTCCCTCGGTAAGGTGGGGAGGAGTCGCGTCACCCCTAGGTTCTGGTGGATTAGTAGGAGTGTCGGGAGAGGAGCCATTCCCGTCCTCTCGCTGGGGTGGATCAGGGGGAATGACGGAGGAGGAGTAATAACCTGATCGATAGTGGCTGTATGGGTATTCGGGAGCACTTGAGTGTCAGCTGGTTGACGGTTGCTGTCATGATTTGGAGTTCTTTAATCTTGAGGCTGGGATGGAGAATTAGACAGTATGGGTTCTATAGAATGATTTGATGGCTCCCCAATATCCACCTAAGGGTGAGGAAGAATACGGGTGACCGGAGCTTGACTATCCTTCTGAGTAGCAATTCCTTTCCCTTTGTCTTTCTGCACAGATTTGCATGATTCTAGGGAGTGTCCTTGATGCCGACAAGTAGAGCAATATAAAGGCGAAGACTCATAATCTATGTGTTGCCAAAAACTTCTATTGTGGGGCATATTTATACGAATTTTCTGCTGAAGAGGTTTAGAAGCATCAACCTCAATAAAAACCCTAGCCAAACTTGGCCTGGAGAGGTCTGCCGTAGCTTTTTCAATCTTGAAGGGAGAACCTATCACACCCACTATAGCAAAAAGAGCATCCTTCGCATATAAATGGTGAGGCGGATTGGGAAGATTAATCCAGACAGGCATAATCGATGATTCGTGAACAGGAGAAAAATTCGGATCCCATTTGAAGATTCTCATAGGAGCTCGAGCAATGTACCACGTGTCTTTCGCACGAAGGCGGAGATAGTCAGACTCACAGGAGGGACGAATGAGAATATGTTTAGAGTCGATTAGGCCAGCATTAATGGAACCATCAAAGTAAACTACGTAAGAGCTTTACGGATCTTGTCAATAGGAGGGCGATATTGTGAGAACTTCCCCACCAAGGCATACCGTAGAGGGGTTGCCAAGGCGGATTCCTCCTCCTCAGAGAAGGAGATCGTTGGGGCACCCTTGAAGGATGTAACCGAGCGTGGGGGGATGAGCGGCACAGACGCGGACATCTAACCACCCACTACCTCCGTGAAAGAACGAGAGGTCATGGAAACCTATGGTGCCGAAGAAGAGACAAACAATGAGAGGGGAGCTACCATCCAAGGGGTATGGCAGCCCCTAGAGGGGACGCCGGTGCGGCCAAAGGCCACTCCGGAATCGATCAGAGGAGACGGAGGCGCCCCAGGGTTTCGAGCGCTGATTTGATATATATATATATATATTTTTTTGATATATATATATATATATATATATATTTATATTATATTATATATCTATATATATATATATATTTTTTTATATATTATATTATATACATATATATATATATATATATATATATATATATATATATATATATATATATATATATATATATATATATATATATATATATTATATTATATATATATATATAATTATATATATATATATATATTATATATATATATATATATATCTTAGCCTATATATATATAATATATATATATTTATATATATAGGCTAAGATATATATATATATATATATATATATATATATTTATCTATATATATATATATATATATATATATATATATATATATATATATATATATATATATATATATATATATATATATATATATAGGCTAAGATATAGGCTAAGATTTATAGCCTATATATATATATATATATATATATATATATATATATATATATATATATATATATATATATATATATATAAATAAATATATATATATATATATATATATATAAATAATATATATATATATATATATAAATTATATATATATATAATATATATATATATATATATATATATATATATATATATATATATATATTTATATCACCACCAGAATAAGTCGTTTTAGCGACGCCTAAAGACGTCGCTAAAATGACAATTTTCGTCGCTAAAATATTTAGCGACGAAATTACCGACGTTTTGGGCTGGTCGCGGAAATGCAAGTCGATGATCTTCAAAACGTCGCAAGTACCGACGTTTGCCGACGTATTTATACGTCGGTATATTGCCGATGTCTACCGTCGTGTCGTCGTTGTATTAGCGAGGTATTACCTCGTGTCGCTACGCATCGGTAACTTTACCGACGGATTACCGTCGAGTCGTCGGTGGTTTAGTGACATGTCCAAAGTCGCTAAACGTCGATAAATCCTGGGAATTCCTGGGATGATTACCGACGTGCACCGACATTTACCGACGTTCTCCGACATATAATGACGTCACTAAACGTCGGTACCCTGGATAATATCCCATATTTACCGTCGTTTACCGACGCAAACTTACGTCGGAGGACGTCGGTAAACGTCGCTAAATCTGCAAAAAAATAAAAAAATAAAATACAGAATGTCCATTTCTCCCTGCAGTTTAAAAAGATAACCATTTCTCACTATAGAATAGGATCCAAACAATCACAGAATGTCCATTTCTCACTGTACACAGATTTCAGTCCCTATAACCACGTCTACAACAATCACACAATGTCCAGTTCTCAGAATGTCTATTTCTTACTGTACACAGGTTTCAGTCCCTACAACCAAGTCTACAACAATCACACAACAAGTATCCAAATAACCAATTCTACACCAAATAAGAAAGTCTACAACCAAATAACCAAAGTCTACACACAACCAACAAATAGAATAGGATCCAAACATCCAAATCTACACAACCAACAAATATCCAAGTCACAAACAAAGAATGAAACAAACACAAAGAAACAGTCCTAACTAGGACTACTAGGAATCTGGTGCAGGAGGGGCACCGTCGCGACGAAGGGATAAGAACAACTCATACTCCTCAAGTGAAATCGATACCGACAGAGCAGGTAGTGACGTCGGTGGAGTCGGTGTCGAAGAAGAAGACGGTGGAGGCGGCGGAGTCGACGACGATGAAGGCGCACCCGAAGGACCAGCACGCTCCAACGCTGTAAGTCGCTGGTGGTATGAATCCATGATAGATAACATTCTATCACTACTCGGGACCATCGACTCCTGCGCCAATCCCATCCTCTCGACCATGGTCATATGTCCTGTCTGCAGCTCCGTTATCGTGTGCTCTAACCCTCCAACGGTGCGCTCTGTCCTCTCAGTCGTCTCCCTGAGGTCCATAATGTCGCGGTCGAGTGCATCCAATCATGCTAGCAGCGCAGGATCCTCCGTAGGGTGCTGAGACTGATCCTCGATCCGTCGTAGCAGGTCGTCACGGAGAGACTCCATCATCTGGTGGACTCGGGCAGACTTCTGGGATGGCTGTGGACCATGCACACTAGCAGGAGATGTCCTAGAGCACTGGGTCGCAACTAGGCTGCCATAGGATCCTGTACCGTAGTACGTACCCCTACGGAGTCCACCAGCGGCGGCCATCCACAGCTCGTCCGCCGACGGAGCTTGAGTGGGCTGCGAGGAAGTACCGGCCTCTCCTGCATCAGGTGCACTAGCAGCCGCCCGTTCCCGCAGCCTCTGATACTCGGCCAAGAAAGTACTTATTATTACTAACTTCTAATTTCTAATTAATGTACTTATTATTACTAATTTCTAATTAATGTACTTATTATTTCTAATTTCTAATTAATGTACTTATTATTACTAACTACATGAATATTTATTTGCATCATATTTACTAAGTTATATTAAAATTGACACGAAGTATTAAATTAAGATAACGTATTGTAATACTTACATAAGTCTGCTCGGCCCTCTCGTCAATAAGGTCACCGCCGCGACGATGGGTGGCCAGGAAGACGGTCACCATGTCGGCGTTACCGACCTTCCTTACCTATAATTAAATATATTATCTTAGTAATAATTTATCGGTTTTGTATTAAAATAATATTTCTAAAAGAGAAAGACATACCAGACGACGGAAATGTTCCGTCATCGAAATCGACCCACCGCACCACTTCGAGGCATGTTGCCTAGCCGCCTTGGCCTTCTCCGACTTCTCCTTGTACCTTGGCTCGTCGAATCGAGCCTTCATCGCACTCCACTGATCAGGGGTGATCCAATCTTGGATTGGCTTTCCGGTACGATCACGATCCTTCTGATCATTGATAGAGTCGCGGATCAGCTTGGCAGCGACGGCAGGAAACATCCCCTCGATAAGCTCGGCCCGGTGTGGTGGATAGAAAAACATATCCTAGAAGAGCACAAACCAAATATTTATTAGTTATATATAATATGCAAAAATTATATGATTCATGTTAAAAGCAAATATATTTAAACCTTGAAGCGCACAAACCAGAAGGCCTTCCTCTCGTCCGGAGCATCAGAGTAGTTAATCCAAACACCACCATAATTATGCCTCAGCATGTGGCCTAGACGTCTCTGTACCTCTGGGGGACGATATCTATACAAACATATTATATTCATGAAAAAAGTTAATTTATGATAAAAACAGAAAGAAAAAAATTATAAACCAAAACACATCTTTGTACCGTCGGCCCAGATCTCCGTCCTCCTCTCCTCCGGAGGTGTGCACGCATCATCTGCATAATGTTGGTCGGCCGTCGGCGCCGCCGCCTCGGCCATCGCCGCAGCCTCTGCCATCTGCTCATTCGTCTCCATCATCGTATCAGCAGTAGGAACGCTAGACGGGCGAGCACTCTCAACAGGCCTGGAACTACTCGTCCCAGGAGATATGCCACGTGACGTCGTCCCAGCAGGCCCACCTACTGTCCGATATAGAGGAGTAATCGGCGACGAGGATCCAGAGCCGGTACCAGAATAAGGTACCAAAGGAAAACTCCGTCCTCTAGCAGTACCTGTAGGAAGTACCGGAGGAGAGTGACCTCGTCGTCCCCCTCGGAACGCTCCGCGACGACCTGCCAAACCTGATAACAGCATATGATAATACAACAAATAATAGAGACTAGAAATATGAAAGTACAACAAATAATAGAGACTAGAAATATGAAAGTACAACAAATAATAGAGACTAGAAATATGAAAGTACAACAAAGACAAGATAATAACCAAGACAACATATGATGATACATTCTACAATAAACATCGAAGTCCAGATAATATATTCTAGAAGAAACATCTATGTTCAGATAAGTATATCTCTCTCAATCATCTTGTTCGTCTTTCTCGACCTCATCTTCCTCTTCCTCCTCATCTTCACTTTCATCTTCGCCTTCGTCGGTTTCGTCTTCCTCTTCGGATAATTCTACATCTTCTACATTATGTGTCATGTAATGCGTAACTTCCGTGGAGTCCACATCGACAATATTGGTTACAAGAGGTAGCTCGTCCTCCTGGTAAGCTTTTTCGTCAACATCAAAAGTATCTCTGGCTTTAGTCTTGCATACACCCACCAGTCAGACTTCGTTGCTCCCCGTCTCGGATAAGTTGTGAAGTACACGAGCTGAGCCTGAGTTGCTAGGACAAACGGTTCGTAGCCTTGATATCTACGCTTGTAGTTTATATCCAGAAGACTATGCTTGTCAATTTTCCAACCTTGATTTTCAATCTGATGGCCTTTCTGATCTTATTTGTCTTTCGATCGCAAACAAAAAGGAAAAAGTCAAACATGAGAACGTCAATTTCTTTGACTATCCCATGTGTCAATATCTATTTGTCTTTGGACCCACTCTATTTGGAAACAAAACACTATAATCTGGAATGAGGCGATACAGGTTCTCAACCGAAAAGAGCCCTTGATCCTACCCTCTATTGGGTGAAGAGAAAAGGCAGTGCCGCATGCATCACTCATCACTATTCGGTACTTAAAGAGATAGAAAAAGCCAGTTGATGAGTCAGACCCAAGCTAAGTAGTAGATGGAAATCCAAAGTCTCAATAGGCTCTAGTGGCTGTTTGTTTAAACAAAATTTCTCCCACTGCCGAAAGATTTTTTTTCTTGAAAGCTTTCGTGGGGCCATGTTAATAGTCAAAAATATAACGAATAGACATTTTCTGAAAGCATATGAATGATCCAATATACCATCGACAGAAGCTTCTCCATAATAAGTCTGCTACTTTTCTCTGCCTTTTTCTAAGACTTCGGGTCCCGCCGCTGCACCGTCAAGCTACAAGTGGAAAGAATGAGCCACTGGACTCTTTCAGTCTAGCGTATGCCTTTATTTGATGTCTGTTCTCCTGGCCTTGACACTTGATCAACAAGGCCTGTGTAATTTTTTATTCTAATCTTTATAAGCTATCTTTCTACTCACCTGCCCACTATATGACTACCCTGCCTTGTCATATCCGTATAAATACCCGTCTCGCATCTCCGCGTGGAACCTCTCAGCACAATATACATTGCCTCACTTTCTCGTATTAGCGGAATGGGTCAGCATAATAGCATCGTAAATCTCGCGATCCATTACCTTATCAAGCCAAAGAATAGGTCTCATATCACACATAGCTTTTTTATTCACACTTGAACAACACGATCTTTGTAGGTTCCCTGCCATTATTATATGACAACTCCACAATCTCTCGCAAGATGCCAAAGAAATCATTTCCTGGATCGACGTCTTTGTAGTTCGAAGACTTGATACACAAACAACTATTTTTCGTGGAATCAAGATCCAGGAAGCTGTCTCTGATCGGAGCATTTGTCGACATGAACCGAAAGCCATTGACACAGTAACTTGGCCATATTTTAACAAAAGTAATTGGTCCCTTGGCAAGTGTTCTAATTAATTCAATCTCGGGTGAAATTAGACGATCGACCTGAATATCAAAGAAGCGATAATAAGTTATTTATTGTGCAGTTGCATTAGAAGAGGCCAGTAATTACCGAGCTACTTACATATTCGCTCAACCAAGAAGGAAAATGACGTCTCATTTCTTGTTCTAATGCTTTGTCTGTTAGGTAGGGTCTAACCAGCCTCAACTTATCATTATATGTGCTGGAAAACAACGAAGCAACCACCGATTAGCACAATAATATTAGCTTATACTATTACATTAAGATGACGTAAACTCATCATCCTGAGTTACTTACCCCGCTAGCTTCTCCACTTCATCCTCGTCGCAATTGAATAATACATACAACCGAGCAGCCCTTAGCTCTTCGTCATTCAAATATCTCTTCTTCATTTTCCCCGAAGGCTTTCCGGACGCATTGAATACTTTCAGTATTCCATCATTAAATTCTTCATATCCGTCGTCGTTTCTCGGAGCCCTCGTTCTATTCGTAGCAACATGAGGTTTGAAATATGAGGAGCAAAAATTTGTAATCTCCTCGAGAATATAGGCTTCACAAATAGAACCCTCGACTCGAGCCTTATTTTTTACCTTTCTTTTTAGGTGATTCAAATATCGCTCGAACGGGTACATCCATCGATATTCGACGGGTCCACCAACATGTGCCTCGTAGGGAAGATGAATCGGCAAATGCTCCATAGAGTCGAAGAATCCAGGAGGGAACACCCTCTCTAGCTTGCACAGTGTTACCGTAATGTCCTTCTCTTACTTTTCAAGACGATCAACGAACAATTTCTTAGAACAAAGGTCCGTGAAGAATATGCTAAGCTCCGTCAATGGATCCCAAACTGCCTGCGGTAAAAATTCCTGAAATACAATCGGAATTAACCGCTCCAAGAATACGTGACAATCATAGCTCTTCAAACCTGTCAGTTTGTTCTCCTTGAGGTCGACGCATCTTCTCAAGTTCGAAATATACCCATCTGGAAATTTCAGACCTTGAATCCACCTACAAAGCCTCACTTTATCCTCCTTCTCCAGTGAAAAAATTGCCTTAGGCTGCTTCAACTTCCCATTCCCGTCCTCTATCAAATGCAATGCAGGACATCTAAATATTTCTTCTAAGTCCAATCTAGCCTTTGGATTGTCTTTCGTCTTCCCCTTTACATCCATTACAGTATTAATTATGTTGTCAAACACATTCTTCTCGATATGCATGACATCAAGGTTATGTCTAATCAGATTGGTGCTCCAATATGGAAGATCCTAGAATATACTCCTCTTCATCCAGTTATGAGTGCGACCAAATCCATCACACTTGTAGTCCGTAGTAGGCTGTTCAATAGCTCTTGGTAAATCTTTTACTTCTTTCCATATCGTGTATCCGGGCCACCTTGGCGGGGGATAAGACTTCTCCACAACGCCAGCACGAAAAGCATTCATGTTCCTCCGGTACGGATGATCCTTCGGAAGGAATTGTCGATGACAATCAAAGAAGCACGGTTTGCCTTCATGTTTCAAACGGAAAGCCTTAGTGCTGTCCATGCAATACGGACATGAAAGACGACCATGCATACTCCATACAGATAACATTCCATAGGTCGAAAAGTCGTTGATGGTCCACATAAGTGCTGCCCGCATCCGAAAATTTTGTTTTCTAGATACATCGTACGTGTTGGAACCTACTTCCCACAGCTGATTCAACTCATCAACCAGCGGCTGTAAATACACATCGATGTTCCTTTTCGGATTGTTCGGACCTGGGATAATAACGGTGAAAAACATATACGGAGTCTTCATGCACATCCAAGGCGGTAGATTGTACGGGGTGACGATCACAGGCCAACACGAATACTGGGATCCCGAAAGTCCGAATGGGGTAAAACCGTCGGAGCAGAGACCCAATCTGACATTACGCGGATCAGAAGCAAAATCTGGGTACTCCGATCAAAGTGCTTTCATGCTTCTCCATCAGAAGGGTGATCCAACACTCCTTCGTTATGTCCCCGCTTATGCCAACTTATGTTTTCTGCAGTTTCCTTCACCATAAACAACCGCTGCAACCGCGGCGTCAACGGCAAGTAGTGCATCGAAGAGGTAGGCTTCCTGCCACCGAGAGACTTTCCTCTACCACATGCCTTGTAGCGATCGACACCACAAAATCTGCTGGCGTCTTCATCCTTGTCGTCTTTATAGTACAACATGCACCCGTTGTGACAGGCATCAATTTTTTCGTATCCCATCCAGAGCGATCTAACCATCCTCTTAGACCGGTAGAAGTCTTTAGGCAACAACGCACCCTCAGGCAATATTTCTATAAGCAACTCCATAAGAAGTGTGAGCCCTAGCCCAATTTTCTATTTATATATATATATATATTTATAATATATTTAATTACCCTCCTCTAATATTTTTTTCCCTTTTTGATAATGAATGTAAATAAGTATTGATAGGAGGATAGTAGGCTTCGTAAATAGAAACTCCTTAAGGGTCTTTTGTGCAAAAACTCAATTCAGATACAATTCCCCAAACATCCAGGGCCCCAATTGCTGAATGGTTAATTCAAATTTTCTATTGCTCAAACCAGAGGTTTAAAGACTCTGTATTTGAAACTTCAGCGGCCGATTGAATTTAAATCCCTTGGTTGATTGAAACCGAAATCTAACTCTAGATAGGAGAGAAGAAATTCAATCTTATCCCCCACCATCCATCCCTAGTATAAATCCGAGGGAGCAAGGTAGCCGACCCCTTTACAGCCCTGGAAAACCCTAGCCTCCTGTCGAGCACGAGAGAAACAGAGAATAGGCTGAGGAGCAATCGAGTTTCCCCGACCTCAAGCAGGTAAACCTCTCTCCTTCTAAATATGATGTTCTGTCATTTATAGGGATACAATGTGTGAATGGTGAGGTGCTCGAATTAATGCCTACTAGAACCTAGAGGGTTGGTGGTATCAGAGTAGACAAAGGGGGTATATTGTTGAGAATATATATAGCTTTAGTATATGATTTCTGTTTTGGTAGGATATCGGGTATGAGCAAGGACACCATTGCCATGTCAAACACCCCATCTATGAACTGGATGGACAATATATACACTAGTACACCGCCAGGCAGTAACACAAGTCGATAGGGCTAGGTGCTGTGTGGTGTGGCTCAACTGGTATGAATTGATATGATGGGTACAACGGGGAAGACTTTGTGTGCTAGTTGTGTCAGGAACAGGAAAAGATTTCCTCAACGATTCAGTTCAATTCTGGGATTCAGTCATGTTATTGGATCCAATTATGATTCCTTGTATCATCACATATTGGCCCTCTTGAATCATAGTTTAGGCCTTATTTAAGTACCAGCCATGTGGGATTATAAGGGATGCAATGGATACAGGTAACAAACCTGCATACATTATCCTAGTATCCTGGTAGAGACCCAAATCCCCTTGCCTGCACATTTCTTTGTGTGATCACTCCAAATCCTAGTTCACAGTAGGACTTAATGGAGGGATTTAGTCTAGGAGCCTGACAACATAGGCCCTGCCCAGCATCAATTGATGAAGGCTAGCTTAAGCCTGGGGTGAGTCGAGTGTCGGACTATAATAGGGTGGAGAGGCCAGATAGTTGGCTGTGTGTATGGACATAGTGTATCAGCTGGCACCAGAGCATATTGATGCCAGGTCAGTACAACGGTGCACGAAGTCAAGTACCAATATGTGTAATACACAGGTGGCCACTGTGAATAGGCATGAAGTATATAGGTAGAGGCCTGTGTCAATATCAGTAGGTTCAACAAGGTATGGGTGACCCATGGTATCCTGGAGACAGGACAAAGGTTAGCAATAAGCATGAAGGGGAAGATGTTTAGCAGTACAGTTCATGAAGGAAATAGGAAATATCATTAGTTAGGAATATCCTGTGTATTTCCTAACGTGTGGACACATTATGGGCAGTAGGGAATGTTAAGTAGCAGAGTAGTCCTTGCACTGTAACAGGGTGTGTATCCTAGGATATCAGCCATACTTATAAGGTGCACCAGTCAGAAAGGCCAGTTACAGTCCTATGTTCTCCTCATATGCAGTCCTGTTTAGATTTAAAGGTCAGCCCTAGTCTATTGTATGTTTCAGTCCCACCATGACATTGTATTTTTGGGTTGTACTGTGATTTTGGGTTACAATATCAGTTTGCATTAGGTTGTAGTCATGTATTTCAGTTAAACTAAATACCATTGCAGTGTTCAATTCCAGTGTCCATGCATTGGCAGTTAGCCAGGTGACAGCCAGATTTGTTAGGCAATTAGAGACGGGCAGTATAGAACAGGAGGCATAACACACATGTGGGATGTGAGGATCAAGTATCTAGGTGAGGGAGTATCAGAACAGGGGTAGACTGTATCTTATTTACCAGTCATGTTTCTCAGTTGCTCCAATTTCTGCACATATCGCATGCCTAGTCACATATAGCCATGATATGTAATTTTCCTTAAAATGCAAGGGTAATCTGTAATCACATGATATCTCACCAATAAATTTGCATTTCAGTTGATCTGTATTCTGATAACATCCTTTTCAAATGTCGCCATCATGAGTAAATACTTGATGCAAGAAATGCAAATGATCACTCCTAGGTATCCTGTATCCTCCAATGCTGATTTTAAGCCTTACCAGTCTCTGTACTATAGGTTTAATTCTATTTTGTTGTTCAGAATGTTAAAGATGAACTAGTCGATGCCCACACCCTGAAGGCAGGAACATGAGTTAGAAGTTTTTGAATTGATGTCCATACACACAACCCTATAATACCAGGAAGGTTGAACCAGGGTTCAGCCTCAAATTTGGGGAAAAAAGGAATGCAGTCCAAGTTAGAGTAGAGGATTTGGTTGAACCAGATTATACTTGATACCTGAAGTAACATGGGAGAGTTTCTTAGTTAAGAAACATAACTTTTGCATCAGACTTATCCTAGTGTAATCGAGTGAGAAGGACTCATATAGCAGTAATCGAATCAAAGGGGAGGACTTGTTTGAAATCATGAAGGGAAGTTCACCTGATGTATGTATCAGGCTAAAACTGTTGTACAACCATTTAGAAGCATCCTAATTAGAATAGGTATCCCTACAATACATATTGTCCAGAACACTTAAATGAGGGAGATACCTCATGCTGCCTTACCTACAGATCAGCCTAATGACAAATAGATAGGATTGGCAGTAAATTCTCTAATTACATTCATTAATCAAATTAATTGTAATATAGGTTCTGGAGACTTTGACTTGGCCATTGACAAGTATCTACAGCTCTGGACCACAGGCAAGTATACCTTGCCTTTCTACACAACTTTATTTACATGCACTGTCTATTATTTTATCCAGTTTTCTCATATTGTTGCCATGTATCTTTTCTATCAAGCTGGTATATTTTATCATTGCTTTAGACAGTGTTCACAGTTAGCCTTGTTTCTTATTGCTCGTGCCTTGATTGAGTCGTGCCTCCGTGTCTTGAACCTTGAAGCTAACCTGCGAGTCCACGATAGGGATGAGGGTTAGTAGTTATTGGTCCACACCTGCGAGTCCACACTAGGGACGAGGGTGATGCTAGCCTGCGAGTCCACACTTGGGACGAGGGTTAGTAGTAGATGCTAGCTTGCGAGTCCACACTAGGGACGAGGGTTAGTAGTAGATGTTAGCCTGCGAGTCCACACTAGGGACGAGGGTTAGTGGTATAGGGTTTACGCCTGCGAGTCCACACTAGGGACGAGGGTGATGCTAGCCTGCGAGTCCACACTAGGGACGAGGGTTAGTAGTAGATGTTAGCCTGCGAGTCCACACTAGGGACGAGGGTTAGCAGTATAGGGTTTACGCCTGCGAGTCCACACTAGGGACGAAGGTGATGCTAATCTGCGAGTCCACACTAGGGACGAGGATTAGTAGTAGTTCAAACCTGCGAGTCCACACTAGGGACGAGGGTTTGAGTATTCGTTTCGGTTATCCGTTGACATCTTGACATGAGTTCTCTAGTCCTTGTTCAGCAGTTCATTTTCGTGTAGACAGTGTATAGATTCGTGCTTATTCATTACTCAGTCTTACTTGTTTATTCTGTATTTTTCTCCATGGATAATAAACTGTTAAAAAGGCTCGTTTTTATGTATCTTGCTAGTCCTCTGAGGACCTGATGATCTCTTCAGGTTCGGCGATTACATGGAGTTAGTTAGCAGAGCAGGATGATAGAGGATTGCGATGTATGATACAGGTATTTGTTTGTGTTATTTCTTTATTATCTTCTCGTGCTTTATATTCCATACCATGATATACTCTGCTTATTTATAGGCTCATATCACTCTTAGAGTCTAATCGAACAGTATGCTAATGGGCTGCAGACCATGACCCATACTTGTTCATTCTTGTTTATATGATTCATGTGGATTGAGATATAGTTTAGATTAGATATGATACCATGACCTTGACAGCGTTTATGTACTCGAGATGGGCTAGAGTCCGCTCGATGCGTAGCTGGGCTTGGACACGCTTCGTATCCAAAAAGCGGGTGCGGGTCGTGACAAGAAGGTTGTAATAATCTTGCGACATGCTAAAATTGGACTTGATGCTCAACAATCTTGTAACCACCTCCAACGGTGAATGATCCTCACAACCAGGATATAATGGAGTCCTTGCATTCTCCAGCAACTCCATGAACTGTGCAGCATCGGAGTTCGGTGCCTCCTCAGGTGCATCATGATCATCCGGATCGAAACTAGGCCCGACCGCGTCGAAAACCATGTTCACCAACCTATCGTCGTAAGGAGCGTTGTTGTGGACATCCACATAAGGCTCGTACTCCGATGCTAAAGACACAAGTTCTCCGTGCTCGCTCCATTGATAGTAATTCGGCATGAAACCCTTCGACTATAAATGATACGTGACATCCACTTATGGATGATATTTCAAGTTGCGACATCTCACACACGGACACTTCATTTTGGTACCGTTCATGTACTGAAAGAACGCCTTGGCAAACTGTAGGAACTGGTGTACACCCTCTATGAATTCATCCCACACACCGTACATGTCATCAGGATGACGGTTGTACATCCACGTACGATTCCGCATATTGTAATTCAGCTCTATAATTCTGTAAGATAGATACATCAAGGTAGTGAATGATATGCAAGTGTCAAAGCTTTGAAATAGTAGCTCAACCGAGGGATAGAGTTAATTGGAGGAAGTTACTGGGGAAAGTCAAGGTAGTGAATGATATGCATGTATGTTTCTAATTTAATGCTTAATAAATGATAACTAGAAAGCATACAATCAACATAGGGACAGAACCACATCTAGTCTGATAGTACAGGGAATGAAGGACAATGTGAAGTTAATCCATCTGATGCCAACATTCAAGGCTCTGATACTAAAGTTTTTTGGGTATCAGTCGACTGCTACCATCTAGGGTGCCTAATATATAATGGATTGAAACATAATGAAGTTGGGATAGAGCCAAAACACTACTAAAGCAAGTTAGGACTGAACAACATCTATCCACCGATACCAAGTGTCACCATAACATCTGATACTAGCAATGGCCAAACTCAGAAAGGGATTGTTCATTAGCCTATCCATTAGTTACATAACTGAACTGAAACATAGGTAAAGAATTGACTAATGTCTAAGCTAAGGGTAGGATATGCATCTCTGATACACGAGGGTATCAGTAATGTAAGCAAAACAGAGGGGGTACAGGTTGTGACTCAAGTGAGGATACAGAACATGCATCTACTAGGCTCGGCTGAAACCTATAGCAGGATTGAGCCACTGTACACTTAGTGGGTTGTAGGCTGTGATATCTAGTCGAAATTACATATCAAATCCAACTGACTGCACAAGCTAAACAAGCAAAACAGTAAGCAACAAAGGGCATCACTATGAACCCATAAGCCCACATTCTCTACCAATATCCAACACTCACTCACACAGACACATACACACAATAACTTCCTAATGTCACCAGGACAGATTTCCCTCTCCCTATCTCATATACCCTTATATATATATATATATATATATATATATATATATATATATATATATATATATATATATATATAGTGAGACACATATACTCCCTATTCACCCTCACATCCCTCTCACTATAACCTGCCACTTAGGACACACACAGACATGATAAGGACACTGACACTAACATGGGATATCTCAGACGATCACGTCTCACTGACACATATCTCACTCATGCCCTTCGCTCTTGAGTCATACACACAAGCCTCTATTGACAGGAACTCACTCTCCTATGACACTACCCTAACATCTATGTAGCTCAGTGATACATCCCTAAATCGACTATGTATGCACACACTCATTGCCCTTAACCCACATCTCCTGTACACACATTAACACTACTCAGATACATTCACAAATGGCCAATAGGCACACCAAAATACTCTCAACACATGACACTCAAGACACTTAACACATATACACTGTCAAGTGACAGTTCACTTTAACTAGAATAACTCACAAATTCACTCATTTGACACATGTACACTATAAATGACAGTTCATTCACTGAGCACCACACTCACAACATGGCACCCTCTACTTACTCAAGCACTCAAAACAGTGGTGTACACAGGAAGATAGACCATATTAATTTAAAATAGTAACAATTTTTAGAAGAAGAGAAGGAATAATCAGAGCCAAACAGCCCCCTTCCCCTCTTCATTCACTGTCACTTAATACAACTATACTACAAGAGTGGGGGTTAGGGTTTACCGAGACCGAAGGGGTTGATCGGGAGGGGGGTCACCGGAGGGGAGGAGAACCAGAGGCGAAGGCAGAGGCGGAGGGGAGGGGAAGGAGCGCTTGCGGAGGGGAAGGGGGTCACGGCGCCGGGCTGTAGGCGGAGGGGATGGAAAGGAGCGCCTGCGGAGGGGAAGGGTGGTCACGGCGCCGGGCTGTAGGCGGAAGGGGGCTGGAGATCGGGGAGGGAGTTCGAAAATTTGGGGCTCGAAAATTTGGGGCTCAAAAATTTGGGGCTCGATTGAGTGGAGGGAAAAGAAAACCCGATGCCCTATATTAAAAACTTAGCGACGACAAATAGAAACGTCGCTAAACGTCGCTACTGTAAAAACTATAGCTACGTTTACCGACTATTCTGTGACGTTATCTTTTATGAAATTAAAGCTGGTCGGTAGACATCACAAATAGTGTCGTTTGGCGACGTCTTTTTGAGGACGTCGCTAATATGAAAAATATTGGCGACGTCTTCCTTCAACGTCGCTAATTTCGTCGCTGATTTGACTTATTTTGGTAGTAAAAAAAATAATAATATATATATATATATATATATATAAATATATATATATATATATATATATATATATATATATATATATATATATATATATATATATATATTTATATATATATATATTTTATATATATATATATATATATATATATATATATATATATATATATATATATTTATATATATATATGTTGTTTACCTATATATATACTCCATATATATATATATATATATATATATATATATATATATATATATATATATATATATATATATATATATATGGATAGATAGATACACATAAAAAAAAATATATGGATAGATAGATACACATAAGTATAGATAAGGGTGTGTGTGTGTGTTTTGTGTTTACTGTCACGAAGGGGGAGGGATATAAGTATCATATATATATAGCAACATACATGTATATCATACAAACATGAAAAGGAAATAGAGAGAGGGAAGAATGAGACTGATTATATATAGACTGAAATGTGTATACACTCATATCATCAATTGCCTACTTTCCTCCTTTATTCATGCATTCATTCAGTCATATATAAAGAGGGGTGAAAGAGTGTACATTTGTGTGTGTGTATACAGAGAGTGAAGTGTAACAGTTAAGTAGTGATAATGTAAACTAGTGTGTCAAGTGTCACTGTGTCTTATGAGTGTCAAGGTGAAACTAGTGTCAATGTGAGAAGTGTGACATTGGGTGGTGTGTGTGTGTGTACAGGCAAGAGAGTGATAGGGTGTGTCTTAGTGTATCGGAGAAGTGATGCAATGATTAGTGCAATGTAGTGGGGTGATCTCAAGTTCACAGGCAAATCAAGTTCAGGTTAACATATAACAATCTCAGATTTATCTCAGGAATCTTAGGTTAGTCACATACAACCTAAACACATGGTCAAGACAATGGCTAAGCTGCCAACCAAGCTACTGTTATGGCATGCTGCTATGGTAACAATGTCATACCAAGCCAACCAAGACCAATCCAATTCAACTTCCCTCTTTGCTTCCACGGTCTGCAAACAACTGCTAAGCCAAGCTATGACAGGCCACTCAACATACTCAATCAATTAAACCTCAGTATTCATCTTCTAACCCACATCTGAATTCAATCTCAGGATAGATCAACCTCATCACATATATTCCTCACTCAAAATTGAACCCAAGGCCAAGTCATGACAGCCCGGGCAAGCTAGGCCAAGCCTGCACTACTGCTGCTATAGGCCAGCAAGGCTAAGCAAGCCATGACAAGCCAAGGCAAGGAAATCCATGATTCAATACCTAATATGACTGTTGTAAACTTCCCATATATTGATAAAGAACTAAGGTCTGAACCATATCCTCAATTCTCAACTTCAAATCAACAACTAAAGATGCAAACTCAGGTTTTACAGTTGAAAATAAATCTCAGTTTTAATTCTCAGTCACAGTATATATATATATATATATATATATATATATATATATATATATATATATATATATATATATATATATATACATTTATTCAAAAAATGAAGTATCGAACCAAAACTCAATCCAATACATGACCCAGGTCTTAAACATATAATAACAGTACTATAAAGTATGTATATCATGTATTTACATATTTAAACACACTAAAATATTTAACAAAATCAGATAAACCAATTTTACATGCTCAGTATCGGGAATATGCAGAAACCCGATAATAAAACCCAATCACACATCAAAAACCTGATTAAATATAAATCAAAGTGTGTCAACATGAAGTACATGTGTATACGTGTCACAGAGGTCATCTTGTGTCCAAACAATTGGACACGAGGTGTCCAAACATGTAAAATATAGTATATCAAAAACTGTACAGCAGGCAGCCTTGTGCAGCGTGGACACGGGCTTGTGGACACGACACAGTGTGCCATTGGCCACGTGCTCGTGTCCACCTATTTGCCAGGTATAAGGCTACGTGCTCGTGTTCTGTCTCGTGTCCACGTGAGTCGTGTCGAGTGAACGAGACGCGAATCTCGTATTTGTGGAGTGTAGTACAAAATCGATGCGAGTGGGATTTCTACCAATCCATTCGATTAAATCACCTCAAATTTGATATGTGTCATGTCAGTGCTTGCCCACACCCACACACCAAATTTCAGATGTCGAGGTGTTGTGTCGTGTCCACTAGGACACGCGAGTAGCAGGGCACCGAACACACTGCTCGTACTGCGTGTCCATGTCAATTTTGGACACGGACACGACACAAAAGTATGCTCAGTCCAAGGGGAAATGAAAACACACATATAGATCTACATTTTTGTAAAATTAGTTTTTGAAAACAGTAATAAAAACTTCATTGAGGCATTTCAACAAACACCAAGACCTAGTGAATGATACGTGTCCGACACGAACACCAAACCAATTCAAATTTCTACCAAACTTCACCTACAGCTAGGGGACACCTAGATGGATGCATATATAGAAAGAAATCAGGGTTTAGAGGTTATTTGAAGGGTTTACCTATTAAGTGTCAAACTCAACGAAAAAGCCCTAAAATATGATGTCCTCTTCCTCAAGCAAAGTCCAAATGAGCTCCTCTCCTTGTAAGCTAGCCTCCTTCAACCTTTATTCCAGATTTCAACCAAAATTCAAAAGATTGGCATCAATTTAGAAGAGGAATGGGGAGATTTTATGAAAGGAGAAAGAAATTAGGGTTTCCTATAAGGGGGTGTTCTAAAAGAGGCAAGTGGTCATGAAAAGGGATTATATGTTGGCCCATTCCATGGTCATACCTGATTTTAATAATCGACATGAACTTAAGTCAATACATAAAATATACGAACTGCTGCTAATCATTTCAGGATATGTGAAATCAATATCAATGAGCGTCGTACTGCATCATCAAGCATATAAATCATCAATCTGAAGATTACTTTCAATGGGATCCAGTCCGAGTTATTTTACATTTTATTATGTATTTTATCTTTATTGAGTCTAGGATTTAAATTGTAAGATCGACTAGGTAATACTGGCTTAGGTTAATCTCAGTCCACATTTCTAAAAAGCCTACCTATTTCTATTTCATCTTTACCAAAAGTTCAAAATTATTTTTGCAACAGAATTTGACAAATATTTCGAAATTATCTTAGACAGAACTCAAAATCGAGTTCGGCCCGAGTTCGGTCAGTTTGAATTCAAATGTCTGTTGCCTCCAAATCTGCATGTAACGTACATATACAAAATATTTGCATCAGAATTCTGCCAGAACTCTGTCCGAGTTCGGTCACAGAAAAAACCTATAAATAGGAGAGAGTTTTTTATTTCAAATCACTCATTCATTCTTCATCTTCTCTTCTCTATTCGATAAGTATTTTCATCTGATCAAAAGCTTTCAAATCACACATATACTCCTCTTAGCCAAAAGCCAGTAATATCTACTTCGATCTAGAGTCTTTTGGTGTTCGAGAGTTGTAAAGAGGTTGTTCAAAGTACAACAATTATCTGTATTGTGGAGCCGGTCGTGCGCTCGTCACCAAGCACGGTGTTGTGAAGTTGGTCGTACACTTGTAACCAAGCACGGTGTTGTAAGAGACTGCAAGCTCTCAATTAGCTTGTACCTTAGTGGATTAACATCAAGCAAGAGTACTCGAGACTGGATTAGTCCTCTCCGAGGGATACCAATATACATCGCTGTGTCACTGAGTTTGATCTCTCTATCTCTTGCCGTACATTTATTGTCTCTTATTTATTGCCATAGTTCAAAATTTAAATTGGTGATTATTTTTTGTTGCACACGCACACACTCTATTCACCCCCTCTAGAGGTGCTCAACGGTCCTATAATTGGTATCATAGTAGGTTATATCCTAATATAACAAACCTTAGAGAGTATATATGGCAGTCGTACAATCAATATTCAACAGTGAAGGGCAATCCACAAATAGACCCCCACTATATGATGGTACAAACTATACCTATAGGAAAACACGGATGACTTTCTTCTTAAAGTCTCTTGACTTTGATCTTTGGTCTATAGTGATTGACGGTTATAAGAAATCGGCACCTACAGTGGTTGATGGCCAGCTTGTAGACAAGCCTCATGAAAAATATACAGAAGCTAAAAAAGATAAGGCTAGTCTAGATGCTCGTGCCATCAATGCACTATTCGGGACAATTGACAAAACGGAGTTCAACAGAGTTTCAACCTGTAAAACATCTCACGAGATTTGGAAACTTCTTGAGGTAACTCATGAAGGTACTTCCCAAGTGAAGGAATCCAAAATCAGTAGACTAACACAGGAATATGAATCTTTTAAGATAAAACCCGATGAGTCAATTACACAGATGTTCACACATTTCTTTGATATTTACTAATCCTTTGCAATCTCTTGGTAAGGATTACAGCAATCATGAGAAGATCAGAAAAGTGCTACGGGCTCTAACCAAGAACTGGAACCCGAGTGCAACAGCAATCATTGAAAGAAATGATCTCACCACCATGTCTCTGGAAACACTAATGGGCAAGCTCATGACCTATGAGCTTGATCTGCAAGAGTTTGAAGAAGCAACTCCAAACTAAAAATCTATTGCCTTCAAAGCTTAAGCCAAAAATCAACATGCAATGATTCTGATGAAGAATCATCAAGTGGTGATGAACAAGCCCTACTGGTGAAAAACTTCAGAAAATTCCTAAAGTTTGAGAAATCAAACAGAAGAAAAAGAGATATTCAAGAAAATAATGAGTATGAAACCATATGCTTTGGATGCAAGAAGTCAGGGCACATGAAGAAGGACTGCCCAACTTCAAAGAAAAGCAGTCTATATGACAAATCAAGATCAAACAGAAAAGCAACAACCAGTCAAAAGTATGCTAACACAAGCATCTGGCATAAAAGTGATGCCAGTGATACAGAGAAAGAAGACAGACCCTGCGGAAATGCCAATGCCTATCTTATGGCATTTGATAAAGTATCCTCAAACCCTCTATATGATGATTTTACTTTTGATGAATTAGAAAATGCTTTTAGCGAATTACTTGAAGATCACAGAACTGTGCTTGACAAGTATAATCAATCTTGAAAAGAGATTAAGGCATACACAACCGAGATAGCTAGACTGTCCAATCTTATTGAAGATATTAAAGAGACGTCTACTACCGGTAACACGGAAGAGATAGCCAAAATCAAAGTAAACTATCATGAGGCTATCCTTAAGGTTGACAAGAAAGAAAGAGACTATGTCAAAATACAAGAGATATATGACATAGAGAAGAAGAAGCACTTAGTCATAGAACAAAAACTCTCAGATATGACAGCTAGATATGAAGAGTCTGTTGCGATTTCTAAAAAGTTAGAAATCAAGTTAGGTAAACAGGCAATACCTGTGACACAGCCTAAGTTTAGTCCTAATGCTAAGCATACACCTAAGAGGACTAAAAATTAGAAAGCATGGAAGAAATATGACTATCATCATGCTTTCACTTATAGGTTTTCCAAGAAACCAAACAAGCATGTCAACACAGTTTCAACCACTACTGGTTCTAAACTAACTTGTACTTATTATGGTACACATGGACACATATCACAATATTGCTTGGGAAGGAAACTTGTTGACAATCACACTTTATTCTGGAGACCTAAAACTAATCAAAATGGACCCTTCAGTAAATGGGTACCAAAGGATTCATCTACTTATTTTGTAGGTGCCCTCTCATGCTAAAAGCAAGTAGATCCTTGATAGCGAATGTTCGCGGCACATGACTGGTGATGCATCTTTGTTCACCACGCTATCGATGAAGAAAGAAGGATACGTCTCCTTCGAAAATAATTTGAGAGGTGATATTATTGGTAATGGCACTGTCGGTATTTCTTCTTATCCAGTAATAAAGGATGTTTGTCTAGTAACAGAATTGAAACATAACCTTCTGAGCATAAGACATTTGGCTGATAATGGTTATGGTATCAATTTTGTGAAAGACAAATGTACCATATATGATATGTCATCTAGTGATCCCATATATAAAGGGATTAGAGAAGACAACATTTATGTTTTCTTTTTGGAGAGTACTAATAATGCAGGAAGATGTCTAGTAGCTAATCTAGAAGAAAGCTGGCTATGGCACATGAGACTAGGGCATGCAAATATGGATACTATCTCACGACTAAGCACTAAGAAGTTTGTAAAAGAATCCCTGAGATTCTATTCAAGAGAGATATGGTATGTGCTGATAGTGAAAAGAACAAAGCACATAGGTCGACATTTAAATCCATCAATCTGTAAGTACTTCTAGACCTTTGCAGTTGATTCATATGGATTTATTTGGTCCTAATAGAGTCATTAGTCTTGGCGGAAAGCTCTACGTGTAAAACCCCTAAATTTCTACTATTTTTTTAAAATAAATTTGATAGTTATTTTTTAATTTTTGTTTATTGTACTTCGCATAGTTGCATTGTACGTCGTGCGCGAAATTTTGTTTTTCGTAATTGCTCGACGAGTGCGACTATGTGCGAGCGTACATATTTTTGAAAAATATTTTTTCTATTTTTATAGTTTCAAAATAATATAGGTGATAATTATTTTTAGCTATCGTACCTAAATTTTCAAGTTTGTGATTTTAATTATGAAAAGCCTTTCACTTATACAGATATAATAATAAATAATTTTCCTATAAAATGGTATATTAGAAAAGTATATTTATGTAAATATTATTTGGACATGCATATATATTTCATAATTATTTATTAGTTTATTTTTAAATAATAATGTAATTTTTGAAATTATTATTATTAGTATTTTTGGAAAATATATTTTGAATTTATTGTGGCGATTTAAATCTTGGATTTATTTAAATAGTTAAATTAATATCTATATTTGAAATTTGATTGATTTTAAACTAAAGGATGGAATTTAATTATATTTAAGTTGATTTAGATTTGGATTGAAATTTATTGAATTTGATTTAAAATAAATAGAGAAATTTTCTAAAGGGATTTGCAACTATCATAATCCTTATCTAAATAGTAGCTTCCACCTCATAATTAAGGAGAGGCTCATTATTCTCTGTTCCATTAATTTTCTCCACCTATAAATGTGTTTGTGCATCGTGTCCGTGCACATCAAGCCATATCCATTCACTTCTTCTATTTTTCATCCAAATTGATTAATGTTCTCATTAAAGAAATTCTCTTTTCCTTTCCATCTATTTTCTCTTATCACAAATTCTTACTATTCTTTTACCGATCAACCAAGTCCGTCTATCCTAGTAGTCCTTAAATTTCGAGTACGAAAATTTTCAAAGGTGGGTAGAATTGTAACTCATCTTCCTAAAATTATTATTTTTTAAATTATATCTATGTATTTTAATTTCGTGTTTAAAAGTAATTTTCGTAGAAATTTTGTAAAAGATATTTTGTGATTACTTTTGTTACCAAAAACTAGTTTTAAATTAATGGTTTGAAATAATGTTTCTAAAAAAAATGTTCTCGAATTTTTTATTTGAAATATAAAATATGTTTTTATTATTTTTGGTCTTCTAAAAATTGGTTTTAAAAAAAAATTTAGCGATAAAAGGTTTTTTTGTCTATTTATTTTTAAATAAAGATTTGGATTTATAAAAGTAAGTTTTATAATATTTGATGACGTCGAGTATTATTTTGATATGTTAATCAGTTATTTGATTATATTTGAATTTATTTAAATTATCTTGATGGTTATCAAGTATACTTTAAATTATGTTGATAATTTAAATATTGTTTAAAATACTTACGATGACTAATTGGAGCATTACGATTTGTCTAATCTAGATTTGAAGTATTATTTGATTAAATAATTTATTTATTATTTGATTTAAATTATTTTGATAAATGTTAGATATTATTTTAAAGTTATTATGTTGAGTTTGGTTTGGATTTGGATTCATATGATTTGAATTATTTGATAATATAGAATAATACTTAAAGTTATTATGGTGATCATTTAAAGGATTGCAATCAATTTAATTTATTTTTAAATAATTTATTTGATTTAAATTTATGGGAAGATTTATCCATTAAAAATTCTTATCCTATTGGAATCATATCTAGCATTAATTAGATCGTTTCTTATTTAAACCAATCCTATTCCTATCCAAATTAGTTAGTAAACATAATCATCATTATTGATTTAGATCTAATCCTATCATAATTTGCTAATTGCTAGCCATTATATATATCTATCGAATCTATGAATAAAATCATCTTTCAAACCATCCTTGTCAAAATTTCTCTATTTTTTCGTCATAAATTCAGCCTCAATTTTCAAAGGTTGTAGCAACTTCGAATGACCATAACTCCCAACTCCTGACTCCGTTTGACCTCCAGTTTTTTTTTTTTGGAATCGTATTGAGGTATATTTTCTGAATATAAATTTGATTTTCATAAATTCGAAACTTAATTTTCTAAAAAATTTGTGGAGTGTCAGTTGTCCGAAATCTGACACGTTTTAGTGTTTTTGAGATTCTGGGAGAACCAGGAATCAGAATCACAAACCGTTTGAAGTTTCAGAATACTGACGGAAAAATACACGTCATATATTTTTTCCAAAAAAAATTCCAGAATATTTTATTTTTGGTTTTTATTTTAGAAGTTTGTCACAACGTTTGAATTCATCTTGTGTAGCCCTGTGACTATTCTGTACCCAACGGGATTATCGATTTCACCAGCAAGGACCTCAGGCAAGACAACTTGCCTTTACTATTTAATTTCTTGCTCAATATCATGCATATTTTATTTCTTATAAGTTGTTCTTTCAAAACAGTATGTAGTTGCAAATTATAATATTGTAGTTTTCTTTATGCATTTGGCTTAGAGTTAAGGGACCGCCTTTGTTTGTGCCGCATTCATTGGCCGACACCTGTGTACCACGATGTCACGTGTCTCATATAGATTCGGACTTGCATACCGACCGTACATCGGTGCGTACAGGACGAGCGTTAGGATATAACTACTAATATAGTTGTCTAGAAGACTTAGCGGTTATAGAAATATCATGGTGTGGATTCAGCACGAGTAGTGCATGGGGAGGGTGAAGACATTTATTAGGTGCAGGGGCTTTCACATCTTTACTTTTCTCTAGCTGCCATTTGTGACTCAGCCGAGAGCTAGTGTGCCGTACACTTATTTATTTTTCTCTAGATGCCACTAGTGCCTCGGTTGAAACACAAATGTGCCGTGCATTACCATTGTCTAGCTATCGTTAGTGACTCACCCAAGAGCTAGTGGCCGTGCATTTATTTTTCTCTAGATGCCCCTTAGCTCTCACTCGAGTGCTAATGGGCCGTGCATTTACTTTTCTCTAGACGCCACTAGTGCCTTAGTTGAAATGCTAACGTGCCGTATTTCTAGTCTCGGGAGCCATTGTGTGGAACATTGTCTTCAAGATGCATTCTCATTAAGGACCTTTATTTGTGTAGTCACATATACTTTTTTGTTGAGCTTTATTTATTTAGTCATCGGCATGATATTATGTGTCTTGTTACGTCCCTCTGAGGACCTGGTTATCTCGCCAGGTGTGTGCTTTTGTCTTTCGCAGGTGTTCTAGCTCTAGTCGGGATCATCGCTATTTCTTCGAGGATGATTGCAATTGGATCGTCTTCGCTTCGCTCGCCAAATTTATTTCTTTTTTATGTATTTTTTCTTTACTTGTTGGTAGTAAATTTGTCTCCGCCCAACATATTGTATCAAGATAATTCATTATTATTATATGATATCTTTAATTCAATTATTTTGTTGTGGATGAGATTAGTTATGGTTCTACTGCATTTTACAGCTTATGTATTCATGCAAGGTTTCCATATATTGGAGTGTACTTCGTATGTATACAGCTGACATGTCTTCGTTCCTAGTCCTACGTATTATGGGACTAGGGCGTTACATGTTTTTGTGGTGGCCCATGCAGGTCAAGATAAATTATTTGGTTACTTTACCGTACCTAGCAAGCCTACGAATAGGATTAGAAGTCTAGGATCTCATCCACATACTTAACCTCTTTTCTCGATTCCATATTCGAACTACCGTTCGACTCATCGATTGCATCTTGCTTGATTCCTTCTATCATTATTCTTATCTTCCCTTCGTGCTTGCTAGAGATTGACCCTACTAGTTGGATGTCCCAAAACACCCTTAGCTTAATTCTTTTAAGTTGGGTAGAACACCCCACGACCCGACACACTCTTGACCATTAAGGAGAATATAAATAGTATCATCTAGACTGTAGAGACTAGAGAAATTTAACCCATTTGGTCAACCAAACCTTGGACAATAAAACCGTAGAATGATGGTATAAGAATAAAACTTAGATCCTTATGACTCTTAGACTATTCATTTTTTTTTATTTCATCTACCATCGTGCCTATGTTTTTACTACCTTGATTAATGATGCTAATATAGCCTAGTATTTGTAAGCTAATTCTTTATCAAGCTTGATCAAGGCATAAGCTATTGAGCGGCCGCTCACTAACATATTGTCTAATCAGAACCGGTACATGATGGTCTGATCAACCGAGTGCACTTTGGTTCGCCTTTTTCATATATCAATCTACGTGGATGGGATGTAGTTGAACTTTTTCCTTAGAATACCATCCACAACTGCCTTGGCGATTCTTTTGAAATTTATACGGCCGCCTTTCAACCACGTATTCGTAATCGATAATATCGTCATTGCACTCCTTATTGCTTTCGCCTTCAACCATTTTAGAAGGACAAAGGCGTGTGCTAGAACTTCCTCTAACTTTCCTATAAATTATGACCATCACCACTCAAATGTTGCTATGTCTTCATCCTAAACTCCTCGTCCTCCTTCTCGGCCCTATATTTTCTACCATGACCCTCAATTCGCTTATTTCAAGAGTAAACCTAACTCGCTCTCTTAAATTGTGCCCTTAACCTACTCTCAAAACATATTTTTTTAGGTCTCCCATTTATCCTCTTGATACCATATTACTCCTTGCATGTTATCATGACTAACTTTAACCCTTAAATTTTTAATTGTTGCTTAAAACTCATGACCCTCATTCACTACCCACGACAATACCCGTATTATTTTTCTATGATCTAAATCGCAATTTCTTACGACATGATTTTGTTGAGCCTTATAATTGATTGTTCCCACCGATACCCCCTTGTATCTTTTCACCCTCCTACTAATTCTTAATTTCGAGGACGAAATTCTTTTAAGTTGGGTAGGATGTAAAACCCCTAAATTTTTACTATTTTTTTAAAATAAATTTGATACTTAGTTTTTAATTTTTGTTTATTGTACATTGCGTAGTTGCATTGTACGTCGCGCACGAAATTTTATTTTTCGTAATTGCTCGACGAGTGCGACTATGTGCGAGCGTACATATTTTTAAAAAATATTTTTTCTATTTTTATAGTTTCAAAATAATATAGATAATAATTATTTTTAGCTATCGTACCTAAATTTCCAAGTTTGTGATTTTAATTATGAAAAGCCATTCATTTATACAGATATAATAATAAATAATTTTCCTATAAAATGGTATATTAGAAAAGTATATTTATGTAAATATTATTTGGACATACATATATATTTCATAATTATTTATTATTTTATTTTTAAATAATAATGTAATTTTTAAAATTATTATTATTAGTATTTTTGGAAAATATATTTTGAATTTATTGTGGCGATTTAAATCTTGATTTGATTTTATGGATTTATTTAAATAGTTAAATTAATATCTATATTTGAAATTTGATTGATTTTAAACTAAAGGATGGAATTTAATTAGATTTAAATTGATTTAGATTTGGATTAAAATTTATTGAATTTGATTTAAAATAAATAGAGGAATTATCTAAAGGGATTTGCAACCATCATAATCCTTATCTAAATAGTAGCTTCCACCTCCTATATAAGGAGAGGCTCATTATTCTCGGTTCCATTAATTTTCTCTACCTACAAATGTGTTTGTGTATCGTGTCCGTGCACATCAAGCCATATCCGTTCACTTCTTCTATTTTTCATCCAAATTGATTAATGTTCTCATTAAAGAAATTCTCTTTTCCCTTCCATCTATTTTCTCTTATCACAAATTCTTACTATCCTTTTACAGATCAACCAAGTCCGTCTATCCTAGTAGTTCTTAAATTTCGAGTACGAAAATTTTCAAAGGTGGGTAGAATTGTAACTCATCTTCCTGAAATTATTATTTTTTAATTATATCTATGTATTTTAATTTCGTGTTTAAAAGTAATTTTCGTAGAAATTTTGTAAAAGATATTTTGTGATTACTTTTGTTACCAAAAACTAATTTTAATTTAATGGTTTGAAATAATATTTCTAAAAAAAAATGTTCTCGAATTTTTTATTTGAAATATAAAATATGTTTTTATTATTTTTGGTCTTCTAAAAATTGGTTTTAAAAAAAATTAGCGATAAAAGGTTTTTTTGTCTATTTATTTTTAAATAAAGATTTTGATTTATAAAAGTAAGTTTTATAATATTTGATGACATCGAGTATTATTTTGATATGTTAATCAGTTATTTGATTATATTTGAATTTATTTAAATTATCTTGATGGTTATCAACTATACTTTAAATTATGTTGATAATTTAAATATTGTTTAAAATACTTACGATGACTAATTGGAGCATTACGATTTGTCTAATCTAGATTTGAAATATTATTTGATTAAATGATTTATTTATTATTTGATTTAAATTATTTTGATAAATATTAGATATTGTTTTAAAGTTATTATGTTGAGTTTGATTTGGATTTGGATTCATATGATTTGAATTATTTGATAATATAGAATAATACTTAAAGTTATTATGGTGATCATTTAAAGGATTGCAATTAATTTAATTTGTTTTTAAATAATTTATTTGATTTAAATTTATGGGAAGATTTATCCATTAAAAATTCTTATCCTATTGGAATCATATCTAGCATTAATTAGATAGTTTCTTATTTAAACCAATCTTATTCCTATCCAAATTAGTTGGTAAACATAATCATCCTTATTGATTTAGTTCTAATCCTATCATAATTTGCTAATTGCTAGCCATTATATATATATCTATCGAATCTATGAATAAAATCATCTTTCAAACCATCCTTGTCAAAATTTCTCTCTTTTTTCGTCATAAATTCAGTCTCAATTTTTAAAGGTTGTAGCAACTTCGAATGACCATAACTTCCAACTCCGGACTCCGTTTGACCTCCAGTTTTTTTTTTGTTGGAATCATATTGAGGTATATTTTCTGAATATAAATTTTATTTTAATAAATTCGGAACTTTATTTTCTGGAAAATTTATGGAGTGTCAGTTGTCCAAAATCTGACACGTTTTAGTGTTTTTGAGATTCTAGGAGAACCAGGAATCAGAATCACGAACCGTTTGAAGTTTCGGAATACTGACGAAAAAATACATATCACATATTTTTTCCAAAAAAACTTCTAAAATATTTTATTTTGGTTTTTATTTTAGAAGTTTGTCACATCGTCTGAGTTCATCTTGTGTAGCCCTGTGACTATTCTGTACCCAACGAGATTATCGGTTTCACCAGCAAGAACCTCAGGCAAGACTCTTTGCCTTTACTGTTTAATTTTTTGCTCAATATTATGCATGTTTTATTTCTTATAAGTTGTTCTTTCAAAACAGTATGTAGTTGCAAATTATTATATTGTAGTTTTCTTTATGCATTTGGCTTAGAGTTAAGGGACCGCCTTTGTTTGTACCGCATTCATTGGCCGACACCTATGTACCACGATGTCACGTGTCTCATATAGATTCGGACTTGCGTACCGACCGTACATCAGTGCGTACAGGACGAGCGTTAGGATATAACTGCTAATATAGTTGTCTAGAAGACTTAGCGGTTATAGAAATATCGTGGTATGGATTCAGCACGAGTAGTGCATGGGGAGGGTGAAGACAGTTATTAGGCACAGGGGCTTTCACACCTTTACTTTTCTCTAGCTGCCATTTATGACTCAGCCGAGAGCTAGTGTGTCGTGCACTTATTTATTTTTCTCTAGATGCCACTAGTGCCTTGGTTGAAACACAAATGTGCTGTACATTTACCTTCGTCTAGCTGCCGTTAGTGACTCACCCAAGAGCTAGTGGCCGTATATTTATTTTTCTCTAGATGTTCCTTAGCTCTCATTCGAGTGCTAATGGGCCGTGCATTTATTTTTCTCTAGACGCCACTAGTGCCTTGGTTGAAACGCTAACGTGCCGTATTTCTAGTCTCGGGAGCCCTTGTGTGGAACGTTGTCTTCAAGATGCATTCTTACATAGAATGGTTAAGGACCTTTATTTGTGTAGTCATATATTCTTTTCTGTTGAGCTTTATTTATTCAGTCATCGGCATGATATTATGTCTTGTTACGTCCCTCTGAGGACCTGGTTATCTCGCCAGGTGTGTGCTTTTGTCTTTCGCAGGTGTTCTAGCTCTAGTCGTGATCATCGCTATTTCTTCGAGGATGATTGCAATTGGATCGTCTTCGCTTCGCTCGCCAAATTTATTTCTTTTCTCATGTATTTTTTCTTTACTTGTTGGTAGTGGATTTGTCTCCGGCCAACATATTGTATCAAGACAGTTCATTATCATTATATGATATCTTTTATTCAATTATTTTGTTGTGGATGAGATTAGTTATGGTTCTACTGCATTTTACAGCTTATGTATTCGTACGAGGTTTCCATATATTGGAGTGTACTTCGTATGTATACAGCTGGCATGTCTTCGTTCCTAGTCCTACGTATTATGGGACTGGGCGTTACACTACGATTTTGTAATTGTTGATGATTTCTTTCGCTTTACTTGGGTTTATTTTTTATCAAACAAAAGTGATGCTATTTTTGAATTTCAGATATTTTGCAAAAAGGTACAAAATGAAAAAGGTTTCATGATTACTCGTATCCGGAGTGATCATGGTGGCGAATTCGTAAATTCTGATTTCAAAAAGTTTTGTGATGATAGTGAATATTATCACGAATTTTCTTGTCCTAGAACTCTCCAACAGAATGGTATTGTGGAGCGAAAGAACCATACTCTAAGCGAAATGGCTAGAGTAATGCTGAATCAGCATAATCTTCCTAAGTACTTTTAGGCAGAAGCTGTTAGCACAGCCTGTCATATTTTAAATAGGGTATTAATTCGACCTATCTCGAAGAAAACACCATATGAACTTTGGTTTGAATGATTCCAAATATTTCTTACTTTAAAGTTTTTGGATGTCGCTGTTTTATCCTGAATACCAAGGATAACTTGGGTAAGTTCGACTCTAAAGCAGATGAAGGAATATTTCTCGGATATGCTGCTAAGAGTAAGGGATATAGAATTTTTAATAAAAGATCTATGATTGTTGAAGAATCAATTAACGTTACTTTTGATGAGCTCAATAGTCACAGATCTAGCGACAGTGATGATGAAGATGTACAAGCAAAAACTGAGAAGAGTCATGTGGAAGATCTGATTCAAAAATTTGATTCATTAAAGTTCTTACCAGATCATCCAGAGACACTCATTATAGGTGATGTATCAAAAGGTGTAAGTACACGCTCCTCTCTTAGAGATTCTGAAATAGCAGCAAATGTAGATTTTATTTCTCAAATAGAACCTAAGAATATAGATGATGCTTTTTCTGATGAGTTTTAGATTGATGCCATACAAGAGGAACTAAATCAATATGAGAGAAACCAAGTTTGGGAACTCGTTCCCAAACCTATTGGTCAATCAATAATTGGTACCAAATAGGTGTTCCGAAATAAACTTAGTGAAGATGGACAAGTTCTACGCAACAAAATACGTCTGGTGGCACAAGGTTATAATCAAGAAGAAGGTATTGATTATGAAGAGACATATGCTTATGTTGCTAGACTAGAAGCCGTCCGCATGTTTTGTGCATTTGTATGTTTTAATGATTTTAAATTATTTCAAATGGACGTGAAGAGTGCATTTTTGAACGAATTTTCAAAAGAGGAAGTTTTTGTGAAACAACCCCCTGGTTTTGAAGATTTTCAAAAATCTGATCACATCTTCAAGCTTAAGAAAGCACTCTATGGACTCAAACAGGCACCTCGTGCTTGGTATGAACGCCTAAGTGCCTTCTTACTTGATAATGGTTTTTCAAAAGGAATAGTTGATACAACTTTTTTTATCAAATCTTTAAATGGTGACATTCTTCTTGTGCAAATTTATGTAGATGACATCATATTTGGTTGTACTAATAAAAAAACTTTGTCATAATTTTGCTAAGTGCATGCAGAGTGAATTTGATATGAGTATGATGGGAGAGCTAAACTTCTTTCTAGGACTTCAGATCAAACAACACTCAAAGGAAATATTCATCAGCCAAGCTAAGTACACGATGGACGTACTAAAAAAGTACGACTTCGATAATGTAAATCCAATCGGGACTCCAATGGCTACATCCATAAAGCTTGATTCTGATGAAAGTGGCAAACCTGTCGACCAGCATAAGTATCGAGGTATGGTTGGTAGTTTATTATATTTAACTGCTAGTTGTCCTGATATTATGTTCAGTGTTTGCATCTGTACACGTTACCAGGCAAATCCTAAGGAATCATACCTAAGTGCCGTTAAGCGTATCTTTTGATACCTTAAAGGAACTTCTACAGTCGGCTTGTGGTGTTCTAAAACCAAATCCTTTGACCTGATAGGTTACTCGGATACGAATTTTGTAGGATGTAAAGTAGACCGTAAAAGTACCAGCGGTATGTATCATTTCATAGGAAAGGCCTTAGTCTCTTGGTTTAGCAAGAAGCAAAATTCTATGACATTGTCAACTACTGAGGCTGAGTATATCACTGCAGGACGTTGCTGTGCTCAAATTTTGTGGATGAAGCAAACCTTAGAAGACTATAATCTGCACTATACTAAGATTCCTATTTATTGTGATAACACTAGCACCATTAATCTGACTAAGAATCCTGTTTGTCACTCACGCACAAAACACATTGAGATACGTCATCACTTTTTACGTGATCATCAATAACACGGGGATATCTGCTTAGAGTTCGTTGACACGGATCATCAACTAGCAGACATTTTTATAAAACCACTAGCGGAAGACCGTTTTAACATAATGATGCGAGAGCTCGGTATACTTGAATTTTCAGATTCATAGTGTAGTATGGTAATTAAATTTAATTTTATGACCCGAAACTTTGTAATTTATTTAACGAATATTATTTTTTTGGTACAAGCCTACAAAGGGTCTGTCTGTCACCACAAATACGGTCGAAGCGAAGCGGTATTTAAGAGTTCCCCGATGAAAAACCATTAGCTGGGACAGTATCCCTACAGCTAACCCAAAAATAATAAATGTTATTAAATATATAAGTCAAAAAAGTCATAAAGTTATAGTTTAAACTACCAAAACTGCATTTATTACCTCGAAAATATAAGTAGCCGAACTCGGACCGAACTCTGACCGAGTTCGGGCCGAGTTCAGGCCGAGTTCGGTTGGCGCTGTTCAGCTTCCAGAACCGAACAGCCGGCCATAACCCCTTTATAAACCCTTTTTCTCCTCATCTTTTTCATACAACTATTCGTGAAAAACTTCCTACTTCTCCCAAAACTCCATCCTAGTCATTCCCTTCAAGATTTCTAGGAGATCCAGTGGGCTAGTCAACTTCATTTTCTTCCTCCTCTTTTAAGGTACTTCAATTTTTCTTTTCTTCTTATCTATGGCTCCCAAACGTCAGAAAAGACAGGGTGATCCCTCACAAGCAGGGTCTTCCTCGTCTGACTACGTTCCAACTAGTCTTTTTAGTCCAGCTAAATCATCAGGTTTAGATGACTTTGATTTCGATTTATTTTCTGATAAGGAATTTTTTGACCTATGGTTTGATTCTTTCTCTTGTCGCAAAATATGTGCTGGAGCTTTTGTTAACTTTACTATTTTTCCTGAGTATGCTCCCACTTTTGACCATCTCGGATATCGTGATTTCTTTGAAGTAGCCGAGAATATTTTCGACAATGTTGTCCGTATGTTTTACTACAACTTGCAGGTAAAACCAAACGACAACTTCTATTCTTGCGTTGCTAGGCAAGAATTGGAGTTCAGCGCCACTGACATCAGTGAATATTTTTATGTTCCTGATGTGGGTGAAGCTCTTGTGGATATCCATCATATCCAATTTCCAGAGGATGTCACTCTTAACTATTTCAAAGAACTGATTTGCCATCCATACCCTGTTCCTAGAAGAGTCTTTTCAAGAAATCTTAATCAAAATTTTTATGAACTCCATCGTTTCATTTTTTCTATTCTCCTTCCAAAGAAAAGATCATCTAACGAGATTACTTTCTTAGAGCTGTCTGCTATGTATCATATACATTTTGGCATTCCTTTTTCTATCCCCAAGACCATGATGGCCTGGATGCTGAACTGCAGAAATACAGGACGCAACCTGGTCTATCCTATGTACTTGGCCTCCATCTTTCGCAGGTTTGATATTGATCTTCAAACCCGTGCCTACTCCTCCACTCCCATAGAGCTCACCAGATCTCGTAGATACCCTACTCTACCTCTGCCTTTTGGTGCTCAGCCTGCTCCAGATGCTGATGTTGAGGCTCCTCCTCCTCCTGATGCTGCTCCAGCTCATGCTCCAGTCCCTGCTCCGGGTTTTGACCCAGGATTTTACCAGAGATTTGATGACTTTGTTGCTCTCTCTGTACAACGCCATCAGAGCTATCTCGACTCAGAGTTCCGCTACATCTACTAGGCTCGGGTGTTGCGGAATAGAATTGTTGATCTTTATTGGAGTCTCTTACAGGAACCATCACATCCCGTGACTAGCCTTCATTACCCAGGCTTCCCAGGCCCCAGGTTCGGAGATGTGGCATCTTTCCCATACTTCGATCCTACTGCAGCCTACTTTCCTCCAGATGCTCCTGGCGGTGACGACCCTACTATGTGATGCAGTCTTGAACGGGTGGACAGTGGAGAGGATGTTAGATGATGATCTATGCTATGATGTAGTTTGCATTTTGTTATGTTTAAACTTCTTAATTAGACATATTTAGCACTTTATGATTGTATCTTTTTCTTTTAGTGAGACATTATTGTGCATGATTTATTTCAGTACTGGTTATCTTTTTATGTACTTTGTATTATTTTTGTATCTCTTTAGCTTCACTTTGTCTGTTTGTGTTAAAATTTGTTGGCTTCACACATTACGGGGGAGCCAAAGTCATTTTTATATTGACAAAGGGGGAGAAAGAGTACATACCAAAAATCAAAAATCCAAAAGCAATCCATTACAATTCAACCATGTTTTGTTCAGGTATATTTTATTTGTTCTATTTTTTTAGATATTTTGGTATACACAAAATATACGAACTGCTGCTAATCATTTCAGGATATGTGAAATCAATATCAACGAGCGTCGTACTGTATCATCAAGCATATAAATCATCAATCTAAAGATTACTTTCAATGGGATCTAGTCCGAGTCATTTTATAATTTATTATGTATTTTATCTTTATTTAGTATAGGATTTAAATTGTAAGATCGACTAGGTAATACTGGCTTAGGTTAATCTCAGTACACATTTCTAAAAAGCCTACCTATTCCCATTTCATCATTACCAAAAGTTTAAAATTATTTTTGTAACAGAATTTGACAAATATTTCGAAATTATCCTAGACAGAACTCAAAACCGAGTTCGGCCCGAGTTCGATCAATTTGAATTCAAATGTTCGTTGCCTCCAAATTAGCATGCAACGTACATATGCAAAATATTTGTATCAGAACTCTGCCCGAGTTCGGTCCCAGAAAACACCTATAAATAGGAGAGTTTTTCATTTCAAATCACTCATTCATTCTTCATCTTCTCTTCTCTATTCGATAAGTGTTTTCACCTGATCAAAAGCTTTCAAATCACACCTATACTCCTCTTAGCCAAAAGCCAGTAATATCTACTTCGATCTAGAGTCTTTTGGTGTTCGAGAGTTGTAAAGAGGTCGTTCAAAGTAAAACAATTATCCTTGTTGTGGAGCGGGTCGTGCGCTCGTCACCAAGCACAGTATTGTGAAGTTGGTCGTGCACTTGTCACCAAGCACGGTGTTGTAAGGGACTGCAAGCTCTCAATTAGCTTGTGCCTTAGTGGATTAATATCGAGCAAGAGTACTCGAGAATGGATTAGTCTTCTCAAAGGGATACCAGTATACATCGCTGTGTCACTGAATTTGATCTCTCTATCTCTTGCCTTACATTTACTGTCTCTTATTTACTGCCATAGTTTAAAATTTAAATTGGTAATTATTTTTTGCTGCACACGCACACACTCTATTCACCCCTATCTAGAGGTGCTCAACGGTCCTACATTATATAGGCTGAAATTAGGTCATTAGAGGGCTGTGGTGGCTGTCCAAATGAAGAGCTAGGGTTACGGTTTCACATGAATGGGCTTTGGGCCAAGATCATTAGCTAACTAGCTGAACTCCTTAGCCATAAGTCCAAATGAAAACTCTCCTAATCCTTTCATGAAACTTAGCCACACTCAAGTCAACTGAGACCAACTTAAGTTAGATTAGGGTCCCACACTATTCTACCATGCTATCTAAGTCACCAAAGTCAAAGTCAACTCTAGGTTAGTCTCTTAAGTCACAACTAGTAAAAGTCAAAAATAACAACCATCAATCAAATAATTAACAAATAATTCTAAGAAACCAAAATGACCAAAATACCTCTAGGCCAAAAAATGATAATTAACATCCTAATCACATGGTTAGGCTCTAGGTCAATCAGTCTTTGAGGTTACACTAGCAAAACACTAAAAATCACAAGTCGGTGATTTAAACAGTTTTAAAATGATTAAAAATTACCAAAAAATCATAACATGATTTAAATAACATTATTAAATGATTAAAATTACAAAAGTTCAAAATTACCCTTATTTAGAAAAGTGGTTGTTACAGAATGAAATTCTTTGATATATGCTAATATATTATTTGATAAGTGATAGATACCATAGCTAGCATACACTTTTTTTTTCTTCTTTTCTTGTATTTGAATCATCTAGGGTTCGAGTGCTACCAAGAGTGGTGGGAGAGGGGTCCAGGAGGGGCCATGATCCCCCACCCCAAGCTTAACTTCAATTTAATTTTGCTTTTTATATGTATATAATCTATTATATTAAGGAGCCGGGCCACGCCTCACAAGTTCAGTTTGATCAGCAATTTCAATCAAATGAAAACTTTATTCACTACAAATTAACCTCATAAAATTGTTCATTGGAAGCAACCAATTTACCAATACTAAAGAAGAAGAAAAGGAAATCTATACTAAAGCAACACAACATGGAAATGAGATGTTTTTATGCATGGATTATGAAATTTGTGATGCTTTTGTCAGTGGTGGTGGTGTCCTCTGCAAAGCTTTCTCTGTTTGGTATAAATTATGAGGGTGAGTTAAGAGAACTTGAGAAGTGTATAGTTTCTAAATTGTTATGCTTTTTCTTGTTGTTATGTAACAGTTGTTGTTATGTATCCTTCAATTTATTCTTTTTTGCAATGTCACTGTTTAGATAGGGATTGTGTATATCCTTCAATATATTATTCTTTCATTGTCATTATTATTATTTTGGGATGGTAGATTTAGACATAAGTTACAATCATAGTAAATCTTTTATTTGTACTCAGCCTGTACAAATATCTTACTTTCCTATACTTGTCACTTGTGTGCAAGTTTAGTGAACCAGGGACATGCAGGCAGTACTGAAAGAAGAGGGTTAGGCTTCTCTATCTATTGCTAAGTTATTTGTTGCATGTTCAGTCTCCTTCACCTGAGGGATGAGTTTGGACGGTCAGTCACCAAAGAAAAGATTATGGAGCATTCTCAAGTTAGGTACTATTCTCTAACCATAGAAAGAGAAGAATATTATTATGATAAATTACATTATTTTACTTTATGTTCAAAAGACCACCCATATTTTACCATTTGATGTCTTCTATTGTTAAAAATTTTGACATTATTTTTCTTTCTCTGTGTTTGGGTGTATGATATCTAAGTTTTTCTCTACTCTCTACTTTGGTTGGGATTACTAGTAATTTTTTACTTGCTTTTGCTTTTGGTGGGTTCGAGTTTACTAATACTTGCTTGTTGATACAAATGTCTACTTGGTTGTTGCTTTTGGTGGCCTGTTTGCAGTTTGTTGGATTTTCTTTGATTTGTGATACACAAAGGTTAGGTGTGGCTAATATTGTACTCTTGGACTTATTACTTTTTGTACCTTCGATGCGGCTGATACTATAATCTTGGACATTTTGGTGGCTTGGTTGATTCAACTGATATTAACCCTTTATAATTTCTTGCTATATTTTTGGTGGCTTGATTATGGCTGATACACTATACTACATTTGACACAAGCTAATATTGCTTTTTGTTTTTACTTTTTTATACTATTTTTTTTGCTGACTTTATGGTACTAAACACTTCATGTCAGTAGCTGGCAAATATTTGAGTTATGATGCCTTAAAGTTTAATATAGTTTTAATAATTTATTGTATTAAAAGTCTGTTGCCTTTTCACTGTCTAATTGTTTTATTCTCTCTGTTTTTGAGTTCTTGGACATTTGCTTGTCAATTTTCTGTGGAAAATTATAAATATGGTATTCACATTCAGGTGTTTTGTTCTGTTTGTAAACATCCATCTGTACCCTCTCAATATACTATGGTTTGATCTTATCATTTGCTCTATAAAGAACTTCTATTACAATTCTACACCATATTCATGATTTTAATATCAATTGGTAACTTGTGCTTTTGTTCTCTCAGGAACTACACCGAAAATGAAGGCTCTGATAAGATGCTCTTCGGGTTCAAAAAATTTCCTATATAGTTAGGCAAGGTGCCATGTATTTTTGTTTACTTGTATATGTAGGTTTTTGATATTTAAGATATTGTACAAAAACTAGATATTTTGGTTTATTTGGATATGTGTTGGATGTTTGCGGTATACAAATGCATATTTTTAATATAATTTATGAGTATTATATGTGCTTAATGTTTGTGATGTTCTGGATTATGTTGACATTATATGTGTGTATTCAGTAATTAGCAAATGGAAGCATATAAGATATAATTATAAACAAAATTTTGGTTAAACAAAAAACAGCTTCTCTTGATGGGTTTTTTAGGTCAAGAAATGGCTTTCTTGAAGGTTAATACCCGTCATCTTGGCTAGAGTCAAAAAAAGTTTCCATCTACCATGACGAGTTTTTTAAATATTTTCTTGACGCCAAAAAATGGTCAAGGAAAAGTTTTTAGTTGAAAACCATCAAGAAAAACGAATACAACAACCGTCAAAAAAAATGACAGACTTTTCTTGACTCTGGCCTAGTTGACGGATTCACAACCGTCAAGATAACCATTTCTTGACGGAGAATAACCGTCAAAAAAAGCCATTTCTCTTGTAGTGTCTTTAGGAGAAAGAGAAAATGTGCCAGCTTTTGTTTTGATTTTTTGAAACTAATCATGTTATAAACTTATAAGTTTATTGTTGTTCATCTGTATGTTATTTATGATTATCTTTTCGAATATGATTTTTATTTATTTGATCAATTGTCAACATAGTTACACAAAAGCTTATGATTCATCAGTCCATTCTTGATTAAATAGAAAATCAATTATTGAGCTATTGTTCTTCACGATAAATGAGGCAGGAGTTTTTTTTTTGGTGGGGGAGGGGAGATGGTTTGATCAATTGTTAAAAAATGAGCCGTTCATGATTAATTAGTAGAAAATCTTATGAGTCCATTTGTCTCGGTACCTTAGTAAAAGAAAATGTTATGAAACAGCAACTTAAACACAAATTTGGAAGAACTAGCTTTTTTATTTGACTTGGATACATGTCTGTCTTTCTCCTTGTTATAAATTTGATCTTCTCAAAGAAATTCTTAATAACATGAGTTAGATACCTGATGCATAAGGGCCGAGGGGAAAAGCATATAGATGCATTTTGAACCTCACTTCCACTAAATCAAATCAACTATGATTGTATTCCTAATATATTGAAAGATTCATGCTCATAAAATACATTAAAAAAGATAGGTCAAGTAAAGTTTTAATCCCCTATGCAAAATATAAAAATACCTGATATTTTTCTAATTTCTTTCTCTCTTTCTTTCTTTCTTTTTTGGGCTAGAAAGTCTTACGAGGATAGGAAGAATTTCAAATTTGTGGAGACTTAATGCTAATTAAGTATTTAAAATCCATGTTTTTTTATTTTTTTTATAGTATGCTAATTAAGTGCTTAAAATGTTATTGCCGGGGCACAATTTTTCGATGGAAAACTAAAATTTATAACAATTGTACAAACAATCGTTATTAAGTAACACTTCACAGAAGGTACGTAATAGAAATTTCAACTAGTGCTACACTTCACAGAAGGTGCACAGAACGTAACACTTCACAGAAGGTACGTAAGAGAAATTCTACTAGTGCTACTCTTCACAGAAGGTGCACAAATAGAATTCTGATAATATCAACGCAAACATTTCACCGAAGGTGCGCTAATAGAATCCTAATAATACCAACAAAGAAGGTGACTGGCGAAAGATGGAATAACTCCTGATGGGGTGAATGATCACCGTTGCTCAAAGCTTTATTCGTCCCACACGAATAGCTTCCAGGAACCAGCAAGTTCGTCGGAGAACTTGGAACACTCTGCTCTTCTGACTCCTCAGATGAACTCGAACTCCTGTGCAAAATGCAACGCTGGTACAATACCTCTCTTCTCTCTCACTGCCTCTAAGCACTTGCAAACTTTCTGTCTACTACTTGTGTATATGTTCTAACCTGTGAGAGAGAAGGAGGAGGCCTTATATAAGTCCCAGCAACAACTGCCCGGTTAGCACAATGTTAGGGACGTGGTAGTAACCACCCCGAACATGGAGCAACCGCTCAGAACATGTAAAGACACATTCTGCTGCAAGTTGTGCCACTCATGTAACCAGCATAATTTGTACTTTATGCACACAGCCCCTTTACGCACCCTACGCAACCTACGCACTCCACGTACACTGCGTACGCTGCGTACGCTGCGCACACTGCGCACTCTACGCACGCTGCGCACACTACGCGCACTGGGCTGCATACTGGGCTGCATAACTGGGCTCGCGTAATGGGCCGTGTAATGTGGTCGTGCAAGTGGCTCGCGCAACGAGTGCAACTTAAGCGCACTCTGCGCCTAGCGACGATGCTGACGTGCTAATTGCAAAGTGCGCCAACAAAATGCCACATTACGCCTCATGAGCCCTTGAGCCCGAGTCTGAGCCCGAGCTCGAGCCCAAGCCCGAGACCGAGTCCGAGTCCGAGTCCGAGTCGCTAAGCCCCTACAGGGCTTAGCTCCTATGGAAATAAATTTCCCAAGAGCAAGAAGCATGAATGCTTTAATAGTTGATTTTAGCCTTTTTTTCTATTAGAAAAATAACCCCACATGGCAAACCCATGTGCACCTCCACACCACATGTGCATATCCAATAATAGCAAAGCTAATATATAGAGATACAAACTATTTATTTTTTCGATGTGGGACTAAAGCTTTCTAAAGGAAAAACCAAAAACCCAACAATCCCCCACATATCTCTATATATGGATATAAGTGTTCCCCACAGTAACTGTCCATCATGCATTAGGAGAGATGTCGCTGACGACTTGAATCTTCCCGTATGGGTCAAAAATCAAACTATAATACAAGAATGGACTAAGCCTTGAATTCTGCATCATAGCTGAAATTCTTTCCACTCATATAATGTAGTTACATGTGCTTCTGGCTACACATTAAAGGCCCTGTGCCAACCTGGTTTCAGTGTATAATTTTGGGCATCTACAAGTTTACCCTCAAGAGACGGCCTGATATCTCTGTCCATACACTATAGGTGAGTTCATTTTAAAGAGACATGGCATAAAGTGCTTTGCGCTTCCCTTGCGGTGCTACACCGCTATGACATGGCTTAAAGCCGAGGCCTTACCCCGTACCGGGAACCTCATCGTAGTGTCATACTACTGTAGCATGAGGCAACTGCCTCTTTGTAGTGCCAAACTACCCAGCATGAAGCCTTAGGCTCCCTTGTGGTGTTACGTCGCAACGACATGGCTTGCAAGGCCGAGGCTTTATCCCTAATCGGGTACCTCATCGTGGTGTCGTGCCACTGTAACATGAGGAACTCCTCCTCTTTGTAGTGTTGACTACACCCTCTTTATTTTTAACATACAGCATTAGGCTAACTGTCTATTTGTGGTGCTACGCCGCTGTGACTTAGTGTAAGCCCCCTGAATTTCAGGGCTATTTTAAAATTTTCTAAATAAATTATTTTTGATAAATGTTTTATTATTTAATTGTTTAGATCATTAATGTGCCTTTTCGTAACTTTGACTTCTGGAGCGTCAGGGATGCCAATCTCTGTAAACTCTCTTCATGGGTTTTGAAGTAGGCAAGATTATCTTCCTGTTGATATATCGTGTCCCACTTGAACTCGTTCCCTTGTGCTCTTTTTATATCGCGCAAGTTCGGGTCAACTTAGACCGATTAATCATTCAATAATTATTCCCACTTTTATCTTTGATCGTCGTTTACACGTTGCCGTGGCTTTTAATTTAGGAGCACCAGACCAGTCATTTTTTCAGAACCAACTTCTCATGAATGATCTACTCGAGACGCTCTCCACCCATGACCTTCGTGTCCCACTCAGACACTTTATTTTGTGCTTCATTTTCTTCGCACAACTTCCGGGTCAATTTAGGCCGATTAATTATCTACCGTGAAACCCGATTTAATTTCTGATTTAATTTCGGGACCCGACATCGACCCAACCTAGCCGACCAAAAGTATGGACGTGGCCCACATGAAGCCTACTACCCACATGAAACTTGTGTCCCATTTATTGGAGTCCCCGTATATTATTTATTTACCCATGATTATAAATCCCTATTTTAATTCGAATATTACCCCCGGTTCGATTTTGACCCGACCCGGCTCGACCGAACCCGAACCCAAGCTCCCTGTTGTCCTCTCACGACTGCCCAAATACATCACATAATTTTCCCTATTTTTTTTCCCTATTTTAAATAATTATTTTTCTCTCTCCACTTTACATATATTATATATATATATATATATATATATATATATATATATATATATATATATATATATATATATATATATATATATATATATACATATATATATATATGTATATCTAACTCTCTCACTCACTTTACACATACAGATACACCCCCTCACTCCCCTCACAGCACACAACCCCCCCCCCCCATAATTCAGCCGATCTCTCTCTCTCCCCCTCTCTCAAATATCTCTCTCTCTCTCTCTTCATATATATTACATATATATATGCACTCATAACACTCTCTCTCTCTCACTCACTTTACACCTACACCTACACCCCCTCTTCCTCCCCTGGCCGAGAGCCTCCACAGCTGAGCAACCACCCTCTCCTCCTCCCGAGCTCCTCTCCGACTTCCCCACTCCGCCTCTTCACAACCACACACCAACACCACCATTACCATCATCATCATCTACAATACTACAACCACACACCACCACCTTCACCATCCCCTCCACCACTCCACCGCCGTCGGGCAGCCGGCCCGCCGTGCCCCGGCGATGCTCCGCCGCAGCCGTGCGCTGCAAACAGTAGCAGCGGGCAGCAGCAGTAGCGCTGGCAGCGCCTTCGCGCGCCGTTGCCGGCAGCCGCACGCGCCACCACGGCCGGCAGCCGCCGCCGACGACCCACCCTACCGGCGTATGACCCCCCGGCGATCACCCCCTGGCCGCCGCCTTCCTTCCCGACGAGCCGAATAGGCTATCCGTGCATTTACGTCGAAATCCCGTCGACGCGCGCGTGGGAAAAATTCATAAATTATGTTTCGGGACAGCGACTTCGTGCGTGTTTTTCGGGAGATCCGACCGTTGGATCGGCGAACTCCTTACTCCGTCGCAATCTCGGTATATCCATCTTCACTCCTGTCAATTTTCATCCGTTAATTTCGTCGTTTGATACCTCAAAACTGGCCACCAAGTTGACGTTTTAAATTGAACTGTTTTTGGACAGTTTCGTGATGCCAACTTCGCGGGTTCGTATCTTCGTCGTCGCAGCTCCGTTTTACGCACCGTCAGTTCTGGTGCACATCTGGTATAACCCTCTTCCTGCCTCCTTTAGGTTTCGTTTCATTATAAGCACGTTTGGTTGGTTGAATTCGACGCCAAAGTTGGCCGTCCGAATTCTTTAATTTGCACTTGTTAAATTCCATTTTTGAACTAGGGACTCCGGATTCAATTTTTGACACCACCAGTAGACTCGTGGCATCGTTCTGGCATGTTTTCATATAAAATTTGCTTGATTTGGATAATGTGGGCCCTGACACGCATTTCGGTGCAAAGCGGGTCCCACTTTTCGAGTCAATGGGTCACTTTGAGTTCGGCTCATCGGAATCCCATTCCGGATAAACCGTTGAGTTCGTATCGTCATTCTGGACTCGTTGACATATAATTTGCTAAGTTTTGAAGACGTTTGCTCCGGCACGCATTTCCGTGCAAACCGGATACCAAGTGTCCGCGTCAACATATCATTTTGAGATCGGCACATCGGAATCCTATTTCGGACATACCGTTGGGTTCGTATCATCATTCTGGATTCATGGAAATATAATTTGCTAGGTTTTGTAGACTTCTATCCTGACACATTTTTCGGTGCAAAGTGTGTCCAACGGCAGACATCATTTTGACCCAAAATTACCGTTTTGCCCTTGTATCCAAGTTGGACTTATGGGTAGGCTATCCTAGCTGATTTGACCGTTCTGGGCAAGTTGGTGATATTTATTTTATCATCCGACAACATCTGTAGATTTTGATTATGTATTATCCTTAATTTGTAATTAATTATTTTTCCAAAAATTGTTACTTTCTGTTTTTGAATTTTTATATATATTTTAATTTCTGTAAAAATCTGGGAAAAATTATATTTAAATACTATATTAATTTAGCTAATTTATTATAATTTTTTCGGCATTTAATAAGTACATTTGGTATTTTATAAAAAAATGGGAAAACAGAACTCATTTTCAGTATATTTATGTTTGCTGATTTTTAATAAATATTTATGAAGGTTTATAAATCCCAGAAAAATTAGTATAAATTTCTATAATTAACAAGGATCATTTTGGTAATTTATTTTATATATATTTAAGCTTTTTGTCTATCTCAAAAATTATTGGTACATAGTGTACAGTAGATTTAATTATTGAATAATTACGACTTGTAACTTTTTATGTTGTTTTGTGTTTTAGTCGTATTGGACCTCACCCCGCACTAGTGTAAAGATCCTAGGAAGTTAGTTTGTGTATAGTGGCACTCCACATTAGACTTTTATGCTAGGTCCCCACTTAGTTAGTGTCGAGTTAAGAGTCGTGTCACACCACTAGTGTAATATTGAACATAGCTTAGAACTGAGTTTGTATATCATTATTGACAGGACACCAGGCATTTATATCTTCGTACTAGTATTCTTGCTTTGCTCGAGGCAAGTACATCTACAGACTCATTTACTGTCTTTTAATGCTAGAACATGTATTAATCCTGTTAAAATACTGATCATTGAGGTAGCAAGTTATATCTTCACATGTTGTATTACTTTCAGTACCTGCCATGCTTAGGACAGTTCATATATCTTCACGTGCTTCTTACTGGTTCTCAGTACATGTTTCACTATGCTTTATACTACTCGGAGTATTCACATGTTTCATACTGTTTCCAGTACCGGCTATGCTTATATTACTCCCAGTATCTCCTACATGTCTTTACTGTTCTCGTATCTCTTACATGTTAGAATATGGGTTATGGGGAAACTGACAGTTGAGTACGTGATCACGACCCCCCTCTCCGTATGTATTTACCGAGCAAAAGATTCATTTTATAAGATTTCTGCGCCGTAGGAACTCTCAAAGCAGATTTGTGCGTATGTACATCTATCGCCTTTACACTTGTACGGAAGTACATTTCATTATGTGCCCCCAGCACATTGTACATCTATTGATCGATCACGTACCTGCTACAGTTTTAAATATTACATATACATCTGTCTCTATGATATATGTATCCTTGCCATGATAGATTATGAGATTTACCATGATTCCAGATATGCCATGTTCCCTGTGTTACTATGATATTATGATCCCAGTTGTACCATGAGGCCATGTTTCTAGTATTTCCTGTTTTATAGACTTATCACACCATGTTTCTTGTTGTACATCTCTTTCATTATATGTTCAGTACTTTAGTTGTAGAGGTTGTACTTGCTCCCGTCCTGACAGGATAACGTTGTAGGTTCACTTTTCGAGAAGAAAATGCTATGTGTTACATGTTATGGCACTGATTTTGAGGACCTGGCCTTAGCTCCAGAAGAGGCCCCAGCGGGGAACCTTGCTTCGTTATTTTCATGTGTTTTGAGACTTAGATTTTGGTCTGTACTTATATTTGGATACTGGACTTTGTCTCCAGTTAGATACTTTGGATATGTATTATTAAGTCTGTACTTGTTTACCTTCGCTTATAGATGCTGTGTTGTGATGAACTTTAAATATGATATTAGAACTGTTAGCAGCTTAGACCCTTTATTGTCTATTCTTAGAACAGCTTAATACGCTTTAATCAAGCGTAGGCTGGACATGGCTCGGCCCGGCCCAACAATTTGGGTAACGGGTCGTGACATGTTTTTTTGGCGGCCCATGCAGGTCTCGACTTAAGTTGTTTGGTTACGTTATTGTACCAAGCATGCCTGCAATTAGGATCTAGGACAACTTATTAACACTAGGGATAAACATTTAGAACACCTAGAGGATTACTAGGATTGCAACATAGGAGAACTCATCACAGCATAGGACCGTTAACTGTATTTAGTCTCTTGCTTGAATTCAGTGGGTTACAATTTTGACCAGGATAGTACCCTTGGGATGACCCCTGAGGATCTCACTCTAATCTTATCTAGAAATATATTTCCACTTATTCCCATTTGATCTTTCTTAAATTTGTTGTTGAATTTAATTTCTGATTTTCGTTGTTAACTTTGATCTTGCATCGTGATAAATTTTGTGGATTGAATTATGATATATCCTGATAAGGTAAACGTCTGCTTTATTTATGGAGTTTAGAATTTATCGCAGCCATATTAGCTGGTATGACAAAAACATAGAGCCTGATTTCGGATATATTATCCTATTCATAGAATTTAGATTTTCTCGCAGCCATACCGGTTGGCGTGGCGAGGATTCTAGATAATATGATTTTAGGGAGTATACCTTAGTTATGACTCTATCGTTTATTGCATCTAGGCTTACTGGTGTGGAAAAAATTCTGGCAACATGATTTCAGGAAGACGTATATGGTTATCAGATCATATCTCAGCTTGGTTCACTTCGTTATGACCGATTGAGCAAGAATAAATTCTTATTATCATTCTTCTCCGTCTTGATTAACTCTGTTCTATCTACATCTACAACTAGGATTACAGGTTCTCTAGGACTCTCCAATAGGATTGCTTTCGCGTTATCTTTTGGACATAATTATTTTTGTGTTCCATCTTTCCTATGACTTGACTAAACTCTTCTTCGTTAACCTCTTGGATAATTCTTCCCGTTATGTATCCCGTTGTCTTCGTACCATTCTTGGAGATATTCCGATAAACTTTTTTGTCTTGCTTGACCCTTTAACTTGTTTGGACACTGTTATGGATTGCTTGACCTAGTCTTAGGCCTTGTTACCTTCTATTTGATAGACGACCGAAATAGCCAAACCTTGTTGACTGATCCTGTAGTATAACTATAAATGTATGGTATGATTATGATAAGTACCTTTCCTAGGGATTGTTTAGATTAAGCTTATAGGACAAGTATAAGCGACTGACTGTAGTAGACTTGGAAACCATTAAGAACGATCGTATTGATAGTATGACTCGATGATAAGGTATCTAGAGATGGAGAAATAAGATATTATATTGTTGTGACTATGGATTGAGGATTAGAATCTTGTGCTTAGCAGTTTGAGGATTTAGCATTTGTAAAATTTTGGTTGGTTATCTATAGCTGATTACATGTGACTAGAGGGTAGATCGATATGTGGATTGATATAGAATAAATTAGAATGCGTTATCGTATTGCGTACAAGATCGAAAAGATATCAGTTAAAAGACAAGGAATAAGACAAAAACATATGTACATTGATAATTAATAAATCGGGAGTTTGAAATCGAGGATTTATATTCGGAGGACTTGTTGAGTAAAAGAAGAAGGCTCTACGCCAAGGATAAGAATTGAACGTATGATTTCAAGGAGAAACTGTAGGAAAGAATTGATGATAAATGATGCTAAGGAACTATGGATTAATAGAATATGGATACTTAGGATACGATAAGAAAATCCAGTATTTACAATTGAGGTTGAAAATATGGTTGATGATTAAGCATTTTAGGCTTATAGACAGGTCCAGAGAATGACCTATATTTTAGGGTATACGTTAATGTTCCATGTTAGTATGAAAGATTTTAAAGGATGTATGACATAGTTTTTGATAGAAGGACTTTGTTGAACCTGAACCAAAAAGATTATAAGGAGAAACAGAAGAGATGATTACAAGGATATCAGATTGAGTATCGTAGCCAGAGCAGCTACATGTTATAGTTTGACCGGTTGGATGATTTTTAATTTCGAGGACGAAATTCTTGTAAGGTGGGTAGGATATAAGTCTCCTGAATTTCAGGGCTATTTTAAAATTTTCTAAATAAATTATTTTCGATAAATGTTTTATTATTTAATTGTTTAGATCATTAATGTGCCTTTCCGTAACTTTGACTTCTGGAGCGTCAGGGATGCCAATCTCTGTAAACTCTCTTCATGGATTTTAAAGTAGGCAAGATTATCTTCCTGTTGATATATCGTGTCCCACTTGAACTCGTTCCCTTGTGCTCTTTTTGTATCGCGCAAGTTCGGGTCAACTTAGACCGATTAATCATTCAATAATTATTCCCACTTTTATCTTTGATCGTCGTTTACACGTTGCCGTGGCTTTTAATTTAGGAGCACCAGACCAGTCGTTTTCTCAGAACCAACTTCTCATGAATGATCTACTCGAGACGCTCTCCACCCATGACCTAAATGTCCCACTCAGACACTTCATTTTGTGCTTCATTTTCTTCGCACAACTTCCGGGTCAATTTAGGCCGATTAATTATCTACCGTGAAATCCGATTTAATTTCCGATTTAATTTCGGGACCCGACATCGACCCAACCTAGCCGACCCAAAGTATGGACGTGGCCCACATGAAGCCTACTACCCACATGAAACTTGTGTCCCATTTATTGGAGTCCCCGTATATTATTTATTTACCCATGATTATAAATCCCTATTTTAATTCGAATATTGTCCCCGGTTCGATTTTGACCCGACCCGGCTCGATCGAACCCGAACCCAAGCTCCCTGTTGTCCTCTCACGACTGCCCAAATACATCACATAATTTTCCCTAATTTTTTTCCCTATTTTAAATAATTATTTTTCTCTCTCCACTTTACATATATTCTATATATATATATATATATATATATATATATATATATATATATATATATATATATATATATATATATATATATATATATATATATATATATATTTATTTATATATATATATATATACATATATATATATGTATATCTAACTCTCTCACTCACTTTACACCTACACCTACACCCCCTCACTCCCCTCACAGCACACAACCCCCCCCCCCCCCCCTCCATAATTCAGCCGACCTCTCTCTCTCCCCCTCTCTCAAATATCTCTCTCTCTCTCTCTCTCTTCATATATATTACATATATATATATACACTCATAACACTCTCTCTCTCACTCACTTTACACCTACACCTACACCCCCTCTTCCTCCCCTGGCCGAGAGCCTCCACAGCCGAGCAACCACCCTCTCCTTCTCCCGAGCTCCTCTCCGACTTCCCCACTCCGCCTCTTCACAACCACACACCAACACCACCATTACCATCATCATCATCATCTACAATACTACAACCACACACCACCACCTTCACCATCCCCTCCACCACTACACCGCCGTCGGGCAGCCGCCCCGCCGTGCCCCGGCGATGCTCTGCCGCAGCTGCGCGCTACAAACAGCAGCAGCGGGCAGCAGCAGTAGCGCTGGCAGCGCCTCCGCGCGCCGTTGTCGGCAGCCGCGTGCGCCGCACGCGCCACCACGGCCGGCAGCCGCCGCCGGCGACCCACCCTACCGGCGCGCTACCCCCCGGCGATCACCCCCTGGCCGCCGCCTTCCTCCCCGACGAGCCGAATAGGCTATCCGTGCATTTACGTCGAAATCCCGTCGACGCACGCGTGGGAAAAATTCAGAAATTGTGTTTCGGGACAGCGACTTCGCGCGTGTTTTTCGGGAGATCCGACCGTTGGATCAGCGAACTCCTTACTCCGTCGGAATCTCGGTATATCCATCTTCACTCCTGTCAATTTTCATCCGTTAATTTTGTCGTTTGATACCTCAAAACTGGCCACCAAGTTGACGTTTTAAATTGAACTGTTTTTGGACAGTTTCGTGACGCCAACTTCGCGGGTTCGTATCTTCGTCGTCGCAGCTCCATTTTGCGCGCCGTCAGTTCCGGTGCACAGCTGGTATAACCCTATTCCTGCCTCCTTTAGGTTTCGTTTCATTATAAGCACGTTTGGTTGGTTGAATTCGACGCCAAAGTTGGCCGTCCGAATTCTTTAATTTGCACTTGTTAAATTCCATTTTTGAATCCGGGACTCCGGATTCAATTTCTGACACCACCAGTAGACTTGTGGCGTCGTTCTGGCATATTTTCATATAAAACTTGCTTGATTTGGATAACATGGGCCCTGGCACGTATTTCGGTGCAAAGCGGGTCCCACTTTTCGAGTCAACGGATCACTTTGAGTTCGGCTCATCGGAATCCCATTCCGGATATACCGTTGAGTTCGTATCGTCATTCTGGACTCATTGACATATAATTTGCTGAGTTTTGAAGATGTTTGCTCCGGCACGCATTTCCGTACAAACCGGATACCAAGTGTCCGCGTCAACGTATCATTTTGAGATCGGCACATCGAAATCCTATTTCGGACATACCGTTGGGTTCGTATCATTATTCTGGATTCGTGGACATATAATTTGCTAGGTTTTGTAGACTTCTATTCTGACATGTTTTTCGGTGCAAAGTGTGTCCAACGGCGGACATCATTTTGACCTAAAATTACCGTTTTGCCCCTGTGTCCAAATTGGACTTATGGGTAGGCTATCCTAGCTGATTTGACCGTTCTGGACACGTTGGTGATATTTATTTTATCATCCGACAACATCTGTAGATTTTGATTATGTATTATCCTTAATTTGTAATTAATTATTTTTCCAAAAATTATTACTTTCTGTTTTTGAATTTTTATATATATTTTAATTTCTGTAAAAATCTGGAAAAAATTGTATTTAAATACTATATTAATTTAGCTAATTTATTATTATTTTTTTGGCATTTAATAAGTACTTTTGGTATTTTATAAAAAATGGGAAAATAGAACTCATTTTCAGTATATTTATGTTTGCTGATTTTTAATAAATATTTATGAAGGTTTATAAATCCCAGAAAAATTAGTATAAATTTCTATAATTAACAAGGATCATTTTGGTAATTTATTTTATATATATTTAAGCTTTTTGTCTATCTCAAAAATTATTGGAACATAGTGTACAGTAGATTTAATTATTGAATAATTACGACTTGTAACTTTTTATGTTGTTTTGTGTTTTAGTCGTATTGGACCTCACCCCGCACTAGTGTAAAGATCCTAGGAAGTTAGTTTGTGTATAGTGGCACTCCACATTAGACTTTTATGCTAGGTCCCCACTTAGTTAGTGTCGAGTTAAGAGTCGTGTCACACCACTAGTGTAATATTGAACATAGCTTAGAACTGAGTTTGTATATCATTATTGACAGGACACCAGGCATCTATATCTTCGTACTAGTATTCTTGCTTTGCTCGAGGCAAGTATATCTACAGACTTATTTACTGTCTTTTAATGCTAGAACATGTATTAACCCTGTTAAAATACTGATCATTGAGGTAGCAAGTTATATCTTCACATGTTGTATTACTTTCAGTACCTGCCATGCTTAGGACAGTTCATATATCTTCACGTGCTTCTTACTGGTTCTCAGTACATGTTTCACTATGCTTTATACTACTCGGAGTATTCACATGTTTCATATTGTTTCCAGTACCAGCCATGCTTATATTACTCCCAGTATCTCCCACATGTCTTTACTGTTCTCGTATCTCTTACATGTTAGAATATGGGTTATGGGAAAACTGACAGTTGAGTACGTGATCACGACCCCCCTCTCCGTATGTATTTACCGAGCAAAAGATTTATTTTATATGATTTTTGCGCCGTAGGAACTCTCAAAGTGGATTTGTTCGTATGTACATCTATCGTCTTTACACTTGTACGGAAGTACATTTCATTATGTGCCCCCAGCACATTATACATCTATTGACCGATCACGTACCTGCTACAGTTTTAAACATTACATATACATCTATCTCTATGACATATGTATCCTTGCCATGATAGATTATGAGATTTACCATGATTCCAGATATGTCATGTTCCCTGTGTTACTATGATATTGTGATCCCAGTTGTACCATGAGGCCATGTTTCTAGTATTTCCTGTTTTATAGACTTATCACACCATGTTTCTTGTTGTACATCTCTTTCATTATATGTTTAGTACTTTAGTTGTAGAGGTTGTACTTGCTTCGGTCCTGACAGGATAACGTTGTAGGTTCACTTTTCGAGAAGGAAATGCTATGTGTTACATGTTATGGCACTAATTTTGAGGACCTGGCCTTAGCTCCAGAAGAGGCCCCAGCGGGGAACCTTGCTTAGTTATTTTCATGTGTTTTGAGACTTAGATTTTGGTCTGTACTTATATTTGGATACTGGACTTTGTCTCCAGTTAGATACTTTGGATATGTATTATTAAGTCTGTAGTTGTTTACCTTCGCTTATAGATGCTGTGTTGTGATGAACTTTAAATATGATATTAGAACTGTTAGCAGCTTAGACCCTTTATTGTCTATTCTTAGAACAGCTTACTACGCTTTAATCAAGCGTAGGCTGGACATGGCTCGGCCCGGCCCAACAATTTGGGTAACGGGTCGTGACACTTAGCCTGCTAAGCCGAGGCTTTATCCTATTCCTGGGCAGCACCCCATATATAGGAACCTTATTGTGGAGTCATCCTACTGTAGCATGGAGTTTCACTCCTTGTAGTGCTGCTCTACCGTGCTTCCTGTAAAGCACACCAGGCATTCATTCTGCCTGAGAACTCATTAAGGCAACTAAGCCAACCTTCCCACAGGAACCGTTTTCAGCAGAAAACAATAGTAGACAATAGTGGTTGTAGGTCCGTAGCCTCTCCATGCCTAATAGAACATGTACACATCGTTCCTGATATTCTTCCAGTTAATGGTCCTTCCTTGAACCAAAAGCTAGATGCCTAGTAGATAAATCTTTGAACTAATAGCATAAAACTTTATGGTAGGAATACAATAACTAATATCAGAATGCCTTCAAGCCCATTTTACATGCTGAGTCATCGACCAGCTGGCGCTTGAGGCCCTTGGTGAACGGATCCGCCAGATTTTCCTGACTCCAAACATCAATCACTGCAATTACACCTCTCTTAATAAGATCGTGTGCTGCCCTGTGCTTTAACCGCACAGTCCTCTTCTTTCCGTGGAAAAGGTCATTTGATGCCACCGCTGCAGTCGCCTGGTTGTCGCAGTATATTGGTATTGCCGGTATTTGTGCCCCAACCACTAGAAGATCATACATGAGCTCTCGAAGCCATTCTGCTTCCTCGGCTGCGGTATCAAGTGCAAAGAACTCAGATTCCATAGATGACCGTGAGAGCATAGTCTGCTTCTTCGATTTCCACGATATAGCAGCTCCACCCATTGTGAAAATATATCCACCTGTGGACCTCTCGCTCTCCAAATCTGAGCACCAGCTGGCATCACTGAAGCCTTCTACTACCTGCAGATCTCCGCTGTAGTACAGTGCATATGTCTGAGTGTCACGCCCCAGAACCAGAATACTGGAGATCGAGGGCGAGACAAAGCCAGCTACGTGTATTAGAGTACGCCAGTACCCCAATATACGATAAAAGCTGTCTAGAAGACAAGTGGGAAGACTCTAGCATGCCACTGACGACTCCTATGGTCGAACAAATCCTATCTCAATCCAACAACAACGAGTATCAAGAGTATATCAAATATGAAAGTAAAGAGGCGTCCCAAAATACTATATCATACATGATCATGAAGCTAGTGAATACAAAATGCTACACTAGCAAAGTACCAATATACATGATCACTATATCAGTCTAGATCTAATATAATACATCATGTTGACCGAAGTCTGAGAAAGTCTCAAAATAATAGGGCTAACACATGTCCTAGCTAACACCACCAAAATGAAATGAACCGCAAGTGGTAAGAAGAGGGAACCCACTCGCGAGGAGGAACAACCGCAGATCTAAGCAGGCGGCGGGTCATCCAGAGAAAGGTAGGGAGAATCCTCGGGCTCCAGCGGTAAATCTGGCCAAACAAAACCAGTGGGGTCAGGCCCCAAATAGCAAGTACCACAAGGAAGCTCGAGGTGCACGACAAAACCCAACAATATCACAATAACATAATGACAGAAGAAAATAAATACGGGTCGAGAGTAGTGCGGTACCAATGCACGCATCTCAAGAATATAAATGACTGAATAGAATTACTGAATAATATAGCTATGGAACAGAATAATCCGATGAGCAACATAGGGTTTAGGAACTACTAGGAATCGGAGCTACAACCCTTAAACCAAACAAGGACCGGGGTTACAGATCTTTTTCCTAGCAGAACTTAGCCTCTGGCCACTCACCGACATAAGAGCATATAAGGTAACACTCAATCAAAAGTGCACGGCCAATCATTACCTACGGCTTGCTATCATTAACTAGCTAGGGTTATCACAATCCTAATTACTAGTATGCAAGTTGAGGAACTTCACTACCACCTACGCTGCAGTAACTCGGATGGCCAAGGGGGCGACGACGGTAGAAGAAAAGAAATAAAATCAACCAAACAATCTCAATCAATAGTAGATAAACATCTACTCCAAAAATGAAACATATCAATAGTAGATAAACAACATCTACTCAATAACATATCAATAGTAGATAAACATCTACTCAATCAATAGTGGACAGGGGCCCACGCCAATCGGGGTTATCCCTGCCACTGTGGGGGCCCATAGCGATCCGAGTACGCGGTAGCATGAAGTATCCTCCCCTCCCGATGATCTATATGAGTTTACTAGTCAATTTCCTATAACATTCGTTTTTAATTCTCAAGTCGTGGACACTCAAGAATCGTCCTATAATGACGAGCCATAGGTACAAGTCATTTGCGAGATATCTCTGGCAAATGTTCTTAATACACATTACGCGCGATACAATAGACAATACTCACACTCGATTGTCCATTGCCAAGATGCAAATAGATTAACATTCAACAAGTTAAATCCACGGTGTCAATAAAGAACATGCGATCAAATCTTAATCTAGAATTCAATCGAGAAAATCAGTACATGTGTGCGCTACTACGAGCCACTAAATCGAGCTAGGCATATACAGTAATCTGGAGTGCACCGTAACAGGCCACTATCTATAATCTGGACATAGAACAATACGTGAACATAAGCATGTACCATGTATATAGAGTGTACAATCATTCTTTAACTATCCAAGGTCATCTAATCATGTTAAGAGTCCATTACAATCGAGAAACAATCAAAAACGGACAAAAACGGGCAAAAACGGACAAAAACAGCCTAAAATAGCCTAACCGGATTATCCGGCAGATTATAGCGGATTTCCGGCGGATTTTTCGAAGTGTAACAGCAAGTTTTGTGGTGCAAGTTCGGATTTTTCGACGGATTTCCGCGGATTTCCGACGGATTTTCCGAACCGTCACAGAAAGTTGATTTTTGAACTCAAAACTTGTTTCGGCCATAAAAACTTCGTTTTAAATCGAAATTTGGACTTTCAAAAGTCAAAATTGAATAGAATTGAATTTCCAACAACATAGAAGTATTAGTTTTCACAAATTAAAACATTTGATAGATCAAAACTTCAAAATACTCAAAAATCATATCTAGAAACTCAGATCTACGCAATATTATCGGTCAAAACCAAAAGTGCTATATACTAAAGATGTTAAGAATTTAGAGGAGCATATTATGGAACAATAAAACTAATTTATATGGAAAACAAAATTATAGCATGGTCATGTCACTTTTGAGCAAGATGTACTTGCCTAGGTTTTAGCAACCAAGCCTAATCTTTCACTCCACCACCAAGAGGGGTTCCGAAACCACACTCTAGGCCTCAAGGCCAAGCCTTCCTAAGCTTAAGGAAGAGGGAAGAGAGTGAAGAGGAAATGGTGAAGGAAAGAAAAGAGAGAGGAGAGAGAAACTCATAGGATATATATAGAAGGGGTGAATTAATCTTAGCCGTTGGATCGTGATCCGTGTCAAAATTCTAGATCAATCCTAGCCATTGAAAGAAAACCAATTATCCATTGGATAATAGAATGCATCTACACTATTCACGAAAATATCTAAATACTATTCATCAAAATATCCAAAACACTATTCATGAAAATATCGGAAACACTATTCACGAAAATATCTGAAATCGAAAATATCTAAAATGTGGAAAAATCTGTCCGGGCAACATGCCGTCGGTATACTCCGGTACACCATCGGTATGCCGGCCAAGGAAAATCTATATTTTGGGAAAATTTTAAAGCGTTCCAAAAACCGAGAAAATACGAAATGTAATACAAAATACGTATCCGTATATAAATACCGATACTGTGAGACGAGTCTCACAACTCTCCACAACTTAGAAAAATTTCGTCCTCGGAATTTCCTAAAGCCAATCGAGCAAAAATACACATGCTAAAATGATGTAAAATCATAACACATTAAAAGAAAACATCCCGTGTACAAGTGATATTTGAGATACAGAATTTAAATAAATGCGGAAATAATAAACACATACATATATAATACAAGAAAAGGAGGCATATGGAATAATATACCCCTGAGTCAGTTGAGTAGGGATTCGTCCTCGCTTGCCTACGCTGACTCACAAAGTGGACAAGGGTCAAGTCTCGAAGTAAGTCGGTACCAATGACTTAGTCGAAGACATGACTCTAATCCAGGACGCACCTACGTAGTCGGGATACATGATAGATATCGTATATCACGAGATACGGAGGCAGATGAGTGGTACGAGAAACTCGCTTTCACTCGTCGAATATGTCGAGGCGACCAATGTACTCTAAATGTAGGTAGAATACAAGACCGTCAACAAAACCCAAGAGTAAGATAAACTGAAGGAATGCTCAAAATCTCACCTACAATCTGACCGCCCTTGGCCAACAGCTCCTGCAAGCTCATGTTGAAAGCCTGCCCACGCTTTACGGGTACTCGTGTAGTCTGTTGTTGGCTCGGTCCTGCCTGCTGGGCTTGGGCATACTGTGCTGGACGCTGGTGGTGAAATTGCTGGGACTGCGTCGGAAGCGGGCGCTGAACATAGGATCGTGCTGACTCTGCTGGTCCCCTCTGACCCTCAATCACCAATGGCACTGGGGCAACTGATGAAACCTCTGGACGTCTACGAGGACAAGACCCAACCATATGATCAGATGCCCCGCATCCGAGACACTGACCGTTGGCCTTCCTGTACTGGGCCCTGGTATGCCCTGGCTTTCCACAGTAATCACATCCTGGCAGACCTGACTGTCTGGACTGCTGTACTGACGCCACTGTCGGGGCTGATGATACTGTCTGACGAGGAGGTCGATGATCTGGAGTTCTGACTGCTGGAGCTGGGGCTGAGGACTGAATGGTAATGCCCCTCATAGTCGAGTGTGACCTCTTCTGACCTCCGGTCCTTTCTGCTATCCTCTGACTGGTCATCTCCAAGGATCTGGCTGCTCTCAGTACTGTATCATAGGTGTCATAAAAATGGCCCACCATAAGCTGTTGAAGCTCCAAGTGCAAGCCCTGCTCGAACCTCCGAGCTCTATCACCATCGAAAGCTACCATGTGTGATGCAAATCGACTGAGCCTACTGAACTTTGCCGCATACTGATCCACGGTTCTCGTCTGCTGACGAAGGTTGATGAACTGTTGTTGAAGCTGGAACTTGGCTGAGGTGTGGAAGAACTTCTCCTGGAAGCGCTCCCGAAATGTCTCCCAACTGATAGGCCTAGGAAGACCCATCTCCTGTGCTGCCCACCAGTCGCGGGCAATGTCTGATAACTGCAGCTTCACCACTGCTACCTGGTCCTCAGCTGGAGTCCTAGCTGCCTCCAAAATGGCCTCGGTGTCCTGAAGCCAAGAATCAGCTGATACTGCGTCTTCGGTGCCGAAGAACTAAGCTGGACGCAGGCGACTAAAGTCGGATGCTGAGTTGTGACCACGACGTCCACTCGCCTCCAAAGCTACTGTAACGCCCTGGCAGAGGGTGTTGTTGGTATGGTCCTGGCCCTGCTGCAACTGCTGGTACAACTGAACCACCTGCTGCTGGATCTGAAGCTGATTCTGATGTTGCTGTTGTTGTGCCTCCATCATGCCCCGCATCATCTCGAGTAGGGCATGCTGGTCTACCTGGGCTGGCTGTACTGAAGGGACTGACGGAGCTGGCTGAGCTGACTGAACAGGAACAGACTGAGCTGCCGACGGATGCTGAGATTGTGCGGGATTCTGATTCTGCGGAGGAGGGGTCTGATCATGACCTTCCATCTGAGCTGCCTGAGATGGCGGAGCAACTGAACCTTCGAAAGAAGAAGTAGGCGGTGTGTCCCTGAAAGATAAGGACACGAGGTATCAATAATGGACAGGAATAGAACAAGGATATGTCAATCATGTTTACAGTTCAAGGAAAACGAGAATGCGATAAGCAAAGGGAGATCAAATGAAGACAAATATAGGATTGAGATTTTAACAAGATGAATCCCCCACAAGTCTGAAGACAGACCTGCATGGGCCACCAAAAAACCCTGTCACGCCCCAGAACCAGAATACTGGAGATCGAGGGCGAGACAAAGCCAGCTACGTGTATTAGAGTACGCCAGTACCCCAATATACGATAAAAGCTGTCTAGAAGACAAGTGGGAAGACTCTAGCATACCACTGACGACTCCTATGGTCGAACAAATCCTATCTCAATCCAACAACAACGAGTATCAAGAGTATATCAAATATGAAAGTAAAGAGGCGTCCCAAAATACTATATCATACATGATCATGAAGCTAGTGAATACAAAATGCTACACTAGCAAAGTACCAATATACATGATCACTATATCAGTCTAGATCTAATATAATACATCATGTTGACCGAAGTCTGAGAAAGTCTCAAAATAATAGGGCTAACACATGCCCTAGCTAACACCACCAAAATAAAATGAACCGCAAGTGGTAAGAAGAGGGAACCCACTCGCGAGGAGGAACAACCGCAGATCTAAGCAGGCGGCGGGTCATCCAGAGAAAGGTAGGGAGAATCCTCGGGCTCCAGCGGTAAATCTGGCCAAACAAAACCAGTGGGGTCAGGCCCCAAATAGCAAGTAGCACAAGGAAGCTCGAGGTGCACGACAAAACCCAACAATATCACAATAACATAATGACAGAAGAAAATAAATACGGGTCGAGAGTAGTGCGGTACCAATGTACGCATCTCAAGAATATAAATGACTGAATAGAATTACTGAACAATATAGCTATGGAACAGAATAATCCGATGAGCAACATAGGGTTTAGGAACTACTAGGAATCGGAGCTACAACCCTTAAACCAAACAAGGACCGGGGTTACAGATCTTTTCCCTAGCAGAACTTAGCCTCTGGCCACTCACCGACATAAGAGCATATAAGGTAACACTCAATCAAAAGTGCACGGCCAATCATTACCTACGGCTTGCTATCATTAACTAGCTAGGGTTATCACAATCCTAATTACTAGTATGCAAGTTGAGGAACTTCACTACCACCTACGCTACAGTAACTCGGATGGCCAAGGGGGCGACGACGGTAGAAGAAAAGAAATAAAATCAACCAAACAATCTCAATCAATAGTAGATAAACATCTACTCCAAAAATGAAACATATCAATAGTAGATAAACAACATCTACTCAATAACATATCAATAGTAGATAAACATCTATTCAATCAATAGTGGACAGGGGCCTACGCCAATCGGGGTTATCCCTGCCACTGTGGGGGCCCATAGCGATCCGAGTACGCGGTAGCATGAAGTGTCCTCCCCTCCCGATGATCTATATGAGTTTACTAGTCAATTTCCTATAACATTCGTTTTTAATTCTCAAGTCGTGGACACTCAAGAATCGTCCTATAATGACGAGCCATGGGTACAAGTCATTTGCGAGATATCTCTGGCAAATGTTCTCAATACACATTACGCGCGATACAATAGACAATACTCACACTCGATTGTCCATTGCCAAGATGCAAATAGATTAACATTCAACAAGTTAAATCCACGGTGTCAATAAAGAACATGCGATCAAATCTTAATCTAGAATTCAATCGAGAAAATCAGTACATGTGTGCGCTACTACGAGCCACTAAATCGAGCTAGGCATATACAGTAATCTGGAGTGCACCGTAACAGGCCACTATCTATAATCTGGACATAGAATAATACGTGAACATAAGCATGTACCATGTATATAGAGTGTACAATCATTCTTTAACTATCCAAGGTCATCTAATCATGTTAAGAGTCCATTACAATCGAGAAACAATCAAAAACGGACAAAAACGGGCAAAAACGGACAAAACAGCCTAAAATAGCCTAACCGGATTATCCGGCGGATTATAGCGGATTTCCGGCGGATTTTCCGAAGTGTAACAGCAAGTTTTGTGGTGCAAGTTCGGATTTTCCGACGGATTTCCGCGGATTTCCGACGGATTTTCCGAACCGTCACAGAAAGTTGATTTTTGAACTCAAAACTTGTTTCGGCCATAAAAACTTCGTTTTAAATCGAAATTCGGACTTTCAAAAGTCAAAATTGAATAGAATTGAATTTCCAACAACATAGAAGTATTAGTTTTCACAAATTAAAACATTTGATAGATCAAAACTTCAAAATACTCAAAAATTATATCTAGAAACTCAGATCTACGCAATATTATCGGTCAAAACCAAAAGTGCTATATACTAAAGATGTTAAGAATTTAGAGGAGCATATTATGGAACAGTAAAACTAATTTATATGGAAAACAAAATTATAGCATGGTTATGTCACTTTTGAGCAAGATGTACTTGCCTAGGTTTTAGCAACCAAGCCTAATCTTCCACTCTACCACCAAGAGGGGTTCCGAAACCACACTCTAGGCCTCAAGGCCAAGCCTTCATAAGCTTGAGGAAGAGGGAAGAGAGTGAAGAGGAAATGGTGAAGGAAAGAAAAGAGAGAGGAGAGAGAAACTCATAGGATATATATAGAAGGGGTGAATTAATCTTAGCCGTTGGATCGTGATCCGTGTCAAAATTCTAGATCAATCCTAGCCATTAAAAGAAAACCAATTGTCCATTGGATAATAGAATGCATCTACACTATTCACGAAAATATCTAAATACTATTCATCAAAATATCCAAAACACTATTCATGAAAATATCGAAAACACTATTCACGAAAATATCTGAAATCGAAAATATCTAAAATGTGGAAAAATCTGTCCGGGCGACATGCCGTCGGTATACTCCGGTACACCATCGGTATGCCGGCCAAGGAAAATCTATATTTTGGGAAAATTTTAAAGCGTTCCAAAAACCGAGAAAATACGAAATGCAATACAAAATACGTATCCGTATATAAATACCGATACTGTGAGACGAGTCTCACACTGAGTCTTCTTGAGATATCTCATAACCCGTTTCACAGCCTTCCAGTGTTCAACACCAGGGTTGCTCGTGAAACGACTCAGCATTCCCACGGCGAAAGCTATGTTAGGCCTTGTAGAATTAGTAGCATACAACAAACTCCCAATTACGCTTGCATACTTCAGCTGCCTGATGCTTTCCCCTGAATTAGGCTTCAGATTCACATCACACCTGTACGGCTATCGATCCCTGGAAGATCCCGATACCCATAGCGAGTGATCATTTTCTCAATATAATGAGACTGTGACAGCGCTAGTCCAGTGTCTGTCCGGATGATCTTGATCCCTAAGATCACATCAGCTTCCCCCAAGTCCTTCATACTGAACTTGGTCGAGATAAACCTCTTTGTCTCCGTGACACATCTCATATCCGTACCTAGGATAAGCATGTCATCCACATACAGACAAACGATCACACCTCTTCCATCAGTAAACTTCGTGTAAACACACTTGTCCGTCTCGCTGACCATGTAGCCATTTGACCTTATAACTTTGTCAAATTTCTCATGCCACATCTTGGGAGCCTGTTTAAGACCGTACAAAGATTTCACCAACTTGCAAACTTTGTCTTCAAGATCCTTGACGACAAATTCCTCTGGTTCTTGCATATAAATCTCTTCGGTCAGCTCACCATTTAGGAAAGCCGTTTTCACATCCATTTGATGTATCACAATCTTATGTATTGCTGCGAGAGCAATCAAAATTCTGATGGTGGTCATCCGGGCTACTGGAGCATATGTGTCAAAGTAGTCAATCCCCTGCTTCTGAGAAAACTCCTTGGCTACCAACCTAGCCTTGAACTTGTCAATAGTTCCATCTGCTTTCATCTTCTTCTTGAAGATCCATTTGCATCCGATGGGTTTTTTTCCTTCAGGAAGATCAACCAACACCCAAGTATTATTTGAGGTGATGGAATCAATTTTATTGTCAATCGCCTCCTTCCAGAAAACCGCATCTCTGGTCTTCATTGCCTCATCATAGGTAAGCGGATCTGCTTCCACATGATAGGTGACAAAGTCACTTCCGAAGTCCTTCGGCCTCCTCACACTCTTAGCTGACGGCTCAGCTTGTTCTGGTTCAATCGTTGTTTCAATAACATCTTCTTGGACTACATCTTCATTGAAGACTTTAGTTTGCTACGCACCCTCATTGTTCTCCGGTACATCCGCAAGAATAATATTCTTGTGCCTTACAAATTTGTCTTCAAAATATTCTGCGTCACGAGATTCAATGATATGATTTGACTCAATATCAAGAAATCTCCGAGCATCACTCTTCTCGGCATACCCCAAGAAGATCGTCTTAGTAGTCCTTGTCCGAAGCTTCTGAATCTTCAGATCTGGAAGCTTGACATATGCCAGACACCCCCACACTCGAATGACATTCAAGTTAGGTCTGACATTGAACCAGAGTTCATAAGGAGTAACGTCTGAAGTTGCATGAGGCACTCTATTTAGAATAAAAGTGGCCGTCAATGCAGCTTCACCCCAGTAGCACTTAGGAAGGCCAGCAGTCAACAACATTGAGTTAATCATTTCTGTTAACGTTCTGTTCTTCCTCTCTGCTACTCTGTTTGATTGAGGAGAGTACGGAGCTGTAGTCTCATTGACAATTCTATGTTCTTTGCAGAACAATGCGAATTTATGAGACCTGTACTCCCTACCTCGATCACTTCTTATTCTTTTGAGTTGTTGTCCAGTCTGTCGCTCAGCTTCGGCTCTGAACTCCTTGAACTTCTCAAATTCTTCGTCTTTAGCCTTCAGCAAGTAGACGAACGCATACTTTGAGAAGTCATCGATGAAGGTTATGAAATACTTCATCCCGACCTTTGTAGAGAACTGTTTGTAGTCACAGATATCTGAGTGTACTAACTCCAGAAGATCTGTACTTCGATTAACCCGAGAAAAGGGTTTCCTTGTGATCTTAGTTTGAGCACAAACTTCACATTTCTCTACCTTACCCCCACATTTGGAGATAAGCCCTAGACTAGATATTCTGTTAATTCGTTTACAATGAACATGTCCTAGCCTATTATGCCACAACTCAAGAGTATAAGCAGAAGGAGTGACTTCATTAATTACATTGGACTGATTTACAAGCAGAATTTTGAACATTCCTTCAGTATAAAAAGCATTTCCGAAATATGTTCCCTTGATAGACATCACCATCTGGCCAGCATTGATGTCCATCCTGAGGCCTACATTTGGTCCTCAACATAGATTTCCTGCAAGAGATCTTCCAGGGTGATCTCCAGCTTCTTCCTATGCATGTTTGCATAGAACTTGCTCCACCCAGCGGGGAGCTTTGAGACAATCCCTCCAACAACAAACTTATCGGGGAGGGGCATCGCTTCGTCTTCCAGCTTCTGTCGCAGTTTCAGAAACTCCTTCACCTGCGACAGCATAGACTTTTCGTCCTCAAAAAACCACTTGTGATATTTTTCAACCACAAATATTTTACTGCGGTTCTTGTCTTCTTCGTAGAGTTTTTCTAGAGACTCCCATATGTCTCTAGTGATATTCTTCTTAGAATAGGATTCTGTAAGGGAATCTTTCATAGCATTCAGGATAAGCAGCCTGCAAATACTATTTTTTCTTCTCCATTTTGCTTGCAGTTTAGTAGCCACGGTGATTGCGGCAGCAGACCCAACATCTGGAACAGTACGTTCTTCCTCCAGAAGCACGTGATCTACGTCTTTGAGTTGAAGGGTGAGATAAACCTTCCTCTTCCAGACTTGGTAATGTTCTCCATCAAACTTTTCTAACTTGCAAAAGTCAGAATTGAAGAGTGAAACATTAATATTTTCTATCGTAGCAATAAAGCTTTGAGATTGTTATTGCCGGGGCACAATTTTTTGATAGAAAACTGAAATTTCGTGACAATTGTACAAACAATCGTTATTACGTAACACTTCACAGAAGGTACGTAATAGAAATTTTAACTAGTGCTACACTTCACAGAAGGTGCACAGAACGTAACACTTCACAGAAGGTACGTAAGAGAAATTCTACTAGTGCTACTCTTCACAGAAGATACACAAATAGAATTCTGATAATATCAACGCAAACACTTCACCGAAGGTGCGTTAATAGAATCCTGATAATACCAACAAAGAAGGTGACTGGCGAAAGATGGAATAACTCCTGCTAGGGTGAATGATCACCGTTGCTCAAAGCTTTATTCGCCCCACACGAATAGCTTCCAGGAACCAGCAAGTTCGTCGGAGAACTTGGAACACTCTGCTCTTCTGACTCCTCGGATGAACTCGAACTCTTGTGCAAAATGCAACGCTGGTACAATACCTCTCTTCTCTCTCACTGCCTCTAAGCACTTGTAAACTTTCTGTCTACTACTTGTGTATATGTTCTAACCTGTGAGAGAGAAGGAGGAGGCCTTATATAAGCCCCAGCAACAACTGCCCGGTTAGCACAATGTTAGGGACGTGGTAGTAACCACCCCGAACATGGAGCAACCGCTCAGAACATGTAAAGACACGTTCTGCTGCAAGTTGTGCCACTCACGTAACCAGCGTAATTTGCACTTTACGCACACAGCCCCTTTACGCACCCTACGCACTCTACGCACACTGCGTACGTCTAAGTGCAAAGTGCGCCAACAAAACGTCACATGAGCCCTTGAGTCCGAGTCCGAGCCCGAGCCCGAGTCGCTAAGCTCCTACGGTGCTTAGCTCATATGGAAATAAATTTTCCAAGAGCAAAAAGCATGAATGTTTTAATAGTTGATTTTAGCCTTTTTTCCATTAGAAAATAATCCCACATGGCAAATCCATGTGCACCTCCACATCACATGTACATCTCCAATAATAGCAAAGCTAATATATAGAGATACAAACTATTTGTTTTTTCCGATGTGGGACTAAAGCTTTCTAAAGGAAAAATCAAAAACCCAACATAAAATCCAGGTTAGGGGACAATTTTTTTTTTTTTACAAAGATGTGAATTGCTTAACTTGATTATCAACCTTTTAATTAGTGTTTAAGTACAAATAAAAAGATTAAATTTATATGGGAAACCTCATTTTCAATCTTTGTCCCGTTGCTTAGAAATATAGGAGTGGTCCTGCTGTATCCGCGACTATATTTTATACCATCATAAAAATATAAAATATATGTTGACTTCAAATATATTAAATGGTAATATACTCTGGACTAACAGTGTCATAACAGACCGCATAACCGTCATACCGGTCGTATAGTTTGGAAGAGGCAAAAACACTTCACCTTGTCGGTCTCTGTCCCACGGGGGGCCACAGCCCACACTACCGATGCCTTCCTTTATTTGTCATGTGGCCCCCACCGCCGATACCTCTCCTCTCCAAGAGCCAGCAGTGAGCAAGCAACAATAGAGTACAGTTACTACACTTGCCAGTGACCTCGGACGTAATTATAAATACCTCGCACTTTCCTAACCACAAAAGGAAAAAAAGCATTCACTCGCACAAACACAAAACAGCCACTTCCTCCCCACGTCACTGTCGGAGCCCTCTTTAATCTTGATTTCTGATCCAATCCAATCCCAGCTGGCTTCCCAAGCCCTGCTGGCACAAAACGTGTCTCCCCGCGTCCATTCAAATATAAAACCCACCCGCCCCTCCCTTCCTACTCTACTCAAAACACTCACTCTTCCTCCCCACCCCCCCTCCCCTCTCTCTCTCTCTCTCTCTCTCTCTCTCTCTCTCTCTCTCCAAAATAACATTACCTACACAAAATTAGAATGGACGCTTCCAGCAGCTGCGGCTCCAATCCCACCACGCGCCGCTCGGCGTCGGACGAGGAGGCCTACACGACCGTATCCTGCGCCCCGCCGAAGCGCCGCGCCGGCAGGACCAAGTTCCGCGAGACGAGGCACCCACTCTACAAGGGCGTGCGCCGCCGCAACTCGGACCGCTGGGTCTGCGAGGTCCGGGAGCCGAACAAGAAATCGAGGATTTGGCTCGGCACGTTCCCGACAGCGGAGATGGCAGCGCGCGCCCACGATGTTGCCGCCATTGCTCTACGCGGACGCTCCGCCTGCCTCAACTTCGCAGACTCTGCCTGGCTGCTCCCGGTTCCGGATTCTTCGAGCCCGAGGGACATACAGAAAGCCGCAGCGAAGATCGTGGACATGTTCCCGTCTACGGAGACGATGGCAACGGAGAATGTTGACGATGCTAATTCTGGGAAGAACGAGAAAGCAGTCGCAGAGGAGCGGTCGAGTTCGTCGGTGTCGGGAGGATTCTTTCTCGACGACGGGCTGAATTTGGGGATGGATGGCTACTTCGACATGGCGCAGGGGATGCTGATCGATCTGCCGCCTCCGATGATGATCATGTCCGATGAGGAAGCAGAGAGCTATGATGCAGGCGAGATGTCGCTGTGGAGCTACTCAGATTGAAGCGGCTGCTGGAGAAATTTCGCGTATATAAGTTTAGTTAGTTTTTGGGACATGAATTTTGCGTACGGATTATATTTATGTAAGGTGAATGTATTTTTTGTTGAAATAATTAAGCATTAGAAACAATGCTGTAAGACTGAAACCATTTGTTTTTTTTAACATAACGGTGGTAATGGTACTTATCTGCATGCAATGGACCGTTTGCTTCTTTGTATTTTGACATTCCACTTCTGAGGTTATGCTATGCACAAGAAATTAGCTAAAGCAGAAAACATCACTGCCATTGATATATGTAGATATTTTATCAGGAATTGGTTCATGCACGTGGACAAAGGAAAGTAGGACGGCTTGAGAAAGGATATTTTTAGATACTCGTGGGCCCAAGAAACCGGCCGGTTCGAATAACTTCACGAAATAAATACACTCAAACTCTTATGTTTTATGAGCATTACATAAACTACTTCTAATTTAAAAATATATTAAAAATAATATATAGCTGGCGGTCTGTTCATATGAACTGTGAGACCACGTGGCCTATGGTCACAGATACGATGTTGACATGTGGCCTGTGGTCACAGTACGATGTTGACATGTGGCCTGTGGTCACAGATACGAACAACTTAGCAGCGTCCAATATATTATTATATAGAAATAGAATTTCCTTTTGTTTTATATTTTATTTTTGAAATAAATTATTAGTGTTATTATTTTTATTAAAAATATAAAATATAGACATGGTCAGTACAATTAGTTTGCAAGTCGGAGTCCTTAGTGTAATAAATCGTAAATGTAGCGGTACTTAACATAAATATCTTAACTTCATAAATATCTTAACTTCAGGACGTGTTTGCTGACCTATCTTGAAGAGCATGAAGAAGGTAGGCCGCTTGATTGTAGTTTGGGCCCACCTGGGTCCTACCGGTATCTATCAGTGATAATTTTTCCTTTTTTTTCTAGCAGGTCCCAAACATCAATAATATCATATTTGAAGTTTTATTTGACCAAAATCCTCCTCCACCTTAGCTACTTACGACTGTTTGGAAGGTTATGTATATTTTGGTCATTTGAGTCCTCGTACATATGTAAAATAAAGGAGTACAATATATATATATATATATATATATATATATATATATATATATATATATATATATATATATATATATATATGTGGAAGCGGATCAAAAGTTCTCCTTAGAAAACCCCCTAAAAAACTCCTCACTCTCCGCCGTCCATTTAATGTTAATATTAATGTTGATATTAATGATAATGTTAATAAAGGAGTACACAATTACATATATAAAATAAAGGAGTACACAATATATATATATATATATATATATATATATATATATATATATATATATATATATATTGAAGGGAAGGGTACTTTATTGACTAAAAGGGGAAAACATGATACACATAGTTACACTAGAAACACAGCTCTGACACCGCATTAATATCCACCCATGATGCCAACATCCCACTCTAAGTTGTTAATAATGCCATTGACAGACATTACAACACCTTCAAATACCTGCATATTTCTCTCTCCAATGTGCCATACAGCCGATAGGAGTCTGGTTCTAGCTTCATTGAACACTTCTATCCCAAGCCTTTTTGATTGTTCTACCTTCTCGAATGTGCCAGTAAGCCATTCACTACAACAAAAAGACCTATTAATGACGCTCGACAAGAAGTTTTAATGACGGCTGATACATAAGCGTTATTAAGTTGAAAAATACCTTTTTTCTATGACAGTTTGGGCTAATTCTGGGCTTTTTATAACGTTTATAAAACAAAGCGTTATTAATAGTTTAGAGCGGTGGCAAACTTGTAATATTTGTTAAGTTCATTTTTTGACAAAACCCCGCGCTTCAACATAATTTTTTCTCTCCCTCTGGTTCTGGTCTTCTCCTTCTCCGATCCTTTCTTCTCCCTTCTCTCCCCCAACTCCAAAATCCCATAGATCCAAAACCCTAACTCTAGTTTCTCTTCGGTTAGGGCTTATATTTTGTTTATACTTCGTCGATTTCTCTTCGGTTAGGGCTTATATTTTGTTTACCACTTGGACGAAGCCAGGAAAGAGAGGCTCTCCCTCCTCCGGTCAGAGAAGAAGCTCCACACGGAGAGATCCCGCCTCCTCCGCGATGCCATCTCCAACCTTAGGTCTGCGGACCAGCACCTTCTCCTCCTCGAGAAGAGGCTCACCGAGCTAGAGCTCCAGATCGTGGCCAAGAAGTCCCAGATCGATGCACTCGACGCCAAATACCAAGCCTCCGCCCAAAGATTTAGGTGATAATTTGTTTCCATATATATACACACACACACACACACTTGGCCTTTAGCTATTTTGGGGAATTTGTTGATGTATTCTTGATTGTTGGATTAGGGATTTGAAGTGGGAGAGTAAGATGCGGAGGCGAAGGAGAAGGAGCGGGAGAGGTTCTACGACGCCAAGAGGTACTACTCACCATTTTTCTGGAAAAAATATTTTCATTCCTGGAATTTAGGAGGGTAATGATGATAGCGAAGATATTGTTTCCTCACCATTTTTTAGTAGATTGTATTTTCATCCTTAGAGTATAGATCCATTCAGTCTCTACTATCCACTGGTGGCTGGAGATCTTGTAATTCACTATATATTGAATGACTACCTTGTTATAGTGAGCACAACAACATAATGATGGATTACTGGTATCCCTAGGTTCATCTGTTTGCTATTCATGCAGGGACAAAATAGCTGTTTAGGAGGAAATGTTTTGCTGAATACTGCTGAAAAAAGTAATTCTTGTATGCTTGATCAGCACATCGACAATTACAATAATATACCAAATCTAGAACACACACAAGAAGAAGATATGGATGTCCCAGAGATTGTGGAGGAGATAATTGAGTTGCTATTATTTGGTTTGAAAGATTCGGTATGTATGGTGCGAAACTTTTATAAGATCCCTTAATTTCTACCTCAAGTAAGTCTAATATCCTTTGCTTGCCACTCCACCATAGTTGATTTGCTATATCACCCCTACTGTATAATTTCTGTACTTTTATCCCTGTTATCAGTTATATGCTTTCATGTGCTTGCACTCCTGCCATATGTAACTTTCTATGTTGTTATACTAGGTTAGTGATCATTCTAAACAGAACCCATATGCAGAGTCTAATGAAATTCTTCCCTGGCTGTACATTATTAAATTTGAAGAGCTAGGTGGGTTGAAGATTTTAAGATACCACTCTGTTATGCTTTCCTAATATTACATGATTACTATTATTCACCTGCTTTTAGCCTTTACCTTTTGTGGATATCTGTAAGGAAGGGGAGGAACTTTATGGATCTGCTGTTCCTTCTTTGGTCTATTATAGGACCATCACTTGTACATCCATTAATGGAAATGGTCTTGATCAAAATCCTAAGTTTGCAGGGTATGATGAGCCACCAGGGGGAGGCATAGTTACTGGCAATCTTTAGCTTTTCTTTTGACTCTGTTCTATTCTAATCAAACAATCATCCTCAAAACTCTACAAAAAAAACATGTAGGTAAAAAGAAACATGATAAGATTCCACATGTTTAGGAAGGAGAGCTGTTGGTTGGCTGGCAGTGACAACAAATGAGTGTATAAATAGTTGGCAACCTGTCAGTAAAAAAAGCAACTTATTCAAGCTTGGAGTTGAAGAGAAGCACCTCCCCTCTCCACACTCCTGCTGCATAAAAGGAAAGCTTGATATATAGTATTTTTCAAAGATGCTTAGACCCAAGCCTTTCACTTTTTTTCTGTGCACAGGGAATTCACTGATTACTTGCCTTTGAATCATTAAACTAAGTTTCAATAAACTACAGTTCTAATTCACAGAGGAGCAGTTGGCAGTGGTGGTTAATTTGTGTTAGAGGCAATAAATAAATACTATTTCTTCTTTGGTTGATTTTATGTTCAATATATATATATGTTCAATATGTGTGTATATATATGTCATTGCCTAGTTGGTTAAAGTTTGACTGGTATTGAATGCTTTTTCTGGCCTCTGGTGTGATGCTCATTTGGAAGCTACTCTACTTTTGCTGTCTTAATTTCTACATAGTGTTTGAATGCCAACTTGTTTTTGTTATAACTGTTTAAATTTCTGCAAGTTTGCAACATTGACCCTTATTTCAGCAAAAGTAGCAATACCAAGTAGAGAAGGTTCGATAATGCGAGTATCTGAATGTACTTTTGGCACAAATGATTTTTTTATAAATCTATCCAACATTTTATATATGGGCTACCAATATAAAGTAGGTGTGTGTGAAAATCCTATGTTATCCGTTCTTATTCGACACTTTTTTCCCAGGCCACATAAGAGTAGCCTCGTGTATCCAACTGATGATGATGAAGACGTCGAAGAGGAAGCCGATGTGATCATTCCTGATGGTGTTGAAGAAGTAGAACTTGCTAGGATCGAAGTTGAACAGAAGGAAAGGGACCGCAAGCTACTCTTAGATGACATGAGGTTGCTATCAGTTACTAGTGATCTTTTTGGTGATTTGGGTCAGTGTCCGGAGGCTGATGGCGAATTATGGATGATGACTGGTGGAAAATCAAAACTGGTAGGTTTCTTATTAATCCATCACTGAATCTGAATTTTTTAAATTATGTTTCTTGAATGTGACAGTTTCATTCATTATCAACCATTTGCAAATACAACATGTTCGTCTCAATGTATTCACTGCTAGATCATCGTGCCATTTCTTAATAATTTCTATCATTCTGATTACATTGGTAAAATTTATATGGTTTCACAAGTTCAAAAAAAATGTTTGAATGATCAAAACAATATTGTTTCCAAGTTTTATTGGTCACTTCCTAGTTAAATTTTTACTTGTGAATTAGTGATCAATGAATTTTGAACTTTATAATGTTTAGGTACATGGACTTAAGAAAGAGCTCGGTAATTTACAAATATCAAGAAAAGAAGCATCTTCCACATTGAGGATGGCTCTACACAAAGCTGCACAGTTATGCTTAATGGAGAAAGAAAAGAACAAAAGCCCTTCTTATGCTATGAGGGTTTCTATGAGAATGAGTAAAGTTGTATGGGGAATGCTTATAGATGGTAAACCTTTTGCTGAAATTGAGATAAACGACATGGTGAGCAATTTAACTTTATATTTTTTGAAATACTTTGCTTTTTTAAATTTGATTGCTTATGTGATTCAATTTGGGCTAGGGAAATGCTACTTTGAATATATTCATCAGTACTGTATTAAATTCATTCATACCTTTCATTCATTTTGATGGTAAACACAATGGATTGCATCTTCCAAGTATTAGTTCACCATTGTTTACGTAGACAGAGCTGGCAGCAGCCGGAGATGTTTACTGGAGATTGTCATATCTGGGTTTAGGATCTCACCTATATCAGATCTACTACATTGACGGATCGTCGGTAGCTGCAGGAAGGGTCGGGGTGGATTGGAGTGGCGGAGAACAGTGAGTGGTATTGGTTTCCTGTTTTTGTTGGGCTTCACCGGAGGATTGCTTAATTTTTTTGTAATTTAAGTCACTTGATTAATGATCACTTTTCCAATGTGCTGAAATTTGTGTGGAAACATAAACTTATGACGTAGACTTCTAATTTTTTTTCTTCCATTTATTATTGTTGAGAAATTTAAGATTCATTAGCTAAATAGCATGTAGAGGTGCAGAATTATCCAGTTTTTCTTTTATTAATAATAGGTGGACATATGGTACTTAAAAAGTAGATTATGAACATGGGTTGGACATTAGACTGCTAGAGGTAATTTACTTTGCAAGAAAAGTCCAATGAGCGAGATTGATTTTGTATATTTTTCCCTCTCTACTTCAGGCCAGATTGTTTGAAGTTTATTGTCATTAATATCTTATGGAGCTTTGGTTTCTCATTAGCTTATGGACCTTGATATTCGTAATTATTTTATAGTTGCAGGATCATATTATCTAGTGTCTCTATTTCTTGAAGGGTTGTATTTTCCAGTTATTTTCTTCCTCTTTTCTTGAGTTCTTTTTTTAATTTAGTTTTCTTTTCTTTGCTGGTCGAACTTGTTTCTTAACTGACAGGCTTCCTTACCCGTAGGCCATATCGACGCCAAAGTAAGAAAGTATGTAGCAACTTCCGATGGAGTATGGAACTGACTCACTTTCTGCTACCATTCCTTATAACAGATCAAGCAAAGCTGAGTTTGAAGATGGGTAGAACTTTCAGGAATTGGATGCATTTCAAGCTGTAGCTCGGATACATTCTGTATTTGGATAGCAAAAGAGAGATTTATTCCTATTTTTTTGGGTACATTCTGTATTTGGATATTCAATGTAATGAAGATGTTGATATGTACTCTATTTTGAGAAATGTAATAAAGATGGTGATACATAATGTTAAGTATTTGGAATGTAATATATACTGTGCAGTATAGAGCATTATAAATATGCTAATTTGAATAGTATAAAGTGTTATAAATGTGCTGCATTGAGCCTATACATATTATCTATTCATGACGTTTTAAAATTGTTCTGAATTGTGCACTATATATTAACTATTCATAACGCTTTTATAGAAACTATTCATGACGGTTATTTTATGACGCTTTTAAAAAACATTTATAACACCCGTTTTTATAACGGTTGCTGTGAAAAAAAAAGCATCATGGTTCGTCATTAATGACGCTTTTTAGCCGTCATTAAAAGGGTTTTTTGTTGTAGTGATTATATACTGCCACCAGTAAGTCCATATTTTTGTCTACAATGCCGCCATACCAGTCTTAACACATGATACACGAAGAAAAGGCAATCTCTCGTTTCCCTCTCTCCTCCACAAAGAGCACATTCCTCACTTGGAGTAAAAATGCCAAGTCGAGATAACTTTACCCGTGTAAGTAGTCTATCGTGGATCACCTTGTAAAGGCACAACTTCATCTTCATAGCGCCACTCTTTATCCACATAACCTCTGCCCAGTCGACCTTCGGCCCATGGATTCGCACCAACTCATACACCATCCTAGTAGAGAAGTTGCCATCGGGTGTTCCTTCCCATACCCATTTATTCGCTTGCACCTCCTTGTCGAATGGATTAGCGACAATGTCGATCTCAAACCAGCAACCTACTGGTGTGCTACTGGTCTCCACTCGCCATCTTTTATCAGTACTGACAGAGAATCTAACGAACCGGCTTGATATCTAAATGTTTGCCATCCCAATCAGTCTATCATGCTTTGTTGATTGAGCCATTGGTCCATCCAAAGACTAGTGTTCCTACCATCATGTATTACTCTTTTTAATTTCCATTTCAGTTTAGTTCGCAGTCTAAGGATGTTCTTAAAGGTAACTAAAAATTGTTGTTGATCTCTTACACCCGGAAGTTAGGATTAGCCAAGTATTTGCCTCTTGTCCATCTAGCCCACAATGATTTACTTTATAACAATCGCCATGCCAGTTTGTGAAGTGCAACTTCGCGAAGTGTTTGTAGGGAGCATAAGCCAACCCCACCTTCCTCCTTTGGCCAACTCAATTCCCCCCAGCTTATAGAGTGAAGTCCGCCCCTCCATACAAAATTTGAACATAGTTTCTCAATCTTCAGTATTGTCTTGTCAGGTATATATCGCCTACATCTAGTATGCTGCTATAGCTAGTATTACAGTGCGAACAAGTTCTATTCTTCCACCAAATGACAACAATTGCGATTGCCATCCCTCCAGTCTTGTTTGAACACACTGTGTCAATCCCTAACAATCTACGTCCTGGACATACGTGATCGATATTGGAAGCCCAAGATATCTGACCGGCAACTGAACCTCTATATTTGTAGCATATGCGACCACTTCTCCTTCTCTAGGCAGTCTTTGTTGTAGTATATTTGACTCTTCTCCCTATTTAACTTAAGCCTTGACACTACAGCGAAATCCTCTAGCACTTTGTTCAATGCATATATGCTCCTCTCCGATGGTTCTAAGAATACTAATAAATCATCTACGTATATTAAGTGGGAAATAGTAGGCAGCACCTTTCTATACAGGGAGTTGAGTTGCTTATTATGCACTACCAGATCCATTAGACACATATAGTATTCCATCATGATGGTGAACATATATGGTGATAGCGGATCTCCCTGTCTGATTCCACGATTGCTTCCAAAGAAACCACATGGCTGACCTTTGACAAGAATAGAGAATGCTTGAGTTGTGATACATTCTTTGATCCTCTCTACCCACTATTCTTCGAATCCCTTAATGCTGCGAAGAACGTGACACACAAATCCTTTATTTACCATGTCATAAGTTTTGTGAAGATCAAGTTTAGTACATCCCTTCCTCCCGCTACGTTGTTGAATTCTCGCACCAATTTATGCGTCACTAAACAGTTTTCAGTAATGGACCTTCCTTTGATGAAGTCTGACTGGTTGTCTGATATCAGCCCCTACATTAGTTCCTGTATTCCCATATATATAAGATGAGTAATAATTTTGTATAAGAAATTGCAACATGCTATAGGTCTGATATCTCCTAGTGTAGTAGCACCCTCTTTTTTGGGGATCAGTGTCAAGAATGTGTGGTTCATCACCCTCATGAGTCGACCAGTTCTGAAGAAGTCCTGAGTAATATAGAGAACTTAGTGCTTCAGCTAATCCCAGTATTTTTATATAGAATGCAGTATTGAATCCATCCTGTGAGACTTGTCTCACAATATCGGTGTTTATATACGGATACGTATTTTGTAGTGTATTTTGTATTTTCTTTGTTTTCGGAACACTTTAAATTTTTTTCAACTTATAGATTTTCTTCTTGACCGTCATACCGCTAGTATACCGATGTATACAGAAGGCATACCGCCCGGGAAAATATTCTACATTTTAGATATTTTCATGAATAGTATTTTCGACATTTTCGTGAATAGTGTTTTAGATATTTTGATTAATAGTGTTTAGATATTTTTGAGAATAGTGCAGATGCGTCCTTTTATCCAATGGATATTTGATTTTGTTTGAATGGCCATGATTGACTTATATTTTGACATAGAACACCATCCAATGGTCAAAATTAATTCCTCCTTCTATATATACCCTTTCAATTTCTCTCTTTTCTCTCTTCTCTCTTTTCATTCTTTTACTCTCTCTTCATTTCTTCTCTCTTCTCTCCCTTTTGGAGCTTTCCAAGAGCTTGGCCTTGAGGCTTGGGTATGATGTCTAATCCCCCTAGGAGGAGGCGTAGAAGATTAGGCTTGGAGCTTAATCTAAGCAAGTACATCTTACCAAATTCATGAACAATATTGTTTTATTGTCATTTATATTTTTCATGGTATTAAAGAATTGTTCTAAACTAATTTTGTTAAGAATTTTTTCCTTGTGATTCTCGTCTATATGCATGTTTCTAAATTTGGTTCGAACTAGGATTTGTTTTTCTGTTAAAATCTAATATTGACATCGTAGAAAACTCGTTACCAAGAGTGATAAGGTGTTACCATCATGGATCCTGGTCAAATATGCATATATGAGGTCCTCACCAAGCTTGTATACATAGATTTTGAGTTTGGTAGTAATCGAAACCCGTTTCGGTTTCCCAAAAATCCATTTTTAGAGTATTTTGAGGTATTGATCTATCAAATCTTTAAATTTGTGAAAATTAATATTTTTATGTTGTAGGGAATTAAATTTCATGCGATTTTAACTTTTGAAAATCCGAATTTCGATCTAAAACAAAAAATTTATGCCTGAAACAAGTTTTGAGTTTTCAAAAATTAACTTTCTGTGACAGTTCAGAAAATTCGTTGGAAATCCACAAATATCTGTCGGAAAATCAGAACTTGTACCACTAAACTTGCTGTGGCACTTCGAAAAATCTACCAGTAATTCGCAGTAATCCACCGGATGATCCGGTTAGGCTATTTTGTCTGTTTTTGTCCGTTTCTGCCCGTTTTTGTCCGTTTCTGATATTTTCTTCGACTGTAGTGAATTCTTAACATGATTAGATGACTTTGTATACTTAGAGAATGATTATACACCCTATATACCCTTGACACTAGCTTATGTTCATATGTTCTTCTATACTCACTATTTATTGCTATGCCCTCCCAGATTTATTATACTTTACAGTCTATGCCATGTTCAGTAATTACTTGATAGTGACCCACCGTGGTGCACTCTTGTACATGTCCTTTTCTAGCTCACTAGATAGTGGCCTGTCATGGTGCACTCTTGATTCCAGTACATGTCCAGTTACCTTAGTGACTCGTCGTAGCGCACACCAGTCTTGATGCTTGTCTTGATATTGTCATGTCTTGTTATGGCTTGTTATAGTGTACATTCTTGCTTGTCTTGTCTAGTCTCGCATGTCTCATGTCTAGGATAGATTCTGTGGAATGCCACACCCAGAATCCTAAATAAAAATATTAGAAATTATACAACTAGCTTGATTATCTAGATCACTAGGAGGTGAGATTTTTCCGGTTACCTGCACCCTTTTTTTCATAATATATATATATATATATATATATATATTAGGAATTTGGAGCTATCTGTCATGATGAGCACACTTCTAGCACACCGTCGAGTGGGGCACCTCCTTAGGACACATGTATCTTACTGCAGTGTGTCTGCTATACTTGTTTTTCTTTTGGCTTGGATCATTCGGATAGTCTGCAGGACAGGTAACTGGAATTAGTTTTCTCAAACTTGCATATGTTAGTAATTAGGATTATGTAAAGTATCAAGCCGTACTCATTGTTTGGTCGTGATTGATGGATGGAGTCCATTCCTGTTTAGTCTAGTCTTGTTCTAGTTTATCTTATTTGCAGTACTTAGCTTTCCGTCATTCCTTATATGTTATTCTTCCTATTACATGCTTGGCTTCACCATATGCTCACACCCCATTTATTCTACATATCTACTTCCTATTTTTTTACATATTTCTAGGTTTCTTTCATATTCCTGTGGTACCTTTACATTATTCTTGTCCTGCGTTTACTGCTTTACTTTAGAGTTACTATGATTTGTATACTGGTTTTAGTTCATAGTTTGGCTTCCTTTATGGTACTTGCTATTGGGGGTCTGACCCTACTGGTTTTGTTTGGCCAGATATGGTAGAGATACACGAGGATATTTCGTACCTTCCACTCGTTGGTGGTTACTCAGAGTACCAGAGTACCTGAGTGTGTTTCTTCTTTTCGCCCACTAGTTATGTACATTATTCTTTTGAGGCTTTTCGCCACCGAGCACTTGTTTAGCTCATGTTTGGACTTGACATTTAACCTACGGGTTTAGACATGATATGAGTATTCTAGACAATAGCTAGAGATTATCATGTATGACTATTACTTTTGCTAGTTCTTCATTCTGTATTACTAGCTTCATGATCATTGATATACGATGGTTTAGGACGCTTTACTATTTTATATTACAAGTGATCATACTTTTTATATATTATTTATTGCCTGTGATTGAGATATCTAGGATTCTTGACCTAGGAATGCTTGTTGGATTGTAGTAGCGACCCCCATCTATACAGCTTATATGTTATTTCGAAGTACTAGAGTACTTTGGTATACGTAGCTGGCCTGGTCCGTCCCTACTTGCCAGTATTCTGGTTCTGGGGTGTGACATAGGTTTTAGTGGTGGCCCATGCAGGTCTGATTTATCAGATATGTAGGAGTTGCTGGTAGTTATCTCAGTCACAAATCTTCTTCATTGATATCCTTCATTTTAATCTACCTCTGTTCCTTCGACTTGATATCTGCTTTAATCGTTGATCCTTTCTGTTCCCTCGACTTGATCGTTGTGTCCTTTAATTTTTAGGGGCACTGTTCTTAATCCTTCGGACCATCTTGTTTGGGTTCTGCCGATGGCAGGCCAGCAATCTTCTGTTAGGCCAGTTATGGAGGATCAGTCCCATCATTCAGGGGCAGAGTTCAGAGTTAACCCTCTCCCTGTTCAATTAGCAGTACCAGTTCAGCTAGAGTAGCCAGAGGGTGTTGTTCGAGCGCAGATGGACATGACCGTCGATAGTTATGCGATGAAGTTCAACGGGCTTAGTCGGTTTGTCCCTTCTATCATAACGACTGAGTTGGATCAGGCGAAGAGGTTCAAGCAGGGACTTCATCTAGAGATCATCTTGGGAGTGAAGCAGCATGCGTTGCAGACTTTTGATACTGTAATAAGAGTGGCTGTGAGGCATGAGTATGCACCCCAGAGGATTAGGGATAGAGTTTAGGGCCAGAAGACGCATTCAGAGGGGATCATCTTTCCAGTCATCAGTACCAGCTCTAGCAGTTCGAGGTTTGACGATTAGATCTTCGAGGGGACCGACTTTGGCAGCTTCCCTTCAACAATCATCTCAATCGCGTCTTCAGCAGCAGAGGCAGTCTACTTCAATTGGCTGTTCTCATTATGGGAAGGCAGGACATGTGTTGTCAGAGTACCGTAGGACTTAGAGCTTGTGCCTAGCTTGTGGAGCATTAGACCACACGATAAAGACTTGTCCTCAGAGGAGTTCAGCTGGTTCAGCATCCTTTCAGCCAGCAGTTCAGTAATTCGGGGTGCCCGTACTGGTTCAGTAGCAGCAGGCTCGGAGACCTTTACCGATACAGTCTCAACAGTTCCAGCAACATAGGTCTGAGCAGTACGCTCAGGCTTAGGCTCAGGTTCGGAGATGGAGAGGTCGACAGCAGAGGGATCCAGTATCCAGAGGTCATATCCGAGGTTACATAATTTCCTTGGAGGAGGCAATAGTAGCAGGGGAGTTGGTTACTGGTACCATTCTAATTCTATTTCATTCAATTTTAGTATTTAATTCTGGTGTTTTGTATTCGTTTATATCTGCACAATTTGCAACACGAGTTGGATGGAAGCCTGAGACATTGTCTGTAAGGTTGAATATACTTATTGGTAACCGTCTCATGGGAGTAGATCAAGTTTATTCCTCGTATAGAGCCATATTGTGCATGAGGGAGTTTTTTGCTAGGCTGGTAGAGTTTTCTTTGGATGATTATGATGTCGTCCTAAGCATAAATTTGGTTTAGTGCTTGACACGCTTTGATAGATTGCCATATTGGCAAGGTTATCTATCGTGTTTATGGCTAGAAGAAGTTCTCATTCTCAAGAAACGAGGTGGAGCCTTCTTCAGTGGTCTTACTGATGGCAGTTCCAGAGGAGGTACAGTTGCCCAGAGTGGTTTGCGAGTTTCCAGAAGTATATCCCAATGAGCTTCTGGGGCCTTCAGCTCGGGAGATTTAGTATTATATTCATTTAAGTTTGGGAGCAGAGCCAGTATCAGCGAGAGTTTACAGGATGTACCCTTCAAAGTTGTTGGTGCCGTATCAGGCTATTGAGGATCTTAGGATCAAGGGATTCATTCGTGCTAGTAGGTTGCATTGGGACTCCAACCCTTTGAGAAGAAGAAGGATGGTTCATCGTGTATGGTTAATGACTATCGTTAGCTTGACGCGGTGATCGTGAAGTATAAGTATCCTTGCCAAGGACAGATGTCTATTTGATCAGCTGAGTAGTACATTTGTATTTTCAAATATTGAATTGGAGTCCAGATACCATTAGATCAGAGTCCGAATATATCCAAAATAGTGTTTAGATCTCATCATATTGAGAATGACTGCATGAAGCATCTTTACGTGGTTCTCTAGATGTGTCGGGACCATGAGAAGAACTATCAGACGTATGATCCTGAGTTAGCAGTGGTTGTTTTTGTCCTCAAAATGTTGGAGTCATTATCTGTATAGGGATCGAGTCAAGATTTTCATCTAGAGGGATTTATGCATGCAGCAGAGGAGATAGCTAGAATTGACGTTAGATATTAATGTTGACCTTCTATACCATCCAGGGAAGGAAAACATTGTTGCAAACGCTTTACGCAGGAGACCCGAAGTCTATTTCTTGACGGAGCACCGTCACCTTCGAGAGGATCCGCAGGAGAAGGACATTGAGGTAGTGCTACCTGGTGAGGCAGCTATGGTGGCATAATTGCAGGTTCATTCTACCATTATGGAATTAGTAAGAGTAGCACAGTCCAGTGATATCAGGCCTCAACGTCTCAGAAAAGAGTGTGTTTCAGGGCGCAGGCCAGGGTTATGCATACATTATGATGGGACACTCTGATTTGGGAGTCGTCTTTGTGTGCCGAGTGGAGATATTCGACATGAGATTATGACAGAGGTCCACAATTCTTATTACTTATTTCATCAAGGAAGTATGACATATACCGTGATATTCATCAGAAGTTCTGGTGGAATGATAGAAGGAGGGAGAGACATGTCGATTTGTCTCTCGGTGCATGGTTTGCCAGCAGGTTAAGGATGAGCATCAGAAGCCGATCGAACTTCTTCAACCTTTGCCGATTCCGGAGTGGAAGTGGGATCATATTAGTATGGACTTTGTGACTGGTCTTCCTTGAACCTCGACTGGTAGAGATACCATTTGGGTTATAGTAGATCGACTCATGAAAGTTGCCCACTTTCTACCTTTCAGAGTTGGTCAGTTTACAAAGCTGTTTGCCGAGCAGTACATGAGGCAGATTATCAGACTCTTGGGATGCCAGTTAGCATAGTCTCAGATCGGAATTCCAGGTTCACTTCTTATTTTTGGCAGAGTCTTCAGCAGAGTTTGGGTGTCCGTTTGAGTTTTCGTTCAGCGTGCCATCCTTAGACAGATGGTCAGTCGAAGCATACGATCCAGACTTTGTACGATATGTCTAGGTCATACACTTTTGACTTTAGTAGGTTCCTATGAGGAGCTCTTATACTTGGTAGAGTTCTCTTACAACAACAGCTTCCAGAAGAGTATTCGGATTACACCTCCCGAGACATTGTATGGCAGGAGATGCAGATCATCGCTAGCTTGGGATGATATTAGAGAGAGAGACAAATGCTTGGGACAGAGCTAATTGCTTAGTCAGTCAGAGTAGTCAGGCAGATCAGAGATTAGAGTAGCTCAGGACTGACAACATCTTTGGGGTTTTCAGCTATGGTGTTCTCTTGGGTTCTCAATCGACGACCACGTATTCCCTTGGATTATGCCTACCCGTGGTGTCATTGGATTTGGCGTAAAGGAAAAGCTTAGTCCTAGATATATTAGGTTGTTCGATATTTTCGAGCAAGACGATATGACACATATCTTTTGCCCAATCATCTTGCTCTTCCGTCGCCGCTACGCGAGGTATATGACGTATTTCACCTATCTCAGTTGTATCGGTATGTTCTGGATTTGAGATATATCCTAGATCATTCGAGATGGCCGTTGGTACTGACCTGTTGCATGAGAAGAGGTATGTATCCATTTTGGACCGGAGGGAGAAGATTCTCAAGACCAGACTATTCGATTAGTTCGTGTTTCCTGGGATCATCACTCACCAGGCGAGTCGACTTGGGAGCGCGATGATGATATCCGGGCTCATTACCCGTATCTATTTGACTCGTGTGGTATACTTATTCGTATATCTATGTTCTACCTTTTGAGTGTGATTGTAGGAATACATGGTGTTGTTGTTTTCATATGTTTAAATTGCTTTTACATTTCTTGTACATTACTCTAGTTGGATTTCATGCTTTATGAGTTTCCCTTCTTGATCCTGATAGCATATTTTCTTGGATTTCTCGTTTGCTTTTGTTTACCTTTAGGAAATTTCGAGGACGTAATTTTTCTAAGGAGGGTAGAGTTGTAAGACACGTCTCACAGTATCAGTATTTATATACAGATACGTATTTTATAGTATATTTTGTATTTTCTTAGTTTCGGAACACTTTAAATTTTTCTCAACTTATAGATTTCTCCTTGACCGTCATACTGCCAGTATACTAGTGTATTCCGACAGCATACCGACCGGGCAGATATTCCACATTTTAGATATTTTTAGTTTCAGATATTGTCATGAATAGTATTTTCGATATTTTCTTGAATAGTATTTTAGATATTTTGATGAATAGTGTTTAGATATTTTTCATGAATAGTGCAGATGCACCCTTTTATCCAATGGATATTTGGTTTTGTTTGAATGACCATGATTGACTTAGATTTTGACTTGGATCACCATCCATTGGTCAAAATTAATTTCCCCTTCTATATATACCCTTTCACTTTTTCTCTCCTCTTTTTTTTTTATTCTTTCACCCTCTTTTCATTTCTTCTTCTCTTCTCTCTCCTTTGGAGCTTGCCAAGAGCTTGGCCTTGAGGCTTGGGTGTGGTGTCTAACCCCCCTAGGAGGAGGAGTAGAAGATTAGGCTTGGAGCTTAACCTAAGCAAGTACATCTTGCCAAATTCATGAACAATATTATTTTGTTGTCATTTTTGTTTTTCTTTGTATTAAATGCTTAGAATTGTTCTAAATTCATTTTTTAAGAATATTTTCCTTGTGAATCTCGTCTATATGCATGTTTCTAAATTTGGTTCGAATTAGGATTTGATTTTCTGTTAAAATCCAATATTGACTTAGTAGAAAACTCGGTATCAAGAGTGATACTGGTGTTAGCATCATGGATCCTGGTCACATATGATATTAGGTCCTCACCAAGCTTGTACGTATACATACTACCAAAATACAGTGATTAGCGACGGATATATTCCTTCGCTAATAGCGACGGACACCCGACTAAATGTCGACGGTTTGCCGTCGAATTCTAGCCATTAATTTTTTTCAATTTTAAGGGTAAAACTCGGTTGCACAGCCGTCGCTACATCGTCGGAAATATAGCGACGGACAAACAAACCGTCGCTACGTCATCGCCCAGTTGTCAATAATTGGCGAGAAAATGCTAAAATAATTGGCACAAAATTTGATGACCACTTAGCGACGGATTATCCGTCGGCAAGCTAGCTGAAATATAGCGAAGGCCTGGCGATGGATATATCCGTTGCTAATCCGTCACTAACTACTGCAACCTAACTTAAAACCAAACGATCCTGGGAGGAAGAATTTTTTATTCCCCCCAAAAGTTTCTCTTACCTCTCTCTCTCTTTCTTACGCGCACATATCTCTCTCTCTCACTCAGGTATCTCTCTCTCTCTCTCTCTTGGTGGTCGGGGGGCGGTGGAGGCAGCGGGGGGGTTTATCGTGGCCGCGGGGGGGGGGGTTGGTTTAGGGTGGGGGTCGACGAGTGGGGAGGTCGCGGGAGGGGGAGGGGAGCGGAGGGAGGTGGCCGGGGGGTCTTGGTGGTCGGGAAAAAGGAGGGGGGTAGGGGCTTGGGGTACGGGGGGGGGGAGGGGGGTTTAGGGTGGGGGTCGGTGGGTGGGGAGGTCGTGGGGGGGGTAGGGGAGCGGAGGGGGGTCGGGGGGTCTTAGTAGTCGGTAGGGGGGAGGAGGGGGGTGTATGGGGTCCCGGGAGGGGGGCGTGGGGTCTTGGTGGTCGTTGGGGTGACGGAAGGGGGGTTGGGGGGTCTTGGTGGTGGAGGGAAAGGAGGGGGACCAGGGGTAGGGTGGGTCTTGGGGGTCGGGAGGGGGGAGGGGAGGGGGCTTGGGAGGTCTTGGTGGTCAGGGGGGTGGGGGCCCGTGGGGTGGGGGTGTCTTGGGTTTCGGTATTGGTATCGGGCTATTTGTGATTTGATTTGTGCTTGCTAGTTTGATTAGTACTTATTGTTATTTGTGATGTGATATGATTTTTGCTTGCTTGCTAGTGTGATTAGTACTTATTGTTATTTGTTGTCGATCTAACAACTTGATGTGTTTACTTCGGTATCGATATCGGACTATTTCGTTGAGTATCGTAATCGGTATCGGTATCGGTATCGGTATCGAACTAGTTCACGGTATCGATATCAGACTATTTTTATGAGTATCGATATCGGATCGGTATCAGAATATTTCTATGAGTACCGGTATCTAAACCCTAACCCTAACCCTAACCCTAACCCTAAAATACTAGAATCGGTATAGATACGGGCTATTAATCCTATGAGTTTAAGAATCGATATCGGTATCGGTATCAGCTATTTCTATGCGTATCGGTATCGGAATTGGACTATTTCTATCAGTATTGGTATCAGTACCAGACTATTTCTATGAGTATTGATATCGGTATCGAACAAGTTCAGAGTAGCGGTATCGGTATCGGACTATTTCTATGAGTATCGGTATCGGATCGGTATCGGACTATTTCTATGAGTATCGGTATCGGGCTATTTCTATGAGTATCGGTATCTAAACCCTAACCCTAACCCAAAAACTCTAACCCTAACCCTAACCCTAACCCTAACCCTAAACCTAACCCTAACCCTAACCCTAAAACCCTAGAATCGGTATCGATACGGGCTATTAATCCTATGAGTTTAAGAATCGGTATCGGTATCGGTATTAGACTATTTCTATGAGTATCGGTATCGGTATTGGACTATTTCTATGAGTATTGGTATCGGTACCAGACTATTGCTATGAGTAACGGCATCGGTATCGAACTAGTTCAGAGTAGCGGTATCGGTATCGGTATCAGACTATTTCTATGAGTATCGGTATCGGATCGGTATCGAACTATTTCTATGAGTATTGGTATCAGACTATTTCTATGAGTATCGGTATCTAAACCCTAACCCTAAAACCCTAGAATCGGTATCGGTATCAGGCTATTAATCCTATGGGTTTAAGAATCAGTATCGATATCGGTATCAGACTATTTCTATGAGTATCGGTATCGGTATCGGACTATTTCTATGAGTATCGGTATCGATATCAGACTATTTCTATGAGTATCGGTATCGGTATCGATCTAATTCTGTTTAGTTTGTCTTACGATACAGATTTTCATATTCAATCTGCGATGGATCGTTACTTCGTTGATCGTACATGGATGTACAAATGGCAACACGAGAGCAGAATATGTGTGAGTGATGATTTTCAGGCAGGCATGGAAGTGTTTCTTAAGTATGCCATAAGCAAAGCTCAGTTCATGGACGGTAACAAAATCAAGTGTCCATGTAGTAATTGTCGCAATAGACATTACGATGAAGTGGTGACTGTGAGAGATCATTTTACCCGTAAGGGTTTCGTACATGATTACGGCCTGTGGTCATCGCAAGGTGAACTATATGCGGAAAGACAGGCTGCGAAAGCTGCTACTTATGCTTTTGATGATAATGCTGCAACAAATTTTGTCATCAAAGATGACGGATGCTCTATTGATTATAGGCACCTGCAGAACCTTACACGAGATATGGTGTACGATGCGGCAGGGCCTAATTTTGATCCGGAGGATCCTAATCCCGAGGCAAAGGAGTTCTATGATATGTTTCAGGATGCAGATACTCCTCTATATCTTGGTTGTGAGACACATTCTGTACTGTCAGTGACGATGTGGTTGTTGAACATAAAGTCTGATTTTAACTTGCCACAAGCTTGCTATGATCAGATCACACAACTAATCAAGGAGGTGTTACCGAAAGAATCAAAAGAGCTTCCAAAAAACTTCTACAAGTCAAAGATGATGGTCCGACAACTGGGACTGGGGTACGAGAAGCTAGAATGTTGTTGCAACAGATTTATGTTGTACTACAAGGAGAACGAGGACATAGAAAGTTGCAACTTCTGTAATACGGATCGTTATAAGCCAGTACAGGGAAAAGGAAAGTCAACTAGAAAATAACGTCCTTACAAGTATATGCATTACTTGTCGATCACGAAGAGCTTGCAGAGGATGTATATGTCTCTGAATACAGTAGAACACATGTTGTGGCACAACGAAAAATGCACAAAGGACGATGGAGAATTATCACATCCTTCGGATGGAGAGGCGTAGAAATATTTTGATTTATGTCATCCAGATTTTGCTGCAGAGCCTAGAAATGTACGTCTGGCGCTATGTTCTGATGGCTTCGCCCCTTTTAGGCAGTCGGGATCTCAATACTCCTGCTGGCCGGTCATTCTTATCCCTTACAATCTGCCACCATGGCTGTGTATGAAGACTCCTTATATGTTCTTGACAGCTATCAACCTGGTCCCAAAAATCTGACGAAGAACATCGATATATATTTACAGCCATTGGTGGACGTGCTGAATTTGCTGTGGGAGATCGGCGTCGCGACCTATAATATTTCCAGGAAATAAAACTTTCAGATGAGAGCTTCAATGATGTGGACAATCAATAATTTTCCAGCATACGGTATGCTGTCGATATAGAGTACTCACGGTACCATGTCTTGTCCAATATGCATATTGTGATGTTCAAATCTGAGTGGTTCGATATGACACCAAATATTGGTTGGAGAATCGATAAACAATTTTGATTCGTCGATATAAATCATCGTAGGAGGTGTAGAGGGTCCGACACGTTTACGATAGCAAGTCAGGCTATTCAAGTCTACTATACAAGCTACCCAAGGTATCGTATAGATCAATTTGACTGATGGACAGTATGCAAGATTAAATCTAGAAATACATTCAACGTTGGAGACCTAACATACCAAGAGGACCAGATCGAAAAGCCCCAATACTTGGGACAATAGTCGGATACCATGGATGTTGAAGATATTGTTGAAGAAAATAGAGGGGAGGAAGAGGTTGATCCACATGACTTAGCTGTCAACCAGGGGAGAAAGAGTCGTCTTGTCCTAATTATTGAGGCTGAAGAAGAAGAAGAAGAAGAAGAAGAAGAAGAAGAAGAACTTGATGAGGATGAGGATACAGATGAAGTCGATGATGAGGATGACGATGATTAGATTAAATATCGGTATATATTAAAAATACTTCCAATTAACTTAGTGAATTTACTTTTACCTCATAAAACACTTCCTACTAATTAACTTAGTGAATTTAGTTTGACCTCATAAAAGCACTTACAACTAACTTAGTGAATTCACTTTAAACTTTTGTATTCTTATTTTAGTTCATGCTTTTGTCGTTCAATCATCTAGCTATTATATGATTTTTTTTTGCAGCTAGCATTCCTAGTCCTTTTCGTCGCGACGGCACTCGTCGCCCTACAGGTGGTATATATATATATTTTTTATTTTATTTTTATATTCATTTATTCTTCTATAGTGTTAATTATATTTATGTGTTCTATTTAAAGGTCATGGTGGCTAGCACTCGTGGTGGTGGTGGTGCGGGTCGTGGTGTTGGTGGTGCTAGTGGTGGTGCTGGTGCTGGTGTTGGTGGTCCTAGTCGTGGGCGTGGTCGTGGTGGTGGTGCTGGTGGTAGTGGTCGTGGTCACCTTCAGCATTTACGAGATGTGACCCCATCTATCGATCTCGACCCGGAGAGTACCCCGGGCACAGACTCATTCCGCTGTCGATCTACCTCGGGGCTATCGTCACCTTCGTCGAGGCCTGCGACTCTATCCGCTGACGGATCCATTCCACCAGCGGATCCACCAGTACCTACACGATGGGCCCCATAGTACCCTCGGACTCAGTTACATCCGGTTACTGGTGAGTACATGCGCGGAGCCGCGGATCCTTTGATGCCACCAAAGAGGTCGATGGACGAGTTCCGACGAGAGCTATGGCCCGCGGGTGAATCATAAGTAAATTTATTAAATTTGTTTCATTTATTCAAGTTAATAATCCAGTTGTTGCTTCTTTGTAGGTTTTTTCCGTGGGATGCTGCCAAGATTCTAGGACGCATTATCCGGGATAACTACCCAAAGACAGGTAGGAAACTCTAGAGGGGGGTGAATAGAGTTTATAACAAAAATGATCAATTAAAAACTTAAACTCTTTTCACCAACACAATTATCAGAGCAAAATAAATGCAGAAATAAAGTAATCAAAGTGCAAGCACAAACACAGCAAAATTTTTAACCTGGTTTTTCTCGTGGAGGACTAGTCCAGGCCTGAGAACTCTAGCTCAGGATTGAAATTCACTATTTGTGAAATAGGGTTACAACCACGTGCCTTTTCACAGAAGAGCACGCCAAACTTCTTTTAATGATCACTATGGCAAAACTTGGACTTTTCTAAGCGACTTACAACTTCTTACACTTCAAACTTCTAGCTGAATCGTACCGAGCAACTTGGACGGTTGGAATGTTTAAAAGCTAAGTTGGATGGGAAGGTAAAGCTCTTTAATATGTAGGCTATGTAAGAGAAGAAGACGAAAAGATTGGATGGATTGAAATGAGAAAATCTAAGGCCTATTTATAGGGTTCTGGGTAGGCAGAATTCAGCCAGAATTCTGTGTCCAGAATTCAAATTTTTGGCCGTTGGACAACTAGCAGTGATCAAACCCTAAAAATTAGCTTCCTGTAATTTAGGGGACAGAGTTCGACCCGAACTCTATGTGGAGGCAGAGTTCGGCCCGAACTCTGTCTCCTATAGACAGAAAGTTCTTCATGGGCTTCTGGATGGATGGGCTGATTTGGATATTAGCTAAGTGAACCTATACGGCTAAGTCTAGCCCAAAGTTGCTCAGTATGACCCAACGTACATTTGCCTATACCCAAAAACAGTAAAATTTACAAACTCCAGAATACACAAAGTAATAAATCTTCAGGCAGCTGTTGTCTTGAACTGATGTGATGAGTTGATCGATTTAGAGCTTAATGTGTCAAATTGAACTATGACAAATATTGTTTTGTTAATTGTCAAGATTAGGTTGATTGTGATCCGGTTTGGGTCAACAATCTCCCCCATTTTGATAATTGACAAAATATGATATTTGCATGTCTCGATATTCATACCTGGACACATTATGGCACTCCCGTACTTGAACAAGTTTGCTCCCCCGTTACATGATATTTCCTGTGGCCAGTTCTCATCCAAGTTTACGATATATATATAACTCATATCACAGTGTTTTATGCAACAAAGACAAATATCAAGTGTTCTCCCCCTCAAACATCAAAATAAAAACCAATATAGAGAAACAATATAGACCATCCACATAATGAAAGATAACATGCTAGCAGCAGTTCTAAAAAGTACAAACAGAGCCATAGAGTTCAACAACGCTAAGAAAAACATAAAAGCATAATAAAAATTAGCATATTGCTAAAATAAAAAATGAAGACCTAAGCATCAGTGGAAATACAAAAACCATGTCCATCATGGAGCATGTGAAGGCCCCGCACCATCGGAACCGGTACGTCGGGGATCAACAAATGCAGAGGTCGGATCAAGATAGCGACGGACCCAAGAATCGTCAATACGATAACCGTCGCAAGACGGATCACGCATCATCGAAATCGACATCGTCGGATAGGAGGCCATGGAATACTGAATGTCATGGATGGAGTTGCTGAGCGCACTCATCTGCAGTTTGGTATGATAGTCCATCTGCGTCCAGCGGTTGTCCATATCAGTCCAGCGTTCATCCTACAAACGGAAGCGATCGCGAAGCATAGTCTGAATAGAGTCAAGTGTACCAGTGGGCTCAGGAGCAGGGGAATCATGAGCAGCAAAGGGTGCAGGACAGTCAGGCTCCTCAGCGGCATCAGACTCAGAGGAGGCCGCAGCAGCAACAGTTCTCCTTGCCTTGGTCAGATAGGCAGGAGGGGACAAAGACTGACACTGATCTAATGGGACATGAAAGGTACGAAAGATCATAGGAAGATACATGGCATAAACCAAGGACTTTGGTTTAGGCCGAGCATGAATCATCCAATCCATTATCGTACAGAAAAGTTGAAAGGGACACAAAAATGCAGAAAAAAGAGAGCAGTGATCTCATAGTAAGTGACTTCATCAGTCGATCCCACTTTCGGCAAGACCGAGGAAAAGATAATACGATGAAGCTCATAAAAGTTATTATTGAGATGTTTAGCCTTAATTTTTCAAGGATGTGCATTAGGAGAGCAGAGATCATCCTGGAAACTTTCCAAAGTGGTCTTACCGGGGAAGACAAAATCTCGGGCATCATCAAGCCGTTCCCAAGTATTAGGGTCGGGCATACCAAGAAGGTCGGCTAACTCAAAATTATCAAATGATATGTCGATACCGACGACACGTGAGTAGATACGGTCGCGGTCATAAGTCATGTTGCAATAGAACATTTGAATGGCATTCACATAAATAAGTTTACGAGTTGTAACAAGGTTATCGAGACACAAGTCACGAAAGTTAGGAAGATAGTCCGAGAGCACCGTGAACTTAATAGGGTGTCCGACAAACACACTACGATGGCGAAAGTCGGCGAACCATACATTAGAAGCATCTATAGACACAAAAATATGGTCATCATATGTGTCGGAAATGAGAGGTGGAGGTGGGTTGAATAGATTACGGGTTTGGTTGAGGATGTGGTGGAGGATTTGATGGAGGGTTGGGTAGAGGATTAGTAGGGGATTCACCTATAATTCTCCTTGGTCTTTTCTCTCTTCTAAGCAATCTAGGTGCCATGAGAAAAAATTGAGAGAAAGAAAGGAAAAAGATGATATACCTCAAAAGGAGAGACCCAAGATGGAAGAGAATAAGTCCAAGATTGATCTCCTTAAGTTTGAAGAGAGATTTCCCAAGGATTGGAGACTCTAGGGTTAGGGTTTTGAAAGAAATTTGTTTGGAGAGGTTTGGAGAAGACAATAAAGAGGAGAGAGAGAGAGAATCCCAAGTTTAAGAGGAGTTGGTCGGCTGGTCGGGTCAAATGTGAGCCATTGGATCACAAACAAATGAAGGGCTGAGAGCCGCCCGAGGTTCTGGAACAAGAAGGCCGAACTCGGCCCGAACTCTGTGTGGGGGCAGAGTTCAGCCCGAGTTTTGGTCCCTTGGGCCAGAACTTCAAACAGAAATAAAATATGAAGAAATGGTCAAAAAGGAAATTAGGAAATTGAATGAAGTTAGAAATTTTAAGTGGGGCAGGCTATAAAACAAATTAACCATATAATAAACAAGGAGTTATGACATAAATCAATATGGTGAAACTGCCATGGGGTAGCTGTAGGGGCCGGATCCCAGCTAGCGGTAGTCCGAAGACTAGTGCACCGTGTCGCTTAGGCTTTTACGCCTTATTGTCAGAAGGACCCTTTCGGTTTGTACCCATAACAAAGTCAGCATAGAAAATTGTGACATAATCGATATTTATGCAGGCCAATTTAATGAATAACTGTTTCATCTAAAATTCCTAATTCACGACAAAAAAAATGAATCGCTCCTCGGATAGTGGTTTTGTAAAGAAATCGACCAACTGATGATCAGTGTCAATAAATTTTAAATTGATAGTACCATTCTGTTGATGATCACACAAAAGTTGTGACGAATTTTAATGTGTTTCGTGCGTGAGTGACATATAGGGTTCTTAGTAAGGTTGATAGCACTAGTGTTATCACAGAATATAAGAATGTGCATCAGAGATAGGTTGTAGTCTGCAAGGGTTTGCTTCATCCATAGAATTTGTGCACAACAACGACCAGCTGCGATATATTCAGCTTCTGTTATGGATAGTACGACAAAATTTTTCTTCTTGCTAAACCAAGAGACTATAGTCTTGCCTAATAAATGACAAGTACTGCTAGTACATTTACGGTCGACTTTGCATCCTACGAAGTCAGCATCCGAATAACCAATAAGGTCAAAGGATGTTGATTTGGGATACCATAAGCCCACTGTAACAGTACCCTTAAAGGTATCGAAAGATACGCTTAACAACGGACATGTGTGATTCCTTAGGATTAGCTTGATGGCGAGCACACAAGCAAATACTAAACATAATATCAGGGCGACTAGCAGTTAAATAAAGTAAATTGCCTATCAAACCTCGATACTTACGTTGATTCACAGGTTTGCCGCTTTCATCTGGTTTTAGTTTGGTTGTAGTAGCCATTGGAGTGCCAATTGGTTTGACGTTGTCAAGGTCAAACTTCTTCAACATGTCCTTTGTATACTTTGACTGACAGATGAAAGTTCCATACGATGTTTGTTTGACTTGCAGTCTAAGGAAGTAATTAAGCTCCCCCATCAGGCTCATCTCAAACTCGTTCTGCATACACTTAGCAAAATCTTGACAGAGATTTTCATCAGTAGAACCAAATATGATATTATCAACGTAAATTTGTACTAAAAGAATAGTATCTTTGAAAGATTTTATAAAGAGTGTAGTGTCAATTTTTTTTTTTTGAGAAACCTTTATCTAATAAGAAAGTACTTAGGCGTTCATACCAAGCTCTGGGTGCTTGTTTGAGGCCGTAAAGTGCTTTCTTGGGTTTGAAAACATGGTCGGAAAATTTGTGATTTTTAAAGCCAGGGGGTTGTTTTACAAAAACTTCCTCCTTAATAAAATCATTCAAAAAGGCATTTTTATATCCATTTGAAAAAGTTAGAAATTTTGAAAGTTTATAAATGCACAAAGCATCCAAATGGATTCCATTCTTGCAACAGGAGCATACGTCTCATCGTAGTCGATACCTTTCTCTTGGTTATATCCTTGAGCTACTGGATGAGCTTTGTTGTGTGTAACTGATCCATCTTTATTTACTTTATTGCGAAAAACCCATTTCGTACCAATAATTGAATGATTAGCTGGCCTAGGAACAAGTTCCCAGACCTGGCTCCTTTCGAATTGGTTGAGTTATTCTTGCATGGCAAAAATCCAAAACTCATCATTAAAAGCTTCTAAAACATTCTTAGGCTCAATTTGAGAAATAAAAGCAGTGCTAGTAATAGAATCTCTTAAGGATGAACGAGTACTTACTCCGCGAGATACCTCACCTATTACCAAGTTCTCTGGGTGTGATGGTTTGAACTCGAATATCTTCGGTAGGCCTTCTAGAGAGTTGGCTTCAGGATTAGTAGTCATCGGCGTAGAAATTGAAGGTTCATCATCATCGTTGGAAATGGTAGCTGTACTATTTTCCTCATCAAAGGTAACAGTAGTAGATTCTTCTACTATCATGGTGCGTTTGTTGAATACTCGATATCCCTTACTCTTGGCGGCATAGCCAAGAAAAATACCTTCGTCAGCTTTGACATCAAATTTGTCTAAGTTATCTTTGGTATTGAGGATATAGCAGCGACAACCGAACACTCTAAAATATGAAACGTTTGGAGTCCTACCAAACCAAAGCTCGTAGGGTATTTTTTTCGAAATAGGTCGAATAAGTACCCTATTTAAAATATGGGACGCTGTACTGACAACTTTAGCCCAAAAATATTTTGGAAGTAAAAATTTATTCAACATGACTCTAGCCATATCGCCAAGAGTCCTATTCTTCCGCTCAATAACACCATTTTGTTGAGGAGTTATAGGACAAGAAAACTCATGATCAAAACCATTTGAATCACAAAACTGTTCAAAATCAGAATTTTTGAATTCGCCTCCATGATCACTTCGGATTCGAGTAATCATATAGTCTTTTTCTTTTTGAACCTTTTTAGCAAAAATTTTGAAAACAGAAATCGTATCACTTTTGTTTGAAAGAAAGAAAGCCCAAGTGATTCTAGAAAAATTATCAACTATAACAAAAGCATAGAGTTTTCCACTAAGATTGGCTACTCTACTCGTACCAAATAAGTCCATATGCAGTAATTACAAGGGTCTAGTAGTACTTATATTGTTTATGGAATAAAATGAAGATTTGGTTGCCTTATTTAGTTCACAATCGGCACATAACGTGTCCTTGAGTGTGATGTCGGGCAGACCTCTTACTAGCTTTTTTGTCGATAGCCTGGATATAGTATCCATATTGGTATGACCAAGATGCTGGTGCCACAACAGTCTCTCATCCTTGTGGGCGTAGAGGCATCTTTCTGCACTGTTAGTATTTCTAGATAGATTGAAAATATAAATGTTATCCTCTCTTATCCCTTCAAAAGCGATGTCTCCCGTTGACCTATCATAAATATAGCATTTATTTTGTCCAAAGTTAATATCATATCCATGATCAGCAAGGTGACTTATGCTGAACAGGTTATGCTTTAACTCGATCACTAGGCAGACATCCTTTATTACAGGAGAAAAAGGATGACCAATAGTACCATTACCTATGATGTACCCTTTTAAGTTGTTGCCGAAGGATACATACCCTTTCATCTTCATCGATAGTGATGCGAAAAGATTTGCGTCTCCCGTCATATGTCGCGAGCATCTACAATCGAGAATCTACTTGCTTTTAGTTGAGGAGGGAAGGTCCATCTACATCAAGAGTAGATGTGACCTTTGGTACCCAAGTTCTTGTGGGTCCTGAAATATTAGTCTTTGGCACCCATGCATATAGATTAATATCTACTAATATCCTAATTCTACATTGTGGTGAGATATGTCCATGTAATACAAAGTATGTGCAAGTAGCATGCCTATTAGTGTTAGGAGCATGTTGATGGTGATGTCTATATGTAGCATGGTGATAGTTGTGTGGAACAGCAGGATAGTGACTATATGTAGTAGCAGGATGATGGTTATGTCTATGTGCAGCATGGTGATAGTTAGCAGGATAGTGACTATGTGCAGCAGCAGAATGATAGTTATGAGAATAATGTCTATGTGCATGTGGTTTATCTGCTGTATGTGAGTACGTGTACATATAAGCATGTTTACGTGCTGCATGTGGGTGACGTGTTTTACTATTATGAGTGGTTTTATATGTGTTTTGTGTGATTGGGTTTGAGGTTGAGCAACCTGTTTTCCCAATCTAATCTCTAATTTCTTAGAGGCAGCATGCAATTCATTACACTTAGCATTTAAACCATCAATCATAGCAATAGAGATCTTGTCTGTTCTTTTCTCCAGCAAGCTCATTGTTGAGTGCTATGATCTCACGTGTTTGCTTTTCAATAAGTGCTTCGATATTATGTAGGCCTAACTTAAGCTTGGACACCTTATTAGTGACTTCCGTGGGTGGAGTGTCTCTAACATTATCAAGCAAAGAAGAAAGGTTTTGAATCTCTATTTCATAGCTTTTGTTCTTCTCCTTGGCATGCTTATATTTACTAATGACTTTCTTATTGTCATTTAGAAAATCATTAAACGTATCGCCAAGTTCATCAAAAGTAAAGTCATCGAGAGTTTCGCTAATTACCTTTTTGGATATCGCCATTAGGCAGATAATAGCGGTGTCTTGAGGAGATCCTCAGAATCACTTGCTTCGCTTTTATGCCAAATACTAGTATTGGCATACTTTCTTGAAGAAGACTTCTTGTAGGGCTTATCATATATATTGCCTTTTTTTGTGAAGGGACAGTCTTTTCGGACGTGTCCAGTCTTCTTGCAGCCATAGCACGTTGATTCTTCCTCATCATCTTCTTGTTGTTCCTTCTTTCTTCGATTGAAACGAAGGAGCTTCTTGAAGTTGTGGACTAGAAGAGCTTGATCATTACCTTCAGAATTGTCATCATCAGTCTCTTCAGGATCAGCCCTTCGACAATGAGTTTTTAGGGCAATTTCTTTTGCCTTTGGAGCAGGTTATTCGAAGTCTTTGAGGTCAAGCTCGTGGGTCATCAGCTTTCCTATGAAAGTCTCCATAGATATTATGGTAAGATCATTGCCTTCTATGATAGCTGTTACCTTAGGGTTTCAAATTTTTGGTAGCCCCTAAGTAACTTGCGGATCTTCTCATGATTTGTATATTATTTGCCAAGAGATGACAGAGGGTTGATGACGTCAAGGAACCTAGTAAACATTTGAGTGATCGTCTCATTAGGCTTCATCTTGAATGCCTCGTATTCTTGAGTGAGATGACTGATTTTTGACTCCTTGACTTGGGTGGTTCCTTCATGCGTCACTTCTAGAAGCTTCCATACTTCGTGTGAGGTGGTGCATGTCGAGACCCTGTTAAATTTATTCTTGTCTATTGCACAAAAGAGAGCATTAATAGCTCTAGCATCTAGACTCGTCTGTTTCTTTTTTTTGTCAGAATATTTGTCGTTGGGTTTCTCGACGAGATCTCCATCGACAATTATCCTAGCGGGCTTTTTGTAACCATCGGTGACAATGGTCCATAGGTCGAAGTCTAGAGACTTGAGATAAAAACTCATCCTAGTTTTTCAATAGGTGTAGTTGGTTCCATCAAATAGGGGTGGCCTATGAGTGGACTGTCCTTCACCATGGTTGGAAAACATAGGTTGTGTGGTTGCCATGGATCAGCTCTTAGGATGTTAGTCCTTGTAAAGAGAACAGAGCACTGGTACCAATTGAAGACAGGTAGACAACTCTAGAGGGGGGTAAATAGAGTTTATAACAAAAATGATCAATTAAAAACTTAAACTCTTTTCACCAACACAATTATCAGAGTAAAATAAATGCGAAAATAAAGTAATCAAAGAGCAAGCACAATCACAGCAAGATTTTTAACCTAGTTTCCATCGTAGAGGACTAGTCCAGGCCTGAGAACTCTGGCTCAGGATTAAAATCTACTATTTGTGAAATAGGCTTACAACCACGTGTCTTTTCACAAAAGAGCACGCTAAACTTCTTTCAATGATCGCTGTGGCAAAACTTGGACTTTTCCAAGCGACTTACAAATTCTTGCACTTCAAACTTCTAGCTGAATCGTACCGAGCAACTTGGACGGTTGGAAAGTTTGAAAGCTATGTTGGATGGGAAGGTAAAGCTCTTTAATATGTAGGCTATGTAAGAGAAGAAGATGAGAAGATTGGATGGATTGAAATGAGAAAATTCAAGGTCTATTTATAGGGTTCTTGGTAGACAGAATTCTGGAATTTTTGGCCGTTGGACAACTAGCAGTGATCAAACCCTAAAAATCAGCTTCCTCTAATTTAGGGGGCAGAGTTCGGCCCGAACTCTGTGTGGAGGCAGAGTTCGGCCCGAACTCTGTCTCCTATGGACAGAAAGTTCTTAATGAGCTTCTGGATGGATAGGCTGATTTGGATTTTGGCTAAGTGAACCTATACGGCTAAGTCTAGCCCAAAGTTGCTTAGTATGACCCAACGTACATTAGCCTATACTCAAAAACAGTAAAATTTACAGACTCCATAATACATAAAGTAGTAAATCTTCAGGCAGCTGTTGTCTTGAACTGATGTGATGAGTTGATCGATTTAGAGCTTAATGTGCCAAATTGGACTATGACAAATATTATTTTGTTAATTGTCAAGATTAGGTTGATTGTGATCCAGTTTGGGTCAACACTACCATGGCTCCTGCCTATATTTTTCTGAGGTGCCCCTGGACTTGTAGTACATCTGGCTCGACGAAATGAGGGTATATATACGTATATATCTTGTAGTTAATTATTAATTACTCTTTAATCTATCATTTTTAAATTACGTGATAATTGAATTTGTATGTCAGAAGATGTTCTGGTGGCTACCCCATCGGTGGAGGCGATCCACTGGATCTACAGAAGTGCCGCTGGGAAGAAGATATGGGACGTGGTGTATGACCTTCGCTTGGCGCATTCGAAGAAGGATTGGATCCGACAGGAGTATTATGAGCAGATCTTAGAGAAGATGGATACTCCTGCGTGTACAAGCAAAAATCGAAGAAAATGAAGGCGAATCGACGGGCCGCAGGTTTACAAATGGGGGGATCGAGGCCCCGCGTAGCGACGCGTACAGATCTGGTAAGATACCGTAAATTCATTCCATAATGTAATTCAGTACTATTAATATACAAAGTTAATTAAATTCTACGAATATTTCGTATGTAGACCCAACAGGTGGTAAAGGAGGAAAACGAGGCAGAATAGGTCACTATGCACGATGTATTCCAGTATACGCACAAGAGGCGGAAGGACGAGAGCTTTTCGATGAGAGGGCCCAAGAGACTGATGTAAGTACTTATGTTTATGAGATTTATGTTAGAATTATAAGTATTGTTAACTTAATTAGGTAAACTTAGGATCCAGACTATAACTTAGGGAAACATAGGATTTAGATTATATCTTAGGAAAACTTATAGTATAAATACATTCGTTGGATATGCTGCATATCGTGAGGCCCTTAGACGGGTTCAGTCCCCTGCTGCCGAGGATGTCGACAAAACGATGCCCGTCCAGGTAGCCTCCTCTATGGCTGCTCGCTACGACGACATGTTCGTAGATACCGTCGGCGGCTTTAGGGAAGGGCGCTTCTACGGATGCGGCTCCCTAGCACCGTTGCAGGCATCGATTCTGAGATTTATAACGCCCCCTCCTCTTCCTCCCATGATCCCGATAGGCGATGATGTGAGGACACAGCTTGCGAATCTGACCGAGGCGGTGCCATCCTTACGAAAGTATATGACCACGTACTATCCGTGTCCTTATACTGCTTCCAGTTCTTCTGCTCCCGGTCCGTCTGCTCTCGGTTCTTCTGTTCCCGGTCCGTCTGCTCCCGGTTCTTCTGCTCCCGGTCCGTCTACTACTGCTTCCGGTGCTTCGGATGTTCCCAGTCCTTTTTCCGTCGGGCGTCTTTTTTTTGACCCTGCTGCCCCTCTGGTACTGCCTTTTGCTGTGACGACACTCCTTGACATGATGTCGCCAGATCAGCTACGCCAACTTCCAGACCATGTCTTTGATACCCTGCCAGCATACATGGTGGAGGAGGATTGTCGTCGGGCGCAGCAGAGAGTATCACCAGCAAATGATCCACCTCCTCCTTCTTATTGATGTATTGTATTTGAATGGTTTGAAATGTTTTTAAATGTTGAATATTTGTGAATTTTGGATATTTCCACGTGGATATTAGTTTTTGATGAATGTTTTGGATAATGGTGAATGTTTGGATATTTGTTTGTGATGGATATTTATATATTGCTGTGTGATGTATGTTGGTTTGTGTGATATATTTATGATATATATTTGTATATTGGTGTGTCATGTATATTGGTTTGTTGGTTTGTGTGATGTGTGATGCATATTGTGATATTTTGATGTTTCGGATGTTGTATGAACATGGAATGCTCTATTTTATGTAATTTTTTTCAAAAAATTTTCAGTTAGCGACAGACTAGCGACTACCAAACGACGGCTAAGCGGCGGAATATCCGTCGCTAACTGAAGAATTTATATTTAGCGACGGATGGCTACTACCAAGCGATAGATTATCCGTCGACAAGGTTATGGAAATATGAAAGATTTCCAGAAGCTAAGCGATGGGTTATCCGTCGCAATTTTGTCGCTAGTAGTTGGTAAGTATTTAACGACGGATAATCCGTCGCCAATGCCGTGACTAATTGGCGACAAAGTAGTAACAATAGACGACGGATTAGCGCCGAATTATTCGTCGCCAAGGTTCTAAAAAAATGAAAGATTTAAAGAACCGAAGCGACGGATATTCTGCCGCTAATCTGTCGCAAATCCGACGAGTATTAGCGACTATTAGCGACGGATTGGTGACGAATTTTGCGTATCAGAAACTCTCTGATACGCGTTTACCAACATATTACCGACGGACATGTCCATCGGTAATACGTAGTATTACTAACTTCCTGATACTTGAATTGACAAAAAACTGTCGGCTAATTGTCAAAATTTATATGAAACGTACTGACGGTAATCCGTCGCTAAGTCGTCGAATGGCTACAACTTAGCGCCGGATATATTTAGTGACGGGTTATTTCCCGACGGATTGTTTCAGCCAAAATCTGCCGGCAGTCCGTCGCTAAATCTATTTGCCAATGGACTAGCGACGGATACGGCCGTCGCTAATTCGTTAATTTTTGGTTGTAACATAGATTTTGAGTTTGGTAGAAATTGGAACCCGTTTCGGTTTTTTGAAAACCCATCTTTGGAGTATTTTGAGGTATTGATCTATCAAATCTTTGAATTTGTGAAGACTAATACTTCCATGTTATAGGGAATTAAATTTCATATAATTTTGACTTTTAAAAATCTGAATTTCGATTTAAAACGAAGTTTGTATGGCCGAAACAAGTTTTGAGTTTTCAGAAATCAACTTTCTATGACAGTTCGGAATATCCGTAGAAATCCGTCAGAAAACTTGCTGTGACACTTCGAAAAATCCGCCGGTAATCCGTCGGATGATCCGGTTAGGCTATTTTTGGCTGTTTTGTCCGTTTCTGCCCATTTTTGTCCGTTTTTGATATTTTTTTCGACTGTAATGAATTCTTAACATGATTAGATGACCTTGTATACTTAGAGAATGATTGCACACCCTATATACCCTTGACATATGTTCTTCTATACTCACTATGTATTGTTATGCCCTCCCAGATTTATTATACTTTACAGTCTATGCCATGTTCAATACTTACTTGATAGTGACCCGTCGTGGTGCACTCTTGTACATGTCCTTTCCTAGCTCACTAGATAGCGGCCTGTCATGGTGCGCTCTTGATTCCAGTACATGTCCAGTTACCTTAGTGGCTCGTCTTAGTGCAAACCAGTCTTGATGCTTGTCTTGATATTGTCATGTCTTGTTGTGGCTTGTTATAGCGCACGTTCTTGCTTGTCGTATATAGTCTTGCATGTCTCATGTCTAGGATGGATTCTACGGAATGCCATACCCGGAATCCTAAATGAAAATGTTAGGATTTATACAACTAGCTTGATTATCTAGATCGTTAGGAGGTGAGATTTTTCCGGTTACCTGCACCCCTTGTTTTATAGTCTTATATATATACACTAGGGATTTGGAGCTATCTGTCATGATGAGCACACTTCCAGAACACCATCGAGTGGGGCAGCTCCTTAGGACACATGTATCTTACTGCAGTGTGTCTGTTATACTTGTTTTTCTTTTGGCTTGGATCATTCGGGTAGTATGTAGGGCAGGTAACAGGAATTGGATTTCTCAAACATGCATATGTTAGTAATTAGGATTATGACAACCCTAGTTAGCTAAAGTATCAAGCTGTAATCATTGTTTGGCCGTGATTGATGGATGGAGTCCATTCCTATTTAGTCTAGTCTTGTCCAAGTTTATCTTATTTGCAGTACTTAGATTCTTGTCAATCCTTACATGCTATTCTTCCAACTACATGCTCGACTTCACCACATGCTCACATGTCCCATTTATTCTACATATACACTTCTTGTTTTCTTACATATTTTCTAGTATTCTTTAATATTTCTGTGGTACCTTTACATTATTCTTGTCTTGTGTTTACTGCTTTACTTTAGAGTTGCTATGATTTGCATGCTGGTTTTAGTTCATAGTTTGGCTTCCTTTGTGGTACTTGCTATTGGGGGTCTGACCCTACTGGTTTTGTTTGGCCAGATATGGTAGAGATGCACGAGGATCTTTCGTACCTTCTATTCGTTGGTGATTACTCAGAGTACCAGAGTACCTGAGTGGGTTCCTTCTTTTCGCCCACTAGTTATGTACATTATTCTTTTGAGGCTTTTCACCACCGAGTACTTGTTTAGCTCATGTTTGGACTTGACATTTAACCTACGGGTTTAGACAATATGTGCGTATTCTAGACTATAGCTAGAGCTTATTATGTATGACTATTACTCTTGCTAGTTTTTCATTCTGTATTACTAACTTCATGAATATTGATATACGATGGTTTGGGGTACTTTACTATTTTATATTCCAAATGATCATACTTCTTGTATATTATTTATTGCCCGTGATTGAGATATCTAGGATTCTTGACCTAGGAATGCCTGTTGGATTGTAGTAGCAACCCCCATCTAGACAGCTTATACGTTATTTCAGAGTACTGGAGTACTTTGGTATACGTAGCTGGCCTGATCCGTCCCTACTGGCCAGTATTCTGGTTCTAGGGTGTGATATAGGTTTTAGTGGTGGCCCATGCAGGTCTAATTTATCAGATATGTGGGGGTTGCAAGTAGTTATCTCAGTCACAAATCTTTTTTTATTGATATCCTTCGTATTTTAATCTACCTCTGTTCCTTCAACTTGATATCGGCTTTAATCGTTGAACCTTTCTGTTCCCTTGACTTGATATCTGCCACTGAGCCTACATCATAGCGTATATAAACTTAGAAGTAGGGCTCACATCAGTCGGTGGTGGAGGCATCTAAGGTTTCGACTGTGGTAGAAACTGCTGAGGAATGGGGATAGTGGAGGCAGTGGTACATTACCTTTCGAGGGCACGGTAGTGGTCTGTCCAGCCTGGCTGACTGGGGGTGCCATAATCTCTGGATACACCATCGTCGGCGTCGTAGTAGGCTGCGACTGTCCTGGCTGGAATGGTGTCACCGGAGTCATTGGTGGATTATGTCCCTCCAGGGTAGCCTCTTCACCAGATGTGAGGGCCAAGGCAGAAGTGCATTCGCTTCTTAGATTCATACTGTTGGCACGAGGAAGAATATGACGATATTAGGAAAGGTTAGATATGAGGTCAATCAAATAATCAAGGAAGTTTCGAAAAGGTTGGATGTCAAAGGAGGTAGTAGTTCTGGATGAGATACTATTTCTATTCCTATATGCAGGCTTGTTGGGCACAGTCATATAACCCAATAATATTTTCTGTCTTGCATGGGCCACCGCAAAAACATATAACGCCCCAGTCCCAAAATACTTAGGACCAAGTATGCAAACATTCCAGCTGCACATATACGAAGAATACTCCAATATATGGAATCCTTGTATACGTACATAAGCTGTATAATATAATCACATGCCAGAATATAATATAATATAATCTCATAACAGCTCAACACAGAAGACAACAGAGTCCAGATAATAAATGAGTATATCAAAAGATAGCCGGGTGAACATACTCACTCCAAACATCTATAAAATAGTTTCACAAGATCGGAGTCCAACCTCCAAAAAATAGAAAGAAAAGAGATGTAAAATATCCACTAATGTCTCAAATAAAGAATAAACTAGAAATCAGTAGGAACTGACTCGTCATCAATGTAAGCTGGACTAGAGCCGCTCTGTACTCCTACGGGAAGTCGTCTAATCCTGGAGAGATAACCAGGTCCTCAGAGGGACGTATCAAGATACAAGAAAACACCATGCCATATAAATTGTGCTAATATAATAGAAAAGAAAAGGGGATGCATGCAATAGGGTTCCTGACCATTCTACTGTGAATATGCAGTTGAAAAACAATTCTTTGACGCATGAGCCATGGTTGTAGATGGGATCGGCATAGTCCCCATATAGGGCACTAGGGTCCTACGTCCGTAAAGTCCGAAGATCGTCAGACGACATCATGTGCAAGGGGTACGTCCATAACGCTCTAGGAAACGTCAGAGGGCACCTGGAGCCTGCGTCTCCGGAGGAGCGCACAGGTAATCAGAGAAGTACAAAGAAGCCCATACATCAGGTATTGTTCTTCCTACCCAATGCCTAGTATCATCATCTCCATGACTGATATAAACCTCTAGTAACCACCAAGTCTTCTAACATGCAATTCTATTGGCAGTTACTCCTATCCGTCGTAACTCTATACGTATCGGTGGCCAGCCGACTACGCAGGTACGTGTCCTAGATGTGACTCATAATACATGGTAAAGCAAATGTCTAGGCTGTATGAGATATACCAATACCTCATCAATAATGGGTGGTCACTAGACTAAGTCAATGCAAGAAAAATAAATAAAAGCAAGAAAACAACCGATAGAGTCGCTTGCACCCAAGTGTGACTTGGACGCATAGTTTATAATCAACAAATAAGAAATATTGAAAATAACAACTAAAAATAAGAATATGTAATCACAGAGTAAGGTGGCAAGGTATCTTGCCTTGTGAATCGAAGGTGGCAAGTCCAAGAATCACTATATCCGCAAAAAGAAATGTCACAATCACCAAACGACTCTGGATGCTGAAATAAACATCAAGAACATACTCGGAATAAGAGATATACCTAGGAAACGCCTGTCCAAAAGTCTAATTCTGGAACAGGGGTAAAATCGTAATTTTAGGTCAAAATAATGTCCGCCATTGGACCCGTTTTGTACCGAAATGTGTGCCAAACTCTACCGTTTCTAAAATTGTCAAACTACATGTCTATGGATTCAGTTTGAGGAGACGAACCCAACCGTATGTCCAAAGTTGGATTTCGACGGACCGTGCACAAATTCGCCCGTTAGAGCGGGTCGCGGGCCTGCCAAATAGGCGTTCCGGTCGACATTCTCAGAATTGCACCAAACTTGTCACACAGGACCAGAAAAACAATTCGGTCCTGATGGCCCAAGTTTCGTGTCGATCTGACAAACATGCACGAAGTTATGTCCAAGTTTGTAAAATGTCGATACGGGGGTATCTTGACGGATACGTACTGACTTCGTCGTGCACACGAATGATATCGGGTTCTGTCAGTTCCCACACGTCGGTAACATCCATATGCACCTTTTAATGCATATAGTGTGCGACCACGTCGTCTGGTTTGTCGGGGCGCATGCCGTATCAGATAGAATTCTATGATTTTTAATATTTTTAAAGCAATTTTTATCACAAGTTCATCAGTCTATAACTTTCTGTACAATAAGCTAAATTTGATTCTACGAAGTGCGTTGTGATCTCAATTAGGTTATCTCTGACTTTCTTTAATTGGTTCTCCAGTATTTGGACCGAAAATTAGCTTCCAAGTTAGGTTTCGAAACTGTTTTGATGCTCTATTTTCGGGGCTGTGTTGACTTGACTTCTCGTCGATTTCAGCGCCGATCTAGGGTACGAGGTCGAAATCCCTTTGAAGGGTTTCGAAGGGGGTTATATGGTCTTCCTATAGCAATTCACAGAGCAAAATTTTATCGAGTAAAATCGAAAAAAAGTTAGAGAGAAGAGGAGTACCTGACGGTGTACTTGAACAGGGGTGACTCGAGTTGCTGTCGGTTCCGTGGGTCTCTTCGATGTCACGCAGCGGTGCTGGCGATTGCAGGAGGTCAGGGGTATCGCCAAAAGGTAGGGGAGCTCGGGAATGAAGGGTTTTGGGTTGAGGACGCAACACTCGAGCACGAGGTGGCGACGAGTTTGGTGATGGATACCTCGGCTATTTGGCCGATACTTATATATATGGTTCCAAGCATTTACGAGAGAGAGGAGGATTTTATTCCTAATTAATCTAGGACGTCTATATTAAGACTGGATTTGAGGAAGGATTAGGTTTAAGGATTGGAGGAAATATTGGTTTGAAAAGATTTTCGAATAAAAAAAATGCCAAAATAAATTTTATAAAAAATATAAACAATTTCTCAAGAATTCTAATTTTTATTATAACTATATTTAGTAGCATAAGGTACGTGCATGCACACATATACATTATATATACATATATTTACTAAAACTAATAAATTACTACCAAATAAATATTCTAAAATTAATTAGAATACTAAGATTAATTGGGATAATACAGGGGTTTATATCCTACCCAACATAAAGGAATTTCGTCCTCGAAATTAGACTAGGGTAGGGGGTCGAATGCAATGCCATGCAAGAAGCTATAAAGACTATCATGTGCAAGACATACCTTGGTTGTCAAACAAATACGGGTAGCGATTCCTAATGTCGTCTTTGCGCTACCAAGTAGACTCTCCTGGCGAGTGATGCTTCCATGCCACGTGAACCAACAATATAGATTGATTACGCAACACCTTCACTCGACGATCGAGGATACCTACCGGTTGCTCTTCAAACGACAAACTCGATCCAACTGTGATTTCAGAGTGATCAAGCACATGATTGTTGTCTGCCACGTACCTCCTCAACTGAGACACATGGAACACGTCATGTACTCCCTGTAGCGATGGTGGCAAGGCCAATCTATAAGCAACTTCCCCCATACGCTCCAAGATATCAAAAGGCCTGATGTATTTTGGACTCAACTTGCCACGTCCTCTGAATCGAATAGTGCCTCTAGTGGGAGATATCTTCAAGAAAACATGGTCGCCTTCCTTGAACTCCAAAGGTCGCGATGACGATTATCTGCCCACTGCTTCTAACGATCCTACGCTGCTCGCAGATGGCTCTGTATCTCCTTAACCTTCTCCACTGTGCTCAACACCAACTCGGGATCCAATATCTGTCGTTCTCCTATGTCGCTCCAACATACAGGAGATCAACACTTCCTACCATACAATGATTCAAACGGACCCATCTAAAAATGCTCGCTTAATAGCTATTATTGTAGGAAAACTCTACAAGATGAAGGTGGTCCTCCCATGATCCGCCAAAGTCAAGCATACACGTTCTCAACATATCCTCTAGCGTCTGTATAGTATGCTCTGACTGGCCGTCTATCTGCGGATGGTACACTCTGTTAAACTTCAAATGCGTATCCAAACTATCCTGCATACTCCTCCAAAAGTGCAAGGTGAACCTTGAGTCACGATCCGACATGATGCTAACTGGTACACAGTGTAGCTTCACTATTTGCTTCATGTACATGTCTGCCAAAAGTTCTATGTACTGCCCCACTTTAAAAAGGTAAGAAGTGGGCCATTTTGGAAAGTCTATCAACAATCACCCATACTGCATCTCGTCCACTAAGACTTCGTGGAAATCCCGTGACAAAGTCCATCGTAATGTGCTACCACTTCCACTCGGAAAAGGGTAACGGCTGCAATAATTCGGCCATCCTCTGTTGCTCCGCCTTCACTTGTTGGCATACCAAACACTTCGCAACGAAATAAGCTATCTTCCGCTTCATTTTGTGCCACCAATAATACTATCGTAAATTTTGGTACGTCTTAGTTCCTCCAGGATGAATAGAGTAGGTCGATCTGTGTGCTTCTGCCATCAACTCCTGTCGTAGCTCTCCATTAGAAATATAAATACGATCACCATATCGTAATGTTCCATCGGGATGAATTCTCAATCCCGTCTGCTCTCCTGCTTTAGTCCTCTCTCTAAGCCGTTAAAATCTAGCAGCAGTAGGCAATGCTGCCTTGATGCGCTCTATTAATAATGATTGCACTTGGAGACTGGCTAATACGCCATCTGCTCCAGGCAATACTATCTCAATACCAAGCTGCTGTAAGTCTCCAATTAACTCTCGCTATGTAGTCAAGAAATGAGCCATGGGCATACGGCTTAATGCGTCTGTCACAACATTAGCCTTGCCCGAATGATAATGTAGCTCGATCTCGTAATCCTTCATCAACTCCAACCAACATCGTTGTCGCATAGTCAACTCTTTTTGTGTAAACACGTACTTGAGGCTCTTATGATCAGTGTAGATGTCAACCTTCTCGCCGTAGAGGTAGTGTCTCCATAACTTTAAGGCAAAGATAACTACTGCGAGCTCTAGATTATGGGTCAAATAATTCTTCTCGTGCACCCTCAACTGTCTCGATGTGTATGCTACTACATGAATACGCATCCTAATCCTTTCTCAGATGCGTCGCTGTAGATCACAAATCCTCCTGGGACCGAAGGTAATGTCAAGATTGGTACCGTGGTTGTAAAATCCCTAAATTTTTACTATATTTTGGTACTAATTTTTTTGTATTTATACGTCGCATAGTCGTATTGTACATCGCACGGGAATTTGCATTTTTTCGTATTTACTCGTCGAGTGCGAATATGTGCGAGGTTCATATTTTTAGAAAAATGATTTTTGATTTTATTATCGGTAATGATTTCAAAATTATATATATAATAATTATTTTTATTAAAAGTTATGAAAAATATCTATCGAGGTTGCCAAAACTTATTATTTTAGTTATTTATAAAAGGCTATCTTATTTTAGTAAGTGGTAATTTAGAAAAACTAGATTATGTGAATATTCTACTCGTGTAAAGCGCATGAAAATTATTTCATGTATATTTTTAAAATTTTTTTTATTATTTATAATAATTTATTTAGCAAGAAGGTATTTTAAATATGTAAATATTTATATTTATTTTCGAAATTATTTTTACCTAAATTATTTAAAGGGTATTTTGAAGATACTTCCTACTAATATTTAAAATATATGTTAGAATTTTTGAAATTAATTATTATATAAATTTTATAAAAAGATATTTTGGATATATTTGTGATAAATTAAATTATGATTTGATTTATTGATTTAAATTAAATAGTTTAATTTAAATGTGTAATTTATCGATATTTAAATAGGATTTGGATTTAGATATGAATGTATTGGTTTAAATTTAATAATAGAATTATCTATTTGGGTTTAAATAAATTCTAGTCTCTATCTATATTGGATTATATTTAATTGAGTTACTTTTAAATCAATTTGAATTAAATAGTGAAAAATCTAAAGGGAATTAAAACTCTTCTTAATCCTTATCTAAATAAGACTTTTGTAAACCCCTTAATTTTTCAAAATAAAAATATGTATGATTTCTGGATTTTTAAATAACTATTATTGACTTATTATATAATTTGTATTATTTTACATATATTTAGTATAGTGCTCATTAGTGAATTTAGTATAAAAATATATATAAAGCTATTTTTCTAGTACATTAAGGATCTAAACTATATTATACAATTTCTTTTCCTCAAAATTTTAGGATTTATTTCATAACTTTTATTACTTTTACATGTTACTTATATTGTACACTATGTACATAATATAGAATAAATGTCAAATTAGTATTAGATATTTCAGCTTGTATAAATGAGATTAGATGAAGGTTGTTTAAATAAATATTAACTATAGTTATTATCTATAGTAATTTTAAATAATGTTATAAATAATTTAGATAAACATAAACTATATTTTAAATTAATACTAATCCTACTTCTACTTGGAAAACATCTCTATCTATAACATATCCTAACAAAGCAAACACCAATTTATTTAAATCAAATCCTATCTTATTTAGGAGATAAATCTAAAATAAATATCTATATAAACCCAATACATCTCCCTTCTATCATCCATAATTCGAAATTATTTTTAGTCCAATAGAAACTCTAAAATTCGTCATTAGAATTCAGCCCCACTTTTTAGTAGCAAGAGCAACTTGGAACGACGATATCTCCTAGCTTCGAACTCCGTTTTGCCACCAGTTTTTTTTAAAAGAAGCGTATCGAGGTAAGGTTTCCAAAAACATATTTTAATAGACATAATTCGTTATATAGATTTTTGTAAAACTATTTGAGTATTAGATGTCCAAAAAATAAACGTGTTTCAGTTTTTTTGCGATTTCGGGAGTTTCGAAAACGAAAATGCGATCCATTTAGTTTTTCGGAAAGCTAATACGAAAACCTATGCCATATTCCAATTATAGAATTTATTAGATAAGTCTAATAGGTATAGTATTAATTATAATTAGATAATAGACTATTTTCAGCATCCAGAGATGTTTGTTTGGACCTTAGTTCCTCAGCAGCCGTTGTTCCACCTACTTTCTTGTCTAATCTTCGCCACCACAGTGCTCAGGACCCAGGCAAGTATACCTTGCTAATTAACTGTCATATTATTTATTTTCAGTATTTATTTACTTGCTTCGTATTTGTTATTTTTATTTGTTATAAACTGCGCGTCCAAGTCACACTTGGGTGCAAGTGACTCTATTAGTCGTTTTACTTTAGTATATACATATTAACTTAGTGTTTGCGGACTACCTTCTTATTGGAGGATATCCTTATATCTCCCTTGGCCATGACACACACACTACACGGTTGGAGATATGTTGCTAGGGGCACGACTTATGGACTGGCCCTCTCTAAAGTCGTGTGACGGATAGATGATCGTAACTGCTATGATTAGAATTTTTGAGACTCAAGCAGTTACAAAACTGGACGAACCATGGACATGACTTGAACAGTATGGGAAATATTGGGGGAGGACAGTCGCTAGTGCGTATGGGAATCCAAACAGGTAAACCACAGTCTCCGTATGGAACCGTGGTAATTTATTTGCAGATACCCTCTGACGTTTTGGACGTTACGGTCGGATATAGATGACTAGATGCCAGTTACGTACACATAGCCTAAAATCCCACCCATGCGCATGAAAGTTGTCCTCTAAATTGTACATTAGGCGGTTAGAATCTCCTTTGCATATTTATGTCTAGAATAGTCTTTTTATATATTATTTTTATTCTGCAAGTTCATATTAGCTTGTTCTGCCTGTATCTTGCTACGTCCGTCTGAGGACCTGGTTCTTCCCCAGGTGTGTGCTTTCATGATTTACTGCAGGTATCTTAGCCGGGATCGTGGTCTTCTCCATTTATTCGAAGATAACGTGACTTGGTTCCTCCTTGCTACTTCCACTTAGTCCTTTTATATATCATGTACTTCTTCCTTTTTATTTTGGTTGGTAGTGGATGTGTCTCCACCCAACATATTATACCAAGATAATTCATTATATGCTATCTTTTATTCTTTTATTTTGTGGATGAGATTATTTAGTCGTGGTTTGCTGCATTTTACAGCTTATGTACACATACAAGGCCCATGTACTTCGTATGTATACAGCTGGCATGTCTACGTACTTAGTCCTATGTATATTGGGACTGGGGCGTTACATGTTTTTGTGTGGCCCAAGCAGGTCAAGATAAATTGTTTGGTTACTTTACCGTACCAAGCAAGCCTGCAGATAGGATTAGAGTATAGGATCTCATCCACATACTTGACCTTCTCGATTCTATTTTGAATCTCTTGATTTGCATCTTGCTTGATTCCCTCTACCGTTAATTCTTATCCTTCTTTCATGCTTGATGTTGGTTAGAAAGGTAATCCATACTAGGTAGACTTTTCTATTATTCCATCACACCACTAGTTTAACTCTTGTAAGTTGGGTAGACACCTCACGACCTAACATTTATTTTTCCTTGTGACCCATATTAACATGATTACTTAGACTATAGCCTTTATAGGACCCTAACTTATCTAGCCCACCAAGCCTTAGATAAAAGACAGTAGGATGAATGTATAGGAACAATCACATGACAAGACTTAGATTCTTAAGGAGCTGAACTAATTCTACCTTCTTTCACTCTTATGCTCTCCTGCCTATGTTTTTACCATCGTGACTAATGCTGCTAAATAGCCTAATTTTTGCAAGCTTACTTTTTTTTCAAGCTTGTTCAAGGACATATATTTTATTGGGGGCCCCCACTAACATATTGTCTAGTCAGAACCGGTGCATGATGGTCTGATGAACCTAGTGCACTTTGGTTCGTCTTTCACATTATTATCCTACGTGGTTGAGATATAGTTAAACTTACCCCTTAGAATCTCATCTATTATTGCCTTAACGATTCTTTTTGAATTATTCGGCCGCCTTTGAACCACGTATTCATATTCGATAATATCGTCTTTGAACTCTATATTGCTTTCACTTTCACATATTTTAGAAGGACGAAAGCGCTGTACTTGAATTTCCTTTAGCTATCATATCTCTTGTGACCATTAACACTCGATGTGACTATATCTTTGTCTTAACTACTCGTCCCTTCCTCGACCTTCTATCACGACTTCCTAATCACTTCAATTAGGAGTGAATCTAATCGTTCTCCTAATCGTGCCATCAACCTACTCCCAAGAAACCATATCTTAAGTCTCTAAATTATTTATATGGATCCACTTAAAACTTTTAATCTTTTCCTTTTACGTTTATTAGCCATGTCCGTGATTTATTATCTAAATCACGATTTTCTAATGCTTGTTTATGTTGTTTCTTGCCTCGTCCAAGGACTCGTCGAATTGTCGTTACCAATATACCCCTTGTGCCTTCTTACTCCCTACTTATTCTTAATTTCGAGGACGAAATTCTTGTAAGTTGGGTAGGATATAAAATTCCTAAATTTCTACTATATTTTGGTACTAATTTTTTTTTTGTATTTATACGTCGCATAGTCGTATTGTACGTCGCACGGAAATTTGCATTTTTTCGTATTTACTCGTCGAGTGCGAATATGTGCGAGGTTCATATTTTTAGAAAAATGGTTTTTGATTTTATTATCGGTAATGGTTTCAAAATTATATATATAATAATTATTTTTATTAAAAGTAGTGAAAAGTATCTATCGAGGTTGTCAAAACTTATTATTTTAGTTATTTATAAAAGGCTATCTTATTTTAGTAAGTGGTAATTTAGAAAACTAGATTATGTGAATATTCTACTCGTATAAAGCGCATGAAAATTATTTCATGTATATTTTTAAAATTTATTTTTATTATTTATAATAATTTATTTAGCAAGAAGGTATTTTAAATATGTAAATATTTATGTTTATTTTTGAAATTGTTTTTACCTAAATTATTTAAACGGTATTTTGAAGATATTTCCTACTAATATTTAAAATATATATTGGAATTTTCGAAATTAATTATTATATAAATTTTATAAAAAGATATTTTGGATATATTTGTGATAAATTAAATTGTGATTTGATTTATTGATTTAAATTAAATAGTTTAATTTAAATGTGTAATTTATCTATATTTAAATAGGATTTAGATTTAGATATGAATGTATTGGTTTAAATTTAATAATAGAATTATCTATTTGGGTTTAAATAAAACCTAGTCTCTATCTACATTGGATTATATTTAATTGAGTTACTTTTAAATCAATTTGAATTAAATAGTGAAAAATATAAGGAGAATTAAAACTCTTCTTAATCCTTATCTAGATAAGACTTTTGTAAACCCCTTGATTTTTTAAAATAAATATTTATAAAATTTCTGGATTTTTAAATAACTATTATTGACTTATTATATAATTTGTTTTATTTTACATATATTTAGTATAGTGCTCATTGGTGAATTTAGTATAAAAATATATATAAAGCCATTTTTCTAGTACATTAAGGATCTAAACTATATTATACAATTTTTTTCCTCAAAATTTTAGGATTTATTTCATAACTTTTATTACTTTTTACATGTTACTTATATTGTGCACTATGTACATAATATAGAATAAATGTCAAATTAGTATTAGATATTTTAGCTTGTATAAATGAGATTAGATGAAGGTTGTTTAAATAAATATTAACTATATTTATTATCTATAGTAATTTTAAATAATATTATAAATAATTTAGATAAATATAAACTATATTTTAAATTAATACTAATCCTACTTCTACTTGGAAAATATCTCTATCTATATCATATCCTAACAAAGCAAACACCAATTTATTTAAATCAAATTCTATCTAATTTAGGAGATAAATCTGAAATAAATAACTATATAAACCCAATACATCCCCCTTCTATCATCCATAATTCGAAATTATTTTTAGTCCAATAAAAACTTTAAAATTCGTCATTAGAATTCAGCCCCACTTTTTCGTAGCAAGAGCAACTTGGAACGACGATATCTCCTAGCTTCGAACTCCGTTTCGTCTCCAGTTTTTTTAAAAGAAGCGTATCGAGGTAAGGTTTCCAAAAACATATTTTAATAGACAAAATTCGTTCTATAGATTTATGTAAAACTATTTGAGTATTAGATGTCCGAAAAATAAATGTGTTTCAGTATTTTTGCGATTTCGGGAGTTCCGGAAACGAAAATGCGATCCGTTTAGTTTTTCGGAAAGCTAATACAAAAACCTATGCCATATCCTAATTATAGAATTTATTAGATAAATCTAATAGGTATAGTATTAATTATAATTAGATAATAGACTATTTTTAGCATCCGGAGATGTTTGTTTGGACCTTAGTTCCTCAGCAGCCGTTGTTCTACCTACTTTCTTATCTAATCTTCGCCACCATAGTGCTCAGGACCCAGGCAAGTATACCTTGCTAATTAACTGTCATATTATTTATTTTCAGTATTTATTTACTTGCTTCGTATTTGTTATTTTTATTTGTTATAAACTGCGCGTCCAAGTCACACTTGGGTGCAAGCGACTCTATTAGTCGTTTTACTTTAGTATATACATGTTAACTTAGTGTTTGCGGACTACCTTCTTGTTGGAGGATATCCTTATATCTCTCTTGGCCATGACACACATACTACACGGTTGGAGACATGTTGCTAGGGGCACGACTTATGGACTGGCCCTCTCTAGAGTCGTGTGACGGATAGATGATCGTAACTGCTATGATTAGGATTTTAGAGACTCAAGCAGTTATAAAACTGGACGAACCATGGACATGACTTGAACAGTATGGGAAATATTGGAGGAGGATAGTCGCTAGTGCGTATGGGAATCCAAACAGGTAAACCACAGTCTCCGTATGGAACTGTGGCAATTTATTTGCAGATACCCTCTGACGTTTTGGACGTTACGGCCGGATATAGATGACTAGATGCCAGTTACGTACACATAGCCTAAAATCCCACCCATGCGCATGAAAGTTGTCCTCTAAATTACACTTTAGGCGGTTAGAATCTCCTTTGCATATTTGTCTCTAGAATAGTCTTTTTATATATTATTTTTATTCTGACAGTTGATATTAGCTTGTTCTGTCTGTATCTTGCTACGTCCGTCTGAGGACCTGGTTCTTCCCCAGGTGTGTGCTTTCATGATTTACTGCAGGTATCTTAGCCGGGATCTTGGTATTCTCTATTTATTCGAAGATGACGTGACTTGGTTCCTCATTGCTACTTCCACTTAGTCCTTTTATATATCATGTACTTTTTTTTTATTTTGGTTGGTAGTGGATGTGTCTCCACCCAACATATTGTACCAAGATAATTCATTATATGCTATCTTTTATTCTTTTATTTTGTGGATGAGATTATTTAGTTGTGATTTGCTGCATTTTGCAGCTTATGTATACATACAAGGCCCATGTACTTCGTATGTATACAGCTGGCATGTCTACGTACTTAGTCCTACGTATATTGGATCTGGGCGTTACAGTGGTCTAGCGCTTTTTCAACTCGTCAAAAGCGGATTGAAACTCATCTATCCATACTAACACCTGATCCTTTCAAGTTAGTCGAGTCATAGGCCTCGCTATTCGAGAGAAATCTTCTACGAACCTTTGGTAATAACCCGCAAGACCAAGAAAACTTCTTACCTCGGAAGCTGATGTGGGAGCGGGCCATGCGTTGACTGCTATGATCATCTCCAGATCTACAGATTTGTCGTCTCCAGTAACAATTTGTCCAAGAAATAATACCTCCTTGAGAAAGAAATCATACTTGCTAAGCTTCGCAAAAAGTTGCTCATTCCTTAATGTTTCCAAAATAATTCGTAAATGCTGCTCATGCTCCTCTTGACTCTTGGAGTAAATCAAGATATCATCTATAAAGACTACTACAAATTTGTCTAAGTACCGGTGACAGATCTTATTCATTAAATTCATAAAAACTACAGAAGCGTTAGTCAAACCGAAAGGCATGACCAAGAACTCGTAGTGTCCATACCTTGATCGAAAAGTCATCTTCGTAATGTCTTCCTTCCGAACCTTTAGTTGGTGATTGCCGATCGTAAGTCAATCTTGGAGAATACTTTTGCTCTACTCAGTTGATCGAATAGATCATCTATATGCAACAAGAGATACTTTTTCTTCACTGTCACTGCATTCAAAGCTCTGTAGTCGATGCACATGCGCACTGTCCTATCTTTCTTAGGCATAAAAAGAAAAGACGCTCCCCATGGTGATGCGCTGGCGTGAATAAAGCCTTTCTCCAACAAGTCGTCAATCTGTGCCTTCATCTCTACCAACTCCTTGGGTGCTAGTCGATATAATCGGGACGAAATAGGCTCGGCCCCCGGAATAAGCTCAATAGAAAACTCAAAATCTCGGTCAGGTGTAGTCCCGGCAAATCCTCGGGAAATACATCCTCGAACTTCGTGATGACCGGATGCTGAGGGTTGTCCTGCATTATCATGTGAGTCCCTACTGTGGGTGCATCACAACTCTCTCTGTCTTCCTTGGTGAACTCAAACTCAGTCGTATTTGGTGGTCTAAAGACAATACTGCCCCTATGGCAGTCTATAAGAGAAAAATGCTGGCTCAACCAGTCCATTCCAAGGACCACTTCGAATGTCGGCATAGAAAATACAAGAAGTCATACCTTTATCTCTCTACCATATATCACTATAGTACAAAGTCTACAAACACCACTAACATGTACAACTCCTCCTCTAGGGAGGATTCTAATGTTCTCAGTTAAGGGTGTGAATGGAATGTTATGTCTAGTGACAAAACTAGTGGCTATGAATGAATGAGTGGCTCCAGTGTCAAACAATGTAATGGCAGGAAATGAAGCAACTAAAACCATACCTGCTATGACCTCTGCCTCTGGCTCTATATCCTCAACAATGATTGAGAATGCCTGCCATAATTCTGTCATGGTCCCTGAGCTCTGGCCTTACTGTACTGTACGCCCTGAGGAGGCAATGGTGGGCGAGGTGCTCTTGCTGCTAGCCGATGAGCTGAAAGTGCTGGAGCTGTAGGCTTCGGATTCTACCTTGTATGTACTATCACCTGTTGCTCTGGACAATCCTTGAGCATGTGCTGGTTGGATCCACATCTCAAGCACAATCTAAGGCGAGTCCTGTAATCATTCTGGAGATATCCCTGCTTTCCGTAGTAATGGCAAACGGGCTTCTAATAAGGTGAGGCCCTCTGCTGGTGCTGTCCTATGGGCCTCCTGATAGGTCCTCCTTGAGTAGCTCGGGTTGGTGCAACTTCTGGTGTATGGCGTATCGATGTCTGATGTTGCTCATTGCGAAGAATCTCCTTAGCACGAGCTTCTTCCAAGACAGCTGAATGGGAGACTCGAGACTGGGTAGTCGTATAAGACTTGAGCTCTGGTGCAAGCCCATAATAGAATCTCCTCGCCTTCTCTAGCTCTATCAAGATCAGTCCCACACCAAATCTACTCAGTCGATTGAATTTTGAGTCATACTCATCAACCGTCATATTTCCTTGCTTCAGATGAAGGAACTGGTCGTAGAGACCTTCTCGAACATGGATGAGAAAGAATATCTCATAGAATAGATCATAGAACTGCTTCCAGGTGATCCCAGTGCCTAATCTTCTCTCTTCCGCCTTCCACCAGTGGTAGGCATCATTCTCTAATAGTAGGTCCATTGCTGTCATCCAATCTCGAGCTGGTAACTGGGATGCCTTCACTAGCTTTTCCGTACTAATGAGCCATTATGACAATTCTAGTGGCTTCTCCGTTCCTCTGAAGGCCTTGGGGTTTATGTCTGTAAAGTTCTTGATAGAGCCTTCATAAAGATGCAGAACCGGTGCTAGTACCGGTACCGGAGGTGGAGGTGGGGGTCTAGCCAAAGCTGCCATAATAGTCTGTCTCATCAGCTCAGTCTGCAGCCACTGAGCCTGCATCATAGCATACATAAACTGGAAAGTAGGGCTACCATCAGTCGGTGGTGGAGGCATCTGAGGTCCCGAATGTAGTGGAAACTGCTGAAGGAATGGGGGTGGTGGAGGCAGTGGTACATTACCTTCCGAGGGCACGGTAGTAGTCTGTCTAGCTGGCTGACTAGGGGTGCCGCAATCTCTGGATGCACCATCGTCGACGTCGTAGTAAGGTGGGACTGTCCTGGCTGGTATGGTGTCACCGTAGTCATTAGTAGGCTGTGAATTGTGAGGGCCAAGGCAGAAGTACGTCCGCTTCTTAGATTCATACTGTTGGCACGAGGAAGAATAGGACGATATTAGGAAAGGTTAGATATGAGGTAAATCAAATAATCAAGAAAGTTTCGAAAAGGTTGGAAGTCAAAGGAGGCAGTAGTTCTAGATGAGATACTATTCCTATTCCTATATGTAGGCTTGTTGGGCACAGTCATATAACCCAACATTATTTTCTGACCTGCATGGGCCACCAAAAAAATATATAACGCCCCAGTCCCAAAATACTTAGTACCAAGTACGCAAATATGCCAGCTGCACATATACGAAGAATACTCCAATATATGGAATCCTCGTATACGTACATAAGCTGTATAATATAATCACAGGCCAGAATATAATATAATCTAATCTCAACACATCTCAACACAGAAGATAACATAGTCCAGATAATAAGTGGGTGTATCAAAAGAAAGTCGGGTGAACATACTCACTCCAAACAGCTATAAAAATAGTCTCACAAGATCGGAGTCCAACCTCCGTAAAATAGAAAGAAAAGAGTTATAAAATATCCACTAATGTCTCAAATAAGGAATAGACTAGAAATCAGTAGGAACTGCCTCGTCATCAATGTAAGCCAGATCCAGAGCCGTTCTGTACTCCTACGGAAAGTTGTCTAATCCTGGAGAAATAACCAGGTCCTCAGAGGGATGTAACAGGATACAAAAAAATACCATGCCATATAAAATGTGCTAATATAATAGAAAAGAAAGGGGGATGCATGCAATAGGGTTCCTGACCATTCTACTGTAAATATGTAGTTGAGAAACAATCCTTCGACTCATGAGCCCTGACTGTAGATGAGATCGGCATAGCCCTATATAGGGAACCAGGGGACTACGTCCGTAACGTTCGAAGATCGTTAAAGGGCATTATGTGCAAGGGGTACGTCCATAACTATCTGGGAAACGTCAGAGGGCACCTGGAGCCTGCGTCTTCGGAGGAGCGCACCGGTATCAGGGAAGTACAAAGAAGCCCATACGTCAGGTATTGTTCTCCCCACCCAATGCCTTGTATCATTATCTCCTTGACTGATATGAATCTCTAGTAACCACCAAGTCTTCTAACATACAATTCTATTGGCAGTTACTCCTATCCGTAGCACGCTCCATACATATCTGTGGCCAGCTGACTACACGGGTACGTGTCCTACATATGACTCACAACACATGATAAAGCAAGTATCCAGGTCGTATAAGATATACCAATACCTCATCAATAATGGGTGATCACTAGAATAAGTTAATGCAAGAGAAATAAATAAAAGCAAGAAAACAACTGATAGAGTCGCTTGCACCCAAGTGTGACTTGGACGCATAGTTTTATAATCAACAAATAAGAAATATTGAAAATAACAACTTAAAATAAGAATATGTAATCACAGAGTAAGGTGGCAAGGTATCTTGCCTAGTGAAGCGAAGGTGGCAAGTCCAAGAATCACTATATCCGCAAAAAAATTTCACGATCACCAAATGACTCCGGATGCTAAAACAAACATCAAGAACGTACTCGAAATAAGGGATATACCTAGGAAATGCCTGTCCAAAAGTCTAATTCTGAAATAGAAGCAAAATCGTAATTTTGGGTCAAAACGATGTCCGCCGTTGGACCCATTATACACCGAAACACATGACAAAATCTACGGTATCTAGTCGTCAAACTAAATGTCTACAAATTTAGTTTGAGGAAAAGAACCCAAATATATGTCCAAAGTTGAATTCCGACGGGCCGTGCACAAATTTGCCCATTAAAACGGGTCACGGGCCCACCAAATAGACGTTCCGGTCGACCTTCTCAGAATCGGACCAAACTTGGTACACAAGACCAGAAAAATGATTCGGTCCTGATGGCCCAAGTTTCGTGTCGATCCGACAAACGTGTACGAAGATATGGCCAAGTTTGTAAAATGTTGATACGGGGGTATCTCGACGGATACACACTGATTTTGCCGCGTACACGCAACAAAATCGAGTTCCGTCAGTTCCTACACGTCGGAAACATCCATACGCACCTTTCGATGCATATAGTGTGTGATCACGTCGCCCGGTTGTTTGCCATAAAATATAAAAAAATAGAAGAATTATCGGAGGACCGGACTTTTACTTCACAATACAAACTCGCTTGTACAAAAAAAGCCTAGGGACGAAAGCCTAGGTACAACAATCTATTACAATTATTTATTTTAGATTCTGGGGGATGACAATAGAGGCTCGGAAAAGCGACGGCCGCTCTGCCTTACTCCTTGGACGATCGGGTGCAGCCTTGGCTCTGTAGAAGAACTGCTTGGCGTTGGTGAAGAAATGCACTCCTTTCAATCTCTGTATATTCTCTCTCTGGCTCTCTGGATCTCTGTGTCTTCATTTTTTTTGCAAGAATTTGGGAGTCTCCTTCTTTTGCAAAAAAATATATTAGAATCTCCTTCTCGCAAGGGAATGTCACCTTGCTATTTATAAGAGTGGGGGGCATCACTAGGGTTTGCAATGATTGCCCATTCTCAAAAGTCGGTGGCTAAGGCTCTATGAATCTGGGCCGTTCATCTTGAATATAATAGATTTGAGCAATTAATATGATTGCATCAAATCTTTTGTGGGTAATTAATGATGATTGACCTAAATCCTTCTGATTTGTCATGCCAATCTCGAATTTCTTGCCATGTGTCATTGATTTGCTTAATTGCAAATGATTTGATTTGATCCTAATATTTTATTGGAATTTGTTGATGGATTTCGATCAATTTGATGTCACTTGTCCCACTATCATGCCACGTATCTTAACCACGAGCCACGGAGGAAATCTGAGCCGCATCAGGATTACTCCCTATTGAGCCGCATAAGGCTGGCCACGTGTCAAGGCTGCTTGGGAGTGGCCCCTGAACTTTTGAACCGTATGGTGATGATTTGAGCCGCATGAGCGTAGGCGGCCGCATAATGGGTGGCTTCTCAGTGAGCCGCATGGAGATAGTCCTCGTGAGCCGCATAAGGTAGCCTCTGCTTGAGCCGCATAGGATAGCTTCGGTCTGAGCCACATGGGACAGCTTCGGCCTGAGCCGTATGGGGTGGTCTCTACTTGAGCCCATGCGACTATCCATGTGTCAAGGCCGCATGAAAGTTTTTGGATTTCGGGGGATCGTGTCAGAGATTTCCTTCGTTTCCCTAGGAGTCTGCCATCATAACGGAGTCATAATTGTATCTTTGTGTCAGAGCTGTCATGTGTCAGAGCTGTCAGCCGTCGAGGTATTTAATGCAGTAAAGGACAAAAGGAAGAGCTGCTTGCAAGCCACGTGGCTTCTTTTCGAGCCGTATGGGATTTATTCAAGCTGCATAGACGCTTGAGCCGCATAGATCCTTGAGCCACATGAGCTCTCTGAGCCGCATGGGGTTTCCTGGCCGCATGGATCTTTCTTTATTCTTTTCCATGCTTCTACAAGACCCCCTTCAAAGTTTTCAATTTTGCAAAATTGAAATACTTTGAATAAGAAGCATGGCTATGTATAAACTCTTCTGGTCGCATATGATGTCCTGGCCGTATGGATGTCTTCAGCCGCATTGGTTAATCACCCGCATGGACACTTTGGCCGCATAGGATGTCTGACCGCATGGACTTTTTGCCACGTCATCTTGCCAAGTATGGAAATCGTTTGCATTAAATGCTGTTGATTTGCTGTCAGTTTTAAGGCCTTCATTTTAGGCTGCTCGCCTCGATAACCGAAGAGTCAGTTTTTTGTGCTGTACGAGAATCGAAGCACTCTGCTTTTATTTATAAATAGGGACGAGTTCAGTTGGAGGGATTTCTTTACTTTCTCTTTCGTCCCCAACTCTTGTCGTCTCAACTTTCTTCCCTTATCTTCCTTCTTCGACCGTCGGACGAAAATGTCCTCCAAGTCTTCCAAGGTCGCCTCTGCTACTGCGAAGGGCAAGAAAGCGGCTTCCTCGTCGGCCGCCATGCACAAAGTGTACCCTGATGTCCACCCTGCTTTTAAGGGTAAGGATTGGATGAAATGTCGAATACTTTGAACCCTAAGAACCCATGGCTCTGTTGCATAATTTATGCACAAGCCTGCATCCTTCGCCTTTATTGAACCGCCCAAGTTCGATCATGATGGAGTCGCATATGTTGTATGGGCCGAATGACCCTCTCTTATCCGAGCCGCATAGGGTGTGCCCTGTGTTTGAGCCGCATGAGAAGGTTTTGAGCCGCATGAGCACTTCTGGATATGAACCGCATGAAGCCTCCTTTGAACGGGGCCGCATATGTTCCTAACGAACTGGACCGCATAAAACTTTGCTAAGTCACGCCGCATAAGCTCTTTTGCTAGATAGAACAGCATAAGTTCAACCGAACCGCATAAACTATCGAATCAGTGTCACATGGAACTCCCAATTAAATTGGGCCGCATGAGGCTGTGTTGACCCGAGCCGTACAGGCTCTATTGAAGCCGTGGCGCATGAAACCCAGCTGAATTGGGCCGCATAAGGCTTCGTTGATCCGAGCCGCATAGGCTCATAGGAACTTCTTTTTGAGAAACTTTGAGTGGTTTTGTTTTAACCATCTTTTGATCCTGTTTCTTTTGTCATTTTTCAGTGAACCTCCCAACCAATCCGGCAGGAGTGCTTTTGGTAGGTTCAGCATAATTTGCCGTGGGTGTGAGGCTTGATGGCTTAATTCGACATGTAACGGATCAGCTTCCCACCAATGAGCCTTTGGAGAGGTCGGCTGCCATCAAAACCAGCCTTTCAACTTTCTTTGCACTATGATGAATTCGGGAAGACTGGACGAAGAGTATCTGAAACCAGCCTTTCCCTTCGGGGATGCTCTATACATAAAGAACCCCCGAGTGCTGGACATTTCTGAGACCTGGGACTTTATTATGGACGAGGTGGAGATCCATATTCCCGGGATGGAAGGACATTTTCCCCTCTCGTGGTTTAATATGGTGCCATTGAGCAGGAAAATGGTGGGCTCCATAACTCCAACCCAATCGAGGATGTTCGTGGGCAACATCCACTATAATAGGAGTACGGGGTCAGCATGTGCGGGTAGGGACTCGATCAGTCGGAGTGTAATAGGACTGATTCTAGGTACCTTCATAAACGTATCTGGTCCCAACTTCACTTTTACTTTAGCTGATACCTTCCTGAATCAGCTCGCGCGCAAGGGGTCTTATCCTATTGGTAGGTTGTCGCTGCCGAACTGGATAAACCCCATCCCTACGTGGGTCAACCTTACCTCGTGGATCCTGAGGAAGTACGAGGAATTTCTTAGGGAGATTGACCTTTATTATGCCATCCGGGGCACCTGTTACGGGTTACCCATTAACAAGCCGTTGTTCATGGTTCTTTTGGAGATGTATAACCGGCGTACGAGGACTTTCTTCGTGCCCGGAGGGGAGTTGGGACTTGCTCTCTACGAAATGCATGCTTTTTCTAAGCTGCCGTGGGGGGGGGGGGGTGAGGCCTTTGAAGTATACACCCCGACAAACGAAGAATTCGAGGATCTGGATCGACGATTCCTGGGTATCATTGCCGTGTACCTGGAACTGCTGTGCCACCACAGTATTTGTCACCAGGCGGCTATCAAGAAGAATAATAGTTCAGAAGGGAACGCTCTCCATACTACGTCTTGGGTCTCGTATCTTTTCAAATTCAGTCCCTTTGGCCGGGTTTCTTCTCGAGGTCCTCAGTCCCAGGACGAGATAAGTCACTTGATGTCGACTGCCAAGAAGTCGAGGTCCACCATAGACAGATTTGGGAGTCGTACTGACTCCTTCAGCTATTTCCACCACGGTACCCGGCAGATGTCTGAGAAGGCACTTTTGGCCGGATTCTTGATGGTGTGGCTACAGAATTGTGTAGTCTCAGGGGGGTTGGTTCCATTGAAAGGGTTAGCCGCCACTTCATTCTCCCGGCCGTGAAGCTGGTCTTCAGAGTTAGACTGGCCCTTCTTCCGGCCATGGTGTGTAGCATACACCACGGCCTCCGCGTCTTTTCGTCTAAAGTCATTGCTCGCGAGACGACCCTGGACTTTGAGCGGATAGAGCTATCCTACCATTATTTAATGGGGTGGCTATTGATGCATTACCAGTCGTTGATGAGGCCCAGAACAGAAGATGATGTCACTGCTGATGATGCCTTCCTTTTCCGATATCGTCGTCAGCCTTAGGAATACGACACCATGCCAGCATGTCGGAGGGCGCTAGCGAGAGTAGACGGGCCCGACTTCTTCGTATCTCTTCTTCAATTTACTGCTAGAGAAGTGAAGGGCGTTCATGTTGATAGCCTTGAACCTTCCCTCCTCTTATCTGAGAAATTGCTTCTTTGGCTGCGTAATATTCGTCCAGCGCACCTGGTATATCGTTATCGAAATAACGTATACCTGGAGCCATATTTGCCCAACAGGTTTTCTCGCCAGTTTGGGTATAGTCAGCTGTTTCTTGATTGCCCCAGTGCTTGCCTAGGCTTTGAAGGCAGCATCCTCGATGGTATCAAGGCTTGGCATTATTACAATGCGGTCCATACCCGAGCCAGCTTTTCGGTCCCTGATGCTAAGACGTCAGGAGAGATTTTGTACATGGCGGCCCTCTATCATGTTGCGGCGAGCAAGCCTCTTGTGAACTTTGATCCGAGTACCAGCTTTATTGTTGGTACTGGCTTGGCAGAGAAGCCCGTGGGATCCAAGAAGAGGAAGAGAAGGGCGAATAAGGTTCCTGTGCCGGACTCGGAGTCCACCACGGCGGACGAAGGGGATGATGAGCAGGATGCTGATGATTCGTCGCATTCTTCGGATGAGGAGGTGGGGGACCAGCCACCTATCGTGTCGAAGGAAGGTGTAGAGGATCAACCACCTGTTGTGCCTGGTCCTTCGTGCAAACGAAGCAGACGTGTGTCTACTGTTGATGGCAGAACCTACTCCATGAAATGGGCTGCGGTAAGACGTCGTAGGCTGTTTATTGATGACGTTGACGTTGTTTCTGAGGTGATTTGAATTTCAACTATCTTTCCCTTCTTTTTTCTAAAATGTGGCCTAATCATTTTTCTTTTGCTCTTTGTAGGTGTCAGAGGAGTCTGCTTCTCAGGGCCCGATTGCCGAGGTCGATCCGGTCCTGTCCAATTTGGTCAATGATATGTGCACCGCTATCCTCTCTGCTGGGGTTCTTCCGGAGGCGGCCGAGGAGTCTCACCTTGCTGAGACCTCAATCCATGGGGACGGGGGCTCTACTGCACCTGTCCCTGAGACATTAGAATTTCAACAAGATGGCACTGACCTGGCTGGCTCCCTTTCAGGGGCGGCTGGGACAGAGAAACCAGTTGAATTCGACTTGGAAGCCGCGAGTGGGGAGACTATGCCAGCTGCGAATGAGCCGTAGCCTCCATGCTCTTTCCCTGGTAAGATAAGCCAAATCCTAACTTGTGAGGAAGCCTATTTGCTCCATCATCCTGTCCTTCGGGTTACATCGATTGATAGTTGCTTTGGACGTACAGGTCCTACCCCTTTATTGTCGGTGACGAATATTGCCGGGGCGGACTCTACCGGAGGGGATCTGATGGAAGCACGTGTGCCTCCTTCTTTTCTAACCTATATTAAGGGGCCTCCAGCTGGGTCGAGTTCGGGAGCCCAAGTGGCAATGCTTCCTGCGCCCTCCTCTGCGAATATGGTCTCGGGGGTTAACCTTTCCGCCCTACCAAGTATCCAAGCTCTTCGGGCGGCGGAAGAAGAGCTAGCCGCCATTCATGCATCTTTTCGTATAGAATTTATTTCCCTGGTGGTGGGGATGGCGAGTTCTGATACTACTCCTTCGGTACTGCCCGCCATACTCCCTTTGACGTCGTTCTCCACAGAAGTTTTGGATGAAGTGTCCCAGGATGTGGTTGACAGCTTTCACCGCCACCTGAGGAGAGGGATTGAGACAGCTTTGGAGAGGGGGACTCCCTTTGCTATGGCCCGTCAATGCGCCGGTGGTCAAATTAATATCCTTAGAACACTCCCCGGTGGGGCGGGACTAGCTGTGCTTCTTGAGCCTAAGCTGCTAGAGGCTGATCGTCTTGTGGCCCAGTTGCGCGTACTGCGGCAAGCTGATCTATCAGTGGCAATAGATCAAGAGCGTACTTTCCTTACAACCACGGTGGAGAAGGTGAGGCTTGTGTAGAAGCATGGAAAATACTAAAGAAAGTGACTCATGCGGCCAGGAAAGATCCATGCGGCTCAGAAAACTCATGCGGCTCAGGAGTCATGCGGCATAAGGAGCTATGCGGCCCGAGGCATTCCATGCGGCTCAGAAGACACGTGGCCTGACAGTGCTCCCCTCCGACCCATGCTGCATTAATTGCTTTGACGGCTGACCCCTCTGAAAAGTTGACAGCCCTGACACAAAAGCAGGTAATTATGACTCTGTCATAATGATGAATCTCTAGGGAAGAGAAAAGAGATCTCAGACACAAATCCCCCGAGAGCCATAAAAATGCCACGTGGCCTTGCCACGTGGGCGTTCGTATGCGGCTCACTTCTCATGCGGTTCAGAATGAATCCTATGCGACTCAGGCCAAGAAAGCCTCATGCGGCTCGAGCAAAGAACTTCTCATGCGGTTCAGAGTGAATCTGTCCTATGCAGCTCAGGCCAAGAAAGCCTCATGCGTCTCGAGCAAAGAACTTCTCATGCGGTTCAGAGTGAATCTGTCCTATGCGGCTCAGGCCAAGAAAGCCTCATGCGGCTCGAGCGAGGACTTCTCATGCGGTTCAATAGGATCATGTCTATGCGGCTCAGGCGAATATGTACCTATACGGCCCACAAGGATTACTCCCCTGTGGTTCGAGGGCTCAAGTGAGGGCCACTGCCCAGGCAATCCTGACACGTGGGCTTAACCATATGCGGCCCAAATTCATATGCGGCTCACTCGTCATGCAGTCCAGATCCCCCCAGCAAGCTTCTAGGACACGTGTCCTAAACCGATTAATTCCTCAGATTTGCTGCCATTAAAGATTGGGTCAAATCCCAATGATCTGGGACACGTGGCAGAAGGATAGATCTAATTTATTCGCAGACATCAGAAGATCATTATGAGGAAGATTTATTCCAATCAGCATTAATTGCTAATGGAATTTGGTGTAATCTACACTCGATGGCTCAGATTCGTCACAATCAAAACTGAACGGCCTGGATTGACCAATCTATGGGCCACCGCCATCTCCAAGAGCTAATCATTGGCAACCCTAATGATCACATCCCACTATTATAAATAGCAAGGTGCCATTCCCTTGTATATAGACAATATCAGAGAGAAATACGTATATACAGAGAGACTTCCCCCCATAGTCAGAAAAAGAATACACACAGAGAGAGAGAAGCCAGAAAAGCAACAGAGGAGCAAGAAGAGCATTTCTTCATCAACGCCAACCATCTTTTCACAAGGAGCCAAGGCTGCATACCGATCGTCCAAGGAGTAAGGCAGAGCTGCCATCGCCTTTCCGAGCCTCTATCGTCACCCCTAGAATCTAAAATAAACAATTGTACTTAGACTGCTATACCTAGGTTTTCGTCCCTAGGCTTTCTTTGTACAAGCGAGTTTGTAACGTGAAGTAAAAGTCCGGTCCTCGGATAATTGTTCTGTTCTTTTATATTTCATGGCAAACAGCTTGCTCGGAAATCGATCAAGCCGACGATATTGAAGGACCGTCGTGATCTGACTCAGTTGTACGATCAATGGAGCCGGTAGACCGAAGATTACGCGGCTCGGGAAGCAACTGCCTCTCGCGGGGTAACTGACACCCGGGAGCAGATCCTCGAGCTCTAGAGAAAACTGGTCTTCCTGGAGTCCGAGCTCGATGTCGCCCGTACTGAGAAGAGGGTTGCTATCCAGGAGGCTGACAGATTTAGTAGACCTTCTGCCAATCTGGAACTTACCCTGAAAAAGACTGGCAGGCATATATATATACTTGAATGATGCAGAGCAGTTGTCCCTGGAGGCTGAGCGCCGAGCTAGACAGAGGCTTGAGCGGGGTACTGCCTTGGTGAGAAATCGCCTTTTGGAATTGTGTAATGCCGAACTATAGTCGGCCTTTCCTTCTTTTATTTTCCTTTTCTTTTCTTTTTGAGAGGGACATGGTCCCCAAAACATGTAATGCTTTTTCAACTTTCAAATAAAGAGTACTTTCCATTCTATCCTTTATTTGTATTGCTTGTTGTGCCTGTGGTATTATGGTGATGTTTGCCCCTCATGGGGGACTTGTCTTGTGGACCTGTCACCGCTGGCATACCTTGGTTTTAGGTACGGGTAACAAGTTTGATTGGGGATACCTAGAACGGTTCCACAGTAATGTTATCGTGGACGTTCCGGGTATCGGGAGAAAGAATGCCATGGAGCAGCTGGGCTCCTGGGCATGATGAGGAATGATGGTCCTGCACTGAGAAATTCAGCACAGGGCATTTTTCGGCCTATTATCCTTGGCGTAACCTGGATTAGGATACGGATAATAGGATGAAAGGAGAACCAAAATACTTACTCAGAGGTAATGAGGACATGGCAAGTATGAGGGTTTTCTTACCGCAGAATCTTCCTACTCAGAGGTGATGAGGACATGGCAGGAGTGGACTCAACGGAGGATATTTGTGGACCTACTATCCTTGGCGTACTCCGGTTGTGGGTACAGATAATAAGTCGAAAGGGAATCAACATACTTACTCAGAGGTAATGAGGACATGGAAAGCATGAGGGTTTCTTCGATGGAGCCTTCCCACTCAGAGGTAATGAGGACATGGCAGGAGTGGGCTCAATGAAGGGGGTACATAGAATGACTCAGAGGTAATGAGGACATGGAAGTTCTATGTAGAGGGGTGATTTATTTTTGGCAGAATTGAGACGACTCAGAGGTAACATCGACATGATCATTTTAGAAATTTGTGGATCTGTTACCCTTTTTGCGTACTGGGAGTGCGGGTAGTAGATCATGAGGAAGGAGCTCCTTCAGGAAGAAAGTTCAGAGGTATGGTCATACATAACTTTCCCCCGAAAGAGTGACCGAAATGTAAGTTCAGGGGTACCAGCGGGTACATAACTCGACAATCCGTGAATTTTGGAATCAAAGTGTAAGTTCAGAGGTACCCGCGGGTACATGACTCGATAATCTAGGATTTCTGTGGAAGGAGGACGTGAGTTCAGCGGTACGAGAAGGTACATGACTCGATGATCTGGAATATTATGAATATGAGTTCAGCGGCACCAGCGGGTACATGACTCGATGATCTGGAATATTGTAAATATAAGTTCAGCGACACCAGCAGGTACATGAATTGGTAATCTAGAATATTATAAAAGGGAGTTCAGCGGTACCAGCGGGTACATGACTCGACGATCTGGCGTATGTCGTTTAGACATAATATTTCTTCAGGAACTTGCCGTTGATGGGCAACATGAGCAAATCTCTGTTTTGTTTTGTGAGGCGGTAAGCACCGTTGGAGAATACGACCTCAATGATAAACGTCCCTTCCTATTTTGGCTGGAATTTGTCGGCGGTTTTGTGAGTCATGACCATCGGCCTTCGGACTGCCAGAACGAGATCGCCCACTTGGAATGTTCCGATTTTAACCTTCTTGTTGAAGGCTCCAGAGATGCGTGCTTGGTATAGCTCGATTCGTTGCTGAGCCAAGAGGCACTTTTCATCCAAGGCCTCTAATTCTTGTAGCCGGCGACGGTAGTTATCGTCCGTCGTCAATTGGTAAGTAAGGGCGACGCGGAGTGAGGGTATTTGAGTCTCCAATGGAAGGACCGCCTCACTCCCGTACACCAGGGAAAATGGCGTGTTCCCAGTGGCTGTTCGGACTGTAGTACGGTACGCCCATAAGCGTTCACCAAGCTTCTCGTTCCAGTCGCGTTTGTTGGAAGACACAAACTTCTTGAGAAGTTTGATGATTGTTTTGTTGAATGCCTCTGCCAACCCATTTGCTGCCGGATTGTATGGTATTGAAGCAATATTCTGGATGCGATGCTTGTTGCAGAACCGATAGAAGGCGTGGCTTGCAAATCGCGAACCATTATCGTGGATGATCCTTCGGGGTAGTCCAAAGCGATAGATCACATGATGCTTGAGGAAGCTGATCACATTTGAAGTCTTTACTTTTGTGAGCGGAATAGCTTCCGCCCATTTGGAGAAGTAATCCGTGATCGCGAGTATGAAGCGATGTCCTCGGAAGGAAGGTAGAGTGATTGGACCGATGATGTCCATTTCCCATGCTTCGAATGGCCCGGACGCCACTGTCGGATGTAGAAACTAGGATGGTTGGTGGATAAAGTCCGCGTGGACTTGGCAGGCTTTGCATTTTCTTGCATATTCTATCGCATCTGCTACCATCGTGGGCCAGTAGAAGCCCATTCGGCGAAGACGGTCTTGTAATTTGGGGCCAGGCTGATGGGCCCCGCAGACACCATCATGAGCTTCACGTACGGCTTCTTTGGTTTGTGCGTTTGACAGACACCGAAGTAATAACCCGTTGTAAGATCGCCGATACAGCATTTTCATCTCTGTGTCGTAGAAGAATCTGATAGAACGCCTTCTGATGGAGGTAGCTTCCTTTGGGTTCTCGGGCAGGATGTCGTAGACTACGAAGTCTATGAATGGTTGCCTCCAATCTGGTGCTTCGTTGATCGTCAAAGCAGCATAACTCGCCACGACTTAAACGTTGTTCTTAGGGCAGACCAGTTCGTGGCCTATCACATCAACCGAATGATGAGTATGGTTTGGCACTGTTAGGGAAGCGGCAAGGCCTGCTAGGGCATCAGCTTCGATATTTTGGAGTCTGGGAACATGTTCGATGAAGAATCCATCAAATGACGAAATAATATTGATCGCTATTTGGTGATATGGGATCATGTCTTCGTGGCTGACTTCGTACGAGCCCCGAATCTGATTGACAATTAACTGCGAATCGCCTTATGCTTCAAGATATTCTACCCCCAGCTATCTTATAAATTGGAGGCCGATGACCAAAGCGTTGTACTCGGCCATATTGTTAGAGCAAGGTTCCGTGAGGGAGTAAGCGCGATTGATCACTAATCCGGAAGGAGAAATCAACACCACTCCGACTCCAACGACTATGTTGCCCTTGGGTCCAGTTTTCGAAGCACCGTCGAAGAACATTCGCCATATATCATCATGGGAGGTCACATGTGAATCGGCAACCTCATCTGGGATTCCTTTATATACTCTGGACGACTCCGATCCTGGGTGAACTGCTAAAAAGTCTGCCAGAGCTTGACCTTTAACAGCCTTTTATGGGACGAAGACCATATGATAAGGGGACAGTAATATTGCCCATGTGGCGAGGCGGGAGCTGAGTACCCCTGGTTTAGTCATGAGGACCCTGAGAGGGTTGACTCGTGAGATCACATGTATGGTTTGTCCTGTGACATAGTGCCGCATCTTTTGAATGGCGAACACCAGGGCGAGGCATTCCTTCTCCACAACAGTGTATCGGTGCTCTGGCCCAATCATCATTCGGCTGAGGTAATATATAGCTTGATCATGGCATGCATCATTATTTTGTGCCAACAGGACACCGAGGGAATGTTCTATTGCTCGTACGTAGAGCAGAAATAGTTTTCCAGCAACCGGGGACACCAGGACTGGAGGGTTCGATAAATATTCTTTGATGCTGTCGAAGGCACGTTGGCACTCTTCATCCCATACGAACGAGATGCCTTTCTTCATGAGGTGGGTGAATGGCCGACAATGCCCAGAGAGGTTAGAAATGAACCTTCTGATGTAAGCCAGCCTCCCTTGAAGGCCTCTGAGTTTGCGGAGATTTCTCGGGGGACCCATCTCCATAATTGCCTTCGTCTTCTCTGGATCTACATGAATTCTTTGGACAATAATAATAAAACCCAGGAATTTTCTGCTGGATACGCCCAAGAAGGATTTTGTCGGATTCATCTTCAGGTTGTGTGCTCGTATCAGGTCGAACACTGTCCTCAGATCATGCAGGTGGTCTCCCTTATAGCGACTCTTGACGACGATGTCGTCAACATAGCACTCCACAGTCTTGCGCAAGTGGTCTCTGAAGATGATACTCATGGCTCTTTGATATGTGGCACCGACATTCTTTAAACCGAAAGGCATGACTGTGTAGCAGTATGTGCCAATCGGTGTTCGGAATGATGTATGCTTTTCGTCGTCAGGAGACATCTTGATTTGGTTATACCCCGAGAAAATATCTACGAATGACATACGTTCGAAGCCGCATGTGTTGTCAATCATGATGTTTGTGATAGGGAGGGGAAATTCATCTTTGGGACATGTCTCGTTCAGATTGCGGAAGCCGATACAGATTCGAATCTTTCCATTCTTTTTGAGGATAGGTACTATATTGGTGACCCAGTCAGGATGTTGTTCCTCACGAATAAAGCTGCTAGCTATCAGTTTGTCGACTTTGGCTTCGATCGCATCCATGATGCCCGGGCGGAAGCGTTGTTGCTGTTGTTTGACCGGCTTCGCATCTGGCCAAATGTTGAGCTTGTGAAGGGCAACTTCGGGGTTTAGTCCTGACATGTCTTCATAGCTCCAGGCGAACACATCAATATATTCTTTGACAAGTTCCAGTAGCAATTCTCGCTCTTCGTCTGTTAGGCTTTTACTGACGAAGATTGGTTTTGGAGAAGATTCGCTAACGAGGTCGACTTGTATAACCTCGTCTTCGGTGGGAGGTTCTCTCTGTTCAAACTTCTTTTTCTATTGCGCATCCAGCTGTTGGGCCTACGGCTCTAACTCGAGGATTTCAGGAATGTCTTTATCTTTTTCGTAAGCATCTGCGAATTCCATATTGACTGACAGGATTTGTCTGAATACGTCTCCGATGCTGGTATCCAAATCAGAAGTTGGCAACCCGATTGAATGTGAATGCCAGTCGCATTCCTCATCCGAACTTTTAGGGGTCGTTGCGGGCGTAACATACCCTAATCAACATCGAGTCTTGCTGTAGTAGTCCCGTGGTTTGCCAGCTGGGACTGGTGGCTTCAAAGGTAATCGTCGACCGGTGACGTAGTTTAAGCCTGGCGTAGTCTCTATATCATATCCCTGTTTTTGCGTGAGGTATTTGGATTGGGGGCTATAAAGATACAGTGGCAGTCTCCCGGCATCTGATTCGAGATCGACCTTCTCTAGGGTGAAGGGCTGTGGATCGTCTTTTCGGCCGAAGATGATTGGATGGTCCCCTCCCTCGATTATGCGGTAAGCATCTTCCACTGGAGTAAGCTGGTTTGCGGTGTAAACATTTGTCACCTGTGTGTGTAGGTGAGTGCCTATACCGTATTCCATAGCATACATTGTACAAAGCTTATTAAGCTAGAGGTAGTTCAAAGATAGCCCTTTATTGATGAAGTAAGATATATTTTCTAGCAGAATTACATCATCTGCGGAGGGAACATCAGTGTGGGTAGCCACATACTTGGCCAGCTTCGGTTATTCTTCGGTCACACCCTGTATAAATGAAGACTGAGAGAATGACCTGGGCGGCTTGATCATCAGGGGTTCTGTTGGTGGAGCCAAGCGTGGAGTTGTTGGCAAACTAGTGACCCCCAATTTGGTACTTGATGCTGGGTGGGGAGTAGTTGGCTCGCTAGCGACCCCCAGTTTGGTACTTGATGCTGGACGGGGAGTTGTTGGCTGGCTAGAAGCCCCAGACTTTGCATCGGGGTGACGATTCTTCTTGGGAAGGCGTATCATCATTGGCTTGTCATAGGGATTGAGCTTCTCTACTTGTGGCTGGCCGACTCTCGGTAGCCTGATTGTCAGTGGCTCCGTTATAGGTCTTGGCGCTTGGCCGGACCTTGGCAGCCGGATTATCATTTGCCCTTCTTGTGCCGAGAGACTGATCGCATCCTTATACAGAGCGGTCGTAAAGGGGTACAAATTTGCCAAGTTTGCGAGCTTGAAGGTGGATCATCAGAGGTTCTTCTGATCCTGAGGTCGTTTCAGTTTGAGCCTGTACATCTTCATCCAGGTGCCTCTTCGACTTCTCGTATAGGCAGGAATCCGAGTAGTAGGATTCGACTCCTTTGAAAGGATCAATGTCGGCAAATTCTGTCCTCACAAAGCCGTATTTGTCGACATACTTGAAGCATAGGTGCAGCGTGGACGGCACGATCATATAATCGTGTATCCAAAGGCGCCCAAAGAGGATATTGTAAGAAGTGTCCGCATCTATGACGTAACATGTCACTTCTGACTGGAGATCGCTAATTTGGCATTTCAAACGAATCTTCCCAATTGGGTAGCTCCTGCTCGAATTAAAACTGCTGATAGCGGTGCTTGTTGGCGTCAGATGATGCATCGGAATGCGGAGATGATGTAGCAGACCCTTCGGAATGATGCTTATGGAAGACCCAGGATCAATGTGCCTTCGATCCACCTTTACGTCCCCGATGTATCCGGTGTAGTATAGTGGGCGATCGTGGAGATTGGTTTTGATGAGCATATCCTGCGGAGTGAAGACAATATTGGGCATTTCTCCTGTGCAAGCGCTGTCTTGGAGATTTGTAGGCGGGCTCTCTCCTGTGAGGTTGGCCTGAGCCAGATATGCATCGGCATTTTAGAGTGCATCGCTCAAAGCTGCGTGAACATCCTTTAAGAGCCTCAGAAGCTCGTATAATGACAATTTGGTCGGTGTATTGGCCAACTGCGCCAAGATGTCGAAGTTGTAGGGCCTCTCCAACCCCTGAGGTATCTCTTTTCAGAGGGATTTGTCAAAGCGAGTCTCCTTCGGCCTAGGCTTGTCGGTCGTCGGAGGCTGAGAAGGTCCTGGGGTGTCAGCAGTAGCTGGCTGATGATCTTCAGTTGAGTTCTCAGCCACGGGTCTGGTCTGTGCCCCAGATCGGGTAACGACAGCCGTGACTTCTTCGACATCTGCCGAGATTGTGCGGCAGGATCTGACTTTTTCACCCTTCTTCTTGTGAATAGGAGGTGGTGTGGACTGAGTCACTTCAAGTACCAGGTCCGGATGGACCCACATGATCTCTCTCCGTGATGTGGTGAGGGGCACTAGACCAGCATCCTGCTCCTGAGGGGGGAAAGATTAGCAATCTCTATTGTCGCCAGAGGGATGGGTATCACACCGTCTTGAGTCTCTATTGGAGGGAAGCTGCCGAATTGTACGGACACCATATTGGCTGCCACGGTTACCTCCTCGAAATCGATGGCCAGAGCGTTCGAATCGATAAGATGTTGGATGTATCGCTTCAACTGGTAGCAGTCGTGTGTAGCATAGTGGACGTAGCAGTGGTAATGACAGTACTTCGGGCTCTCCATTTCTTCTGGCCGAGGTTCCCGTCTTGGTGGAGGGAGCTGAATTCTGTCTCCTTGTATGAGCATGTCCAAGATGGGCTTGACGTGGACATCCTCGAAGGAGTAGGTTATTTGCGGCCATTATTTGTCTGCTGGTTTTGTCTCAGGTTTTTGGGCTGTGTCGGCCACCATAGCCTGCTTACCCCTGTTGTCCCGATTGTTGGAGGGGCTACCCCCATTGTCGTTGTTGGTATTAGGACGCTTACCCTTGTTCTCTCCGTCCGAGATGTGCAATCCCAGTTGGCAAGCTTTCTTCAACCGTTCTTCGGCACTAGTGGCACTGATAATGAATGTCTTCCAGTCCTTAAATTGACTTTCGCCCATCCAGAGACTGATTGTTGGGAGCAATCTCTTTTGGCAAATTTTAATCAAGAAGGAATTCGGATTACCAGACGACAACTTCATTGCGATTTGGTGAAACCGCTCGATATAGTTCCTTGTCAACTCTTTCTCCCCTTGGACGACGTCCATGAGGGTGGACATTATGATGTCCTGTCCTACTTCATAGAATCTCTCCAAGAACATGCACTTGAAGCTGGCGAAGGAGTGGATGCAGTTGTTTGGCAGGTTGCGATACCAGTCGAAGGCGACTCCTTCCGATGCCCCAATGAATAATTGTATGAGGATGGCATCATCATGGGGCAAATGGTCGGTGGTGACCTCGAAGTAAGTGATGTACCGACTTACGGAGGTCTTGCCATCATAAGGGTTGATGTTGAACGGCTTATATCTTGGCAGAAAGGGGACATCCCTCCATGCAGCAGGGTACGGTTGCCATATTCTGAGGTCTTGAGAGTTTTCTCGAGCGTGAAACATGGTCCGGAGCTCCTGGACCTCTCTTCTCGCTTCTCGGGCCGCATCCACAGTGGTAGGGGCCGTCATTTCAGGAGGATTGTTGCCCGAATTTGGTGCCACTGAGTTTGAGTCCGCATTGACCGCAGGACCCGTGCTTGTTTGGCCAGGCGTCCCTCCTTGTAGAGTTGGAAGGACCGCTTTGATCTCGTCTACAAACTTGACCAAGGCATGCAGTATGGCCTCCAGAGTGTCGATGCGTTAGCGATCACTGGAACCACCTTGGTTGCTGTCCGTCATGAATACCGTCCTTACATGAGGAGAGATGGATGGGACGGTGGAGGACGTGTCCTCCGAGTCGTACCCATATACCGAGAAGTCATCGGGATATGTGGACTCAGAAGGAATAGTACCCCCAACTTCGGAGCTTGCTTCGTCTTGAGAGTCATGGACGTCCTCGGGGACGTCGGCCTTTGCTGTATCTGACAGGAGAGTTGTTTCCTCGGGCTCGTCTCCTTGGAACATCGGATTATCGTGGATGTTCTGAGGAGTGCTACCCCCTGTTTCAGTGACCCCCAGTGGTGCGGATGACGAACTTTCGGCTGTAGCAGATTTTATCTTCGAACGGGTGCCTTGGAATACTCCGGTGGTGGACAGCCGTTTAGATGATAGTTTCTTAGCCGCAGTGGTTGAAATTTTCGGGCTGGAAACGTTCATCTTCTTTCCTCTCCCATCAGCAGGAATTTTCTGAGTGGAGTTGCAAGAGGCGATGGGAGGCGCTTCGTCCTCTGAGTTGGGTCATTGCAGCCTTTGGAAGACAGATTGCCAGTCTTCTCTTGCTGTCGCGTTGTTACAACAGCAGTTGACAATGATTTGGGTACAGTGATGTCCGCGGGAGGACTCTTTAAATACCGGGGCCTCTTCTCTTTCTTTGCGTTCGTGGAGGATAACCTCACGCAAGTCAGATGGGTCTGGAACGACCATGTTTGCTCCATGGGTTTTGGGAGATTTTTGGGATCCACTCTGTCCGTTTATCGCCGGGGGCTGGACTCGAGTGGTTTTTTACAACTTCCCATCAGAGGCCCGCATAACAGTATGTGGAGCGCTCTGATGGTCAAAGGTTGGAACAGCCGACTGAGCTCGTCGAGCTCGCGCTGCCCTTGACTTCTTCACTTGAGCGTCTGAAGGCATATAGTAGGAAGAGTCAGAGTGATGCTGCAGAGAGTCAGATATATTCTCTTGGGCACATGAGAGATCAGAACCATAGGAGAGGCGATCAAAGGCTGAGCATGAGCTGTGTGAAGCAGAAAGTATGCGGCTGGAGTCAACAGTCTTCATGCGGCTGGCAGTTGTGGCCGCATAGGCTTTCTTCATGCGGCCGGAAGTCTCGACCGCATGTGTTTTATCCAGGCGGCTGGAAGATCTGGCCGTATAAATATTCTTCATGCGTCTGGCAGTTTCAGCCGCATGAGTATCATGCATGCGGCTGGCAGTCTTGGACGCATGAGTGATCAGCTTCTTCCTGGAGCACATAGAATCACTCTTTGTCCCTGCAAATCCAACATCGTAGTGTTTTCCTCTGCCGGACTTGGGGACAGCAGAGTCCTCTATGGCTTGAAGTGGGGCCGTATGAGAATCGCCTTCGCCCTCTTGGGCAGCAGAGAGTACTCCGTCCAGGGCTTGGGGAGGAGAAAATAATTTTGGCCTCCACTCCCTACGAGCCTTCTCTGAGCAGGTTTGCTTCTGGACCGGGCCAGCGCTCCCGTCGGAGAGCATTTCTTCAAACGCCTGTTGGTCGAAGCGGACGACCATCTTCTGTTACGTGGAGCCAAGTTTGGCTGCATCCGATTGCGTCACCAACTCCTCAGCCGTGGAGAAGTTTGTCCCCAGCAGAGTCGCCATCGTGTTTGCCATGAAATATAAAAGAACGGAACAATTATCGGAGGACCAAACTTTTACTTCATAATACAAACTCGCTTGTATAAAGAAAGCCTAGGGACGAAAGCCTAGGTACAATAATCTAAGTACAATTGTTTATTTTAGATTCTAGGGGTGACGTTAGAGGCTCGGGAAAGTGACGGCCGCTCTGCCTTACTCCTTGGACGATCGGGTGCAGCCTTGGCTCTGTTGAAGAACTGCTTGGCGTTGATGAAGAAATGCTCTCCTTTCGATCTATGTATATTCTCTCTCTGGCTCTCTGGATGTCTGTGTCTTCTTTTTTTTACAAGAATCAAGTAGTCTCCTTTTTTTGCAAAAAATATAAATTAGAATCTCCTTCTCGCAAGGGAATGGCACCTTGCTATTTATAAGAGTGGGGGGGCATCACTAGGGTTTGCAATGATTGCCCATTCTTAAAAGTCGGCGGCTAAGGCTCTATGAATCTGGGCCATTCATCTTGAATATAATAGATTTGAGCAATTAATGTGATTGCATCAAATCTTTTGTGGGTAATTTATGATGATTGACCTAAATCCGCCTGATTTGTCATGCCAATCTCGAATTTCTCACCACGTGTCATTGATTTGCTTAATTGCAAATGATCTGATTTGATTCCAATATTTTATTGGGATTTGTTGATAGATTTCGATCAATTTGATGTCACGTGTCCCACTATCATGCCACGTGTCTTAACCACAAGCCACTGAGGAAATCTGAGCCGTATGAGGATTGCTCCCCATTGAGCCGCATATGGCTGGCCACGTGTCAAGGCTGCTTGGGAGTGGCCCCTCAACATTTGAACTTCATGGTGATGATTTGAGCCGCATGAGCGTAGGCGGCCGCATAATGGGTGGCTTCGCAGTGAGCCACATGGAGATAGTCCTCGTGAGCCGCATAAGGTAGCCTCTGCTTGAGCCGCATATGATAGCTTCGGTCTGAGCCGCATGGGACAGCTTCGGCCTGAGCCGCATGGGGTGGTCTCTACTTGAGCCGCATGCGACTACCCACGTGTCAAGACCGCATGAAAGTTTCTGGATTTCGGGGGATCGTGTCAGAGATTTCCTTCGTTTTCCTAGGAGTCTGCCATCATGACGGAGTCATAATTGTATCTTTGTGTCAGAGCTGTCATGTGCCAGAGCTGTCAGCCGTGGAGGCATTTAATGCAGTAAAGGACAAAGGAAAGAGCTGCTTGCAAGCCACGTGGCTCCTCTCTGAGCCGCATGGCATTTATTCGAGCCGCATAGACGCTTGAGCCGCATAGATCCTTGAGCCGCATGAGCTCTCTGAGCCGCATGGGGTTTCCTAGCCGTATGGATCTTTCTTTATTCTTTTCTATGCTTCTACACCGGTTTGTCGGGGCGCATGCCGTATCAGACAGAATTCTAAATTTTTTAATATTTTTAAAACTATTTTTATCACAAGTTCATCAGTCCATAACTTTCTATACAATAAGCTAAATTTGATTCTATGAAGTGCGTTGTGATATCGGTTAGGTTGTATCTGCGTTTCTTTAATTGGTTTGTCAAATTCTCCAGAATTTGGACCAAAAATTAGCTTCCAAGTTAGGTTTCGAAACTTGTTTGATGCTCCATTTTCGGGGCTGTATCGACTCAATTTTGCGTCGATTTCAGCGCCGATCTAGGGTTCGAGGTCGAAATTTCTTTGAATGGTTTCGAAGAGGGTTATATGGTCTTTTTATAGCAATTCACAGAGCAAAATTTTATCTAGTAGAATCAAAGAAAAGTTAGAGAGAAGAGGAGTACTTGACGGTGTACTCGAACAGGGGTGGCTCGGGTTGCTGTCGGTTTCGTAGGTTTCCTCGGCGTCACGCGGCGACACTGGCGGTTACAGGAGGTCAGAAGGGGGGTCGTCAAAAGGTGGAGGATCTCGGGGATGAAGGGTTTTATGTTGAGGTCGCAGCATTCGAGCACGAGGTGGCGGCGAGTTTGACGATGGATACCTCGGCTATTTGGTCGATACTATATATATGTTTCCAGGGATTTACGAGAGAGAGAGAGGAGGATTTTAATCCTAATTAATCTAGGACGTTTATATTAAGAGTGGATTTGAGGAAGGATTAGGTTTAAGGATTGGAGGAAATATTGGTTTGAAAAGATTTTCGAATCAAAAAATGCCCAAATAAATTCTATAAAAAATATAAACAATTTTTCTAAAATTCTAATTTTTGATATAACTATATTTAGTGGCATAAGGTAGGAGCATGCACACATATACATTATATATATGTATATTTACTAAAACTAATAAATTACTACCAAATAAATATTCTAAAATTAATTAAAATACTAAGATTAGTTGGATAATATGGGGGTTTACACAGTCTACCATTATGGAATTAGTCAGAACAGCACAATCCAGTGATATCAAGCCTCAATGTCTCAGAGAAGAGTGTGTTTCAGGACACAGGATAGGGTTATGCGTTCATGATGATGGGACACTCTGATTTGGGAGTCGTCTTTATGTGTCGAGTGGAGATATTCGACAGGAGATTATGACAGAGGTCCACAGTTCTCAGTACTTAGTTCATCAAGGAAGTACGACACATATCGTGATATTCGTCAGTTGTTCTTGTGGAATGTTAGGAGGAGGGGTAGACAGGTCGATTTGCCTCTCGGTGCTTGGTTTGCCAGCAGGTTAAGGATGAGCATCAGAAGCCGATCGGACTTCTTCAGCCTTTGTCGATTTCGGAGTGGATGTGGGATCATATTAATATAGACTTCGTGACTGGTCTTCGTAGAACCTCGACTGGTGGAGATGCCATTTGGGTTATAGTGGATCGACTCACGAAAGTTGCCCACATCCTACCTTTCAGAGTTGGTCAGTCTATAGAGTATTTGGCCGAGCAGTACAGGAGGTATATTGTCAAACTGCTAGGGTGCCAGTTAGCATAGTCTCAGATCGGGATCCCAGGTTCACTTCTCATTTTTGGCAGAGTCTTCAGCATAGTTTGGGTGTCCGTTTGAGTATCAGTTCAGCGTGCCATCCTCAGACAGATGGTCAGTCGAAGCGCACGATCCAGACTTTGTATGATATGTCTAGGTCGTACACTTTTGACTTTAGTAGGTTCCTATGAAGAGATCTTATATTTGGTAGAGTTCTTTTACAACAACAGATTCCAGAAGAGTATTCGAATGCCACCTTCCGAGACATTGTAGGGCAGAAGATGCAGATCGTCGCTAGCTTGGGATGATATTAGAGAGACAAATGCTTGGGCCAGAATTGATTACTTAGTCAGTCGGAGTAGTTAGGCAGATCAAAGATCAGAGTAGCTCAGGACTGACATCATATTTGGGGTTTTCAGCTATGGTGTTCTCTTGGGTTCTCAATCGACGACCACGTATTCCCTTGGATTATGCCTACCCGTGGTGTTATTGGATTTGGCGTAAGGGAAAAGCTTAGTCCTAGATATATTGGGTTGTTCGATATTCTCGAGCAAGGCGATATGATACATATCTTTTGCCTAATCATCTTGCTCTTCTGTCGTCGCTAAGCGAGGTACATGACGTATTTCACGTATCTCAGTTGCGTCGGTATGTTCTAGATTCGAGCTATATCCTAGATCATTCGAGATGTCCATTGGTACTGACCTATCGCATGAGGAGAGGCATGTATCCATTTTGGATCGAAGGGAGAAGATTCTCAAGAACCGGACTATTCAATTAGTTCGCATTTCCTGGGATCATCACTCATCGGGCGAGTCGACTTGGGAGCACGAAGATGATATCCGAGCTCATTACCCATATCTGTTTAGCTCGTGAGGTATACTTAAGATCCTTTCCCAATACCTCTAGCACCAACTGCATACTCACGTAGGGTTGTTCATGTGCTGCAGCGTCTGTTCTGTCCCCTCTTTGAACCTCCTCATCATTTTGGTCTATTGATTCGCTCTGGCCGTTCCCTTCTGCTCTGTCCACTACTGCTTCCTTGTGTTGAACTTTTGTGTGTCCAAAGCAATTATAATTTGAATAAGATGGGGGAACCCATTCATAGTCTATTTGTAATGTCCTACTCCACACGAGGTATTTGGTTGGCTTGTTGGATGCGATCAGAATGTTAAACCGTAACATGGGTTAGGAATTAGAAGAATTGAGACTGATGCAGTCTCCCTTAGCTGGCTAGACAGAATGGGTATTAGAACATAGCTCACTGGTGGAGCTACGCTTAGTGTAAATATGTGCAATTGAAACATGAAGACCTTTTATGCAAGTGAGTAGAACTGTCCTTCCTCCTCCCTATTCCTTCATGCTTAATAAAATGGGGTATTGTGATGCTATGAGTTGTCCCTAAATGACCCATGTCATAGTTGCTGGATAATAAGAGATGCTTATGTTGTCTAATATTGAAATGAATCACTTGAACTGCTAATATGAGTTGATGCCTAAAAATGAATTGATAACATTGTCCCTTATGTTTAATGTTGCTAAAACAAATAAAACACTAGAATAATGAGATGCTTTATGAATGATAGAATAAGAAATGGAATGGCTATGCTATTGATCCAATGAAATAAATGAAACACTTGAATCATGTACACTTTGTGTGACTGTTGTAAGATGTGAAATGTTGCTTGTTCCTAAAACACTGAATGAATATGAAATGCCCCTATAAGAAATAAGATGTTTTTTTCTATTCGAAAGGAATGATGTGAGAAATGTTTTGATGCGATAAAATGAGAACGTGAAATGATGAGGCTTGGGATCATAGCGATCACCAAGTGGAATGATGGTAATGATGGAATGATTAGTCGTTGAACACGGCTCAGAATATGAGATATTGTACTGTTGGCTTTTCTTACTTTCAGTTGTTTTATCATGCACTTGTGTTTATCGAGTCAACACGCATTCGCATGGTCATAGACGTACTTGTACAAGTCTGAGTAAGTTTCCTCGAATGGTACCTGTGGCACTGGGACCGATTCGACCCGGAAGGAAACTACTGGACATTCGGCTAGGCTTGCAACTTACCCTAGAATGGTGTGTCATAATACCGGTTGGAAAGTCCTCTATGGTGTAGTTTCACCAATGACCATGTAGCCAGGATATATGTTAACGAATGTTTTGTGCAGACAGAGTATGTATTATATATTATTTTTACGCAGGTGCGAAGGAGTCGGCTATCAGTAAGAAATCAATTAAATGTGCCTTAATTATTTATATATTGAATGCAACTTTATTGCTTAGCATGTTAATATCAACGATGATAAGATGTTGCCATTCCAGGAATATTACCATAACATGGTTAGCTTGTTAACTTAATTTTTCTTAGATGATGCCGTACACAAAGAAATGGTATATCGTCCTATAACATGTTTACTTACTTCAATGTTTCTGCTTATGAACTATAAATTGATGCTAGGCCCCAACTAGAAAGATTACTCCAATAAATTCTTTCTAAAATTGACCACTTAGTGTCAGTTTAGGCAAGTGGGCTGGATTCTGCTCGCCAATACATAGGTTATATATTGACCCACGTTATGGACACTCTTTTTAGGTGCTCATGCTTGGGAAGTTCTGTAAACGAAGATTGGCTTGATCAGTCTTGCAGCCTCAAAGATTTGTTGGACATACAGAAGCTCTTCCTGCAAAAGATGATGTCTTCTGTTTATAAAGGGCATAATATATGGAATATTGTAAATCTGTTATACCAGTGAGTTGTAAGCTTAGTTGGTTTATCGAGTTGTAATTCAATATATTGAGTATCAAATGTAAAGCTTCATGTTATTTCTTGAGTTGGCTATCAATGTAAAGTGAGATGGGTAGTAAGCATTATATTTTATTACAAATCTTGTACTCTTCTTCAATTATCAATAAAGAGTATGCATTTCTATATATCTTTTGTGACTTCAAGTTATCTGCTTATCTCCATTGCTATAAATTAGTAATGTATTCCTATTTGATAAAGAAATACATGTCCTTATTGACTTAAATTAGTCTGCTTCTTCCGCTGCAATGTATTTCTATTTGAAGATTATCAATTGTATATCATCTTTGTCTTGTACAAGTGCAACACCAGACTTGTATGGCATCACGCCCAAGCGAGGACGAACGGTTCTGTGAGAATTAATACAAGACCGAATGATTCTCCTAATCGGAGCATGATAAATTGGTATCAGAGCACGACTTTACCTCCTCAAACTCTTATTTGATTCGTTTCAAATCAAAGTTACATCGACGATTAACCAAAAGTTGCTTTCACGATCACTCAAAGTTGCTTCTACGATTAAATCAAAGATTGCTTCCGTAATTATTCTGTTGTTGTTTCCATAATCCTTCCAAGTTGTTTTGTATCTGAAAGTTTGTTGACCCTCTTGGCGACTCACTCGATCTTTTATACAAAAAGTCTAAATATATTGTGATGCCTCTGAATGATAATTATAGTTGGTTTGGACACTAATGACCCAACAATGACTCGATGCCATAGTATGCTGTTCGTAAATAATGTTCGAAATATAGGAATAGAGAAATGTGGCTATATGTGCTGTAAGATATTGAGAATTGCATGTGACGTTGGAACAAAATTATGAATGGGACAATTGATGGATAAGTTCAACATAATTGATGAGTTGACTCATGTGTGTTGGCTAGTACTTTTGAGACCCGAAGAATGTTGCCATGTGACTTGAGACCCTAAGATGTTGGCTTTATGTTGTGATCATTTAGATCATGAATGTCCAAAATAGATTTGAGTCGGTATTAATTGAGGATATCTTCGTTTATGAGTTGTATATTGCCTCTACCACTTCAGAACGAGATGTATCATAAACCTTTCCTCGGACAGCAATGTATCTATCTGTGAGCCTTAGGTAGTGTCGAGACTTAGCTGGGAGTTATACCATATTTCTAGGTGACTTGAGCGTCCCTTGACGGTGACGTTATGTTGGGTAGCGAGATTGTTGAAAAGTGTAATGAGTGCCTTGGTTAGGAATTGCTCAGTCTAACGATGGCTCAGACTAGCAGGATGATAGTTATACCGTAGGTAATAAATTTGGCTAACGAATGTTGTGTGGCTTGGAACATTGACCGATAGTTGCGACGAGTTGGATAGGAATCATGTGTGGTTATTACAAGTTGGTTGCTAATTTAAAGATTTGGAAATATTGTCGGTAACTCGAATGAATATTAAAAATATGTGCTATAATAAGGTACGATAGATGTTAACTCATTTTCATCGTCGAAGGATAGAATTAGTAAATTTTGGGTTTAAGCTTGGCAAAATAGATAGTTGTTGCATATGTGCATGTATGCTGAGGAATTGGAGTGTATCACAAAAGTAACAAGTAGTGACCCTGAATATTTGTGTGCATAGAGAATGGTTAATTGATACATGAATTGTCGGATTGAATGGAATAGACTACTGGACTCTTGCGGTATGAGATGTTAAGAATATCCGTACAAAATTTTAATGGCTAGAAAACGAATGAGATTAGAACCACAAAATATGTTGGATAGTGTCGATAGATGGTGTGACGGTATAGACGGCTGTCGGTTGGATATAGATTGTTAGCTTTTGACTTAGTGGTATAACCTGATAGAACTGGGGATTCCCAGGACCCTTCCTTTGGTGTGCGTATTGATCGATAGAAAGTTAAACAGATCTAATACGTGTTCTAACCCTTCATGGGAGGAAACTAGGGTTCACGAATTATACCTACGGCGGAAAGGAGACAAGTAATTCCTGACAATCTCGAGCGGACGACCCCAAGATCTTCTGCACGTATTCCTTCCTCGAGTTAGACGTCGTGTGGGCGACGATCTCCCAACCTTTTCTTCTCCTTGGTAGCCCTCTCTTTCTCTCCTTACGTGAATCATGAATTTAGAGGAAGTTTCAGATTTCTGATCGGTAATGTGGCAGCCAAAGAATAGAGGATATATGTAGGCTACGGTAGGGACCATGAGGAGAAATTAGGGTTAGGCCTCCTAACGGATCTGGATATCCCGTGTTCAGCCCGAACACACTATCCAGGCCCATTAACAATAGCTCGGTCCACTAATGAGCTATTGTTGCACTACCTCCCTAATCCCAAATTATGTTTGTGGACTCCTTTTATTATATGCTCGTTTGGCTCCCCATGTTAAGATATCGTATGTCCGTCGATCAAATTAAGTTACTGGCAACTATATTGATTCGACATCTTTTATCCTTAAGTAGTACCGCTTAACTTTATTTGTCATGTTGGATATAATCCACCTGCAGGGTTTACATGACAATCCTTATGTGCTCCTTAAGGGGACATCATCAACCCGATATATCGGGACATGGATTCCATTTATAATCAACAACCCATCATACATACAATGTTATTACCCAATTCATAGAGTTTGTTGATCCATAATGAATCTTACTCTTTTATGAGTCAAAATAATGCATACTGCATATACATGTCCGTTATTATATCCGGTTTAAGAGCACAAGCATCCATAATAACAGAGGTATTTGTTCTCTTATGTAGTCAGTATAAAGAGAAAAACCTCAACTGGTCCTGTTCAATACACACAAAGTGTACTAGTGTAAACCTATAGTCAAGATAGACTAATACCAGATTACACTACAACCTTTCCAATAGATTATCCAAGTCCATCTAGGTTGTGAACTATTTATATACTCCATAGGGAACTGATAATATGATCTTCTGTTTGACACCACACACCATATTATCTACAATATAGAATATCAGACATTTGCATTAACACTTGCAACAAATACAATATGCAAATATTTGCCCATATGATTCTCATTCAAAATTTAAGGAAATAAGGTTACTAAAAAAGTGATGCTTTTAGTATATAACCCTAACAATCTCCCACTTATACTCAAAGCATTGCTTTTTCAGTATACTGTTACAAATCTCCCACTATTACTTAAAGCCATGCTGCTACACATCTGACTCACATTCCTTCAATATGACTATCAAAAGCCTTAGCTGGTAAGCTCTTTGTAAAGGGATCAGCTAGGTTGTCGGCTGATGCTATCTTGATCACAACAACTTTTCCTTCTTTACAAAATCTCGTATCAGGTGGTACTTGCACTCAATATGTTTGCCAGTCTTATGGGCTCGTGGTTCCTTCGAGTTTGCAACTACAATACTATTATCACAATAAAGTGTAATAGACTTAGGCAAACTAGGTACCACATCCAAGTCCAACAGAAAGTTTCTGAGCCAAATTGCTTCTTTGGCTGCCTCAAAGGCTGCCACATACTCGGCTTCCAGGGTGGAATCAGTAATACATTTTTTCTTGATACTCCTCCACACAATGGCTCCACCTCCCAAAGTAAACACATAACCTAAGGTAGATTTCCTGGAATCCCTATCTGACTGAAAATCAGAGTCTGTATACCCCAAGGGAACTAAACTATCTGCCTGGTAAACTAAAATGTACTCTTTAGTCCTTTTTAAGTACTTCAAAATATGCTTTACGGCAGTCCAGTGCTCTTGTCCTGGGTTAGACTAATATCTGCTGACTATGCCTACGACAAAGCAGATGTCTGGTCTCGTACACAGTATTGCATACATTAAGCTTCCTATTTCTGAAGCATAAGGAACTGCCTTCATGTTCTCTATCTCTTTAGGTGTCCTCGGACACTGCTCCTTTGATAGAGTAATTCCATGTCTAAAAGATAAGAATCCTTTCTTAGAATTTTGCATATTAAAACGAGTTAGAACAGTATCGATATAGGAAGCTTGGGATAAGCCGAACATCCTTTTCTTGCGATCTCGTAGAACTTTGATCCCAAGGATGTGACCTACTTCTCCCAAGTCCTTCATATTAAACTGTTTGGATAACCATACCCTTACATTAGATAACACCTTCACATTGTTTCTAATGAGCAAGATGTCATCCACATAAAGTACTAGGAATACCACCACGTTTCCGCCATATTTTCTGTATACACATGATTCATCCTGACATTGATCAAATCCATAGAATTTTATCACCTTATCAAAATATATGTTCCAAGATCTGGAAGCTTGCTTAAGTCCATAAATGGACTTCTTGAGCTTACAAACAAGATGCTCCTGGCCTTTTTCAATGAACCCGTCTGGTTGCTTCATATAGATGTCTTCCTCAAGACTTCTATTAAGGAAAGCTGTCTTGACATCCATTTGCCAAATCTTATAATCGAGATGAGCTGCAATAGATAAAAGAATCCGAATAGACTTAAGCATGGCTACAGGAGAAAAGGTTTCCTCATAATCGATACCCTCTCTTTGAGTAAAACCTTTTGCTATAACCCGAGCTTTAAAGGCTTCAACCTTACCGTATGATCCTCTTTTTCTCTTATACACCCGCTTGCATCCAATGGTTTTTACACCAACGGGTGGTTCTACAAGCTCCCTGACCTGATTAGAATCCATATATTCTATTTCAGATATCATTGCTTTTTGCCAAGATTCTGTATCTTTATCTTGGAGTGCTTCATTGTAGGTACAGAGATCATAATCTTGTTCCTCAGGGACGAAGTCTGACGACTCTCCCAAGAACATATATCTATCAGGTTGTATCACAACCCTCCCACTACGACGAGGCACTATCGGTTGTGGTATAACATTTGTGACACGTTGTGCAGTTATTTGTGGTTCATCCTCTTGTACTGTTGGTACTGAAGTACTTGGTGTCACACGTCTCTGTTCTTCTAGAACAACTCTACTTGTGGGTTTATGGTTCATCACATAGTCTTCCTCTAAGAATCGGGCATTGGTGCTAACAATGACCTTCTGATCCTTAGGACTATAAAATAAATCTCCTTTTCTTCCTCTTGGATAGCCTACAAACAAGCATTGTCACGACCCGCACCCGCTAAAAGGGCACGTGACGCGACAACGCCCAGCCCTCACCGGAAAAACGGTGTGGAACGCTGTGGATTTTTTAGTCTGACAATAGTTTATATATATAACAAAACCTGTCGAGAATATAGTCAACTCCGAACGGAGGACAAGCAATGAATATATATAAGTGCTCAATCACAACTCTAAGATGGTAAGTAAAGACTGAAATATAAAGACAACAAGACGATAAAATATAACCTGTCAAGTCCAAATACAAATAATATACAAGTCCAGTCTCTAATACAGTCCAAATATAATACAGTCTCAAAAGTAACTGGAAACTAAGTCCAGTACAAAGACCTACTATAACTAAACAAGTGGTATAGTCTCGTCAGGCGGAGCTATGCCCTGCGGGACCAAGTCTAGGCCCACTACGTCGTCTGGACCGTAGTAGGTACTGCAATCTCCCTCGTCGGCATCTGTAATATTTTATCAACAGTCCAGTCAGGATGGAACGAGTACATATATCTCATAGCAGATCTCAAGATAGAATAAAAGCTATAAGACTGTAAATAGAGCATATACAATAAATCATGGAGTGTACATGTATGTATCATAGCATGGTAAGCTGTAGAGCTAAAGCTAGAACAAGAAAATAGAACGGGATCATGGCATGTACACAAATCAAGGTAAGCTATATATCCAATGTGTGTGAGTAATAGTTTCAGCTTGTGATCGGCTTGGGTACCTGTCAAGAATCGGCCTGACAAGTCATAAGTACGGTATATGACTCACACTGTTCGGGAATGCGGGATGGGCTGATCACAGGCCTACGCTACTACTCCCCCTACCCCAACTGGTAGAATAGATCCAAACAGGATACGTCACTGCACGGGATTCTAATGAGAAGGTAGCTAGCCTTCTCTAGAATCAGTGACCATATATTGAGCAAGAGATACAAGGGTGCTTGCACAATACATCCCAACCTAAGAAGGAGAAAACATCTCTCGTCGGGATCCAAGAATACCAATCCGTGAGAACCGTGTGTCGGGAATAAGCATATCAACACTAAGTAAATGAATCATAACAGTTATCATAAATTGGGAATAAGTATCAGAGAATGTACTCGCCTGTAAGATGATAATATACGTCGACTGGATCAACTGCAGTGTCTCGAGGACCTATAGAGAACAAGACGTATCAATACTATGTTTAGGAAGTAAAGTTAAAATTAAATTAAATCCTATTTAGTCATTCTAGGTCAAGACATGTCTAGTCGGGTCAATCTTGGTCATGGAAGAACATTGGAAATCAATCCGAATCAAACTAGGTCAAAAACTGGCTTACCGTTGACTTTTGGTCAACGGGTCAACTCTGGTCAACTCTAGGTCAACCCTAGGTCACTGGTAACTAATAGTTGACTTTTAGTCAACTGTCTAAGTTAAAAGGAATTTGGAACTAAATTGGGTAAAGTGTTGACCCATAGTTGACTTTTTGTCTAAAAAGTCAACCGTGGTCAACCGGATCCAAGACTAGGTTTAAACAGCTAATTCTACTCATTACCAACCTATACAACCCATATCCAAGTCCATATTGGACTTCGAAACTCAAATCTTGGCCATGGGCCAATTCCCTATTTTACCCTTAAAAAGGGTAAAATTCTACCTTCGACGATTATCTAGATAGCCTACCTACGCTTGATATTTTGACCCGTGCTCCCTAGGGTAGTAGGGTACTATCCTATAGGTTCGTTATCTACCAAAATACCTAGATAAAGTGGACGTCTAGTCCACCTTACGGCCCATTGCAGATATCTTGAATATTTTAAGATACGCACTGATACGGCGCGATACCGGCGCCCTACGACCCCGATTCCCACTCGGGAGCCTACCCGCAAAATCTAATTCACAATCCGACACTCGGAACTCGATTTCCCCTTCTAACTCGATTTCCCCTAAAAACTCCCGCTTGAATATTTCAAGTTTCGTCGCAATCCGACACTCGGAACTCGATTTCTCCTTCTAACTCGATTTCCCCTAAAAACTCCCCCTTTTAGCTCTCGCTCCAACCTCTTCTTTGACTCTCAATTCTAATTCTTCTTCTTCTTAACTTCTTCCTCTTATTCTTCTAGCTCTTATTCTTCTTCTTACTCCTCCTTCCTATTCTTCTTTAAATTCCTAACTTCTCCTAATTCCTTCTCATTTTCTTCCTATTCCTTCCTCTATCTTTCTTTCAATTTTCTTTTCTTCTTCTTTCTAATTCCTAAAATTCTTCTTCCTAATTTCTTTCTATCCATCTATCTATATATATACAATATATATACCTATCTATATATATATTTACCTATATTCCTATGTAAAATGGGGGGGGGGGTCAATGGGGTAATTGGGGTGTAAGGGGGGGGGGGGAAGGAGCTGCCAATGGCAGCTCCTGCTGCTGCTACTACTGCTGCATCTACTGCAGCTGCTGCTGCTATTTGCTACTGCAGCTGCTGCTGCATCTACTGCAGCTGCTGCTGCTATCTCATTCTTCTTCTTCTTCTTCTTCATCTACTGCTGCTGCCACTGCTACTTCTTCTACTACTGCTACTGCTACTTCTTCTTCATCTTCTTTCACTCTCCTTCACTCACCTCTCTCTATATATATCTATATATATATACATATCTATTTATCTATATATCTATCCATCCCACTATATATATATATATAAACCCACACACACATGTCTATATATCTATATACATACACACCTCTCCTTATACATATATATATATACACAATATATATACATATATATATATATATAAACACACACACACACACATCCTTATATCCATATATATATATATACACACACACAACCACACACACTCTCACCACCACTCTCCAGGACACAACACCACCACCACCATTCTCTCATCCTCACACTTCACCCTCTCTACACACACACACACACACAAATACATTTAAACATATATATACATATCTATTTACATTCATATATATATATATATATATATATATATATATATATATATATATATATATATATATATACACCATTAAACATATAAAAACTCCTAATTAAACTCTAACCTAATCTCTAGGAAAAACCTACAAATAGAGGGCAAAATGTAGAGAATCCTATTCTCTACATTTATGGTGAAGGAAGTAAATAGGAAAGAGTAATAAATGGGGATTAAATGACATACCTAGGTAGAGTTCTTGTAGGGAAGAAAGAAGCTTGAGAGAGAAAATTGAATTTGAGAGAGAGAGAGAGAAGGTTTGCTTTGTGGAGAAGTAAAAGGGGGGGGGGGTTTATGTGGCTGGCCATGGGGCTTATTGGGTCTTGGGTTGGATCCAATAAGCCCCAACCCAATAGACTTAATTTTGGTCTAATTGAATTCAGGTTGGTTCGGTTTGATTCTAAACGACTAATTAAGTCTCTAAAATGACTTATTAAGCCATGGAAGTTAGGTTAATAATTTCTAGCCTAATTATGATGGCATGTGGGCCAAGTCCAGCTAGTATGTGGGTCCCACTAGGGTCCAGACTACCCGGGTCTCCAATTTGAGTCCGAATTGGATAAAATTCAAACCGACTCAAATAAATTCCTAAAAATCATATAAAATCAAATAAAATTCCTAAAATATTATAAAACTTGAAAATGATAAAAATACCCCTAATTTGAAAATTGGGGGTGAAAAATCTACCCTCCTTAAAAAAAATTTCGTCCTCGAAATTGAATGAGAACAACACAGCAATCATGAATTGAACAAGGAAAGAAAAAGTAAGAATTTTACCTCAAGGCTCGAAGAGATATGGGAATCGCTCTCGCATGTCGTCCTCCCTCTCCCAGGTGGACTCACCTGGAGAGTGGTGTCTCCATGCAACGCGAACCAAGGGAATGACCTGGTTTCGGAGCACCTTCTCTCTTCGGTCCAAGATCTCGACCGGCTTCTCTGGGTAGCTGAGTGTCGGTCCCACCTCGATCTCGGAGTGGTCTAAGACGTGATTGGGATCTGCCACGTACGTCTCAGCTGCGACACGTGGAACACACTGTGCACTCCCTCTAGTGCAGGCGGTAACTCCAGTCGGTAAGCCACTGCACCGACCCTGCCATGATACGGAATGGTCCGATGTATCGTGGACTAAGCTTCCCGCCGCCACCAAAACGAATCGTGCCACGCATCGAAGAAATCCGCAGAAAGACAAGATCATCAACCTAGAACAAAACACAAGACTTAGAGCTTGATCTAAAACAATCACAATCAGACTCAAATACTAGAAAAATCTAAACTATACCTCAAACTCCAATGGCCTCCGGTGGCTATCGGCCCAATGCCGCTGCCTATCCTGCGCCACCCGAAGTCTATCTCTGATAACCCTGACCTTCTCTGCAGCATCCACCACCATCTCAGGGCCAAGCAAAACCCTCTCACCGACATCATCCCAAGACAAGGGAGTACGGCACCTCCGTCCGTATAGAGCCTCGAAAGGTGACATATCTATACTGGCTTGGTAGCTGTTGTTGTAAGCAAACTCTACCAAGTGAAGGTGGTCCTCCCAAGATCCTCCGAAGTCCAAGACACAGGTACGCAGCATATCCTCGAGGGTCTGAATCGTCCTCTCCGACTGCCCGTCTGTCTGGGGGTGATATGCTGTACTGAACTTGAGCGATGTGCCCAAGCTAAGCTGCAAACTCCGCCAGAAGTGGGAAGTGAATCGGCTGTCCCGATCCGAGACTATACTTACTGGCATCCCGTGTAATCGGACTATCTGTCGTACGTACATCTCGGCCAACCTCCCCGTCGACAAACCCACTTTGAAAGGCAAAAAGTGGGCCGATTTGGTCAATCGATCAACAATGACCCAAATCGCATCCTTCCCCCCGGAGAGCGCGGAAGCCCAGATACAAAGTCCATAGTGATATGCTCTCACTTTCACTCAGGAATGGGTAGTGGCTAGAGCAATCCACCGGGTCTCTGCCTCCCGGCCTTCACCTGCTGGCACACCAAGCATTTCGAAACGAACTGAGCCACCTCAAGTTTCATGCCATACCACCAAACATGCTGTCTCAAGTCTCTATACATCTTGTTGGCTCCGGGATGCATAGAGTACTGAGAACGGTGTGCCTCCTGAAGAACCTCCTCCCGAAGTCCTCCGCTCGGCACGCACAATCTGGTACCATGCCTCAACGACCCATCCCCTGCTAAAGAGAACTCATCCAACAGTCCTATCTGGACATGCTCCCTGATGACCCTCAGAGCCTCGTCCTTAAACTGAGCTGCCCTGACTCTCTCCATCAGCTCCGACTGCACCTGCAGACCCCACATCTGCGCCTCGAACCCAGGAACTATCACCTCTATGCCCAAGCTCTCCAGATCTGCCAGAAGGTGACGATCCATCGTCAAACACATGGCCACGGGATACCTGCTCAAAGCATTCGCGACCATGTTGGCCTTCCCCGGATGGTACTGCAAGGATATATCAAAATCCTTCATCAGCTCTAACTATCGCCTCTGTCTAATATTCAGCTCCTTCTGGGTAAACACGTACTTCAAGCTCTTGTGGTCAGTATAGATCTCCACACGCTCTCCGTACAGATAGTGTTTCCACAGCTTCAAAGCAAAGATGACCGCTGCCAGCTCCAGATCGTGGGTAGGGTAATTCCTCTCATGAGGACGTAACTGCCTAGATTCATAGGCAATTACCTTCCCGTGCTGCTGAAGCACACAACCCAAACCCCGTCCTGAAGCATCACTGTAGATCGTATAACCACCAGATCCAGATGGCAGCGTCAAGATAGGAGCTGTAGTCAACCTCGCCTTCAACTCCTCGAAGGCGTCCTGGCACTCATCGGACCAAACAAACTCCTCGTCCTTCTTGGTAAGGCGGGGCATCGGCTGGGCAATCCTGAAAAAGTCCTGCACGAACCTCCGGTAGTAACCTGCCAGACCCAGAAAACTCCGAACCTCTGCTACTGAGCTCGGCGTCGACCAGGACTCCACCGCAGAAATCTTCTTCGGATCCACTGAAATCCCCTCGCCAGAGACAACATGGCCTAGGAACTCCACGCGATCCAAGAAGAACTCGCACTTGGACAGCTTCCCGTACAGCTGCTCCCTCCTGAGAGTGTCCAATACAATCCTCAGGTGCTCCTCGTGCTCCTCTGGTGTCTTCGAATAGATGAGAATGTCATCAATGAAGACCACCACAAACTTGTCAAGGTACTGATGAAATACCTTGTTCATCAAGTTCATGAATACCGCCGGGGCATTGGTCAACCCAAATGGCATGACGGTATACTCATACTGGCCATAGCGGGTTCGAAAGGCAGTCTTCGGAATGTCATCCCGCTTCACCTTCAGCTGATGGTACCCGGTACGCAAGTCGATCTTCGAGAACACCCTCGTGCCGCTCAACTGGTCGAACAAGTCATCAATCCTCGGCAAAGGATACTTGTTCTTGATGGTAAGGTTGTTGAGCGCCCTGTAATCAATACACAGATGTACCGTACCATCCTTCTTGGGGACGAAAAGAACTGGCATGCCCCAAGGTGAAGAACTAGATCGAATAAAGCACTTGTCCTCCAGCTCGTCGACCTGCCTCTTGAGCTCCGCTAACTCACTGTTGTTGATTCTATAGACGTGCTGGAAGATAGGCTCAGCACCCGACACTAGATCTATAGAAAACTCAACATCACGATCTGGCGGCATCCCGGGCAGCTCCTCGGGAAAGACATCCAAGAACTCAGCAATGAGTGGATGTGGCAACACCGGCCCCGCCAACAACGCTCAGCAGAATCCATGTCCCTGCTCCACTGCACCCCTGGTGAACTCATACTCCGGCTCTCCCGGCGGCCTAAATAGAATCCTGCCCCCTCTGCAGTCGATGCTAGCGTGGTGCGTGCTCAACCAATCTATATCGAGTACCACATCGTAACTCGGAAGTGGCATTACGAGCAGACACGCACTCAGCTCCCGGCCTCTCAAAGAAACTCTCCGTCCCTTGCAAACATTATTAACTAGGATGATGCCATTCCCAGTCATAATCTTGCAAGTCCTACACAGATATTCAGCAATAATATTGTGCCTAAGAGCAAAAGAAACAGACACAAAACTGTGCGTAGCACCAGAATCAAATAAGGCGAAAGCTGGAAAAGAATCGAGCAAAATAGAACCTGCGACAACATCCGCAATAGGCTCCATCTCCTCGGCTGCAAGAGCAAAGGCCCTACCCTGACCACCCCTCTGCTGGCGGTGCTGAACAAACTGCTGCTGCTGAGTCGGAAGCGGACCTCGCTGCTAAACTACCAGCACACTAGCTGGTGCCCTCTGAACGGGTGCCCTCTGAGCAGCTCCAGTAACACGGGGGTTCTTGGGATACTCCCGTATCTGATGCCCAGTGGCACCACAAAAGAGATACAGCCCCAGCCTCCTCCTACAAAACTCGAAGAGGTGACCGGGCTTCTTGCAGAAGTGGCACGGCGGATCATCCTGCCCCGGACGCTGCTGACTCCTCTGGACAGACGCTCTGGCCTGCCCCTGCTGCTGGTGATGCTGAAACGACTGATGCTGAAGCTGAGGGGGCTTAGCAGGCCCTGCGCTGCTACTGGCCCCTGAAAATAAATCTCGATCCCTCTTCGGCTTCAAGCCCCACTCCCTCTCCACCTTCCGAGCCTCCGCGTAAACCTCTGTATATGTCGCATAGAAGGAAGGGATCAGGATCTTGATATCCCATGTCAACCCCTTTCGGAAGCGCTCCGCTCGGATCACCGGGTCACTCACCATGTACTCGGCGTATCGGCTCAGCCGGCCGAACTCCGCTGCATACTCCTCTACGGTCATACTGCCCTGCTGCAGGTTCTGGAACTGTCGTACCAGGACAATCTTGTCCGTGGAAGAAAAGAACTTCTCTCTGAATAGGGCCCGAAACTCAGCCCAAGTATGGCCCTCTCCTGCAAGAGCCGGCTCGTTCCGAAACCATGTCCAGAAAATATCTAACAACTACAACCCAACCGCCTCGACCCTCAGGTCGGCTGCCAGACGGCAGGCCCTCATCTGGCGCTCGATATCCTCGAGCCAGTCATCAGCATAAATAATGCCCTCTGTCCCCTTGAAATCCCTCGAACCAAGCTTCTTGAAAGCCTGGATATCCCCGATCTTCGGCTGCTGCTGAACCTCCCTCTGTGGAGCCCCACGCTCCACTGCCGCCATAGCCAACCTGTGTGCATCCTCCATGCCCTGGCGTATGGCCTCTGTCTGCCTCAACTGAGCCTCGTGATGGGCCCGCTGGGACTCCAGCACCTGGTGAAAGAACGCTAGCATCTGCCCCATGTCTGTGGACAGAGAAGGCAATGAAGGAATAGCTCCCATCATCACCGGAGGAGTCCCCTGCTGAGGAGGAAGAACACCCCTGGCAGCTCCCGCTGTAGCCCCCGGTACTACGGGAAGAGCACCCGCAATGGCCCCAGGGACGGTCATCGAGGTAGCTGGAGGAGTACCTCCGAGAACCCCAACAGAAGTCCCATCAGTCGGGGAAGTGACCGGAGCCTGTCCGCCCGAGGTGGCAGACCTCTCCGTCTCTCCGTACTCCTCGCCAGGAGAATGAGTCATCACTATCCTGGAGACAAATTGAAAAGAAGATATCAATATGGCACATGAAGGCAATATTAAAGGAGGACAGCTAGAATACAGTAAATCAATATCAAAGACGGTAAGCAAGATAAGCAAGGAAAGATCCTACTGTGATTAAGCACTCTTAGCCTACTACTTCCTATGTGTAACACAGGCTCGTAGTCAACACTCTAAGACGAGTGCCGCTATGAGATCACACTAATTGCGACTTCAGGACCTGCGTGGGCCGCCACTAAAACGTGTCACGACCCGCACCCGCTAAAAGGGCACGTGACGCGACAACGCCCAGCCCTCACCGAAAAAATGACATGGAACGCTGTGGATTTTCTAGTCTGACAACAGTTTATATATATAACAAAACCTGTCGAGAATATAGTCAACTCCGAACGGAGGACAAGCAATAAATATATATAAGTGCTCAATCACAACTCTAAGATGGTAAGTAAAGACTGAAATATAAAGACAACAAGTCGATAAAATATAACCTGTCAAGTCCAAATACAAATAATATACAAGTCCAGTCTCTAATACTGTCCAAATATAATACAGTCTCAAAAGTAACTGGAAACTAAGTCCAGTACAAAGACCTACTCTAACTAAACAAGTGGTATAGTCTCGTCAGGCGGAGCTACGCCCTGCAAGACCAAGTCTAGGCCCACTACGTCGTCTGGACAGTAGTAGGTACTGCAATCTCCCTCGTCGGCATCTGTAATATTTTATCAACAGTCCAGTCAGGATGGAACGAGTACATATATCTCATAACAGATCTCAAGATAGAATAAAAGCTATAAGACTGTAAATAGAGCATATACAATAAATCATGGAGTGTACATATATGTATCATGGCATGGTAAGCTGTAGAGCTAAAGCTAGAACAAGAAAATAGAACGGGATCATGGCATGTACACAAATCAAGGTAAGCTATATATCCAATGTGTATGAGTAATAGTTTCAGCTTGTGATCGGCTTGGGTACCTGTCAAGAATCGGCCTGGCAAGTCATAAGTGCAGTATATGACTCACACTGTTCGGGAATGCGGGATGGATCTGATCACAGGCCTACGCTACTACTCCCCCTATCCCAACTGGTAGAATGGATCCAAACAGGACACATCACTGCATGGGATTCTAATGAGAAGGTAGCTAGCCTTCTCTAGAATCAGTGACCACATATTGAGCAAGAGCTACAAGGGTGCTTGCACAATACATCCCAACCTAAGAAGGAGAAAACATCTCTCGTCGGGATCCAAGAATACCAATCCGTGAGAACCATATGTCGGGAATAAGCATATCAACACTAAGTACATAAATCATAGCAGTTATCATAAATTGGGAATAAGTATCAGAGAATGTACTCGCCTGTAAGATGATAATATACGTCGACTGGATCAACTGCAGTGTCTCGAGGACCTATAAAGAATAAGACGTATCAATACTATGTTTAGAAAGTAAAGGTAAAATCAAATTAAATCCTATTTAGTCATTCTAGGTCAAGACATGTCTAGTCGGGTCAATCTTGGTCATAGAAGAACATTGGAAATCAATCCGAATCAAACTAGGTCGAAAACTGGCTTACCGTTGACTTTTGGTCAACGGGTCGTCTCTGGTCAACTCTAGGTCAACCCTAGGTCACTGGTGACTAATAGTTGACTTTTAGTCAACTGTCCAAGTTAAAAGGAATTTAGAACTAAATTGGGTAAAGTGTTGACCTATTGTTGACTTTTAGTCCAAAAAGTCAACCGTGGTCAACTGGGTCCAAGACTATGTTTAGACAGCTAATTCTACTCATTACCAACCTATACAACCCATATCCAAGTCCATCTTGGACTTGAAAACTCAAATCTTGGCCATGGGCCAATTCCCTATTTTACCCTTAAAAAGGTAAAATTCTACCTTCGGCGATTATCTAGATAGCCTACCTACGCTTGATATTTTGACCCGTGCTCCCTAGGGTAGTAGGGTACTATCCTATAGGTTCGTTATCTACCAAAATACCTAGATAAAGTGGACGTCTAGTCCACCTTACGGCCCGTTGCAGATATCTTGAATATTTCAAGATACGCACTGATACGGCGCGATAGCGGCGCCCTACGACCCCGATTCCCACTCGGGAGCCTACCCGCAAAATCTAATTCACATAACCTAGGCCTACGTCAAGTTTCGTCGCAATCCGACACTCGGAACTCGATTTTCCCTTCTAACTCGATTTCCCCTAAAAACTCCCCCTTTTAGCTCTCGCTCCAACCTCTTCTTTGACTCTCAATTCTAATTCTTCTTCTTCTTAACTTCTTCCTCTTATTCTTCTAGCTCTAATTCTTCTTCTTACTCCTCCTTCCTATTCTTCTTCAAATTCCTAACTTCTCCTAATTCCTTCTCATTTTCTTCCTATTCCTTCCTCTATCTTTCTTTCAATTTTCTTTTCTTCTTCTTTCTAATTCCTAAACTTCTTCTTTCTAATTTCTTCCTATCCATCTATCTATATATATACAATATATATACCTATCTATATATATATATATTTACCTATATTCCTATGTAAAATGGGAGGGAGGTCAATGGGGTAATTGGGGTGTAAGGGGGGGAAGGAGCTGCCAATGGCAGCTCCTGCTGCTACTACTACTGCTGCATCTACTGCAGCTGCTGCTGCTATTTGCTACTGCAGCTGCTGCTGCATCTACTGCAGCTGCTGCTGCTAATTGCTACTGCAGCTGCTGCTGCATCTACTGCAGCAGCTGCTGCTATCTCATTCTTCTTCTTCTCATTCATCTACTGCTACTGCCACTGCTACTTCTTCTACTACTGCTACTGCTACTTCTTCTTCATCTTCTTTCACTCTACTTCACTCACCTCTCTCTATATATATCTATATATATACATATCTATTTATCTATATATCTATCCATCCCACTATATATATATATATAAACACACACACATGTCTATATATCTATATACATACACACCTCTCCATATACATATATATATATACACACACACACACATATATATATATATATATATATATATATATATATATATATATATATATATATATATATATAAACACACACACACACATCCTTATATCCATATATATATATACACACACACAACCACACACACTCTCACCACCACTCTCCAGGACACAACACCACCACCACCATTCTCTCATCCTCACACTTCACCCTCTCTACACACACACACACAAATACATTTAAACATATATATACATATCTATTTACATTCATATATACATATATATATATATATATATATATATATATATATATATATATATATTTATTTATTTACATTCATATATACATATATATATATATATATATATATATATATATATATATATATATATATATATATATATATATATATATACCATTAAACATATAAAAACCCCTAATTAAACTCTAACCTAATCTCTAGGAAAAACCTACAAATAGAGGGCAAAATATAGAGAATCCTATTCTCTACATTTATGGTGAAGGAAGTAAATAGGAAAGAGTAATAAATGGGGATTAAATGACATACCTAGGTAGAGTTCTTGTAGGGAAGAAAGAAGCTTGAGAGAGAAAATTGAATTTGAGAGAGAGAGAGAAGGTTTGCTTTGTGGAGAAGTAAAAAAGGGGGGGGGGTTTATGTGGTCGGCCATGGGGCTTATTGGGTCTTGGGTTGGATCCAATAAGCCCCAACCCAATAGACTTAATTTTGGTCTAATTGAATTCGGGTTGGTTCGGTTTGATTCTAGACGACTTATAGACGACTAATTAAGTCTCTAAAATGACTTATTAAGCCATGAAAGTTAGGTTAATAATTTTTAGCCTAATTATGATGGCATGTGGGCCAAGCCCAGCTAGTATGTGGGTCCCACTAGGGTCCAGACTACCCGGGTTTCCAATTTGAGTCCGAATTGGATAAAATTCAAACCGACTCAAATAAATTCCTAAAAATTATATAAAATCAAATAAAATTCCTAAAATATTATAAAACTTGAAAATGATGAAAATACCCCTAATTTGAAAACTGGGGGTGACAAGCATACTTCTGTACGAGATTCCAACTTATCTGCTTTCCCATTCAGCACATGTGCTGGACTACCCCAAATGCGAACATGTTTAAGACTAGGCTTATGCCCAATCCACAGCTCTGTGGGAGTAAGAGGTACTGACTTAGAAGGAACCAAGTTTAAAATATAAGCTGTAGTCTCTAAGGTATATCCCCAAAATGAATCTGGCAAATCCGAATAACTCATCATTGATCTAACCATCTCCATAAGAGTTCTATTCCTTCTTTCGGCTACACCATTCTGCTGGGGCGTTCCAGGTGCAGTCAATTGGAATACAATCCTAGCCTCTGATAAATAATTCCTAAACTCTCCAAAGAGGTACTCGTCACCATGATCTGATCGTAATGACTTGATCCATTTTCTATGACGTTTCTCCGTTTCAGTCTTGTACTCTTTGAATTTCTCAAAGCACTCAGACTTACGGCACATCAAATAAATGTATCTATACATTGAATAATCATCAATAAATGTGACAAAATATTCAAAACCACCTCTAGCTTGTATAGTCACGGGTCCACACAAATTATAATGAACCAATTCCAACACATCATTGGCCCTATACCCCTTTGCCGTAAAAGGCCTTTAGGTAATTTTACCTTCCAAGCAGGATTCACAGACTGGTAGTGCCTCCACTTCTAATGAACTCAAAGGTCCATCTTTAACCAGTCTTTGAATACTTCTTAGGTTAATATGCCCAATCGCAAGTGCCAAAGATATGTTTGGTTCATATAAGAAGGTTCTTTTCTCTTATTTAAGTTAGATGACACATTATTCATTTCCATAAGTTGCATTATGGGCGAAATAGGATTAATGACATACAAATTATCAACCAATACACCAGAACAGATAAAATGTTTATTCTTTCTAATAACAATATTGTCATTAAAATAAATTGAATATCCATCCTTAACTAACATAGAAACAGAAACTAAATTTCTTCTAAGTGAAGGTGCATAAAGACAATCTCTCAATGTCAAAGACATATTTCTACCAAAAGATAAAGTAACATCTCCTAATGCAACGACCGATACTTTTGTAGGATCACCCATGAACAAGCATATCTCTCCATCATTGAGCCGTCTGGTTTCCTGGAACCCCTGCAATGTATTGTAGACATGATTAGTCGCTCCTGTATCTACACAACAGGTGCCGGTAGATAACACCGCTAAACATGTTTTAACTACTAGAAAATAAGATATACCTTCTTTGTTCCCTTGTTTGAGAAGTGGACAATCAGTCTTCCAATGTCCTGACCCTTTGCATTTGAAACATTTGCCTTTCTGCTTTTTCATCGTGCCTTGAGGTTCCATGCCCTTCTTTGCTGAGTTTGCCTGTTTCTGAATGTTATTCTTCTTCTTACCGCATTTTAGCTTAGAAGTAGAAGCCTTTTCAGAAACAAAAACATGACCACTCTGCCTAAAGAGAGATTCAGCATCCTGTAGCTCTTTTGCAAGTTCTGCCAAACTATACAACCTTTTGTTCATGTTGTAATTAAGGCAAAAATTGTCAAAACTTTTAAATAGAGTCCCGAGAATGATATCGGCCTGGGATTTCCCATCGATTTTAGCTCCAAGGATCTCCATCTCATTCAGATGACCCATAATCTTGAGAACATGATCCCTTACTGGTGTACCCTCAGCCATTTTTGTATTCATCAAATATTTCATAGCAAACTGTCTAGCTGCTCTACTCTGATGTCCGAAGAGTTCCTTGAGGTTATACATCATGTCAAAAGCAGTGGCCATGGCCTGATGCTGATGTTGCAGTACATTTGACATAGATGCCAGAATATAACATCGCGCCATCGCATCTGCCTTTTTCTACTTCTTATAAGCCTCTTTGACCTCTTCATCATAGTTAGCATCATGCTTAGGTGGGCATTCCTCAGCAAGTACATATTTGTACTCCTCAGCAGTCAGAACAATATCCAAATTACGTTTTCAGTCAATATAATTAGGTCCAGTAAGTTTGTTTTCTTTAAGAATCACCATAAGTGGACTGAAAGAACCCATTTTTTAAATCCTGAGAATCACATAAATAAAATTATGTAGGGCAATTTTTTTTTTGAATTAACTAAATATTTATTCCCTCAAAACAATAATAAGAAATTCACCAACACCTTGAACACCATGAATTTAGCATGCCACGATAGTGTGGACGTATACAAATTCAACTTTGTTCAAGTAGGTTTTTCTTATTAATTTTACTATCATGTTAACATAACTTTATGACAAATAAAATTAATATGCTGGTCTTGCTCTGGTCATACAAATAATAGCATTAACTCCGATGGGAAGGATACCATTATTTGTATCTAAGTGTATACCATTACTTAATACTAAGTCCATTACCTTGTAATGAGTTCCTTCAGATGGAGAAGTGAACACATACTAGGTAACTTTCTGCAATTATCCCTAAGGAAGTTTGTACTGGTGATCCATAATTATACTCATCCGATATGGAGGAAAGCACTATAGCCAACATGCAAGTATAATTACATCACCTACAAACCAGTAATGGAGACCATAGGATTTAAACTAAATAAATATTCTCTCCCATTTTCTTATTTAACAATGAGGATTTTTCTACTAGTTGATATTATGTCTGTGTTGTCCATTATTAATATAGGCTTGTTTTTTCAAAAAAATAACCATACAATAATAAACATGCATAATCAGAAAAAGCAAAATGACAAAAATAAGAAAAAATATCCAACTATTATGGTCATCTTTGCTGCTCCGTCCTCAACTATCCGAATCCAAAATCTGGCACTGTGCAGATCTATTCGAGGTTCGACCTGCCCGGTCAAGTTGCGGGGTTCGGTGCAGCGCCCCAAAATTTTATTTTATTTTAGGTTTTGGCTGTCGATTCCTTCATCAAAAATTATCTGTCTGCCACTGGACTGCTTAAAACCAGCATCTCGTTCGACGTCAAAAACAGCCACCACTGCCATCATGATTGATCAAACATAACTAAAATTAAATCAATCCTATGCCTCCCGAAGGAGTTCACACATAATCTAGATTGCAAAATTAAAATAATAAGCACGATCAACCCTCGTGATTTTAATAACATCCACATCAACAACAACATCCACGACATGTCCGTGGTTTAAACAACACAATCAAAAATATGCATTTGACCATAATAGTTGGATATAAGATGCCTACAAAATCGAGTTAGAACAGATCTACATTTACCGACTATTAAACAGTACAGGTTTTATTGGACAACATGGACGTATCAATCAATATGTAGATCCAAAGTGGCTCTGATACCAATTGATAGAACTGGGGATTCCCAGGACCCTTCCTTTGGTGTGCGTATTAATCGATAGAAAGTTAAACAGATCTAATACATATTCTAACCCTTCATAGGCGGAAACTAGGGTTCACGAATTATACCTGCGACGGAAAAGAGACAAGTAATTCCTGGCAATCTCGAGCGGACGACCCCAAGATCTTTTGCACGTATTCTTTTCTCGAGTTGGACGTCGTGTGGGCGACGATCTCCCAACCTTTTCTTTTCCTTGGAAACCTTCTCTTTCTCTCTCTACGTGAATTACGAATTTAGAGAAAGTTTCAGATTTCTGATCGGTAATGTGGTGACCAGAGAATAGAGGATATATATAGGCTACGGTAGGGACCATGAGGAGAAATTAGGATTAGGCCTCCTAGTGGATCTGGATATCCCGTGTTCAGTCCGAACACACAATCTAGGCCCATTAACAATAGCTCGGTCCACTAATGTGCTATTGTTGCACTACCTCCCTAATCCCATATTATGTTTGTGGGCTCCTTTTATTATATATTCGTTTGGCTCCCCATGTTAAGATATCGTATGTCCGTCGATCAAATTAAGTTACTGACAACTATATTGATTCGACATCTTTTATCCTTAAGTAGTACCGCTCAACTTTATTTGTCATGTCGGATATAATCCACCTGCAGGGTTTACATGACAATCCTTATGAGCTCCTTAAGGGGACATCATCAACCCGATGTATCGGGACAGGGATTCCATTTATAATCAATAGCCTATCATACATACAATATTATTACCCAATTCATAGAGGTTGTTGATCCATAATGAATCTCACTCTTTTATGAGTCAAAATAATACACACTGCATATACATGTCCGTTATTATATCCGGGTTAAGAGCACAAGCATCCATAATAACAGAGGTGTTTGTTCTCTTATGTAGTCAGTACAAAGAGAACAACCTCAAGTGGTCCTGTTCAATACACACAAAGTGTACTAGTGTAAACCTATAGTCAAGATAGACTAATACTAGATTACACTAAAACTTTTCCAATAGATTGTCCAAGTCCATCTAGGTTGTGAGCTATTTATATACTCCATAGGGAACCGATAATATGATCTTTTGTGTGACACCACACACCATATTATCTACAATATAGAATATCAGACATTTGCATTAACACTTGCAACAAATACAATATGCAAACATTTGCCCATATGATTCTCATTCAAAATTAAACGAAATAAGGTTACTAAAAAGTGATGCTTTTAGTATATAACCCTAACATAACCTTGTCATACAGACCGAATAGTACGATTCCATAGTTCTGTTGAGACTATCGGAATCGATGACCCTTGAATAGTTAGCTTCGGTATATGGACCCGTGTGGGTACGATAGAATTGGAATGGAAATAGAATTATTGGGAATTATTGGTCGGGTCAAAATTTGAACATAATGTTGCTAGATCGATCTTAGTCGATCGTTGGAATAAGTCTAGAATGAGCCTCTATAGGAATTAGTTCCTTGAGGATGACCATAGATAGACTTGACCCTAAACACCGTGGGCTGCTTAACCAATTGTCGGCATAGTTGGCAATGGCGATTAGTTATTCAGATTGAGTTGACACCCATAGGTTTGGGTAGAGTTACTTAAAAATTTTGGTTGCTTGTTGGCCCTTAGAATAAGAAATTAGAATGATCCCTAGTAGCCGTCCACTCTAGGGGAGCCACCTGAATGATAGGTTTAGCTGTTGGTATAGCTAACCTTAGAGACTTGATCGAATAATAGGTGACCGTTTCTACCCAAAGGATGACCTTGTGGTATTGAACAAGAGATGCTGGTGTTGAGTATGATCTAAGGAACTATATGCTTCAACTTGTGCCTTAGAGATGTTTGACCCTTATGAAGTTATATGTCGGCCTTAAGTGGGAACTACATCGTAGGGTAAGATTTGATTGTATGTATCGAGAAGTTAATTGTGCTATAGGATTGAACTGACTACTCATGATGGGAACGCTGGATTTGTGTCTAAAAAATTGGGTAGCTAGACTAACATAGAATATTGCATAAAATTGTGCCCTTGGCTCAGTATTGGTATTAAGTGACCCTCAGAATGTATCTTTTAGAGATGAAATGCCTCGGTAGAAAATGTTGTTGGATTCAGGAAGGAATAAAAATTACATATGAACACTTAGTATGGTTGGTTTCAAGTTAGACTGTTGGCTTGAATATTGGACATATTTTGCTTGGATAAGGAACTTATTTGAGTTGTCCCTGATATTGAGTGTTGTGGCTTGAAGGATAGCGATTGTGGCGAGCAAACAAAATAATAAGTCAATTGAAAGGATGCTAAGTCGGATTTTAGAGTTGCACCGTGGCTTATCGAATCACACTATCAAGTAGGTTAGCTGAAGTACATATGTTTTAGGGACGTCTAAAGTATATATATATAGATCTAACCGATGTGATAGGCTGTGACAATATACCATTTTTGGGATACCTTGTTGAATCGTACTAGCACAGACTTTGGCTGAAATGCATGTATTTGGGGACGCCTATGATATGTGTATGAATCCAAACGAAGTGGTAAGCTACGACGAAGATAAAACTGCATGGAAAATATTGGTGAATCAATAAGAAGTGTAAATATGTTAGGAAAAGAGGAAGATGGATTGAATCATCGATGGATTAAGTGGTACAGTTGGATAACAATCTTAAGACTTTCTAGAGTGCCGAATCAGAATATTGAATAAAAGCGGAACGAGTAACTTGTTGTGCCTAAGTAAATTAATAGAATGAATTGTTCCCTTAAGTTTCGAGGACGAAATTTTTTCTGAATGGTATATTATGTAATGCCCCGCACCGCACGAGGCATTTGGTTGGCTTGTTGGATGCGATCAGAATATTAGACCATGACTTGGGTTAGAAATCAGGAGAATTAAGACTGATACAGTCTCTTTTAGCTGGCTAGACAGAATGGGTATTGGAACATGGCTCGTTAGTGGACCTACACTTAGTAGGAATATGTACAATCGAAACAAGAAGACCTTTTATGCAAGTGAGTGGAACTGTCCTTCCTCCTTCCTACTTCTTCATGCTTAATAAAATAGAGTATTGTGATGCTATGAATTGTCCCTAAATGACCTACGTCTTAGTTGCTGGATAATAAGAGATGCTTACGTTGTCTAATATTGAAATGAATAACACTTGAATTGCTAATGTGGTTTGATGCCTGAGAATGAATTGATAATATTATCCCTTATGCTTAATGTTGCTGAAATAAATGAAATGCCAGAATAATTAGATGCTTTATGAATGATAGAATAATAAATGAACTGGCTATGTTATTGACCCAATAAAATGAATAAACACTTGAATCATGTATACTCTGTATAACTATTGTAAGATGTGAAATGTTGATTATTCCTATAATACTGAATGAATGTGAAATGCCCCTATGAGAAATAAGATGTTGTTTATTCCTATTCGAAAGGAATGATGTGAGAAATGTTTTGATACGATAAAATGAGAATATGAAATGATGAGGCTTGGGATCATAGTGATTACCAAGTAGAATGGTGGTAATGATGGAATGATTAGTCGTTGAACACGGCTCACAATATGAGATGTTGAAATGTTGGCTTTGCTTACTTTTAGTTGTTTTACCAAACACTTGTGTTTATCAAGTCGACACACATTCGTATGGTCATGGACGTACTTGTACAAGTCTGAGTAAGTTTTCTCGAACAGTACCTCGGGTGCTGGGACCGATTCGACCCGGGAGGAAACATTGGTCGTGCAATGGTGGCATGAGGTATTACGGGACATTCGGCTAGGCTTGCAACCTATCCTGGAATGGTATATCGTAATACCTGTTGGTAAGTCCTTTATGGTACTGTTTCACTAACGACCATGTAGTCCTGATGCATGCTAATAAATATTTTGTGCAGATGGAGTAAGTATATCATATTATCCTGAATTTTTATGCACGTGCAAAGGAGTCGACTATCAGTAAATAATTACATAAATGTGACATAGTTATTTACATGTTGAATTCAACTTGATTGCTTAACATGTTAATATCAACGATGATAAGATGTTGCCTTTCCAGGAATATTACCATAACATGCTTAGCTTGTTAACTCAATATTGCTTAGATGATGCCTTACACAAAGAAATGCTATATCATGCTATAACATGTTTACTTACTTCAATGTTTCTGCTTATGAACTGTGAACTGATGTTAGGCCATAACTAGAAAGATCACTCAAATAAATGCTTTCTAAAATTGACCACTTAGTATTGGTTTAGGCGAATGGGCTGGATTCTGCTCGCTAGTACATAGATGATGTACAGACCTATGTTGTGGGTACTCTTTTTAGGTGCTCGTGCCTGGAAAGTTCTCTAAACGAAGATTGGCTTGCTCGATCCTATGATATCAAAGATTTGTTAGGCATACAGAAGCTCTCCTTGCAAAGATAATGTCTTCTTTTTATAAAGGGCATAATGTAGGGAATATTGTAAATCTGTTGTACTAGTGAGTTGTAAGCCAAGTTGGTATATTGGGTTGTAATTCAACGTATCGAGTATCAAATGTAAAGTTTTATGTCATTTGTTCAGTTGTCTATCAATGTAAAGTGAGATTTGTAGTAAGCATTATATTTCATTACAAATCTTGTACTCTCCTTTAATTATCAATAAAGATATTGCATTTTAATATATCTTTTGTGACTTCAAGTTATCTGTTTATCTCCGCTGCTATAAATTAGTAATCTATTCCTATTTGATAAAGAAATACATGTCCTCATTAACTTATTTTTTTTGCTTCTGCCGCTGCGATGTGTTCTTATTTGAAAATTATCAATTGTGTACCATCTTTGCCTTATACAAGTACAACACCAGACTTGTACAACATCACACCCAAGCGAGGATGAATGGCTCGGTGAGAATCAAAGTAAGGATGAACGATTCTACGAATCAGGGTACAACACTATTTTTTGTACTAGCCATTTCCCATTAGGAAGAACTAGATCAATTTTTTGAGGTAGCACGTCTACTACAGATATTTCTATGAACACTTGGGCATAAGATAGTCTCTGTCTCCTTGTCGTCGGTATGTCCGTGCGAATAGGATTCCCAACCATACTTGCCATTTTCATGATGGATAGGATACTCCAAAGTTGTAGGGACAGCCACGGTAGTTGTATCTAGATAGAATTTTTTTTAGCTTGTCCTTCTTAAAATTCGACTCTGGGAACCATCTTTTCAGTACTTCGAACCTGCCATCAAAGGTCCATGGCCCCCCTTCCAATATACGTTCAAGATCTTCAGCCATCGTGAATTTAATAAAGTGAAAGCCATTCTCTGAAGAATATTTCCATCTCTCCTTTAGGACGCCAAACTCCGTGTGTAAAGGCATGAAGTTTGCCATAAAATGGTTGATGACCCATCACATATAATACGAGGGTGGTTTTCCAATACTCTATAGTTTCTTGGATATCCTCATTAGTGATTTCGACCACCCATACTCCGCTATAGTACTCGGCTCTATGTATTGCAGGTCTACCTCATCTTGTATTGATGCAGGTTTATAAATCTCTGCCCATAAAATAGACTTGGGGCTCATCTCGGCTCTTGTACCTTGCTATTGCCTATACGATCTCATCGAGACGTTCGTCGTTGGGGTTTGCCTGTGTTCTTTGCTTGTGAAGGTGGTCGACTCCCTCAACGTACGATTACCTTACGATTTCATCCTTGCCTTCTCATTGTCCTCCGTTGTCCGCCCTTGTCCCTCGAACTTTCGACCTGCATGTACCCTCTGATTCCTTCCGCCATTACCGTTTCCTTCTGATTGCCCCACTCTAGCCCTCACGTTCGGCGCTTGAGTCCTCGACGACTCACCGCAGTCGTTCAGCCTCCCGCCGCCTCCTTAACTGCTTCGTCCTCCTTCTTTCTATCACCAGGGTCATCAGTGGGAAGCTCATCCACTGTGGGTGTGGCATCGGCCACCCCGATTAGAAATTTAGGATATTTTTTTATTTTATTGATTAGTTTATGTTTAACTTCTATGATCATAGGGGAGCTATGATCAAACTATGGTCATCTAGTCATTAGATAGCTTATATAGTCATTGTATAGCTATTTCATAGTTTACTAGGATTTTTAGATATTTTTAGATTTTTAAAATAATTATTTTATGGATATTTATATATTTTAACGACTTTCATGATTTAATATAAGGCAATTTAAGACTGTACTAGGACAAGATATTTTTATTTAGGTTCTAGGAGATTAGAAATATTTTCTAGGATTTTTTTTTAGATATTTTTAGTTATTTATTGGGATTTATTTGGCTTGAAAATGATTTTTAAATCATTTTTCTAAAATAAAATACCCAGTCAGCGGTGGCTGGGCCCACCCGTCAGCCGCTGGGCCTGGCGGGCCGAGCTGTCAGCTATATCAGCAGCTGACTGTGTTTCCTAAGTTGGAGCCGCTCCAGACCACTGTCTTCATCAGCAGTAGGGGCTCCTATGGGTTGCTCTTATGTTTACGGGTATGAGGAGTCAGGTAATTCGAATACCTATCCTTGTATATACCTATATGTAGTTTGGATGTATATGCATATAGGTTCTAGAGTTCAGTCACCTATTACAACTTGAAGTTCAGTCCTACTTTAGTAGGTACCAAACCCAGTTTTAGGATGAACCCCTTTGTTAGGTCCATTTCTTCAAGTTCCAGTCAGCCTATATATTTATATGTTAAATAGTAGGTTAGTGAATGAAAAATCTTAAAGATTGAGTGTCATGTGCTAGTGTCCTGATGGTTAGTGTGTGTGTTTGTGTGAGTTTTGAGTGAGGAGAAAAGGGGGGATCTTGGAAAAAGGCCAATGACAAATGTCATAATATTTAGCTATGTGTGTCCTTTTTAGTGGGTGTCATGAGGTGTTGTGAAGTGAGTATAGGTTAAGGGGTTGACTGGTTATGTGGCAGTCTATGTATAAATATAATGATGTTAGTAATAGTTAAGAAGTTTGGAGTAGTATCCTCTAGTATATAATATGGATGTAGTATATGTTGAAATGTATGGTAGTCTACCATCCTATATGTATATATCTATTTATCTATCTGCATATATATATATATATATATATATATATATATATATATATTTTATCTATCTAAGTGTCTGCCATTGTATCTATTGTTATATATATATATATATATATATATATATATATATATATATATATATATATATATATATATATATATATATTTTATATATATATATATATATATATATATATATATATATATATATATATAACAATAGATACAATGACAGACACTTAGATAGATAAAAAATATATATATATATATACCCTAAATAGTACTTTCATATACAGCATCTTATGATATAATATAATATTGTTGCTATAGTATCCTGTTAGGGCTAGTATGGACGAGGAACATATTGTATGTACTCATGCAACCTAGAAACTCTAAGTTTGACCATGTTTGACTAATCTAACCTAGAATTGACCTAGTTGACTTGTATTGACCTAGAAAAGGCCTAGAAGCATATAATTAGGGAACCTAAATTCATTGTTTACTTTAGAACACCAAATAACATTGTATATCTCATTTATAGATTTGTGTGACACCACTTTGGGAATCGATCTTCTTTCATTGCCCTGGACGACAGACAAGTACATTCTCTGTTAGTTTTTATTTACTTGATGATTATTATGATTCAGCTTCTCGTATAGTTTTATTTGATTATCTGTCACAATACATATTGGTATTCTGGATTCATTCACTTGCGACACATGTATTAAACTTGTCTGGCCCCTACTACTGGAACCACTCACTGGCACCACCTACTGGCATCACTTACTTTCTGGCTAGACTTGTACTCTATTTATGTGTCGTGATATGAATTCATTTGTACTAGTCGGGGCGGGGAAATACTCGAGTAGACATATAAACTTTCACAATCATACTGGAACCACCCCTATTGGAAAGATAGTCATCGTTGCTAGGCCAAGCATGCGATGTGTCGTATTCACTTCTAGTCTATCTGGAAAGATAGCCGTCGTAAGCTTGCCAAGCATACAATGTGCCGTATTTATCCCTATCAGTTTATATGTTGAAAGTGGTATTTCAAAATATACCGGTTTAGTGTCTTGTACTAGATTCACACTGGACTCACATTGTACCATATGGACTCACATCACCTCTATGCTAGATCAGTTATCACTATTTACAGTCTTCATTGCCATGCTCTCCTATTTTACTGTATTTACTTTTCGTGTTCTAACTGTTGCTCTATTTCATTTTATGTCTCAACTTTCCCTATTCATCAAGTATTACTTGCTATAACTACTTTATAGTCTTTGTCATTTATTTGGAACTACTAGAGGAGATGTGCTTGTTCCATCCTGACTGGATATATTTTTCAGATGATTGCTCAGAGGATCCCTGTCCTACCTACTATAGATCTGAGGAGGGAATAGCTACCTTGGGTCCTGATTCGTAGGAGTGATCACCGAGAGACTTAGTACTAGATTTGGCTTGTGTTAGTTTCATTTGTTAGAACTTTTAGCTTGTGTTGTAATGAAGATTTTGATATTATATTTGAGATTTGATTTGGATTTTATTTTAGTTGTTGTTGAGTCTTTATGATTATTCAGACTTCATTGATATCTTATCGTGCTTTAGGCTGTGATTGAGTATTTACCTATCTTATACTTGTCCTCCATTCGGAGTTGAGATCTATGAAATGTACATTATATCATTATATGAGATAGTCAGTTAGCGACCTAGACTGCGTTCTACCGTCGATTCTATGACGTAGGCTGGACGTTGTTACGCACTCGTGCCCATATACCGGGTGTGGGTCGTGACACAAACTAGGCCAACATCTGGCTGCCCCCCTTCAGAGGGGGGCCGCAGATATCTTGACACGTGGCCTTGAGCCGCGGCTCCACCGCCTCCCCTTAGCCGCGGCTATATATATATATATATATATATATATATATATATATATATAGTTATATGTATTTCGTAAAGCAGAAACCCTAGTTTATTGTGGCCGATTTGTGGGAGCTTTGATCCTTGGAGATCCCCAACTTCCCAAAGAGATTACGGATAGTCCCGACCTCGGTTTAATGTGTTGTTTTTTTATTGGACTCGTATTGAGGTAAGCATTCAGAATTTATAATTTATTTACGAATATTTTTCTTTTGAATTTTTGGAGAATTATTTTAGTGTTGGTTGTCCAAAACTCGATATGTCGCACGGATTATGAGATCCCGGGAAATTTCAAACTCCAGTTCATGATTCGTTTAAAGTTTTGGAAAGCTAGCACAACGATCTTTGACATATAATTTTTCCATAATTTTAGAGGTTCGTTTTTTATTTTCTTTATTAAGTTAAACTCAGATTTGATTGATAAATCATTAATTTGGTCATGGTAAACCATAACGGCGATATCTTTTGACCAAAGCATGATTTTGTGGCACAGTTGATTCCGGTACATTAGTGGTGCTGAAATCTACAAAGATGCACTTTTAAAATCTCGAGTTCATGATGTTTGACTAGATAGTCAATAGTACACCTCGATTTTTGTGCCATAGTTTCCAAAATTGAAAATATAACTTTCTATGGCTAAACTTTCTTGTTTAAGTTATAATTCAGATTATTATTAGGTTAAATTAGATTTTGAGTGATTTATTCCAGAATTAACTTTTATTAGATAAGTTAACCCATTAGCCATTTATTCCATAATTTTAGAATTAGGATCTTAGAATTGACTTGTGGTTTTCGTACACGGTTCGTGGTACAATGTGCGATATGGGTTAATAGCTTCTAGATCGGCATTCCTCTCATCCTCAACTTATGACTATGATTTGCTCAAGGGTTCAGGCAAGTACAATATTACATTATGTTTTGGTACATTATAACGCTTTCTTTATCGTTTTCTTGTTTGATTTTCCGTTGAGACCCGATGGTGACACGATAGGATTATTGTATCCTTCTTATCATATCGCTGACCGTTAATGATTGTTAGTGAGTCGGAAGGGAAAATACTCGGTAGGTGCGTGAACAAACCCAATCAATGTTAATTGGATAGCTAAGTCATACATTTCAGTATATGGTTTAGCTATATCAAAAATGTGGATAGCCATCGTATGATATGCCATATTAGTCCAGCCATTCACGTATCAAAAGGTATTTCACACGCATATGGTTGTTTCCATTGTTCTTGATCGCAGTTCAGTTCTTTATCTTCATGTTTCTTTTTTATTATCTTACTCATTCGTGATTATTGCTTTCCATGTCTAGTTCATACCATGTTAGTTCTTTATATATTCTTTATCGTTACTATTTTTATATTATTTCTAGCTTATTTTGTGCTAACAACATTAAATATAATATGGTTGTACTCTGCTCCGTTCCTGACTGGATCCTTGATATAGGTGAGGATGATGAGTATCTCTACACTTCTTATTATGGACCATCATAGCGTCCTGTTGATGATGTTGGTACCGAGACTCAGGAGCCATAATCGATCTCTGGAGGGATCTACGTTTACCTTTTATTATGCTTTAGTTTTCCTTTGTTAGTTGGACCGGATTTGTTCCCGGATGGACCATATTATTATTCTTGATTTTAATCTCTTTGTTATTGGATTTGGATATTATTATTTTCATTATCTATCATACTCTTATTTCTTTGGTTTGTCTTATTGCTGAGTATGATTTGTATCTGTGATCACTTGTATTTGTGGAGGATTTATTGTATACTAGACAACGTTCTACCACCGATACTGTGTCATAGGCTGGGCTTGGCTACGAACTCATACACCGTTATCCAGGAGCAGGTCGTGACAGTGGGTTCTGGGTTCGATCTTCTTCCTGACGTGCGAGAAAGCCCTAGTACCGACATAAAGAGAGAGTTATGGTTTTTATTATATATAATTTTTATTTATAATATATATATATATATATATATATATATATATATATATATATTAAAATATATATATATATATATATATATACAATAAAGGCATACATTTTTATTCACCCATCAAAATTAGTGGAGATGTTCGAGGTTCATCCTTCTACTCAAAGGTTACCACATGTGGTCAAAACTTGTAGGATGTTCTGTCATGACCCGCACCCGGTGAAGCGGTACGAGATCGTGGGTGTAGGTCCTAAAAAATCAAGTTGCACCCATCAACAAAGCCATGAAAATCAAAAAGTATATCCTTCAAATGAACTGTACAGGAGACATATTACGCACCATCTCGATTGCGCAGGCTGAACTGTGCACGCATCAAAGTGCACAAGCTGACATGGCCTTGTCATCATTACCTGACAGAGAATCAGATCTTCTGACAACTGACAGCACGCAGAACGAGGAAACTGTTCATTTATCGTACAACACAGTGCTCGAGGACAGTTGTACATACAGCGCAATCTGTCAGACTCTCTGCTGCGCGATCCAGCCTAGCGCAATCTGAAGTCGGCGCAATTCATGTGGCGCACTTCATCAAGACAACTAACAAATGTACACGTGGCCTTCATACCATCAATTACTCATTACGTGGCAACCGTCTGTACACGATCAAGCACATTTCAATCAAATGATGCCATGTGTCTAACACAGTTAGCCCATGATCAAATAACTGCCAGCGCAGTCTGATGCTGCGCAATCCAGTGCATGTGCAATCTATCCTGCGCAATTCAGAATAATTAAAAGTTAGTTATTTCCATAACTCTATAAATAAAGTTTCAAGTCCTTCCTAGGGGGGATCATACGAAAAAGATCAGAAAAATCAGAGAGTTCAGGAGTTCTTGCCCAAGTGCTGCAGCATTCTTTAGAGGCTATCGCCTTCAACTTCAGAGGCTATCGTCTTCAAAGTTCACATCAACCAAGGGATAAAGCGATCGTCATTCAGATCGGATTCCTACAGTTGTACTTTTCCTGAATTCTTGTAATCTTCTTACAAAGTTTGTGAAATAAAATTTCAACTTTTGTTTTTGCAAACAAAATGGCGACTCTGCTGGGGACAACTTTCTCCTCCGACGAGGAAGGGACAACTCAATGTGACGTTGCGTTTATCGGAAAGACACAGAAGACGCTGGTTGTGAAGGTCAACCAGACGGCCTACGAAGCCATGATCAACTCCAGGACCACCCCTCGCACTGTAACAACTTCTGCCACAAGCAAAGTGCGCCCAGTGTGGGTCCCCAAGACTGCTGTGCAGTCTGTTGATTATGCCTCCAAGACTGCTGCTCAGTCTAAGATCTCTGCTGCTAAGACTGTTGTATAGTCTGTTGTCTCTGCTGTTGCACAATCTGCCTCTACTACTCATGCGCGGTCTGCTGTTGCCAGTGCACAAACTACTTCCTATGCTGCCCTGTCAAAGTGCAAGACTCCTCTGCCCCTGGCGGAGTTAGCATCAACAATTCCTGCACAATCTACCACTCCAGCAACTAGAGTGCAACCCAAACACTCTGTGGCCAGAACTCCTGCTGCGCAAACTACAGGGTCTATGGCCAGAAGGTCATCTGCCAAAAATTCTCCTGCTCAATTAGCCATTGCGCCTAATGTCAAAGCTCTCCATGCGCAAGTTATGCCTGCACAATCTAAGAGAGACAGCCCTTTGGCTAATCTTCCTCCTTCACACAGCAAGGGGAAAGGCTTAGTTTTTCTTCCCAAGCACTCTGTTGCTCCAGCACAATCCACTGGGGATAGTCTGCTGACTATTCCTCCTTCTCTTCAGAACAAAGGAAAAGACTCGTTGGTCTTTTCTCAAACTTTCTCGTCCCACGACTTGGAAGACAACAGAGGGAAATGCTCTTTAGTTAACCCTTCTTCACAAAACAAAAGAAAAGACCCTTTGGCCTTTCCTCAGTCTTCCTCAGTTTTTACCGTAGAAGATCAATCTGAACGTGCCTCGGCACCAGTCAGTACAAAAATTCTTTCAAACAAAGGTTCTTCTTCTCTCCATGTTAAGAGAACTTGTACTGATCAAAGAGGTATTTTGTCTACCCCGGTGGTAGAATTCTAAGATCTCCCAACTCTCAAGATATCCCGCTCGAAACAGGGAAAATTGCTGGTATCTCAGACAGAAACCCCTGGGGGTGAGTTTGCTGATCTAAGAATTTATCTCAATCGATCCACTTCGGCGAAACGCAAAAAGCCAATGCCGAAGACCAACCATCATCAAAAGCGAACCTCCAAGATCAAAAATCCTGACACCTATGATAATGAAGTGAGCACTTCCCTGTACACTCAAGGGACAAAACATCTGAAGAACAGAAACCATGTTCCGAATATTATCAAAGAACAGATCCCTCAAACTTCTTCTCGTCCTGTCGTTGTTTATGATCTTCGAGAACATCTCAGACAAAAGCGGGACAATATCTCGACACCTCCAGTTCAATCATCTGATCATCATTATAATCACAAAGTCATCATCCAGTGTTGTTGCCAGATAACAAAACGATCTGTCTTCGATCGTTTGACTTTTGCAAACTCTGAACTTATGTCAGAAGATGAAGACGAAGTGTTGTACGCTTCTGTCAACATGACTTCCCGAGACACTGGGGGTAGAAAGTGCTCCAAGCACGACAGACCTTGCCGTCCCAGTCAGCGGTATTTAGATTTACTCCAGAAATCTTCTGAAGGAGTATTTCGATATACCCGATCCTGAAGCCGAGATACAATCGGTCAAAGGAATCCTCTCCAAGACCCTTCCGGTCATCTCCCTCCTTCTCATTCAGGAGATGGTTCTTTCTCTGACTATGATGCATACAGTAAAAGCTCTGAACAAACAGTGTCTTCTACTGTACCAAGAGAAGTGACAGCTTATGTTGTCAATGAAGATCCGGATGCTTCAACTTCTGCAAATCAAGAACAACGAATTGCTGCACTAGAAGACAAGTAGAAGACCATGGCTGAAATGGTCGCTAGTATATATTCTATCATTGTGGCCCAACATACGGTACCGCCGACTGTACCTACTGCAAGTCCTGAGATCATAGCGTCGTCGGTACTTGTCAATGCGGGGCTGGGGGTAGTATCTCCTCTCCTGTACAAGTTTAACCTACACCCAGTCAGTCAGGTGCTGGGGGTGGTGCTTACCATGCAGTTCCTCCTCCTAACACTCTGATTCCGCCTGCTCCTTCTTCATCATCGGAAGATGCTAATGAAGTTGTTAAGCTCTTGCGTACTCAATTTGAGGCCTTCAATGAGAAAGACAACTTACAGAGATTGGAGATCAAGCAACCCTACCCAGTTGAATGGAAGGAAGTCCCATTTCCTCCTAAGTACAAGATTACAATAATCTCTCTGTTTGATGGTAGCACCTCTCCTAGTCAGTTTATTAAGCACTTTGAGGTGATGATTGTTCAACTCCAGCCAAATGACGCTCTTCTTACCAGAGTATTCGTCGGCTGTTTAGCCGGTGTGGCATACGATTGGTACAGAAGCCTGCCCAATGGCTGTATCACTTCCTTCTCGGGTCTTAAACATATCTTCTTGGAACGATTTTACGAAGGAATCAATGATATGACCATGTCAGCCCTCAATAAAATCAAGCAAAGACATAATAAAACTGCTGAGAGTTTCATTGAAAGGTTCCGTCGAGAAGCTTTAAAGATGCCTCCTGGGACTCCAGCCGCTGTCACCATAGATACCTGCAAGGTAAATCTTTTTCCCATCATTAGCATGTGGACGGGCTCAACTCAGTTCAAAGACTGGCCATCCTTCATTGTCAACGCTAAAGTAGCTGAAGTTAGTGCTGACAAGTTCAAACAATTAGGGGTACAAATGTCTAATCCCGACCGGGATGAACACCAGACATCGAGTAGCGATAATCGCCAGAACAACCGCAAGAATAAAGAGACTCTGAACATCAACTTGAAGTGCAAGGAATCTCTGGCGGTCAACGTGACTCCGCCTACGTCTACTTCTACTCCTTCTGCACCTCCACCAAGGGAACTTCGTCCTAAAGTAGAATACTCTTTTAACGAGAATGACACCGCAAGAATCTTTGATTGCTTAATCAAAAGCAATAAAATCCAACTCCCGGACCCGAAGAAACCCGATGAAGTCGGTAAGACCGATCATCCCAAATATTGTGTCTATCACAGGTTTATTGGGCATCCCACTCGAGCATGCTATGTGCTCAAAGGCAAAATTCAGGAGCTGGTCAACGCTGGTGTCATCACTCTGCAGCAAGATGAGAAGACAATTACTGCGAACATGGTCTCCGTTCAGTTCGGTGACTTCCCCCCGCAAATGGTACAGCATGGCGTCATTCCTATCCCCAAAGCTACTCTTGAGATCGAGAATCTCCCTCCTCCACGAAATAAAGGTCTCGTCCCCTTATCTCTTGACAATGGCGAGATTATGTGGATCCACCCTGATCTTGCTTCAGAGTTCGAAGTTTCCTCTTCATCGAAGAAGAAAGACCGTTCCAAGGGTAAGACAAAGACTTGCAACATGGTGTCTTGTGACCCCATAATTGAAGAAGAAATTTGGCTAGGCAGCAGGTCAGGGAAGGCTTACTTACGGGAAGTTTCTGAAAATCAAGAAAACCCTGCTTCCTCTTCTGAATCCGCTCCAGTGCAACCTGCTTCCACTGAAGCCATCCCTTCTGCATCCTCACCGGTTGTAGTAACCATTCCTCCCAAGCCGGTGGTAGCTGACAATGGCAAACAATAAGTCCATTTTGACAAACCTTTGACGAAGTCATCTCCTTCAGGACTTGAAAAGCCTTATAACTTTGATATCTTGGCTCAACTAGCTAATACACCGGCTAGGCTGTCCATCTTCGAGCTCTTGCGCCTCTCCAAAGAGACTCAAGAAACTCTAAGTGAAGCTCTCATGCAGGTAGAAACTTGTCTAGCCCTTCTGAAGAAGCCGAAGGCAGAACCAGTATCTTGTCTCCATTGTCACAGTATGTTAGAGTTAATTCCAAACATTATCTTCACACAAGATGATATGCTGATGGAAGATAATAGACATGACCGTCCTCTATACTATATAGGATATATCGACTCGATGAAGGTCGATCGTATCCTGATAGATCCAGGGTCAGCACTCAGTATCATGCCAAAGACAAAGCTGGAAGCACTGAAAATCCCCGTACATAGTCTTTCTAGCACAATCACCACCATCTTGGGGTTCAACCAAGAAAGAAGTGAACCTCTGGGCAATATTCGCCTAAAACTCCAAATTGGCAATCTTCGCACAAAGGTGACCTTCTAAATCATTGACAACCTTGGTTGTTCTTACAATGCTTTGTTGGGGAGACCATTCTTGCATGAGCACAATATTCTTCCATCAACTCCCCCATCAATGTTTTAAGTATGTTGATGACAATAGAGAGGTCCAAAAGGAGGTTACGGGTCTCTATCCTTTTAAGGGTGTTGAAGTATACTACAACGATGCTCGTATGTACAAGGATGAATTTATGAAGGTTGTACTAGCTCTAGATACAGAAGAAGAACAAGAAACAGTGCCCAAAGACACCCTCATCATACCTGTCAAAGGGCGAGTTTCTCATCCTCAGTCTTCCAAACCACTGGCTATTCATTTGCCAGTCCAGAAGAGACCAAACGGTGGTGTTCAAGATCAAAGGGAGCTCACCTCTTCTGAGCCACTTGTTATCGACTTACGTCGTAACAAAGATAAAAAGCAGCTCATCTCTTCTGAGCCCCTTGTTATTGATTTATCTCATAACAAGGATAAGAGGGAGCTCACCTCCTCTGAGCCACTTGTTATTGACCTTCGTCGTAACAAGCCTCCTCCACGTTCTTCTTCTCCTCCTCTTGTAATCAATCTGACCAAGCCTACTAAGGCTAAGGGTCCTGTTGTAAATACGAATGTACAGATCAATAAAAAAGCATCTACTTTCCAGTATACTGATATCATTTATCATGCTAAGTGCTATTTGGATATGTTAGCTAACCTCCAATCATTTACAATGGGAGTCGTACAATCTCTTCAAACAGAAGTCTCACTTGAAAATCCAGATGACTCATATCGTATTGTTCCTGCTCGAAAGAAAGGCAAAAGTCCAATACTTTTTAGTAAAGGACCAGAACAAAAATTCAGCTATACGGATGATAGCAAGAGTAACGATACAGGACATCTCCAGCTTCGTCGTTACAGTCAACAATCAAAAGATATCATCCGAAAGATGGGTTATGACTTCAAAAATGGCCTCAACTACGGCAAGGGTAGACGAACTCCTATCCGTACGACTGTTCCTAAAGGAAAGTCAGAAATGTACTATAGCAGGACCAAAAGAGGTCTTGGGTATGCTTCTCCTCCGGTGTTATCCCGAGCAGTTTTCGAGTCTGATAGTGAAGAGCGCTCTAACTCTTCTGATTCTAGATCATGGGATTCTGATACCAGCATTTGTCAAGTTCATCGGCTGATCGTATCATCTAACATGGTTTCCGTCGAACTTCCGGAAGGATATGACGAGGACATTGAAGAACGTACCAAAACAGATCCTTGGGCTCAACGAATGGATACCCAATGGGAACTCCAATTTGAACAACGAGAACCTCCTACCGAAGATCAATTGGTGCAAATTGATGTAGGAGAGAGTGGGTCACCTCGTCCAATATTCATCAGCAAGAACCTCACAGAAGTAGATAAGCAAGAATTAATTCTTCTTATTAAAGAATACATTGATGTCTTTGCTTGGAGTTACGAAGATATGCCAGGCCTAGATCCCAAAGTTGCTACTCATAAACTGAATATTTTGCCAAATGCAAAACCAGTCAAACAGCAACAACGGCGTTTCAAGCCAAAAATAATGGATGCAATCGACGATGATGTTAAGAAGCTCATCGCTTATGGCTTTATTCGAGAAGAACAACATCCTGATTGGGTAGCCAACGTTGTTCCAGTCCTGAAGAAAATCGATAAAGTTCGAGTTTGCATCGACTTTCGGGATCTTAATGAAGCCTGTCCAAAAGATGAATTTCCTCTCCCTATCACAAACGTCATGATTGATAACACTTGTGGGTTTGAACGGATATCCTTCATGGACGGATTCTCTGGATACAATCAGATTCGGATGAATCCTGAAGATGAAAAACACATTTCTTTCCGCACTCCTCGCGGAATCTATTGCTACACAGTAATGCCGTTTAGTCTCAAGAATGCTAGTGCAACTTACCAACACGCTATGAGTACTATCTTTCGAGATCATCTGTGTAAGACTGTCGAATGCTATGTCGACGATATCGCTGTCAAGAGTCGTCTAAAAGAAGATCACATCCAAGACTTGAGAACTATCTTCAATCTCATGCGCCAACATCAACTCAAAATGAATCCTACCAAGTCATTCTTGGGTGTCTCTAGTGGCAAATTTCTCGGCTTCGTCATTACCTCTAAAGGTATACACGTGGATCCCGAGAAGAACAAAGCCATTCAAGAGATGCGTCCTCCACGCAACCTAAAAGAGCTACAAGGATTCCAAGGTCAACTTGCGTACATCAGGAGGTTCATTTCGACTGTGTCTGGATGCTGCAGACCATTTACTCAGCTAATGAAGAAGGGTGTATCTTTCATTTGGACTGAAGAGTGTCAAAGAGCATTCGAAGATATAAAGCAATATCTTATGAACCCACCAGTCTTGGTGCCACCGATCTCTAGCATACCATTTTAATGTATGTCCGTGCTATGGATCATTCATTGGGTGCTTTACTTGCCCAAAAGAACAAAGAAGGTCATGAACAGGCCATCTATTATCTTAGCCGTACTATGATTGGTGCTGAACACCGTTATAGTTCGGTCGAAAAAGAATGCCTAGCTCTTATGTTTGCTGTTCAAAAGACTCGGCATTACATCATTGGTCAAACTATTCATGTCATATCCCGAGTTAATCCTCTTCGGGTACTCATGAAGAAGCCCAGCACGCTCAATTCTCGGCTGGCTACATGGGCCATTCTGCTAGCCCAATATGACATGGTATATGTACCTCAAAAATCCGTTAAAGGTCAAGCACTGGCAGATTTCTTAGCAGCTCATCCTGTTCTGGAAACATCCAAACTCTATGATGAAATTCCAGACGAGACATTGGAATCCAATACAATCTTCGAAGAATTTCCTACTTGGCATCTATTCTTCGACGGTGCATCCAGGATCGGACCCAATGGTGCCATTGTTATAGGAGTTGGAGTTGTCCTTGTTTCTCCAGATGGGTCAACTATTCCAAGAGCTTACTCCCTAGATCAACCAGATTTGTTGCCATGAATTCATAACCAGCTGGAGGAGCGACGTAGTAGAAATTCCATCCTTTTCCAAGATTTAAAGCCCGTCTACAATCTCTCAGACTGTTGTATATCCATTTACCCTGGGAGAATCTACGCAGATAGCTACTGCCAACTGCCCCCATATTAGGATTCATCAATGATGGATGATGCAGAAGTAGCCATCCAAACAGATAAGTATAGGGGAGCTCCAGTCGAGGGAAATTCTCCTGCTCATCCTTCTATTTGAGCATTGAGTCAACAAAAAGACGAAGATCGGCATTTATTCTGCATGTCATCACCGATAGCAAATCCATCCGGTAGCCGAAGACTAATCGGACAGCAGCAAAGAGTACGCCGCGGTGGAAGCGGTCGACAGCACTCGCTCCTGGTACGACGAAGCGTCGGAGCCAATATATGAGGAAACCCGCCAGTTGGGCTTCCTTGGACATGGACCTATAGCCCAGTCTTATGAAACTTTCAATGACGTCTCCTGTCTTGAAAGGAGGATATTTTAGTCCATCATCAATTTTGATGTCCATCTCTTTATTTTCTTCCATCAAACCGAGCACCTCACTGTGGCTGAGCGGTTTGAAGAAGTTAGGATTACACTTGTCATGATCCTTTGTCTTCTTTTCTATGACGTGGTTGAGGAAGAGATAAGATAACCACTTCGATGAGTAGCAAGTACCCGAAGAACCAATCTTGTAATATAAAGAGCAGATCTTGTAGTGGCATAATAGTTCTTCAAAAACTGCCACCATCTCTGCATTCTCTCGACGAAGTCGGTCTAACTCGTCGTTTGTTGGAACATAATCTTCATAAGGGAAGTCTTCCATTGGTAAGCTTGAATTATATTTCATCTCATGGAGGTCTAGTCCAATCTTCCCGCAGGGTGTCATGAATGTCCCTGTCCTATAATTATACCTCTCTGTCAAGGCAAGAAACAGATGAGGGTTGGGTTGAAAGCCATATACAGTAGAGAATAATGGCTGGAATAGCTCAATCTCCTTGAGCTTTTCTTCAAACTGAACCAATATCCAGTTAGCTATGCAACTCCACCTTTTGTGATCCTGGTTCACCAGACCTGTCAGCCAGATGTCCTGATCCGGGTATCTGTCCTCAGCCTTTACAAATTCATTAGCTAAAATCGGTGTCCTCACCGGCAGCAACGAAGAAGAGTTCTCAGGAGGGATACAGCCAGGCTTCAAACCTCTGAGCAAGAAACTATGACGTTCAGAAGAGCTGTAGAACATATCTCTGTTATTCGGCCCTTTCTTGACACAAATATTTCCTGTTCTTGCTTGTTGGAGGGGAGTAATATCCCAGTCCATTCTTCTGGGATAGCTGGCATGGGCATAACGGGATAAAGGGAGGTATCTGGCAATGTCCGGTAACAATATCACTTTCTCATTTCTCTGGAAAAGTCTCTGTTCAACACGGGGTCTTGGCTGAGAACACTTCTCAATAGCCTCACCAAAGAGAAATAAAGGTTTTTTGTGAGTTATGGCATCGGCAGTCTGTAGGAGCTGCCCATTCATCATACTCAATAGAGTTTCATTGTCCTGTGCTACTAATATAGCCTATCGGAAAGGCGGCAGAGCATATTGAGGGAATATCACATGGAATAAATCTTCTTTGAACTCTGGTTCAGCAAGGGTCCCTGTGAATATTTCATACTCTGGGTCCTCTCTGATATCAACTGCATCAAACAGAAAGACAGAATTCAGTACATGGTAAAACAAAGAAGTCTGTTCAAAAAATCAGCAAAGTGCGCAAGTGTCAGACTGTGCTGGGTATCAGATTGTGCTGGATGTTAGATTGCGCAAGCAAACAGCTTATATGCACAATTTGTCCAGTTGTGCTAACATATTTACTCGCGCAAGCCATCAGATTGTGCTGATAAGCTTGCGCAAGGCAACAGTTTGCGCTGACAATCTTATGCAAATCAGCAGATTGCGCTGACTTTTGCCAACGCTTTTCAACCTATTGCGCAAGAAAATAAGTCTTCATAAAAATGAAGATTATTGGGTTTGTACAACCGAAACCCTAAACAGGGCGGTGCAATCTAACCATATCTCTAAAAAGAGATAGGTTCGAAGGATCAACAGTATTAAAGAACCCTAAAAAGGGTCTTTCGATCGGGTTTACTACCTTGCAGTACAGGATCAGCAGATTCATGTCGAGAAGGATGCGGTGCAGCCCGAGCCGAAGACTCGGCAGGGGCCTTGCCTTTCTCGACGGTGGAGCGCTTTGGAGCCATGAAGATCGATGGGAAGAAGAAGAAGAGTCAGGAAAAGCTCGGGAAGTTTTCTCTTTCGAAAGCTTGAAAGTAAGTAAAGAATAGTAGAGAGAGAATTGAGAACTATTTATAGTTTTCAAAAATAAACAAACTCCTCAGATTGCGTCGAATAAACAAGGGCTAATTCCTCCGATTGTACAGACATGTCATCATATGTGCAACTTGATTTAAAAAATCAAAATTCAAAGTATTTTGAAACTTTAAATAAATTTAACTTTCGAAAACTTTGAAGGGGGTCTTGTAGGTCCTAAAAAATCAAGTTGCACCCATCAACAAAGCCATAAAAATCAAAAAGTACATCCTTCAAATGAACTGCGCAGGAGACATATTGCGCACCATCTCGATTACGCAGGATGAACTGCACACGCAACAAAGTGCGCAAGCGTACGTGGCCTTGTCATTATTACCTGACAGAGAATCAGATCTTCTGACAACTGACATCACGCAGAACGAGGAAACTGTTCGTTTATCGTGCAGCACAGCGCTCGAGGACAGTTGTACATGCAGCATAATCTGCCAGTCTCTCTGCTGCGCGATCCAGCCTAGCACAATCTAAAGTCAGCGCAATTTATGTGGCGCACTTCATCAAGACAACTAACAAATGTACACGTGGCCTTCATACCATCAATTACTCATTACGTGGCAACCGTCTGTACACGATCATACGCATTTCAATCAAATGATGCCATGTGTCTAACACAGTTGGCCCACAATCAAATAACTGCCAGCGCAGTCTGATGCTGCACAATCCAGTGCATGTACAATCCATCCTGCGCAATTCAGAATAACTAAAAGTTAGTTATTTCCAGAACTCTATAAATAGAGTTTCAAGTCCTTCCTAGGGGGGATCATACGAAAAAGATCAGAAAATTCAGAGAGTTCAGGAGTTCTTGCCCAAGTGCTGCTGCATTCTTCAGAGGCTATCGCCTTCAACTTCAGAGGCTATCGTCTTCAAAGTTCACATCGTCCAAGGGATAAAGAGATCGTCATTCAGATCGGATTCCTACAGTTGTACTTTTCCAGAATTCTTGTAATCTTCTTACAAAGTTTATGAAATAAAATTTCAACTTTTGTTTTTGCAAATAGTGTGTACGTACAACCCATGCCATAGTATCGACGGTAGAACGCTGTCCTAGGTCTCAACTATAACTAAACACAATATAATATACTCTCCAAATGGAGCACAATCTCAAAAGGATACAAATCAATGACAAAATAACTAAGAGAGATAATCAGCACGATATGGAACAAAAAGAAAGATATCAAGGTTCAATTCATATTCAGAATTTAAAGAGTCTAAGTGTTATCAACACCAACATAGTACAACTCAAATGCATAACAAGAAACTAAAAGACACAACCCAACAGTCCTTGCAGTCTACTCTAAGCACTACTGGTGTCTCCTCTAGGCTAGTTGGATCCTACAAGTTCTCTGTAAAAATTTTAACGTTATCTAGTCAGGATGGGAACGAGCACATATCTCTGAAAGCAGTTCCAAAACATGGTAGGAAATATAGAGCTAAGAGTAGAATAAAATACATGACAGACATAAAGAAATACAGGAATGCAGAAGATACGGATAAGTAAACTGAGATCATAAAATTTAATAAAGAATCTATGAACTATAATAAATATAAGTATTTCAGAGCACAAGATGATCATGTGATTGGTTTAGGTTTGCACACAAGTATACTAAGGGGTCTCTATTATACATAAGGGTATAATAGACATATACACGAGTATGCTAAGGGGTTTAATCACATGACCACTTTTACTCTCCTGCCTCGATCAATGCACAAGGATCCGACCATGATATGTTACGTACACGATTATCATTTTCACACGAGCACACAAATAGATACAAATACAAAGAGTACACGATGTACACGATGAAATACGTTAACATGGGGTACCCAATGTATCAGATAAGGGGATAAAATCGCACGACAAGATCCATAGAGTACTGGTCCGTGATAAAAATGTGTCAGCATCAAGTAAAGTAGTCTAAACCAGACAATATAGATATTATCATGAATGAAAACTAACAGAGAATGTACTCGTCTGATACCTTGAGCAAATGATGTGAATAGATGTCTGAACTGGAGTTACAAAGTCCTATTTAGAGAAATACAAGTTATAATATGTTCTAAACTGAATAATTGAAATATACAATGCAATCTACATGCCACTAGGTCTTTCTAGGTCAAAGTCAACTCTTAGTCAACTCTGGTCAACCCTCTTAGTTAACTAAGTCAAAATCTAGGGTTTGGTCAACTGTCTAGTCAAACAAGGTCAATAAGTCAGCATTGGTCAATCTTAGACTATTGGGTCACTATCTAGGTCAATCTCTATAAGGTTAACTCAATTCTAACTCAAAGCCATAATCAACTTATTCTAAGATATTAATTAACCTATATCATTATATATACACTACACAACTATATATCTATATACATGTTAAGTATAACTCTAACCTTCCTTAAGATAACCACCTATATATCAACAATATATATCCTTATATATATGCATCCTATATGAACTCTCCAACAAACCACATATATATACATCCTCACATATTTGATAATACTTATATATAGTCTAACATATATGTATTCACACATAGTAGTAAATGGGACCAACACAAGGTAGGATAACAAGAAAGAATGAGTACAATGCAGCATGTGATAGAAACTCAAGATACAGGGCATTCAAACAATATGTGGGACAGTGGAGTAGTTGACAAGCTTGTATACAGAGGTAACGAATATGTAGTGTTCATTTGGTGCAGTGGGTGCAAGGTAGCAGGACAAAGCTAATAGGCTAGGGTTTGAACAAAATGATGGATAAGGAATGAACCCAATAGAGAATGGGCAACATATGAATGTAACCCCATAGTCTCACACCCATATGGAGATGAAATTTGTATGGGACCGAACTAATAGTAATCTGGACTGAACCTCTAAAATGTAGGATATATCAAATTCGAAGGGAAGAAGAACATAACTAACATCCTTCTGAACAATTAAGGATGGGGACTGGTCAAATAATGAAAGGGACAGATAAAGGATAATATCTCATGTCTGAACTATAGGTGATGGGCTCAACGACTTAGTTACAAGGTGAAGGCTTGATGCTAACATTATGAATAAAGTCAAATAAGAAACTGGTATGCTAATTGATACAGGACAAGGTATTAAATCATAACTGCACATCAAAATAAATAGGGAACTAGATCTATTTATGTTCACAGACTGAACTAATAGTGTATAGGGAATTATCTAGATGTGGGGACAGAACTCTGTGTGATGTTCTGGTCTGATCATGAAGATGTTCATAAATCTGAACAAAAGAGGAATGTAGACTACAATCTAAGAACTAAAGTAGGACAGTATGTATATGGAAGGGTCATTTGAATGTAGGCAATAGAACATGACTTACACTTAGGGTAATTAATAAGCAAGGGAGCTACTGTTTATGGCCAAACCCTGGTCGAGCATCCCTGTGTCGAATTAAGCCCAACAAATTACTTCGAATTATCCATAGTCCAATACACATGCAATATGCAGGTAATTAACAACCCAAATATATAATTATATCATAAATTAGATATCAAAACGTCCTATGGGGCATTTCGTCGAACACTTTGAAGTCCCGTGTAGGCAACTCTAAAGGGGGTGAATAGAATTTGTGTCGATAATAGCCAATTAAAATACAACTCTATATCAAGTCCAGAAATCAACTACCAAGAGAGTAAGTAATCAGAGAGTAATGCGAAAATAAATAGAGATCAGAGGAGCATATGCAAATACAGTGATTTAACCTGGTTTTTCTTGTGGAGGACTAGTCCAGGCCTGAAAACTCTTTCTCAGGACTAAAATCTACTATTTGTAAATTAGGGTACAACCACGTGCCTTTACTCAGAAGAGCACGCCAACTTCTTCCAACTTCGCAGAGGTGAAACTTGGAATTGTCCAAGTGACTTTTCTTTCACTCTTGCACACAACTTCTAACTGATATCATACTAAGCACCTTGGGCTTAGGAGAGTTGTGGCTTAGGAGATATGGCAGAGTGGGGCTCGGAGTAGTAGAGCTTAGAAAGCTTGAATATTTGAAGGTGAGAGATGATTTGAAATGAAAGAATTCAAGCTCTATTTATACTAGTCTGAGAAGGCAGAATTTTGCCAGAATTCTGTCCCAAAAATTCAAAATTTTGAAAGTTGGACTGCTAGTATCAATCAGGCCCTAAAAATTAGCATCCTAACTTTTAGGAGGAAGAGCTCGGCCCGAATTCAGTTTCTTTCGGGCCAGAACATACAATGGGTATGAGAGGATTGGTTTGGTTTGGTGATTGTCTTATTTTGTATGGTGGAGCTTGGAGAGTGAAGTCTAGGTTCGAGATAGCTCAATACGACTCAACGTACATGATCCTTGACTCAATAAAATAAAAAGTATAGACTCATTACAAGTACAATTGCAATGATCAACTTGTTGATGGCGTCTATCTTGAGCTTGATATGTTGTAGAAGATGTTCTTGACTTTAAGCTCAATTTGTCGTATTGGATCATGTCAAATATTGTTTTGTTAATTCTCTAAATTAGGTTGACTGTGATCCATTTTGGATTAACAATCTCCTTCATTTTGATAATTGACAAAAATAATATTTGCACGTCGCAACATTCATACCTGGACACATATTGAAGGGACTAGTTTATATTGAGTAGCTCCCCCATAAATAGATATGTCGGCTCCTCCGTAATTGTCTATTTCGGTTATGTCCTGATACAAAAATCTATTTCCATGTGCTACATAATATCCAAGGTCATGTAATATCCAACAACATATAAGATCATATCAACCAAATATCTATCCTTCTCCCCCTTTGTCATTTAGCAATATGAATCATAGCTCCCCCGTAAAGAAAGATAAATATGACAAAGTGAGGATAGCAAGCACACAATTCATAACCATAACCAATTATTATAAGAGACAGCTAAGCAGTTTTGATAAACCCAAAGAAAGTAAACTAAAAGTTCATACATGATAAACTAAAGTCTAAACACATAGTGGCGCTAAGACATAAAAATAAGAAAAACATAACTAAAGTGAACATCAGCAGTAGCAGCAGCAGGTAGAACACCACAACATCACGGAGCATGGGAACGGGATGGACCGGCTGACTCGGATGGCTCGCTAGAAGAGCGACGAGGATCAACAAATGCCGCATCAGGATCCAAGTACCGCCTGGCCCAAGGGTCGTCAATTCGGTATCCTTCGCGAGAAGGATCTCAACACGTAGAAAATGGCATCATGGGATGTCGGGCCATATTGTACTAGATATCAAGTAGAGTGTTGCTGATGGCACTCATCTACAAAGTGGTCTGGTAGTCCAGCTGGGTGCAACGATTATCTTCCAAACGAAAGCGGTCGTGCAACATGTCGCGAATGGAGTCGAAGGTGGCAGGAGGATCAGGCTGAGGTGCATCTGAATCAGAAGATTCTTTCTCAACTAGAGAAAGAGCAAGGGCAGTCCTACGTGCCTTCGACAGAAAGGCAAGAGCGGGTAAAAACTGACACTCATCCAAAGGGATATTGAAGGCACGAAAGATCATAGAAAGATACATCGCATAAACAAGCAATTTTGGCTTCTTCTTTGTACGAATCATCCAACCCATCATCGTGCGAGGAAAGTTAAAGGGGATGGTAAAGTGAAGAAAATAAAGGGCTATAATCTCAAGATAGGTAACCTCATCGGTAGATTGTACTTTGGACAGGATGGACGAGAAAATAATTCGATGAAGTTCGTAGAAATGGTTGTTGAGAAACTTAGCCTGAAGTTTTCGAGGACGGGTGTTGGCTTCACGCATCATGTCTTTGAACCCTTCAAGAGTAATATCCCCAGCAAATGTGAACTCACGGGCATCATTAAGACGCTCCCAAGAGTTGGGATCAGGAAGTTCAAGGTATTCAGCAAAATCAAAATCATCAAACATAATATCAATGTCGGCGACCCGAGAATAGATTTTATGCTCGTCGTGAGTCATATTGTAATAAAACATTTGTATTGCATTGAGGTATATGAGTGACGATGTGGATACAAGTTCATCGAGGCATAGATCTTTGAAATTTGGATCAAACTCGGAGAATATTGTGAAATTTATGGGGTATCCCGGCACAACACTTCTGGAGCAGAAGTCAGAGTACCAGTCATTAGATTCTTCTAATGAGAAAAAAATATGCTTATTAAAGGTGTTAGCATCGAGAGGTGGAGGAAGATTAAACAATAGATGAATGGGTTGGACATTTGGAGGAGAAGGAGGAGGGTTCGATGAAGAAGCTCCTTCGGTTCTAGCCCTCTACCCTCGATTAAAAAGTCTAGGATCCATATGATAAGTAAAAACAACGTATGAAGAATAAAAATGAAAGAGTAGATGGGGAACAAGAGTTTATACCTCAAAATAATTAAGTAGAATTGAAATGAATCTCCAAAAACCTTGAAGTCTTAAGTTTTGAAGATGGAAGAGCACCAACAATAGAGTTGCTAAGGTTAGGGTTTAGAAAAATTGGCTTTGGAGAGAGGTTGAAGGTGGTAGCAATGAAGAGAGAGAGTCCAAATTCGTGCATATGAAGAGTAGGGCCGGCTGTACTAGTTAAATCTTGGCCCTTGGATCAAATCGGATGAATGGCCAGGAATGGCTGAAGGTTATGGAACCTTGTACATATAGTTCGGCCCGAACTCTACCACAGGCAGAGTTCGGCCCGAGTCCTGTGGGGTTGGTTCCAGAACTCCAAAAGGTTAAAAACAATTAATAACAAATAAAGAGAATTGTCTTGAATTAGCAATGATAAATTATATTAGCCATAAAATAATTTAAACCTTGCAATAAATTTTGTTAAACAATGATCAGCACAGGTGAATTGCCTCAGGTTAGCTGTAGGGGCCGGATACCAGCTAGCGGTAGTCCGAAGACTAGTGTACAGTGTCGCTTAGCCTTTTACGCCTTGTTGTCAGAATAACTCTTTTAGCTTGTACCAAAACAATTTTACCATATACGATTATGTTTTAACAGTTATTTATGTAGGTACAATTTATTGTACGACATTTTCATCCAAAATTCCTAATTCTCGACGAAGAAGATTAAAACGTATTCGGCTAGTGGTTTTGTGAAAAAGTCTACTAGCTGATGATCAGTGTCAATATATTATAAGTTAATAGTGTCATGCATTTGATGATCACGCAGAAAATGATATCTAATTTCAATGTGCTTAGTGCGTGCGTGACATACTGGGTTTTTGGTTAGGTTAATTGCATTAGTGTTGTCATAGTATATTAGTATGTGCTTAAATAATAAATTATAGTCTTCAAGGGTTTTCTTCATCCACAGAATTTGAGCACAACAACGTCCAGCTACGATGTATTCAGCTTCTGTTATGGATAGTGCTATAGAGTTCTGCTTTTTGCTAAACCAAGGGACTAAAACCTTACCTAATAAATGACACGTACAGCTATTTTGCCGAGTTCCTTAGAGAGAGTTGTCTTACACCCCTAGTTATTCTCTACCTAACCACCTGTGTCAATTTCGGGTACAGGTACCCTTTTATTGAAGCTTGTTCGAGCTTTTCCTGGGAGTATGGTGTAACTCCACTTCCCAATTTTGAGAAAATAAATTCAATTTCTAATAATTACAACTGTTATTATTAAGTTTAAAATAATTAGTTAATTTTAAATAATAATTTTGGTGCTCTATTTTGGAGAAAATTAATTTATAAGCAGAATTTTTAAATTTGAAAGTTTGATGTAACAAACTTAGTGGTCCCCACACCTTTTCAAATTTTCTAACTGATTTTTACTTAATTTCTGAAATAAATGGAAAGGGGAAAGAAGGATTTTGTAAAATTAATTGAGTGGAGGGTTTAGAGTATAAATAATGAAAATGGGGAGCGGGTAAGTGTAAAATTGCTTTTGGTGGAGGGATTAAAATGAAAATAGGGGTGAGTATTATATCAGGATTGAATTATTAAGTTTCATTCATCAGCTTTTATTTTTCCTTCGTTCCTCTCTTTTTTTTTCGGGAACAGTTCCCGAGTTCGTCTCCGACGAACTCCTCCCACCGGCATCTTAGGAAGAGGCAACCGCGATGGCGACATCCGATCGGCGACGGCGGTGTCTGAGTCAGCGACTTCTCGGCGAGCTTTCCCCCATCCATGACTAATCGACGGCCAGAGCACGTCGATCTCTTGATGTTTTCGGTGTACATCTCGGTGTAGCTCTCTTCTCAGCTAGGTTCGTTTACTCGGCAAGGAGAACGATGGCTTCCACGAGTGCATCTCCGACGACTTCTCGGTTCGACACCGTGTCCGTGTCCTGTTCTTTGATGAGATGAGTCTTCGGTTTAATTTTATTTGTTGTTCCTCATGTCTTCCGATCTGCAAATAATTTCAATCTCGTTGGATTTTTCGACAAAGAAGGCTCCATGGCGGCGGCGACAACCATTCTTTTCGATGCACGAGCGAATCTCCGGCTTCTTCTTCTTCTTTCCGATGAGGTGACAGCGATGGAACAGATGTCTTCGACGATCACTGGCAGATCGATAGGATCTGATTGATCGAGGCGCCATCCGTTTGATTTGCGAACTCAAGCTCGGGTGAGTTGCCTCTGACTATTGTTTTTTTCTTGAATTTTGGTTGAGTTCATTAATTGTGTTGGGATTCATTTATTGAATCGATTGAATTTTTTCTATTAATTTCTTGCTGAGTTCGATCGAAGTATAGATCTATGGTCCTGATTATATTCTAGCATTCCTAGATTTTGAAAGAAATAGAGGAGTTCGAGAATCAGTTCGTAAGTTGCTGACTGCTACGTATTTGACGAATTGTCCAAGTCAGGGACACAGCAGTGAACCAGACATGTTAGGCCCGTGTTTGCTCCGTAAGAGTGTCCTGATTCCATTTGGACTCATCACCATCAGGTACTAATTGTCATCTTTGTATACTCTTGTTTAATTTATAGTGAATGATGGTGTTTAGTCGGGGTTGCAGCCGATCGTAGGATTGGCCGAGTGTTGTGTATGTTCGTGCTTTCAATTAGTTCATGTCTGGTGCTGAATCGTGTCTATGATGGAGTTTATTTCTCTGATTTTGGCCATGGATTAGAGGACTGTTCGTTTAAGCTGAGTTTTAGCCGTTGAAGTAAAGTTTAAATTGATGTAGTAGTGATTAGTTTTGGTAACCTTTATATATATGTACATTATTTGCTGAGAGCTTTGTAATGTACAGGGCTGAGCATGTGTTGGGTTGGTTTGCTTTCGAATACTTGATTTTTTTTCATATGGATACTGAAATTCCTGGAGGGATTATGGGTTGAGCATGTGGGATTGTTAGGAATAGATTGGAGGAGTTTTGAACTATTCTTAAGAAATATTTGCTGATTTATATTAGTCTGTTGGGTTTTCTACTATGGGTTTTCAGGTTTATACTAGAAGCTTATAAAGAAGTTTGTGTTCAAGCCATGTGATAATTTTATTATAAATATTTTCTTTATCTTAAAAATTTGGAAATTTAAACTTTGTATGTGTCAAACTCAGTTGCAATGAAGGCTAAGCTCATTATAGGTGGGCTGGATGTATTAGCATGAATGCCATTCCATTTCGAAATAATATTGAACCTGACATGGAGGGTGGTACTTGGTAAAGCTCTCATCAGGACTTTTATTCCTGGAGAGTGAAGATGGTTGACTATTTAGCTTGACAATGAATAAAGCTCTCACTTTATAAGTTGTAGGTATTTTTCTATAGAACTTGATTTAGAGTTTAGGACAATAGTATTGTCACCTAAAGTGAGTATAGGATTATCTTTTATATGGACACTTTGTTAGACTCGATTCTGAGAACCTTGGTTGCTTCTATGTATTCTTGAACTTCCTAAGGTTAACTTATGCTAAACTGGTTGACCAGTTTTATATCTTCTTGTAAGCAGGTTTTCTCTTTAACTAACTAATGGTTTAGTCTAGAAATCTTAATGTTCTTTAGATATATTTTTTGGTGTTGTCTATATAGTTGGGATTATAACCTCTTATATGACAGCCTATGAATAAATTATGGTATAATGGAGAAATGTTTAGTAAAAGGATTTTGAGTAGAAAAAAATAAACAGATTAGATATGGTGGTCATGATTAGAATTAGCATGAATACAAGTCTAACTTTATTTAAATATTAATCAGCTTATATCAAATTATTAAATACAGGCGGACATCTAGCTCCGATCTTTACCCGTACCTTCCCGGAGCAAGGCAAGTGCTTCTACGTTTTTGTGCATTTACATTTCTTGTACTTTTCTGTGACACGTCATGACACGATACCCTATACTCCTGTACTCCTATTTTTGTACTTACTTGTGTCGGGTAGGGAAATACACTAGCCATGTGACCAATCCCGGTTACTATACTCATGTACCTAGCTTAGGCCTTTCATCATGCACGAGGGCCCTAAGTCGTACCATTCATGTACTTTCATGTGCTTTCATGTGCTTACCCCCAGCTGGTCACATGAGCTAGTTGTATTTCAAACATGGTGCGCTTGTTATATCTTGTACTTCAGGTTCATAGTTACATTCCTGTACTTTATATTCCTGTACTTTATTTTCTGTACTAACATTCACGAACCTTCATGTTCATTTTATGTACTTTATAATTCATGTTCTCCTGTACTCATTTCATGATGTTCTTGTTCATTACCTAGAACTGTACTTTGTTCCGCTCCTAACTGGATAAGTTGCAGGTATGCTTACAGGATATCATTCTACCTTATGGGCCAGAGCCCAGGATCTTAGCTGAGCAGGATGGGTCATGACTTAGCTTGAGATTTCAGGTTTAGATTGTTAGCCTTACTCTTAGATATTGTTTTAGAATTCATAGTACATTTCATTTTTGATGATTCGTACATTTATATACATAGAATTATGGATTATGGTGATCATTCTGGGATACGTTTTTAGATGCTGTGATTATATATATTTATGATTATTTGGTTAGACTTCCCCAGTTTAGTACAACTTACTTCGTCGTGTCTAACGACGAAGGCTGGGCGTGTCCGACTTGTGTCTGATTATTCGAGAGTGGGTCGTGACATATTTTTAGTGGTGGCCCATGCAGGTCTATCCTAATGGTACCTAGGTCTTAGCGTACTATTGGGAAACTTCATTTAAACTAGGAAAACTTTAATCAGCATAAGAAATCGGGTACATCGGGTATATTGATATTCTATAAACACTTGTTGTATTTAGGTCTAGGTTATTTTAACAGTTTTTTTGTTTTTCAGATAGTTCAAATGCACGCGACACCAGGAACAGTCAATCTACCTACACTTGAAGATTTCAAGTTTCTAGTACCTTCTATCATTCTACTATCCCCATGGGTAGTACGTAGTTGACGGAGACGTTTCAATAGTTCCTTGACACCAGCAGTCCTTTTCCAATCCAGACTTGTAAATGTATTTTCTGAATTAGAGAGGACTTCCGACTTACAGACACTCAGACCTTGGACTTCCCCGACATCGAGCACATATCTTGTACCAAGGAGCAGATCGAGAACCTGGAGCCGCTATTGAAGATCATACAATTCCTTGAGGAACCGACTCCTCTGAAGATTGGAGCCACTAGCCAGGAGATCCAGAATATAACACAGACAATGGAACGAGACGGGAAGTTGAAGCTCATAAAGGACATGAAGACTTATGATGAAGATATCAACTATCCTGGAGCCGTAAAGCGTCGTCACACTCAGACAATGCTTCTTCAGCCCAGCGGGAGATTCCGATTCAGCCGGCTATCATTTGTATTTTCTACCGTAGCTCAGGACACCACTACGAAGAGTGCTGCAAAAGACAAAAGTTATGCTTGTACTGCTGATCGCCTGCCCACCAAGTCAAAGTATGCTGGAGACCGCTGATCACACTGCCCAAGTACAAGCACGAGGAGCACCAGTATCACAGAAGAAGAACCCGCCTCTCCAGTTTCAGCAACAGCATGAAGCACTGCCGCAAGGATCAGCCTAAATCAGAACAGCTAAAGAAATTGAAGCAATTCCAGTCCCAGAGGAATACTGAAGACATGCTGAAGACTGAAGGTTTTTTCTTGCATGGTTGGAGCAGACTTTGGATCATGATTCCAATTTAATTTTTCTAGAATTTTCTTATTCATGTTTAAAGGCTTGATAAGATTTTATTTTCAATCTTAAACCCTTTGGTGTCCATTCCAGATAATATTCCTATTCTAGTCTTTCTCACTTATTCGAAGATTGTTTCCTATTCGGTAAACATGTTTCATATCCACAATTCGATAATTATTTGAAATCCACTACTCGATACTGTTTGCTCATTTCCTTTGATGATTTCGATTTTCTATTTGAGAGTTGTTGTTCACTACTTGTTTCGACCTTATTTTCTATCCAAGGATTCGCTTATTTTTTGGGATACATATTCCTACTCGTTATTGATATTTTGCTCACTAATCAAACTTGTACTAATCAAGATTTATTCCTATTTGAAATATCGTTCTGAAATCGTGTTTGAACCTACGTTTTTATTGATGCTTGTTTGAGATTCTATTTCTTATTGACTTTATTCGGGACTCGCTCTCTATTTATGATTTTGTTACTATTGAGATTTGCCTGTTTCATATTTACGATCCAATACCTTGTTTCCTATTGAAACCTATTTTATAGTTACTATTCAAAATCTTGATTCCTCGTTGAGATTTTCAATTCGAGATTTTGTTCCTTATTCACAACTTTGTTGATACTTGATTTACTATTTTTTCACTGTGTACCTTATTGGAGATTTTGTTTTCTATTCAAGTTTTTACTTGAGATTTCATCGTTATTCAAGATTTTATTGAAACTTGTTTCCAGTACGGGATTTTATTTCTTATTTTGAAACTTGTCTCCTATCTGATACCTTGTTTCAGTTCATTCTTCGAGACTCTGTTATCCCTTCGGGATAATATCCCATATATGGAATCTTGTAACCATTCCAGATATCAGTTGAAATCCCGTTATAGTTTGAAACTTCGCTCCCTGTCTGAAATTTTAAATCTCCCTGGCTGCCCTTTTATACTCACCGATTGGATCCCTTGTCGTCTCTTAGTACCTAATAAACCCTTGTATTCTAATAGTCAGATAACCTCACCATTTTTGTGACTTGGACTATTAAAACTCATTTTGATTCCTTAAAATATTCTATGGATAAAGTTCAAAGACTATTTGATGACCTACTAGAGCGTGGCGGTTGTTCACTGCAGCCACTATCTCGATCATGGAGACTGACGATTCACTGCAGCCAGCTGTACACTGGCGAGGCATGAACTCCAAGTTGAAGTGATTTTAGACATTCCTAGTTTTTCGGATATTATTGAGACTTTGTCCTAAACTCTTCATATTTAGATCTTTTGAGCTGCTTCATTGATAATTGTTTAAAAATGAATAAAGTTGATATATTATTCTGTAACATATTGTTATTTAAGTCATGGAACCGAAAGTTCACTGAAATCAGACATACAGTGGCAGGGCAGGGATTCTAAAGTAAAGTGACTTCAAATATCTATATGTTCTTGTATATCACGGAGACTGTATTTCCTTTTCATATGATTATTGGTTTTCGAGAATCATAGATCCTTGCATATTCATCCTGATTTGATGTTGTTTTTCCTTCGTATTTCGTACGTTTCCTCAATCAACCCTTGCTAATTTTCGTTCTAGCATTTTATCGTTAGATCATTGAATTCCTCAAAATTATACATTGCCAGATTTTGATTCCATACTTCGTTTGTGCATTGTCTAAACTTTAATATTAAATCATGTCTATCTGACCATGATTTTTCTATCGTGTCCTAATCTACTGGTGTTAAACTATCGATTTTGATCGTACTTAATAATTGTGTTTTCATGATTTTGCTCCTCTAAGTTGTAATCGAAACTTCATTCCATTCGTGCCTATTTAACTTCTTGTGTGTAATTATCGTATTTAATCTCAAAAGCTCAGAAGGTGTCTCAGAGTGGCACAGGATCGGCAGAAGCACTTGATGGACAACAACAGACGGCCACTGGAGTTCACGGTTGGAGATAGAGTATTCCTGAAGATCTCACCGACTAGAGGCGTCATCAGATTTGGCAGAGACAGAAAGCTCAATCCGAGGTACATCGGGCCTTTCGACGTGATGGCACGGATTAGTGAGGTGGCATATCGACTAGCGCTTCCAGCTAGCTTGGAGGGAGTACACGATATTTTCCACGTGTCTCAGCTGCGATGCTACGTTCCGGACCCGAGCCATATGGTGGACTTTTCGGAGCTAGAGGTAGGTCCGAGATTGACCTACAAGGAGCAGCCAGTGGAGATCCTTGATCGGAGGGAGAAGCGCTTACAGAACCAGACTATTCCACTTGTCCGCGTCATGTGGAGACACCACTCTCCGGGAGAATCCATATGGGAGCTCGAGGACGAGATGCTGGAGCGCTATCCCAGTTGTTTTGTTTGAGTGTACTTTGATATTTAGAATTATTTCTTTTAAAAATACAATAAATGATTTGCGTTTGAACTTTCTTGAGATTTGCCTAAGATTATTTTGTTGTCTCTCGAATTTCGAGAACAAAATTATTTTAAAGGGGGAGATTTGTAACTCCACTTCCCAATTTTGAGAAAATAAATTAGATTTCTAATAATTACAATTGTTATTATTAAGTTTCAAATAATAAGTTAATTTTAAATAATAATTTTGGTGATCTATTTTGGAAGGAGTTAATTTATGAGCAGAATTTTCAAATTTGAATGTTTGTTGTAAGAAACTCAGTGGCCCCCACTCCTTTTCCAATTTTCTAACTGATTTTTACTTAATTTCTGAAAAAATGGAAAGGGAAAGGGGCATTTTACAAAGTTAATTGAGTGGAGGGTTTAGAGTATAAATAATGAAAAGGGAGAAGGGGTAAGTGTAAAATTGCTTTTGGTGGAGGGATTAAAATGAAAATAGGGGTGAATATTATATCAGGATCGAATTGTTAAGTTTAATTCATCAGCTTTTATTTTTCCTTCGTTCATTTCTCTCTTCTTTTTTCGGGAACAGTTCCCGAGTTCGTCTCCGACGAACTCCTCCCGCTGTCATCCGAGGAAGAGGCAACCGCGATGGCAACATTCGATCGGCGATGGCGGCATCTGAGTCAGCGACTTCTCGGTAAGCTTTCCCCCATCCATGACTAATCCACGGCCAGAGCACGTCGATCTCTTGATGTTTCTGGCGTACATCTCGATGAAGCTCTCTTCTCGGCTAGGTTCGTTTACTTGGCAAAGAGAACAATGGCTTCCACGAGTGCGTCTCCGACGACTTCTCGGATCGACACCGTGTCTGTGTCCGTGTCCTGTTCTTTAATGAGGTGAGTCTTCGGTTTAATTTTATTCGTTGTTCCTCATGTCTTTCGATCAGCAAATAATTTTGATCTCGTTGGATTTTTTGACAAAGAAGGCTCCATGGAGGCGGCGACGGCCATTCTTTCCGATCGGCGACGCACGAGCGAATCTCTGGCTTCTTCTTCTTCTTTCCGATGAGGTAACAGCGATAGAACAGATGTCTTCGACGATCGCTAGCCGATCGAAAGGATCTGATTGATCGAGGCGCTATCCGTTTGATTTGCAAACTCAAGCTCGGGTGAGTTGCATCTGACTATTGTTTTTCTTCTTGAATTTTGGTTGAGTTCATTAATTGTGTGGGGATTCATTTCTTGAATCGATTGAATTTTTTCTATTGATTTCTTGCTGAGTTCGATCGAGTATAGATCTATGGTCCTGATTGTATTCTAGCATTCCTAGATTTCGAAAGAAACATAGGAGTTCGAGAATCAGTTCGTAAGTTGCTGACTGCTACGTATTTGACGAATTGTCCAAGTCAAGGACACAGCAGTGAACCGGACATGTTAGGCCCGTGTTTGCTCCGTGAGAGTGTCCTGACTCCATCTGGACTCATCACCTTCAGGTACTGATTGTCCTCTTCGTATACTCTTGTTTAATTTATAGAGAATGATGGTATTTAGTCGGGGTTGCAGCCGGTTGTAGGATTGGCCGATATTCGTGTCTGCTCGTGATTTAATTAGTTCGTGTCTGGAGCTGAATCGTGTCTATGATGGAGTTCATTCCTCTGATTTTGGCCAAGGATTAGAGGACTGTTCGTTTAAGCTGAGTTTTAGCCGTTAAAGTAAAGTTTAAATTGATGTAGTAGGGATTAGTTTTGGTAACCTTTATATATGTACATTATTTGCTGAGAGCTTTGTAATATATAGGGCTGAGCATGTGTTGGGTTGGTTAGCTTTCGAATACTTGATTTTTTTTCCTCATATGGATATTGAAATTCCTAGAGGGATTATGGGCTGAGCATGTGGGATTGTTAGGAATAGATTGGAGGAGTTTTGAACTATTCTTAAGAAATATTTGCTGATTTATAGTAGTCTGTTGAGTTTTCGACTATGGGTTTTCTGGTTTATAGTAGAAGCTTATCAAGAAGTTTTTATTCAAGCCATGTGATGATTTTATTATAAATATTTTCTTTATCTTAAAAATCTAGAAATTTAAACTTTATATGTGTCAAACTCAGTTGCAATGAAGGCTAAGCTCATGATAGGTGGGCTGGATGTATTAAAATGAATGCCATTCCATTTTGAAATAATATTGAACCTGACTTGGAGGGTGGTACGTGGTAAAGCTCTCATCAGGACTTTTATTCCTGGAGAGTGAAGCAGGTTGACTATTTAGCTAGACAATGAATAAAGCTCTCACTTTATAAGTTGTAGGTATTTTCCTACAGAACTTGATTTAGAGTTTAGGACAATAGTATTGTCACCTAAAGTGAGTATAGGATTATCTTTTATGTGGACACTTTGTTAGACTCATTCTGAGAACCTTGGCTGCTTCTATGTATTCTTGAACCTCCTAAGGTTAACTCATGCTAAACTGGTTGACCAGTTTTATATCTTCTTGTAAGTAGGTTTTCTCTTTAACTAACTAATGGTTTAGTCCAGAATTCTTAATGTTTCTTTTGATATATATTTTGGTGTTGTCTATATAGTTGGGATCATAACCTCTTATATGACAGCCTTTGAATAGATTATGGTATAATTGAGAAATGTTTAGTAAGAGGATTTTGAGTAGAAAAAAAACTAAACAGATTAGATATGGTGGTCATGATTAGAATTAGCATGAATACAAGTCTAACTTTATTTAAATATTAATCAACTTATATCAAATTATTAAATACAGACGGACATCTAGCTCCGATCTTTACCCGTACATTCCCAGAGCAAGGGAAGTACTTTTCTACGGTTTTGTGCATTTACATTTCTTGTACTTTACCATTGACACGTCATGAAACGATACCCTGTACTCCTGTACTCCTGTTCTTGTACTTACTTGTGTCGGGTGGGGAAATACACTAGCCATCTGACCAATCCTGGTTACTTTACTCATGTGCCTAGCTTCGGCCCGGTATCGTGCACACGGGCGCTAAGTCGTACCATTCATGTACTTTTATGTGCTTTCATGTACTTACCCCCAGCCAGTCACATGAGCTAGTTGTATTTCAAACATGGTGCACTTGTCATGTCTTGTAATTCAGGTTTATAGTTACATTCCTGTACTTTACATTCCTATACTTTATTTCCTGTACTTATATTCATGTACCTTCATGTTCTTTTCCTGCACTTTATAGTTCATGTTCTCCTGTACTCATTTCATGATATTCTTGTTCATTACCTAGAACTGTACTTTGCTTCGCTCCTGACTGGATATGTTACATGTATGCTTGCAGAATATCATTCTACCTTATGGGCCAAAGCCCGGGATCTTAGCTGAGCAGGATGGGTCATGACTTATCTTGAGGTTTCATGTTTAGACTTTTAGCCTTACTCTTAGATATTGTTTTAGAATTAATAGTACAATTCATTCTTGATGACTCGTACATTTATATACATAGAATTGTGGATTATGGTGATCATTCTGGGATACGTTTTTAGATGCTCTGATTATATATTTATGATTATCTTGTTAGACTTTCCTAGTTTAGTACAGCTTACATCATCGTGTCTAACGACAAAGGCTGGGCGTGTCCGACTCGTGTCCGTTTATTCGGGGGTCGTGACATATGGCATGGGTTACTTCAGCGCTGTAGTGCGTGGTACTCGGACATTGGTTCGAGGCATTTCCTCTGCTGGTACTTTTATTGTCGACTTTTCATCCAGTAAAATCAGCATCAGAATATCCGATCAAGTCAAAGGAAGTAGTTTTGGGATACCACATGCCCACCATAACAGTCCCTTTAAGGTATCAAAAGATACGCTTAACCGTGATCATGTATGATTCCTTATGGTTGGCTTGATATCGAACACATAGACAAAAACTAAACATGATATCAGAAGGACTAGCAGTTAAATAAAGTAGACTACCAATCATACCTCGATACTTACATTGATCAACTGGTTTGTCGCTTTAATCTGGTTCTAGATTTGTTGTAGTAGCCATCAGAGTACTGATTGGTTTGATGATGTCAAGACCAAACTTCTTCAGCATATCATTTGTATAATTTGATTGGCTAATGAAGATGCCTTGTGAGTATTGTTTGACTTCATGTCCAAGGAAGTAGTTGAGCTCCCCCATCATCAACATTGTTAAACCCGACTGGCGAAGGGGGACTGGGATTCACCAAACTCATCCACATTGTTAAAGCTTTCTCGATAAAACTGTGGTGGAACCTCTGCACGAGCAATAACTTATGGAGCAGGTTTTTGAAAGCTAGATACTTCAAACACATCCACCCCTCGATGGCCATTTCCAACTGCAGATCATCAGCGGCCTGGCGTCGCATCCTTATCGGTCGCGACCTTGCTGAGCCGACGATGAGACTACAGCTGGGAGCTGGCGATTCGAACCCTCTCCTTAAGAGAAGGGTCGGAGACAGCATGATCCCGAGTCTTACAGAGACCCCGAGAGATTATAGAATCAGAGACCTGTGGAACCCCCCTACCGACGACTGGCGATGGGACCAGATTCGTGAGTGGTCTGGTAACGAAGCGACGGACAGCATTCATGAGCGAGGATTACGCATCGGCGGCGAGGCGGATGTGTTAAGATGGACCCTCGAGGAGTCGGGGGTATTCTCATTGAAGTCGACGAGAACAGCTATCCGGGGCAACAGCCGACCGCACCTTCCAATAGCCCACTACTGGCATTCCTGCATCCCCAAGAAGTGGTCCTTCATATTGTGGAGAGTCCTCAAAAAGAAGCTACCGACAGATGACATCCTTAACACCATAGGGATTAGCTTAGCATCAGCTTGCTCCTGCTGTTCCGATCGCCAGACGGAGACTATCGATCACATATTCCGACAGGAGGCGCTGCCAGACAGGACTTGGACTACTCTTAACCAGCTTTTCAGCATGGAGCAGGGCAACGGACTCTTCCACGATCTTCTGGCCTCCTAGGGTTCTGCTTTCTACGGCCATCAGATCGTCGCAGCGGCCGCTACTTGGGTCATTTGGAAGAATCGCAACAAAGCGAGATACGAAGCACACCCATACTCGGCGAACCAGCTATTTCGGGAAATTGTCCGACAATGCCGTAAGCGGAGCTCCCTGTGCTCCCATAGTTCGACAGCATTTTGGTCGGTGCTACCCCTGTAGCCCAAGGCGATTGTTTCGTCTCTCCCCCCTTCTTGTTATGGTTTATTGTACAGGCTTCAACATTTTGTGCCTTGTATACGATTTTTTGTCTGCGGTCTTTTGAACCGTCTTTAATAAATCAAAGGGGTTTTCTTTTAATATATAAATATATATATAGGGAGCGGATCAAAAGCCCCCTTTAGAAAGCCCCCCCAAAACCCCCCTCACTCTAAATCGTAATATTAATGTTAATATTAATGTTAATATTAATATTAATGTTAATATTAATGTTAATATTAATTTTAATGTTAATATTAAATTTTTTTAAATTTTTTTATATTAATGTTAATGTTATTGTTAATATTACTGTTGATGTTAATGTTAATGTTAATATTAATTTTAATGTTAAGTTTAATGTTAATTTTAGTATTTAATGTTAATATTAACATTAATATTAACATTAACATTAATATTAACATTAATATTAACATTAAATTACGGATTAGAGTGAGGGGGGTTTTTGGGGGGCTTTCTAAGGGGGGCTTTTGATCCGCTTCCATATATATATATAAATATATATATATATATATATATATATATATATTTATATATATATATATATATATATATATATATATGCTTCGACATTTTGCGCCTTGTATACGGTTTTTTGTCTGCGGTCTTTTGATCCGTCTTTAATAAATCGAAGGGGTTTTCTTTTAATATATATATATATATATATATATATATATATATATATATATATAATTTTCTCTCATCCCTTCAAAAATGATGTCTCCAGATGATCTATCATATATGGAGCATTTAGTTTTTCTAAAGATAATAGCATATCCATGACCAGCAAGATGACTAATGCTGAGCAGGTTATGCTTTAACTCGGTCACTAAATAGACATCCTTAATGACAGGAGAATGAGGAATGCCAATAGTACAGCTACCTATGATATAACCTTTCAAGTTATTTCTGAAGGACACATATCCTTCCTTCTTCATCGATTGTGTTGCAAAAAGATTTGCATTTCCAATCATGTGTCGCGAGCACCCACTATCGAAAATCCACTTGCTTCTAGAGGATGTAGAAAGGTCCACCTACACCACGAGTAGATGCGACCATTGGTACCCAAGTCTTTGATGTTCTGAAAGGTTAGTCTTTGGTACCCATGCATACAGTTTTAAATCGACTAATCTTTTAATTCTACACTGTGGTGAAGTGTGTCCATGTTTACCGCAATAGTAACATGTAGCATGTATATTTGTGTTAGGTGCAGGACAATAGTGATGTCTATGTGTTTGATGCGCCGTATGAGAATGTGTGTTCATAAAAGCATGTCTATGTGTGCCACGTGTATTTGTGGGTGTTCTTTGTGCTGCATGTGAATATGTATACATAGAAGCATGATTATGAGCAGCATGAGTATATGTGTTTCTCTTGTGACGTGTGTTCTTCTGTTGAGCAAACTTTTATTTTGTGTACGTGTTGTGTCTGTGAGACTGGGTTTGATGCTGAACAGCTTGTTTCCCCAGTTTGATCTCTAATCTTTTAGAGGTGTTGCACATATCATCAAACTTGGCAGTTAAGGCATCAATTCTTACAACAACAATATTATACTTCTTTTTCTCATCTAAGAGTTCTTTATTGAGTGCTGTAATATCACGTGTTTGTTTCTCAATACAAGATTCGACATCGTGTAAGTTTAATTTAAGCTTGGATACCTCCTCAGTGTTATCCGAGGGTGGTGTGTCTCCAACATTATTAAGTAAACATGAAAGTCTATGTATCTCAACTTCATGAGTTTTGATCTTATCCTTTGCATGTTTATACTTGCTAAGCAACTTCTTGTGATCTTCAAGCAAGTCACTAAAGGCATCACCAAGTTCATCAAATGTAAAGTCATCAAGAGGATCGTTTGTTACCTTTTTGGACGTTGCCATTAGGTAGACATTTGTTGTATCTTGGGAAGAGTCCTCTTCTTCTTCTGAGTCACTGGCTTCACTCTCGTGCCAAATACTTTTGTTGGCATATTTTTGAGAGGTTGGCCTCTTGTACGATCCTTCATATCAACTTTCTTTCTTTGCAGTAAGGCAATCTTTCTTGATGTGCCCCATCCTTTTACAGCCAAAGCAAATGGGCTCTTCATCATCTTCTTTTTGTTGTTCCTTCTTTCTTTGGTTGAAGCGAAGAAACTTCTTGAAGTTGCGAACAACAAGTGCTTGATCATCACCTTCGGAATCATCATCGTCGGTATCTTCTGGAGCAGTCTTTCGACGATGAGCTCTTAGTGTAGTTTTTTTTCCTTCGGAGCTGCTTCTTTAAAGTCTTTGAGATCAAGCTCATGGTCATCAGCTTGCCCACCAAAGTTTCTAGAGACATGGTAGTGAGATCATTACCTTTGTTTATCGTCGTGCCTTTGGGTTCCAGTTCTTCGTTAGTCTCCTTAGCACTTTGCGTATCTTCTCATGGTTGGAGTAGTTCATACTAAGAGAATATAGAGAGTTGACGATGTCGAGGAATCTAGTAATCATCTGTGTGACGTCTTATTGGGCTTCATCTTGAAAGCTTCGTACTCTTGTGTCAGACGACTGTTTTTTATTCTTTCACCTGTGTGGTTCCTTCATGGGTCACCTCCAGAAGCTTCTATACTTCGTGTGAGGTGGAGCATGTAGAGATCCTGTTAAATTCAGTCCTGTCTATAGTACAGAAGAGAGCATTAATATCCCTAACATCTAGACTAGCCTGTTTCTTTTCTTGGTCAGTATATTTGTCGTGGGGTTTATCTATGAGATTCCCCTCGACAATAATTCTAGCAGGCTTCTTGTAACCATCAGTGACTATTGTCCAAAAATCAAAATCTAGAGACTTTAGGTAGAAACTCATTCTTGTATTATTTCTGTGTTGGATCTTCTGGATGATATTTTATATCTTGTTGTCTTTATCTTTCGGTATCATCTATCTTTCTTAGAATTTGTAATTGAGTATATTATATTGTCACTTCTTTTCCTCCATTCCGAGTTGACCATTCTCGACAGGTTTTGATATTATAACTATTGTTATATAGTAGACCTAGACAGCGTTCTACATAATTTCTGTGGCGCAGGCTAGGACGCTGCCACGCATTCGTTCCCTTATGTGGTAGCCTATGCAGGTCAGAGTCGCAATTAGTGCGATCTCGTAATGGTGCTCGACTTAGAGTACTAATTACGAGCCTGCGACTAGGATATAGGATATGAAAGGAGTTACTCAATCACATTTTAGAAAAATTCTGATCTTTTGATTACCATGACAACTCTTCTTGCATTTGAAATCAATTGTCCTCTTTTGATAATATGCTATCTTGTGCCATATTGATCTCTTGGGTTCAATTCGTCTTCAGGATGACAGTGACTTATTTTCAGGCAGTAGCAGAGCAGATAGCAGGTTCCAATCTTTCGATCTCATTTCTGCATTTTCTTTCTTATAAACTGTCTTGAAATTCAATTCCATCTGTTCCTTGATCGTTGGATGAAATTTTGTTCTTGTGATGTGATATTCTTCTGAGATAAGTCGTATGGGCTAGGTCATCTTGATTATGAGATTTTAGAATCCTCTAGGGTCATGCTAGCAGGCATAGTGAGGACATACAGTCGGATTATGGTCGTATTTCTCGGGTGTGGGAATTTAAGGTTTTCGCTGCCAAGCATGCGGCAATGCGAAAATTTTAAATACCGTAATTCTAGAGGTATGTACCATAGTCAAGGACTCTGTGATTATCGTAGCCTTGCTCACTGGCATGACGGAGATTCTGAGTATCATGATTTTGGATAGACGCATACGATAATCGAATTGCATGATTTTTTCTGTGGTTACTTTGTTTTAATTTTTGAGGATGATTCCTTTAAGGTGGATAGACTTGTAGCACCTAGTTTCTATTTGAGTATAATTTTAAAATGCTATAATTTTAGTCATTTAATTAATGTCATTTAATTCATGCTTTGATTTTGGAGATTTTAATAATTTAAAATTTTTAAGCCATGACTTGTGATTTTGATATTTTACTAGTGAAACCCTAGGGACTGTTTGACCTGGAGCCCAACCATGTGATTAGGATACTTTCAGTGTTATTTCTGGCCCAAGGGTATTTTGGTCATTGGACCTCTTTGATTTATTTTGATATTATGCATTGGTGATTGCTTGGTTTTAATTTCAAGGACGAAATTTTTTTAAGGTTGATAGATTTGTCACCCCCTAGTTTTCAGAAACCGGGGTATTTTTATAATTTTGCATTTTGGAATATTATTTTATTATTTATGATATTGCTTTGGGGTTGAAATTTATTTTATTATTTATGATATTGCTTTGGGGTTGAAATTTATTTTATTATTTATGATATTGTTTTGGGGTTATTTAAGTCGGGTTCGAATTTCAGCTCAATCCGACTTGAAACGGGGACCCGGGAGGGGAGGGGTAGTTTGACTCTAGTGGGACCCACACACTAGTTAGACATGGCCCATATGATATTAATTTTAGTCCACATGATATTAATTTTAGTTAGTAGTTAGACTAATTATTTATGGATAGGTTTAGTTTAATTAGAGACTTAAAACTAGACTAATTTGACCTCAATCTTTTACCCATTCTTAATTTAAATCAAATAGATTAATCGAGGGTATTTTGGACATTCAAAATGGGGATACCTCACCCTTTTTAGGCAGCCACCTATGGGGGGGATAAGGAGTGAGTCATCATCTCTTCCATTTCATTTTATCCATCCATTTTCTCTCTCTTGTTCTTCCCCAAATTTCTAGAGAACAACTCCATTGATTTTATCTCCAAATCCATCATTTCTTCTACCAAATCTTCTTCTCTTCTCCTCTACTCCATGGTTAGAGGGTGCTAGCCAAGTTTGGGAGGATTCGGAGCTCGTTCGTGTCCTTTTGGAATCTCTACGTGTCGGTGTCGTGTCGGAAGGATTTTCCTTTGAATGTCTCTCCCAGAAGGTATAATCTCTCCTCTAATCCATCCCTACATGCATATAAGAATATTTTGAATCCATAGGAATGACCCCCATGGTTGTATCTCCATTTGTGTCCATTTCGTGTCCATTTGGAGGTCGTAGGAGTGTCCTTTGTGTTGTGGTTGTGTCCTAGTGAAAAAAATCCCTATTTTGGACACTTGTAAAAATATATATTGTAGGAATGATTAATTAGTGTTTTAATCTCAGATTTGTATTTTTAGAGAGTGGATTGATCTTATTTAGGATGGTTAGAATATGTTTTATTTAGATAGCAATGTTGGTATCCAAGTATTTTGGCCTACATGTGTTTTTTGTCCAAACAACCCAAATTCGTCATAATTTTTATCCACATTTTTAGTAGCTAGAGCAACTTAGAAATGTCATAACTTTTAGCTCATAACTCCAATTAACCTCTCATTTTTTAAAAGAAGCGTATCGAAGTTAGATTTCCAAATATATATTTTAATAAGCCAAATTCGTTCTATAACTTTCTGTAGAATTGTTTGAGTGTCAGCTGTACAAAAGATGAACGCATTTCGGTGTTTTCGCGATTCCGGGAGCTTCCGAACACGAAAATGCAGTCCGTTTGAAGTTTCGGAAAGCTAACACGAAGAGCTATAACATACTTTAATCTTAGAATTTTGTGAAGGCCCAATTGGTACAGTATTGATTTTAAGTAGAAGAGTGACTATGCGACGTAGGCATTTTGTGTAACCTATGAGCCTAGTATGGATATCATGTGAATGTAGGTATCATATATTGTCAAGAATATCTATGATATAGTACATATATGTATATATATATTATATATATATATATATATATATATATATATATATATATATATATATATATATATATATATATATATTATTGTTATGTAATATATGTTAGTATAGTGTGTGTGTTTAAATGAGATAAGGATGTGTGTGGTTAGTGGAAAGAAGTGAGATTGATAGAGGATATGTGCTAGTGTGTGTTTGATATTGTATAGATGGTAGTGTAGTGTGTGTGTTATGAAGGTGAGAGAGTTGGGAGGATCATACCATCCTATTTGACTTGAGGCTAGTGTAGTTTGTTGAGTAATTTGTGTTTTGATTGAGTGGTAGTGTGTTTGTATATAGATGTGTGTAGGTGTGTTAGAAGAGAAGGGTGTTGGATTTGGTATATGTGTTTGTGTGTGTGGTTAGATGGTTAGAGAGTGAGAGAATGAGCAGGAAAGAAGCAGGAAAAAGCAGTAAGCAATAAGCAGTAAGCAGGAAAAAGCAGTAAGCAGAAGTAGTGTAGGATAATTTTTGGGGGTTTTTGTGGTCTCGAAACATCCCCTTTTGACCCACCTTAGCCCCAAATTCCTACCCACACTTATCAACCACATTTAGTACTACGAAACCCCTAAGTTAGAGAGTGTTTTTAGTGTATTAGGCGGTTAGTAGGGTAGTGTTTATAGTGGTAGAAAATAAGGTTTGTCAATGTTAGAAAGTATGTCATGTTATGTTATCTTGAGGGTAGTGGTAGATGTTTGAGTTAGTTTTTTAGAAGTTATTTTAGAAGTAGCATTCTAAGTTAGATGGGGGTTAGGTAGATGATGTTTGTGAGGGAGAGTGAGTGTGGTTTAGAAGAATGAGTTATGTTAGATGTGGTATCTTGATATCTCAATATTACCTTAATGTAATGTGTAGGAGAGTAACATATTAGAAAAAATAGTTTTGATGCCCAAGAACCCTAGATTTCTTGGTTGGTAAACCCTAGATAGGATAGTATCTAGATACCCTAAGGAGCCTAGGCTAGTATCTTGAGTATTAGCGGGGTTTCCTTTATAATGGGCAAGGTATCGGGATTACCTTGGTAAGGGTAAATGCAGGTAATAGGGTATATTTAAGATATTGAGTTTAACTTCTAAGATATAGTTAGAATTAGGTTCTCTTGGTTGGTAATGGTTAGGATTAGTGTCCTTAGACTAGTTTTGACCTCGGTTAACCATTTTGACCAAAAGTCAACCGAAAGTCAAACTTAGCCTTTAAGTGACTAGAATTGACCGAAACCAAACCAGAGTTGACCAGTTGACTGAAAGTCAACAGTTAGTCAACATTTGACTAGTTTGACCTAGGGTTGACCCAGGGTTGACTAGAGTTGACCAGAGTTGACCAGGGTTGACCAGGGTTGACCAGTTAACCAAAAGTCAACTGTAAGTCAACCTTTGACCCCATTTGACCTAGTTTGACTTGGATTGACTCCCCGTGATCTGGTATGACCTAGTATGAACCAGTATGACCCAGTATGACCTAGTTTGACCTAGTACAACTCAGTTTGACCTAGATTGACCTAGTTTTGACTTAGATTTGCATTCATGACTTAAATTAGTTTTCTTTTTCAGTGTAAAACCCTGTTTAACTCATAGTATCTCATTTTAGGTCTATGATTTACTCTGAGCATCTGTTCACCTTATCAGCTCAGGACCACAGGCGAGTACATTCACTGATAGTTTTCATTGTCTTGATATCTGCTATATCTGATTCAGTTGTTGTGTCTTACTTGATTTCCAGACACGATATTTCACGGACTAGTATATGTCGGATCCTGTCATGAGATATTGTTCCCGGATTACTTGGTATATTGGTACATGACTCGATTTGTTACTTGTACTTGTATAGACATGGACTTGGGAGTGGGCTGATCACCTGCTTTTGAATCCCGTGTCATAACGTGTTATGTCCGGATCCTTTATACTATTCGGAGATGAGGAGTTATTAGTGGTTGTGTGATCAAAATACCTACTTGTTCTTCACACTTGTACTCGACACTTGTCCATAGCTACTTGTTCATAACTTTCCATGGTGACCGGGCTTATCTTCACACTTGTTGCTTCACACTTGTTATTTGTTCGTAGCCGGTCAGATGGAAAGCCTGAACATGTTTTCCCAAGCCGATCACATAACGCACTAATAATTCAAGGCACCTTTTATATTTATTATCGGGGAGGCTAAGTTTTGTTCGGGAGAAGGGTTACAACCCCAGTCCTTGTTTGGTTAAGGGTTGTAACTCGGCTTCCGAATAGTCCCCAAGTCGCCCTATATATATACATATTGTCGTCTTTTTCAGTACTCACATCTTGATATATATTTCCAGTTGATTTTGTCTTGTATTTCATTATACTCTCTCTTATAGAATTTGTCAATTCATATGGAACTACTGTTGGTGTTTGTACTTGCTCATTTTTCTGACAGGATACCGTTGACATATTACAGATGATTCTGAGGCAGATTGCCCGACCTATTATGGGGTCAAGTCTAATGGAGTAGACCCGGGCTGTGGTTTGTTAGTAGAGCCACTAGACTTTGCTCATCCTGAGTAGTGTAGCTTAGTTAGGTTTGCCTGGCCTACGAGCCAGCTAGTACTTTTTAGACTGTAGTAGTTTTTATATATTATGTGATTCTCTGGGTTGTTTGTGTATAGCTCTGGACTTGTGTGGATCTTGGACTTATTTTCTGTTCTCATCATTCGTATTTTCCTTGCCATACTATCTACCTTAGTTTTACATGTGTGATTGAGACTGTATTGCTATGTTACCTCCATTCGGAGTATATATACTGTACAGGTACATTTATCTGTTTGGTTGTAGTATTTATAGACGACCTAGACAGCGTTCTACCGCCGATGCTGCGGCATAGGCTGGACGTAACCACGTACTCCTGCCCCTAATCAGGGTGCGGATCGTGACACCTTACTCCTAGTGCGGGTTGTGACATGCACCGTCAAAGAACATTCGCCAAATGAGGATTTCCTCAGTTGCAGTGTTAGACTCAACTACTTCATCCGAGATTTCATCGTAGAGTTTAGAAGATTCGGGCACCGGATGAGCTGCTAAGAAATCAGCTAATGCTTGGCCTTTTACTGCCTTCTGAGGGACGAACAATAAATCGTATGGAGTCAACAACATTGTCCATGTAGCTAAATGGGAATTAAGAGAACCCGGTTTAGTCATGAGTATTCTGAGAGGATTGATTCTATATATGATGTGGATAGTCTGCCCAGACACATAGTGACGTGTCTTCTGGATATTAAATACCAGTGCGAGACATTCCTTTTCCGTAGGTGTGTATCTGTGCTCGGCACCAATCATCGTGCAGCTGAGGTAGTAGATTGCCTGTTCATGACCTCCTTCATTATTTAGAGCTAATAGGGTGCCAAAGGAATGATCCATAGCATGAACATATAACAAGAAAGGCTTTCCAACTATCGGAGCCACCAATACTGGGCGGCTTGTGAGATACTTCTTGATGTCGTCAAATACGCGTTGATATTGTTTAGTCCAGACGAAAGATACTCCTTTCTTCATGAGTTGAGTAAACGGTTGACACCTTCCAGAAAAGATTTAGAATGAATCGTCTGATGTAGGCTAACCTTTCTTGAAGTCCACGTAGCTTTTTGAGATTTCTTGGAGGATGCATATCGAAGATAGCTTTCACTTTCTCTAGGTCAAGATATTTACCTTTTAAAGTGATAACACACCATTCTCAAATCTTGGAGGTGGTTGTCCTTGAGACGACTTTTAACTGCGATATCATCTTCGTAACATTCTACTATTTTGCACAAATAATCGCAAAAAATTATGTTCATAGCTAGCTGGTATGTCGTACCAGTAAATTTTAATCCGAAGGGCATCACCGTATAGCTGTATGCCTCCAACGGTGTTCGAAAAAATGTTAACGACCCAGTCAGGGTGATCGGTAGAGGGAACTCATCTTTTGGGCATGCAAAGTTCAAATCATGATAATCGATATAGACTCGAACTTTACCATTCTTTTTCATGACCGAAACAATGTTAGTGACCCAGTCAGGGTGTTGTTCTTTGCGAATGAACCCACTTGAAATAAGCTTCTTGACTTCGCTTTCGATGGCCTCCATGATATCTGGTCGGAACCACCGTTGCTGTTGCTTTACTGGCTTAGATTTAGACGAGATATTTAGGCAGTGCATAGCAACTTTAGGGTCTAAGCCTGGCATGTCTTTATAGCCCCATGCAAAGATGTCAATGTATTCTCTTATAAACTGTATAAGAGATTGTAGTTCTTCGCTAGACAGACTTTTGCTAATAAAGATTGGTTTAAGAGATGATTCATCTCCTAAATTAACTTGGATGACTACGTCTTCAGTAAGTGATTCATGTTGTTCAAAACGTAACTTCCACCGCGTGTCCATCTTTTGAGCCCATTGTTCGAGCTCGATTGATTGGACATCTTCTGCAATTTGGTCAACTGATACCATGTTGACGGACAAAGTTGCTTTGAATATGCCTCTAATGCTGCAGTCTGAATTCAGGAGTTGTTGGAGGAGTAACATAACCCGAACCATCACCGTTTCGTTGATAATAGTTCTCGGGTTTGTCGGAAGAAGCAAGTGACGTATTGGCAATCATTGCCCTTGACCGTAGTTTAGTCTCTGCTCACTTTTTATATCATATCCCATGTTTTAGATGATATTCTTGGCCAGCCAACTATATCGGTAAAGTTGCATTTTTCCAGAGTCATAGTCTGCTTCAGTATTGCGATTGGGAGTAGTAAAGTCCAGAACGAACTTTCTTTTGCCAATTATTCGACCGAAGATGATCAATTCTTCACCCTTCTTTCTAGCTGGAACGATGAAGTAGTGGATATCTTCTGGCCAGACTTTTTCCATTAGACGAGGCATCGTGACCAGCATGCGGGACTGCCTCGGAGGCACCTTCGTTGCTTTGGAGCATTAACAGTTGATGACAATACTGGTACACAGATGTACCCCATGAGTTGCTGTATTCTCCCTCATTTTACGCTTATGATTTATCATATCGCGTAAATCGACGAAAGGGAGTTTTGCCTTAAAACCTATGTCAGATGTATCGTCGAGCTTTGCATATAGGTTTGTAAGGGAAGTTGGCACATCCAGACTTAGTTCATGTGCAAGGGCAACCCCCACATCTAAGTTCCGTGATGACCTTGAAGATAGCCCCGTGCTATATGCATTGGGGCCTGTCATTTTGCTGTGGGCGCATAGACCCTGGGGCATGCCTTTGGGCGTATGCTTTCTTGAAGTCCTGGCAGCATGTCTGGTTCTCCTGGATGTGGGCGCATAGAATAGGTCATCAAAGCCTGGGCGCATAGCCCTGGGCGCATGGCCCTGGGCACATAGCCTATCGAAGACAGAAGTCCTCGGGCCAGAGTTATGCGCCCGTATACTTCCTTGGGCGTATAGCTCTGGGCACATGCTTTGGAAAACAACACCTTTTCTTCCAGTTATGCCTTCTTCATTTCGAGCCTTGCTGAGTTTGTCCAGAGCGTCGAACACTTTGATTCTTGGCATCGTCGTATTTTTTGACAAGTTTTGAGTGTTGAACACTCTGTTGTTGATTGCACAAGAGGGAAGTCGCTGGGCTAGTAGAGCCCAGAACGGTATGCGCCTTCCTCGCATTGGGAGCTCTTGTAGAAGGGTTATGTGCCCCTATGACAGAGTTCGCCTTCGGTTGCATATCTTCAATGACACTGGCAGGATATGCAACACGAGCCTTCGGAAGCCAAGTCTTGTGAGACTTATTTCACTTCACTAATTTTGAGGGAGTAGAGCCGTCCTTCGAGAGCATCTCTTCCAATGCCTGTTGATCGAACTTCATGATCAACATCTTCTGAGTGCTCCCCACTTTATCGGTATCGGATTGCATCACCACCTTCTTGTCAGAGGAAAAGGTAGTCCCCAGCAGAGTCACCATTTTTGTGGACACACACAAAAAAGAAGAAGAAGCACTATTTTTTCTTACTGGCATAAGGCACCACAAATCGAGTACGCCTGAGAGATCCTGCACTGAGAATCCTCGAGTACAAAAATAATTCTAGGAAATGGGACGATGGAGATCGAGCGACAGTTGCTCCATTACTCCGTTGACACTCCGATTTACAAAAGTAGAAGAAAACCTAAGAAAATTGTTAACTCTCGGCTCACTGGCAAGAAGGGCAACAATTTGGCTCTTGAAATGCTCTTCCTTCTTTCCTTTTGAAGAGGCATGAGACCTCTATTTATTGTCCTTTTGCACTAAAACGGCTATTATGCGTTCACAGGGAAAATATACTATTTTTCTGTGGGCGCATCGTCCTTCTTTGGGCGCATAGGGTGTAGGCACATAAAGACTGCATGATCGTGGGTTGATCGTAGGGTTGACGTGGCCGCATGCTTCGGTACACGACTGATCGTGGATGTTGTCCAAGTCGTGGAGCTCTCATGACTTGGGCGCAAAGTGTGGAATAAGGCTATATGCCTACTTATGGAGGAGCAATACAGGCGCATAGGTACTACTGTACATGGGCGCATAGCTTGCTTTCCGGTCTTGGGCACATGGCCTTTCCAGTCTTGGGTGCATAACTACCTCTGGCTTGGGCGCATGATGCTAAAATTATCATGCTTCTACAATAACAAGAAACTAGAAGACACAACCCAATATTCCTAGTAGTCTACTCCCCCGCCCCGATCAATACACAAGGATCCGACCATGATATATTATGTACACGATTATTATTTCACACAAGCACATGATAGACACGAATACAAGGAGTACACGATGCATACTCCTAAATAGATGAACATGGGATACCCGATGTACCCGGTAAGGGGATAACATCGCATGACAAGATCCATAGAGTACTGATCCATGATAACAATATGTCAGCATCAAGTAAAGTAGTCTAAAGCAGGCAATAAAAATACTATCATGAATAAAAACTAACAGAGAATGTACTCGCTTAATACCCTGAGCAAATGATGTGAATAGATGTCTGAACTATAGTCACAAAGGTCTATTTAGAGAAATACAGGTTATAATGTGTTCTAAACTAAATAATTGAAATATACAATGCAATCTATAAGCCACTAGGCCTCTCTAGGTCAAAGTCAAGTCTTGGTCAACTGTCTAGTCAAACAAGGTCAATAAGTCAACATTGGTCAATCTTAGACTATTGGGTCACTATCTACGTCAATCTCTATAAGGCTAACTCAATTTTAACTCAAAGACATAATCAACCTATTCTAAGATATCATTAACCTATATCATTATATATACACTACACAACTTTATATCTATATACATATTAAGTATAACTCTAACCTTCCTTAAGACAACACCTATATATCAACAATATATATCCTTATATATATGCATCCTATATGAACTCTCAATCAAACCACAAATATATATACATCCTCACATATTTCATGATAGTTTTATATAGTCTAACATATATTTATGCACATATAGTAGTAAATAGGACCAACACAAGTCAGGATAGCAAGAAGGAATGAGTGCAGTGCAACATATGACAAAACCTCAAGATGCAGGGCATTCGAACAATATGCAGGACAGTGGAGTAGTGGACAAGCTTGTATACAGAGGTAATGCATATGTAGTGTTCATTTGGTGCAGTAGGTGCAAGGTATCAGGACAGAGCTAATAGGCTAGGGTCTGAACAAAATGATGGATAGGGACTGAACCTAATATAGAATGGGCAACATATGAATGTAACCCCATAGTCTCACCCATATGGAGATGAAATCTGTAGGGGACTGAACCAATAGTAATCTAGACTGAACCTCCAAAATGTAGGACATATCAAAATCGAAGGGAAGAAGGACATAACTAACTTCCTACTAAACATTCAAAGATGGGGACTGGTCAAATAATAAAAGGGACAGATAAAGGATAATATCTCATGTCTAAACTATGGGTGATGGGTTGAACAATTTAGTTACAAGGTGAAGGCTTGATGCTAACATGATGAATGCAGTCAAATAAGAAACTGGTATGCTAATTGATGCATGACAGGGTATTAAATTATAACTGCACAACAAGGTAAATAGGGAACTGGATCTATTTGATGTTCACAGACTGAACCATTCGTGTATAGGGAATCATCTAGATATAGAGACAAAACTCTATGTGATGTTCTGGTTTGAACATGTAGATGTTCAGAAATCTGAACAATAGAAGAATGTGGACTAAAATCTAAGAACTAAAGTAGGACAATATGCATATAGAAGGGTCATTTAAATGTAGGCAATAGAGCATAATTTATACTTAGGAGAATAATTATAACAATGTTTTGTTAGTACAGGAAATATGAATTTGGTTCTCCACCAAGGGTCTGAACAAATGGATATGCGAAACAGAAACTCCATAGGTAAGCAGGACAGGAACCTGAATGCTATAACCTCATATGGATAGAACTCAATAGCCTATACAAAATGAAGGATATGGACACATTAAATCTCAGGTATTGCAAAGTGTAGTGATGAGTGTATGTGTTGTACCATATCAAGTAATGTACATGCTCTGATACTTGAGTATCTGAGCACATAGAACTTATATGGGTCTGACACAAAATCTGTATTCAAGTGCAGTGGATGAAAATGCAGTGCAGCATGCCCAATTGGCTATAAAATGTAACAAAAGAGTGAGATGCAGATCATTTAGGATATGCAGTGTCTAATATTGTATGAATGCAATATTCAGTGGATACCAAACTCTGATACATGGCATGTATCAGGTGCAGTGTGTTTGTTTTTTGCAGATGAGTGTGCATAGCAAAGTAACGATGTAGGTGTCAATTGAAGTGAGTAAGAGTGGTCAATTAGCTAATGTAGAATCAAATGAATGTGTAAGTGTGAAAGAGTGTACAGAACATGTCAAATGAAGTGTACATGCAGTAGAAAATGAAGTACAGGTCTGAAATGTGAATATGATACAGTGAAAAATGGAGATGCATATAGGTTTGGGTGTTTGCAGGCATTCTAATGCAAGATATGTGACCTATCTATAGCAGGGCATAATTTTGCAGTGGCATTAAGTGTACAAATAATGTAGTGTAGCATAGGTTATTGTCTAAAGTAATGTGCAGATGAAATGTGAAGGCAATGTGTATATTAGTGTCAAGGTGCAGTGACACTTGGTCGAACAAGTGTGTGTACAGAAAGAGAAAGAGTGCAATGGTTCAAAGTATGCGCATACATGTCAAGGAGTATAATAAATTAGGTAAAGTACAGAGGCAAATGCAAATGCCAATGTGAATGAAGTGTACAGCAGAGCAAAATAAAAGTGCACAGACAATGGGGTTCGACTGCACAGAACAAGATCTCGAGATAGCCATGGCTCGTAGTCCAAAGTCTAGGACTACGTGTCAGCCATCTGCCCTAGCTATAGGAGTGACTACAAGTGAAACAATCGTGTAACAGTAAAGAACAGAGCCCCCACTAGCAGGGAGCTACTATTCATGGCCAAACCTTAGCCGAGCCTCCCTGTGTCGAATTAAACCTAATAAATTACTTTGAAATCCCCACAATCCAATACACATGCAATATGTAAGTATTTAACAACCCAAATATATAATTATATCAGAAATTAGAGATCAAAATATCCTATGGGGCATTTCATCGAAAACTTGAGATGTGTATCCTATACGGAGCGATATACCCATGATACACACGTCAAATGGACTCAAACTAGACTCAAATCATTTTTTTTCTAGGGGGATCCTAAATAAATTCATCTACATAATGAAATTGGAAATTAAAAGGTTTAGAGCGCTCTTACCAATTGGAAATTAGAATCCTAATAAAAATTCCTAGAATAGATCTTCCACCAAGCTCCAATGGCCAAATTGCTCTAAATCCTTCCTAGCTAGCCAATAGAGGCTTCCTCTCTTCAAGAGGAAGAAATTACAATTAGTTTGGATGAATTTGGTGTTAATTTTAGAGATGGAGTAATTGGGGAAGAACACCAAAACTAGGGTTAGGGTTTCAATGAAAGAAGGAAGAAAGGGGGCTCATGATGCTTTAAATAGCATGAGGGGGCTGCTTGGCTGACCATGGGGATAGGCTATGGTTTCATTAGGTTGTATTAGCTATAAGTCTCTCCTATTAGTCATTTCATGGCCTTTTTAGACGAAGGACCAAAGTGGCTTATCAATTTAAGTCCATTCTAGCCACAACATGTTATTCTAACAAAATTAGAGTCTAACTAACAAGTCTAAATCCACTAGCTAGGTCTCTATGTTCATGGTTAGCCTCTTGTCAAAGTAGTTCTAAGGTTTCACTAACTATTGACACTAACACATTACATTCAATAAAAATAATATTAAAATAATCAAAATTCACCAATTTATATCACTAACAATAATTAATCAATAAAATGTAACTAAAATAAACTATTTTAGAAAAGTTCAAAAATACACTTATTTTAGAAAAGTGGTAGTTACATATTCAACAAACCACTCCTAAAATAGTTTTAGGTTGGATAAAAATGACAAGGAAGTATGAACATCTCCACTAGTTTTGGTGGATGAAAAAAATTAATATACAAATCCAAACTAGGTCACTAAAATTGGTTAAGAATCCTACTAACAGATCCCTAGATATCACAACAAAATTCGCTAATCAACAACCAGAACTTGAGGCACTACATAATCAAACATCCATTTAGAACCTCACTTCATTCTATCATTTCTAACATGGGCGGTCGTAGGAATTTTAGAGAGGGGGTGACTAAAGAAAGTTTAAAAAACTAAAATCACATAGTAAAAGCATGACATACATATATTTAGTTTCTCTTGTCTTACAAAAAAAAGATAACTAATCTCATATTACAGTACTCTTTGATTGCACATATTTTGAAACCTTTGAATAATGTCTTCACATCTGACAGTCTCTGACATGTCTTTCTCAATGTAAGCGACCAAATAGTCAGTCATAGACCCATCTTCAAGGCGATTGCATAGTTAAGTCTTGATAATTTTTATGGCTAAAAATACCCTCTCAACCGTTACTGTCGCAACGGGTTAAATCAATGCCAATTTCATAAGCAGAAATACCAACGAATATTTGAATTATTTTTCTAACAAGTCCACTAATCCCCATAACATCAGAAAATTGCTCGTTGGTACGGGCATCCTCAATATAGTTTGAAAGCGGATCTCCAAGACATAAAATATTATATTCATCAAAATTACAGGGGTAAAGCTCAGCAAATCGTATCAACTTTTCCATATCAAATTCAAAACTTGGATTAAGACACGCATACACGACAACAACTTCGTATTCACCCCAGTAAATCAATTATTTAATTCTTGAAGTTATAAATCTATAACGGAGCAAAATAATTCAACACAATATTAGTGAAGATTTGTGCATTCTTCAACATTACGATATGATCTTCCATAAGTTTCAAACTTGGCTTCCAAGTTTGGGACTCCAATTCTATATTTTATGTAAAATAAAGATACTTCATTAAAAAATGATTCCTATCCGTCGTCTCTCTTTCTTTGGAGTGTTTGCTTAATTATCTTCAATATTCACAGCATTAACAACATCTTGATATTTCCTTTGTAATGCTAGTGATAAGTTATTTGTAATTCCCAAAATCATTTTCATTTAAGTGTAAGCAAAAGACAAATTGAAATGTTTAAATTCTCTCACATAGATCATCTGCTTGAATTCTGTGATCAATCACATCATGTGCATCTTCTCCTATAACTAAGAGCACATCAATTACTGAGTAAAATAAGTTAAACAAACTTACTATTGTGCCAAAATGAAAAACCAACTTGTATCGCATGGTCATTTCAATATTATTTCTTGATTCAAACCTCTTCCAGTCAATATTTGATTAGCACCAATTATTTAAATAAGATTTTCAAATTTTTTCTCTCTCGAAGATCTCTCTGTTTGCAGGAGGCTCCAATAATGTTTGACAAAAGTGCAACAATATTAAAGAATGCAGAAATCTTTGATGGATTTTAGCAATATCTACAAGTGTCAGTTGTAATTGATGAGCAAAACAATGAATATAATGGGCATCTGGATTCTCTATCATAAACAAAGCTTTAAGACCATGGAATTCACCTAGTATATTGTTCGCTCCATCTTAAGCTTGTCCATGTATACTTGATAAACTCAATCCATGACTAGAAAGAGGGCCTCAATAGCTTCCTTAAGTGATAATGTAGTAGTATCACTTACATGTACAATGCCAAAAAGCGCTCAACTATGCATCCTTTATCATCCACAAAACGTAAAGCACCTGTCATTTGTTCTTTTACAGATATATCTCATGCCTCGTCAACTAAATAGCAAAAAAGCCATCCTTACCTCTTTAATGATTGCATTTGTGGTTTCACTTGCAATGGAACTAATAATATCTTTTGAATTCTAGATGATGTATATTTATGAATTTTTCAAGATCATTCTTCAATACAACATTGTTGATTTACTCATAGTATAGGCAGGAAATCGTAGGTGTTCAAGAAACTTACCTTGATTTATCGAATCCGTATATCATCATGACCATAAAAAGTCAAACCTTGAGTCAAAATAAACCTGATACAATAAACTGATGTCGTCAATAGAATACAGTAATATACTTGAACTTGTTCGGTTGACTAAACATACAAACTTCTATGTGTTGTCTTTGAAGTAGTAGATCACTACCAAAATAAGACACATTAGCGACGCATAAAATTATCGCTAAAGTGTACAAAAATGTCGCTATTTTAGTTTAGCGATGAAAATCTTTTGTCGCATGTTTCATGATCGCTAACACAAAAATTTTTGCAGGTCATCGCTATTGCGACGTTTAGTAGCGACGTAAGCATGTCATTACTATTCTAGAATATAGCAATGTATAGCAACGAGTAGTTGCAAATCTGCGATGTCACTTTTCTTTGCTACATGTCGCCAATTTTTTAGTAATTAGCGACGTTCTTTATGACGTTTAGCTACGACATTGCTGACGTAGCAAAAATTGCCATGTCAGCCACTTAGAGACGTTTGGCGACTATTTGCAACGTCTTCGGTACATGCTAGCGACATTCCGATACACGATTAGTGACATTTATCCCCGTCGCTAGCCATCGTTGAACGTCACTAATCAGCAAATAAAAAAAAAAAAATAGAATCATCTTTGTTTTTCATCTAGAATTTACTTGTAGCTTAAATCATAGTTTATAAATAGTAGACACAGAGCAACCCTCCGTAGAATTGGCTGGGTTCGTCAACCCCTTTAGTGGAACCTCAATACTGGTAAAAATCATTGAGTTACTGTTACGACCCTCACCCGGTATAGGGGCAAGAGTACGAGGTGACGCCCAACCTACGCCACAGTATTGACAGTAGAACGCTGTCTAGGTCTACAATGCTAACTAGCAATACGTATATCATAACCTGTCGAGATAATCATTTCCAAATGGAGGACAAGTAATGACAATATTCATACTCAATCACAAGACTATAAGGAAAATTAAAGGCACGATAAAGAAAATGACAAGATGATATGAATCATCCATAAAAAGTCTAATATAAACATAATACAAGTCCAGAGTCTAGGAGTCTTCAATCTCAAATACTTGTCTAAAATAATAACATACCAATAGTTATAAGCTGGAGACAAATCCAATACAAATCTAGCCTGAGTCGCTAGATCAGCCTCCTCTGTTGGAGCTAAACCCTCCTAAATCAGAGTCTTCCGATCTATATCTACTACATCATGTGGGCCGTAATAAGTAGGGCAACCATCATTTGTGTCGTTTGAAAAAAATATCTGGTCAGGATTGGAGCAAAGTACACCTCTAATAACAGTTCCAATAAATGATAAAGACTACATAACAGTAAGTAGAGGGAATATACAAAATAAAGTGACGTATACATTAATATTACAAGACATAAGTAAAAATGTAAATGAGTGCGAGAGCAAGAGAACATGATACATCAAGTACAAAAATCAAGAATAATACTATTTATGTGAGTGAGCACTAGTTTCAACATGTGATCTACTTAAGAACTTGATACAAGAGCTTATGTCAAGGTTAATCATACGTGCGATGTATGATTAACACTATCAAGCACTACAAGAGATTAGGGTGTCTTACAACGGTCGAAAACTATTACAAAAATAATATAACCCGTTGTAAAATCAATCCGCAACAGTTATCAAAATTATTGTAAATTCGAGTGTTGCAGATTCCTCTTGCAACGGTTAGAGAAGATTTTACAATATTTTTATAAATAGTTACGAATAACGTAGTATGCAACGAGTCGCACGTTAATGCGTAATGGTTACATTGAGTTGTCAATAATATATTTGGTAACGATTAACAAACCAGTTTAGATATTGGATATTGTACGATGGTTGATAACCGTTGCCTAAATGTTTCATGCAAGGTTAAAAACTGTTACGGATAATAGGCAACAGTCAATATCTATTGCAAATAACCCTTGGTAAATAGAACCTTGAAACACCTCCATTGGGGATTGAACTCCCGACCTCCCAGATTGTAAACCCCCTAACTTTTCATAATATTTTTATTATTTAATAATATAGTGTTTCCTATTTAGGTGTAGTTAGTAATTTAATATATGTTAAATAATTGCTTACAAATTTTTGGAAATATACCTTATTGAATATTTAGTGAGTTTAAGATTTTTAGGAATTTTTATTAAATTTCTTGGTGCTAATATAGAATTATAAATACCTATATATATATATATATATATATATATATATATATATATATATATATATATATATATATATATATATAAGTCTTTATATATAAGTCTTTATATTATATATATATATATATATATATATATATATATATATATATATATATATATATATATATATATATATATATATATAATATAAAGACTTATATATAAAGACTTATATATATATATATATATATATATATATATATATATATATATATATATATAATATAAAGACTTATATATATATATAAAGACTTATATATATAAAGACTTATATATAAGTCTTTATATTATATATATATATATATATATATATATATATATATATATATATATATATATATATATATATATAGTTGAATAAGTAAAAAGAGAAAACGAAAACAAATGTCCACTGTTTACGTGAACAGTGAACCTTAAGCCCCGACCCCATTCGAACCGAGAACAAAGCAAATCCGTAAGGGAATCAAACCCCCAAAGTCCTCGATCTTGCACTAAATCTATTCAATTTTTTTTTGGTATGATGCTTAGAAGATTCCCTACGTAATCGAGCCTTCAATCTAAATCAAAACCCTCTACAAAATCCGAATTTAATAAGGAATTGAAACCGGGTATAAATACAACCCATCGAGGGAAACTCTAAAAACCCTAGAAAAAACCAAAACTAGAGAGAAATCCCTGAGTCCAGCGCCGCCCCTGACTCCTCATGCAACCCCTCGGCCACCTGCTCGCAGTCGACGACCGCCGCGTCGTCGGAAAACTCCTAAAACCCAATAGCATACACAGCCCTATTATGTGTTCACGTACGCAAGGTACCCTACTTCTCGATCTGATTTCTTCTCATGTAGTGAATCATTTTCAATTTCGTAACTTGTTTTGGAAACCCTATGTATCCCCCTTCGAAACCATTCATAGGTAATTCAACTACCTCCTTGATTGACCGATAAATTGACACAAAGTGGTCAAAAACTGCCCCAAAGGCAGGACATAAAAATAGTGTTGAACCCCTTTCTCAAGTAGAATTGTGAGCACCCTACTAGGAATTTCTGGAGATTTTTTTAACAGAGTTTTAGAATACTTATAGAACTACAAACCCCTTCTTTAGAATAATTTATAACACCCTGTCTGCAATTATTTTTGATGATAAAGTTTGAGAAAAACAACGTTAAAACTGTGATATTTTTTATAAAAACTTTTCGATACGACGTGCGCCCCGAATAACCGGGCGATGTGGTCGTAACCCATAAGCATTAAAAGGAACATATGGATGTTGTCGACGTGTGAGAACTGACAAAGCTCGATTTTGTTGTGTGCGTATGACAAAATCAGTACGTATCCGTCATGATACCCCATATCGACCCTTTGGATATTAAGCCATAACTTCGTGTATAGTCATCGATTTGAGACGAAAGTTGTGCCAATAGGACCGTATCGAGATTTTGGTACTATGTGCCATGTTTGGTCCGATTGTGAGAAGGCGATTGGAACGCCTATTTGGCGGGCCTGTGACCCGATCCAACGGGCAAAATCGTGTGCGGCCCGCCAGAATCCAACTTCGGACATACGGTTTGGTTTGTCTCCTCAAATCGAACCCGTAGACATATAATTTAATGACTTTAGAGACCATAGATACTGGCACACGTTTCGGTGCAAATTGGGTCCAACAGTAGAAATTATTATGACCCGAAAATACGATTTTTCCCCTGTATCCAAAATTGGACTTTTGGGCAGGCATTTCATGACATATCTTTTACACCAAGAATGTTCTTGATATTTGTTTCAGCATTCGCAGCTGTTTGCGGATTGTGACTGTTATTTGCTGATGATTGTGACTGTTGGACGTGCCATTCTCGTACCACCAGATAAGATACCTTGCCACCATACTCTGTGATTACTTGTACTTTATTTTATTTATTTATATTCAGCATCATTTATCTATTGCCAGTTTTGTATCACTGTACGTACAAGTCACACTTGGGTGCAAGAGACTTTATTGGTCGTTTTTACTATTTTTATTCTATTTTGCAATGGCAAAGTCCTAGTGACCACCCATTGATGTTGAGGTATTGGTATATCTCATATGGCCTTGACACATGATTACCACTTGATGTGAGTCTCATGTAGGATACGTACTCGCGTAGTCGGCTGGCCACCGATACGTTTGAGGCGTACGACGGTTAAGAGTAACTGCCAAAAGATTTGCATGCTAGTGGACTTAGCAATTGCTAGAGGTTCATATGAGTCATGGATGTGACCGTACTAGGCATTGGGTAGGAAGAATAGTTTCTTAACGTATGGGACCACGTATGCACGTCCCTTTTATTGTCGGAAGCTCCGCCGGAGATACGGTCTTGATACCCCTGTTCTTGATCCTACTGGCCTTTGATATTCAATAGATGTCATGCTTTTGTGGTCCCTGGTATCCCATGAGGGACCATACCAATCCTATTATAGCTAGAGTGCCCTTGTTTGAAGGTCTGTTCTTAACTACATTATCACTATAAAACGGTTAGGCACCCTATTACATGCATCACTCTTTTTACTTATTATATATCACAGTGTATATGAAATATTGTTTTTTGTATCTTGTTATGTCCCTCTAAGGACCTGGTGATCTCTCCAGGTGTGTGCTTTCACGTCTTTTAACAAGTGCTTTAGCCAAGATCGTGATCTTCCCTTTTTATTGAGGAGGCTTGCTCTTGGATCGTCCATTACTATTTTTATCTATCATTTCCTTGTATTGTTCTTCTCATTTAAAAGGTTGGTAGTGGATCTGTCTCCCTCCAACTTTTGTACAAATGATAAATTCAGAGTTGGTTTTTTATTATACCGTTATTTTCTTATTATGGATGAGATTAGTTGTCATGTATTACTGTATTTTATAGTTTATGTATACATATGAGGATTCCACATATTGGAGTATACTTTGTATGTATGCAGTTGGCATGTCTATGAACTTCGTCCTAAATATTGTAGGACAGGGGCGTTATATATTTTATGGTGACCCATGCAAGTCGAGTTTATCATCTTGATTACGTTACAGTACCGAACGGGCGTTATATATTTTTAAACTCTTGTTCGACAGCCTTCATTTGCCTCTATTTGACCCCTTTCTACCGTGAATCCTATATTTTCCCTCCGTGCTTGATAGAGTGGTTAGGAATATGACTCACACTAGATATACATGTTATATTGTTCAATCGCCTTATTAGTTGACTTCTATAAGTTGGGTAGTATGCCTCCCGGCCAATCACCCCGTGTTACCCATTAATGAAGTATAACTGGGTAGCATTGAATATATAATAGTGTAGGAAGATATGTTTACCTAGAATATAGAGTTTTAATAGCCCATACTCCATCGGTCAACCACGGCCTGATACAAGAGACAGTAGGACGATTGTATAAGCAAGAACATCGGACAAGACTTAGATCCTTATAAAACTTGAACTATTTATAACTGCTTTCATTATTATCTCATGTACTTATACTTTGCGCTACCATGAATGATGTCGCTATTTATAGCCTAATTTTGTAAGCTTATTCTTTATCGAGCTTGTTCAAGATATATGTATATTGGGGACGCCCACTAACATATTATCTAATCAGAATCAGTGTATTATGGTCTGATCAACCTTGGTGCACTTGGTTCACTCTTCAACGATTATCCTACGTGGATTGAGATATAGATTCTTTAGGATCTCATCCGTACTACCTTGACAACTCTCTCTGATTTACTTAATCGCCCTCTGAAACCTGTATTCGTATTTGATTCCCTCTCCCTTGAACTCCTTGTTATTTTTCGTCGTTATTTACTGTAGAAAAATAATGCGAGTGTCTGAGGGAAGATAGATACATAATGTTTCCCTTGGCTCACCATACCACCTATGGCCATGAAAAGCTATATATACACAAGTGTAGCAACCATCGACCAAGCCAAAAGACTACAACCTTGCCTTGAGTTACTTGTCCTTCCCTCGACCCTGAAACTAATATCGTGACCTTCTAGTCAGGTTTAAATTGAGAATGATTAGGTTCTCATCCTTGGTCAAAACACCAACCTAGGAGACTATCTATTCTCAAGGAACAAATTATTGTGAGTCTCTAATTTTATATTTGTTTTCTTGATTCTTGCTTTAACTAGCAACCCTTATGCCTTAACCCAACCCATACTCGACCAATCCCACAGTTTAGACATGAGAGGAATAGACAGAAATAAGGACAAGCATTTACCATGACTATGATAGACACCCATCCCGAGATTGGGGATCCAGCATGTATTATTCCAGGTATACAATTTTATTAGCAAGACGTGACTTAGCATTAGAACAACACATTCATTCATAGCCACTAGCTTTGCCACTAGACACATCATTCCCATCATATCCTTACTTAAAAATATTAGAATCCTCACCGGCGGAGGAGTTGTACATGTTAGTGGTGTTTGTAGACTTTGTCCTATAGTGATATGTGGTAAGCAGATAAAAGCATGGCTTCTTATATTTTCTATGTCGGCTCTTGATGTAGTCTTTGGGATGGACTGGTTGAGCTAGCACTATGCAATTATAGATTGTCATTGGGGCAGTATCATCATTAGACCCCCAAATGAGATGAAATTTGAGTTCACTAAAGAAGCAGGAGAGAGAAGCGATGCACCCGCATTAGGGACTCACATGATGATGCACGACGACCCTCATCACCCTATCATCAAGCAGTTCCAAGAAGTATTTCTCGAGGATTTGCCAGGACTGCCACCTGATCGAGACATCGAGTTTTCTATTGAGCTTATTCTGGGAGCCGAGCCTATTTCATCTCGAGTATATCGACTAGCACCCAAGGAGTTGGTAGAGATCAAGACTCTGATAGACGAATTGCTAGAAAAAAGGCTTTATCCGTGCCAGTACGTCACCATAGGGAGCACCCGTTCTTTTTGTGCCAAAGAAAGATGGGACAGAGCGCATGTGTATCGACTATAGAGCCTATGCAGTGACAATAAAGAACAAGTACCCCTTGCAGCATATAGATGATCTATTCAATCAATTAAATGGAGCAAAATTATTCTGCAAGATTGACTTGCGATCGGGCTATTATCATTTGAAGGTTCGGAAGAAAGAAATTCAGAAGACGGCATTCTGATCAAGGTATGGACACTACGAGTTTCTGGTCATGCCATTCGGTTTGACCAATGCTCTCGCGGTCTTCATGAAACTAATGAACAAAGTCTTCTAATATTACGTGGACAAATTTGTAGTCATCTTTATAGATGATAACTTGATTAACTCCAAGAGCCAAGAGGAGCATGAGTAGAATTTACAGATAGTTTTGGCGACCTTAAGGAATGAGCGACTTTTTGCGAAGTTTAGCAAATGTGATTTCTTTCTCAAGGAGGTATTGTTTCTTGGGCATATAGTTACAGGAGATGACATATCGATAGATCTGGAAAAGATCATAGCAGTCAAGGCATGGCCCGCTCCCACATCAGCTTCCGAGGTGAGAAGTTTTCTTGGACTTACGAGTTATTACCGAAGATTCGTAGAAGATTTCTCACGAATAGTGGGACCCATGACTCGATTGACTTGCAAGGACCAAGAGTTCTTATGGACTGGACGACTATCAAGCCATTTTTGATGAGTTGAAGAAGCGCTTGACCACTGCACCTATCTTGACACTACCATCAGGCCCTGGAGGATTCGTAATATATTGCGATGCATCCGGGAAGAGATTAGGATGCGTATTGATGCAGCATGGTCTTGTATCAGCTTCTGTATCGAGGCAGTTGAGAGTGGCACGAGAAGAATTATCTAACCCATGATCTAGAGCTTGCAAGCAGTTATCTTTGCCTTGAAGCTTTGGAGACATTACTTATACGACGAGAAGGCAGACATCTATACTGATCATAAGAGCCTCAAATATGTTTTCACACAAAAAGAGTTGAACATACGACAATGACGTTGGTTGGAGATAATGAAGGATTATGAGATCGAGCTACATTACCATCCGGGCAAGGCTAATATTGCGGCAGACACATTAAGCCGTAAGCCCATGGCTCATTTCTTGACCACACAGCAGGGAGTTGATAGAAGATTTGCAGAAGCTTGGAATTGAAGTAGTATTGCTGGAGCAGATGGCGTATTAGCTAATCTCCAAGTGCAATCATCGCTAGTAGAGAGGATCAAGGCAGCATTACCCACAGATGCTAGATTTTGAGGGCTTAGAGAGAGAACCGAGACAGGAGAGCAGACGGGATTAAGAATTCATCCCGATAGGACATTACAATTTGATGATCATATTTATGTTCCAAATGGAGAGCTACGGCAGGAGTTGATGACTAAAGCCCACAGTTCGACTTACTCCATACACCCCGGAGAAACTATGATGTGTCGGGACTTACGGCAGTATTATTGGTGGCACGAAATGAAACGAGAGATAGCTTGTTTCGTGGCCAAGTGTTTAGTATGCCAACAAGTGAAGGCGGAGCACCAGAGGACATCGGGATTGTTGCAGCCGCTCCCCATTCCCGAGTGGAAGTGGAAGCACATTACTATAAACTTCGTCATAGGATTTCCTCGGAGTCCCAGTGGACGTGACACAGTATGGGTGATTGTTGATGGGATTACCAAGTCGGCCCATTTCTTACCTTTTAGAGTAGGCCAGTCCACAGAAGTTTTGGCAGAGATGTACATGAAGCAAATAGTGAAGCTACACAGTGTGCCGGTTAGCATCGTATCGAACTGTGCCTCGAGATTCACCTCACACTTTTGGAGGAGCATGCAAGAATGTTTGGGTTTGCTTGATAGGCGGCCAGTCAGAGGATATTATTCAGATGCTAGAGGATATGTTGAGAGCGTATATGCTTGAGGATATGTTGAGAGCGTATATGCTTGAGTTTGGCGGATCATGGGAAGACCACCTTCATCTCGTGGATTTTTCTACAATAATAGCTATCAAGCGAGCATTCAGATATCTCAATTTGAAGCACTGTATGGTAGGAAATGTCGATCTTATGTTTGTTGGAGCGACATAGGAGAGCGACAGATATTGGGTCCTGAGTTGGTTGTGAGTACGGTGGAGAAGGAGAAGAACATACAAGACCACCTACGAGCAGCCCTGGATTTACAGAAGCAATGGGCAGATAACCGTCGTAGACCCTTAGAGTTCAAGGAAGGCGACCATGTTTTCTTGAAGATATCCCCCACTAGAGGCACGATTCGATTCCGAGGACGTGCCAAGTTGAGTCCAAGGTACATCGGCCCATTTGATGTCTTGAAACGTATTGGGGAAGTTGCCTATAGATTGGCATTGCCACCTTCGCAAGAGGGAGTACATGACGTAATTCACATGTCTCAGCTGAGGAGGTACGTGGCAGACAGTAATCATGTACTTGATCACTCTGAAATCACCGCTGGTCCGAGCTTGTGATACCAAGAGCAACCGGTATGTATCCTTGATCGCTGAGTGAAGGTGTTAAAGAATCAATCCATTCCATTGGTTTGCGTAGCATGGAAGGTGTTACAGAATCAATCCATCGCTGAGTGAAGGTGTTACAGAATCATCGCTGGTCCGACATTCAAAATCGCTACTCTCATTTGTTCACAAATCAAGGTACAATTTTTCCTACGTTAGTACCTTTTCAATCGTATCGTATTGTATTACATATACCTCGACCTTAGTTTTAATTTCGAGGACAAAATTTTTATAAGTTGGGTAGGATGTAAACTCCTTAATGTTTCATAATATTTTTATTATTTAATAATATAGTACTTCCTATTTAGGTGTAGTTAGTAATTTAATATATGTTAAATAATTGCTTACAAATTTTTGGAAATATACTTTGTTGAATATTTAGTGACTTTAAGATTTTTAGGAATTTTTATAAAATTTCTTGGTGCTAAAATAGAATTATACTGATAAATACCCATTTGAATCAAGAACAGAGCAAATCCGTAAGGAAATCAAAATCCCAAACTCCTCAATCTTCCACCAAATCTATTCAAATATTTTTGGAATGATGCGTATAGGATTCTCTACGTAATCGAGCCTTCAATCCAAATCAAAACCCTCTACAAAATCTGAATTTAATAAGGAATTAAAATCGGGTATAAATACAACCCATTGAGGGAAACTCCAAAAACCCTTGCAAAAACCTAAACTGAAGAGAAATCCCCGAGCCCAGTGCCTCCCTAGACTCCTTACGCAACCCCTCGGCTGCCTGCACGCTGTCGACAACCGCCGTGTCGTCGGGAAACTGCAAAAACCTCACAGCATACACAACCCTATTCTGTGTTCGTGCCGACAATGGTACCCTACTTCTCGATCTGATTTCTTGTCATGTAGTGAATCATTTTCGATTTTGTAACTTGTTCTTGAAACCCCATGTATCCCCCTTCGAAACCCTTCAAAGGATATTCGACCTAACCTCCTTGATTGACCGATAAATTGACACAAAGTGGTCAAAAAACTGCCCTAAAGGCAGGATATAAAAACAGTGGAGAACCCCTTTTTCGAGTAGAATTGTGAGCACCCTACTAGGAATTTCTAGAGAATTTCTGAATAGAGTTTTAGAACACTTATAGGACCATAAACCCCTTCTTTTAGAATAATTTATAACACCCTGCCTGCAATTATTTTTTATGATAAGTTTAAGAAAAATCACGTTAAAACTGTGAGAATTTTTATAAAAACTTCCCGATACGGCGTGCGTCCCGACAAATCGGACAACGTGGTCGCAACCCATAAGCATTGAAAGGTGTGTATGGATGTCATCGATGTGTGGGAACTGATAGAACTCGATTTCACTGTGCGTGCGCAACAAAATCAGTGTGAACCGTCATGATACCCCGTATCGATCCTTTGCCAATTAAGCCATACCTTCGTGTACAGTCGTCGGATTGAGAGAAAACTTGTGCCAACTGGTGCGTATCGAGATTTTGGTCATGTGTGCCAAGTTTCGCCTAATTTTGAGAAGGTCGATCGGAACGCCTATTTGGCGGGCCTACGACCCGATCTAATAGGCGAACTTGTGCACGGTCCGTCGAAATCCAACTTCGGACATACGGTTGGGTCAATCTCATCAAACCAGACCCGTAGACATATAATTGATGACTTAGAAATCATATATTGGTACACATTTCGGTGCAAAATGGGTCCAACGGCAGACAGTCGTTTTGACCCTAAATAATGATTTTTGCCCCTGTGTCCAAAATTGGGCTTTTGGCAAGCATTTCATGATATATCTTTTATACCAAGAATGTTCATGATGTTTGTTTCAGCATTCATGGAGATATTTACGGAATTGTGACTTTATTTGCTGACGATTGTGACTGTTGGACTTGCCATTCTCGTACAACCAGACAGGATACCTTGCCACCATACTCTGTGATTACTTGTACTTTATTTTAGTTATTTATATTTAGCATTATTTATCTGTTGCCAATTTTGTATCACTGTGCATCCAAGTCACACTTGGGTGCAAGCAACTTTATTGGTCGTTTTACTATTTTTATTCTATTTTTGCATTGCTTAGTTCTAGTGACCACACATTGATGTTGAGGTATTGGTATATCTCAAATGGACTTGACACATGATTACCACATGATGTGATCTACTTGTAGGACACGTACTCTCTTAGTCGGCTAGCCACCTGATACGTATGACGCGTGCGACGGTTAGGAGTATCTGCAAATAGATTTGTATGCTAGTGGACTTGGCAGTTGCTAGAGGTTCATGTGAGTCATAGATATGATTCTACTAGGCATTGGGTAGGGAGAACAGTTCCTTAACATGTGGGCCACGTATGCACTTTCCTTTTATTATCGGAAGCTCCGCTGGAGATACGGTCCTGATACCCATATTCCTGATCCTGCTGGCCTCTGACATTCGATGGATGTCATGTTTTTGTAGGAACAAATTATAAAGCACAATACTCTAGAAGGGGTGAATAGAGTAGGCAGCAAAATTTAGCTAATTAAAAATATTAGCAGTAAGATCACAAAATATATCACAAGTAAGTGAATAAAAAGTGGAGATCAGAAAGCAAATGCAAACACAGCGATGTATACTGGTTTCCCGCTTGTGAGGACTAGTCCAGTCGGAAGAACTCTAACTACCTATTGAATCCACTATTAGAAAATACCAAAAGCTTTCATACAAAGTCCTGGCAACTTCTACAAACGCGAGCTTTGATACGAAGTACTCGACCAACTTCAATTGTGAAGAGTCTTTCTTCAATCAAGCCTCTGATTACAATCGCTCTGAAGCATCTAGATCGTACCGTACTGGCAAAATCGACTAGAGGATTGTAACTGGCTTGAGATTTAAAAAATAAAGCTTAGAACTCTTTGGAATAGAACAGTAGGCTTTAGAGAGAAGATATGAAAGTGAACGAATGAATGAGTGAATTAAAATGATCAAAATCCTTCTCTATTTATAGTTTTTCCAAAGGCAGAACTCTGTCAGAATTCGGGCAGAATTCTGGCAGAACTCTATGAGAAAATCTCAGCAACATCCATAATTGCAGGAGGACCAAGTTCAAAATCTAACGTCCACTAACCGAACTCTGGCCTAATTTGGGCCAAACTCAGTTGGAGTTCTGTTAGGGTTTTTGCAAATCAGGTTTTGGGCTTTTTGAAAAGATCAAGCAGTTAGAAAGTAGTTTGGGCTTTTATAAGTGGACTTGTTTTCAAAATGAAAGGGTATTTTAAAAATGTTTCTTCGGTTGCCTATTTTCCAGTATGATGAAGTGTACATCAAATTCCTAGACTCAATAAATATAAGAAATATATTAATAAATATAAAAACCAAGAGCCCTTTGATGATGCCTTTCTTCAGATATTTGACCAGACATGAAGACGCCTTTTTCCTTGACAACGGTCGTCCAAAGATAAACAGATCTGGAAATCTGAATACCTTTCGGGAACTTCGTCCCCGAACCCCCTCGGGAGGTACTTCCTCCTCGATCCCTATCCACTGATCGGGCAGCGGAACCCCCGATGCAAGGCCCCGGATAGGTCGTTGGGCGCTTCAGATAAATCTTCTTGTATAATGCCGTCTTTAACCCATTGCATATGTCCTAGTTTGACAAAGCTTGATCTTGCTTACTACAGGTCTATAAGAATCATGTTTGATGAACAAAACAATATGATACAAACATAGCAATATAATATAGAACATTTAGGACAATGTTAAGTTTAAGTAGCAACATGATAGTGATTACATGAATATTAGTGATGTCATGATGGTAAACTTAATTAATTATCCATATTCCAAAACTTGATATAATCATTGGGCTAATAGTTTTGTGGTCCCTGATATTCCATGAGGGACCATACCGATCCCGTATAGCCAGAGTGCCCATGCGTTGAAGGTCTGTTCATAACTGCATTATCACTGTTGATCGGTTATGCACCCTATTCCATGCATCACTCTTTTTACTTATTATATATCACAGCGTATACGACATGTTGTTTCTTATATCTTGTTACGTCTCTCTGAAGACCTGGTGATCTCTCTAGGTGTGTGCTTCTTTTCACAGGTGGACTAGCCAAGGTCACGGCCTTCCCTTTTTATCGAGGAGGCTTGCTCTAGGATCGTCCATTGCTATCTTTTTCTATCATTTTCTTGTATTTTTCTTCTCATTTAAATGGTTGGTAGTGGATCTGTCTCCGCCCAACTCTTATACAAATGATAAATTAAGAGTTGGTTTTTATTATACAATTATTTTTTATTGTGGATGAGATTAGTTGTCATGGATTACTATATTTGACAGTTTATGTATACATACGAGGATTTCACATATTAGAGTTTATTTTGTATGTATGCAGTTGGCATGTCTACGTACATAGTCCTAAGTATTTTGGGACTGGGGCACTACACAGATCTCATGCCTCATCTCTACCATTAGGCTAGAGGCTGATATATATACACACACACATTTAAGTACTTATGTCATTTCCATCGATTGATAATTTTGGGTCGATATTAAATATCTATTCTCTATTATTTTTTTATGAACGAACAAGAGAACAATTAATACTTACTTTAAAAGTCAAATGAGTCATTCTGATTCTTAAATACCTATTTTGTATTAAAATTAAGCAAAATTCATATTGGACATTGAATTTGCAACAGTATAAACAAAATGCTGCGAGATTAATATGTTCCAATGGTTGTTTATTCTTTTGACAATGGTTTTCACAAACGTTGTTATATAACAAAATGATTGCAACTAGTTGCAAAAATCATTGCATAATTATTATAAATAATAAGCCCACTCCCAACATGTTACAAAAATTGTTGCACAATTGTTGCTAACAATGAGGCTTTTTATAAGGCTTTATGTAATAGTTGCAAAATATTAACAAATTTGTAACATATACTTAAAACCCTTGCATAACCGTTGTACATTCAACTCACTTTGACAATACTTTACAAAAATTGTTGTCCAACTGTTGCCACCAATAAGCCTTTTTATAATGCTTTGTGTAATTGTTGCAAAATATTAACAAATTTGTAACAGATACAGAACACCCTTGCGTAATCCTTGCACATTCAACTCACCTTGACAATACTTTACACAAATTGTTGTGCAACTGTAGCTAACAATGGGCATTTTTATAAGGTTCTATGTAATTATGGCAAAATATTAATAAATTTGTAACAGATACTCAAAACCATTGCATAACTGTTGCACATTGAACTCACTTTGACAACACTTCTATAAAACCGTTGTAGAGAGAAAAAAAAAACATTTATATAGCATTTATGAACCGTTGTAAAAAGTGTATTAGGTAATGGTTAATCTCATACCATTGCAAATATATCAAATTTGGAAATGGTTATTTCAACTGTTACAAAACCGTTGTAGACTATAGTTTCAGCAACATCCATATAACCATTGCACTAAAACTATTGCAAAATGTAGATATTTCTTGTAGTGAAGGAACAAGACTTGATTCAAGGAGGGTATTAATCACATATCTATGCTAATACTTTTCACCCCCGACTTGTATAGTAGATCGAACCATGGTACGTTACGACACAGGATTCTCTGAGAAGGTCGCGACCCTTCGCAGGAATCGGTCTCCATACAATGCACAAGAACAACAACGAAACTTGCACAAGGTACACCAAGATATACAAGGAATTGCATCTCATGACGGGATCCAGAAATTCCAATCCGTGTAACCAATGTGTCAAGAAATTAAGGATATCTACACTAAATACATGAAACATAGAAGATTTCATAAACGAAAAATTACCAGAGAATGTACTCGCCTAAGATCCGGTGTAAAATATCAACAGTATTCGACGCAGTGCCCTGAAGACCAAAATATCGAATATTAATATCAATTTCTATTTTAGAATCATAAACAACTATACTACTCTATACTAGGTCTCCAAGTCATTTCTAGGTCAAACTAGGTCAATTTGTTCAATACCTTCCTAAACTGGGTCAATCTAGGTCATACCTAGGTATCTACCTATATTGTATATGTATAAGCTTTTTAGCAATATCTTAACTATTATCCAAAACCTATCCTCTTACCTATACCATATTCACATAGGTAAAATTAACACATATATCCTTACACATCTTGCCTATATATGTACCATATTACCTATGCCTTCAAGTTTACGTAATCATATACTTTACCCAAACTTTACTCTATACATGACATATCCTACATAACCTATTTGATACACCCAATATATTTCCAACATAGGTAAACAAATACCTATCTAATTACCTAGTCACTCTAGGTAAATCTATTTACTTAGGCAATTACCCTTTACCTATGTCTTGACTTTTTACCTACTCAACCTTAACTCAAGGGTAACCATAATTACCATACCTACCACGTAACTCTTACCTATTTCCCATCCTACCATGTACCCTCATTCTAGCATTTAGCTATTTTAACCACTACGTAGTCCTTCCTATTTTTACAAAATCTACAACCTACTCCAATAACACACATACAACACATGTACTATTGTTGCACACTATCCTTGTATTGGCAAGGGCCAAGTGCCCTGCTGTAAAGCTCCCTCATGTGAAAGCATGCACAGCCCTAGGCCACTCCTGTTGTTGAAATCAATATCATACTCCTGCGGTTGCACAACAACTTTCTAAGACTGCTATCAACACAAGCTTTACTTTCCTACAGTAAATCTGGGGAAAATAGCCCTTATTTCCTATAGGTACAACACACCTACATGTGTCTATCTATAACACAAACATTTCCCTAACTCTATAACATCCATTAACACACTATGGCAATCACTGATCCCACAAATCCTGTGCATTCCCCCTTCACTCAAGTGCACACTGCCAAGAAACTCTCACAAACACATTCACTCACACCTATACTGCTGTCAAGTGCAGAAGTTGCTCAGAGACCTAACTTTCCTTACATACCTAGTGCATAGCTATGTGCACAAATGCACACGGGTCAAGTAGTCCCCTATACTGCTACCGATGTTGTTCATTCCCTATTCCTATGTACACACATGGTACCCTATTACCTCTAATGTCTTACACAAACACACACATATATATTATAAAAACCTAATTGTTGTTCTTGCTACTGCTATGTGTTTTCTACACTTACTAAAGGCAACCTGTCCACTGTTGGCCCTTCTCATTACCTACTAACTGCTACTACACTAATAGCCTACCTATAGACATGGCTACATACTGCTTACTAAGCCTCTACATTCAATGTATCACTCTCTCCTGCACAAATTTTTCAAGTCTTATGCACTCTTGCGCACAGGTGCTTCCCCCTTCACTTTTTCTTTTGCTCCTTATCTACCTATCTATCAACTTCCTTATCCATCATTTCCCTTTCTATATATCTACGAATTCACCTATCTACTTATCAAACTATCTATATATTTATCCCTCCTCTAAAACACATACACACATATTACATGACAAGTATATGCACCTACCCTTGCCTATACATCCACACATATTCACAAACCTGACACTCACTCATCCCTATACAATGACTCATAACTTGCTACTACATATGTCTAAAGTGGTGCTAAATCAGTCTTGTGCACAGGCTCACGAATCATACTATTGCCGAACTCTCCTAAACCAGCACATGCCTAAACAATTCTTGTGCATACTTGTGCACAGGGCCACAGAAGCCTGCATTCAGTTCACAGGCCAGATTGCCCCCTTCACTCAATTACCTGCTGCCTAAAGCAGCAGGGTATACATCCTACAACATGTTGCCATTATAGCACATGTTACAACCTGCTGTTTGGATTCCTTAAATCTCCAACACAACCAAGTCCCTCACCTGTTGCCTAATCTATTGCAGGTAACTCCCTAGTTACTTCCACTGATTCTTCTAGCTAAAACTCCTATCTACAAACACGCATACATTATATACAATATGCATTCTATCACACAAAGCTTTCTATCTAGCTCACTTATACATAATTTGAATACATAGGCAATATACACACTAAACCACATTGTCTAACAATATCTCCATCACTCTCTATTTCACAAGGCACTATGTGCCTATGGCTCTATACACCTATGTGTGACACATCCATACTTACTCTTGAAAACCACACACATGTGCATGTGAGAACACACACACACCATATGTAAATATGGGACACATACACATGTGTAGCCACAAGGCACACATATATATGCCCAAATACAAACACTTGGTGTGCACCACCCCCGTGTCATACAAATCTATGATACAGTCATGATACAGCCAAGATACCTATACCAACCTTGTCCAAATCCTACAAATCTTCATAGGCAAGTCCAATATATCCATATAAACTTAATTAGAGCATGACAAGGCTAGTGTCAAGTGTTATGTGCAATAGGACATGTGTACCACAAATGTAGGAGGCAAAAAAATTCCCAAATTGATCCCGTATTCCACTGTATCATGACACGACTTATACGAATCCATTTTTGGACATGAATCTAGATATATACAACCAAATCTACACGAAATTGATCTAACAACCCTAATGATAAACACTCGGTGCACTATTCTCGAAATTCCCTAAAAATGGCACAAAAACCAAAATACAGAGTTATTTGGGTCTCAAAAATCTTCCTATAGGTAGTCCTAATCTGTGGATAAATTCCTAAGGGTTTAATAACACAAATAGAGTCTAACTAGAGAGAAAAATGAGATGTATACCTATTGGGAGATGGATTCCCAATAAAAGGCCAAATGGACACAATTAGCATACGTAGCTCCCAACAAATGCACTTCTCTTTTTGTGCTCTTAGTCTCGAAGCTCTAGGCTCCTTCTAGTATGGAGATTGAGAGGGATTAATGAGAGGTTGAGTGACATTTGAGAGAAAATGGTGGAGGAATGGCTCAAAATGGAGAAGATCACCAAAATAAGAAAAAAACATGATGAATGATATGATGGAATAGAGGCTCCTTCTCAACATGGCCATCCATATAGGTAGGTTTAGAGCTAATCCAAAATGTCCATCTAGCCCTCTAAATATTGTCATGAGAACTAATTAAATGTATGAAAGGGTTTGGATCTATTTCGGTAAATAATCTAATCTATATTCTAATTAATTGGTCATGACTAATGAGCCTAATTAGGCATAGTCAAATGAGTTGGTCCATGAGTCATGTCATGCTAATTATTGGGCTCTAATCTAGTGTCTAGACTAATCGATTCACTAACAGTAGTCTAACAATTAGGCTAGCCACTAACCATAATAACTAACAAAATATAAGTAATTAAATATACACAACATAAAATAAAAATTAGGCACAATAACATATATATATAATATGAATTGACAAAAATACCCCTCTCAAATTTTGGTAGTTATAATCCTACCATCCTTAGAAAAAAATTTCCTTGAAATTAGAGTTGGTTGCACCCTTCTCTAGGTCAAGCCCCCAACAATCATAGTCCAAGAAACAATCTGACGCACACATTCTGTATTGAGAATAAACAAATTGGCATGGTTACGGACTTAACTAGGCAAGATCTTGCATCCTCTATATGGGTTTAACTTATTGTAATTTCTGATGCAACCACAAGGGACTAATGATCAAACAGGTTAACAGACGAATAAAGGACGAAACTTGCTAATCCATCACCTGTATTAATAGTCTCCTCGACCACCATCGCTAATGCCTTGCCCTGATGGGGTATCTCCCTCTGTTGGTATGAGGCATGATGTTGTGCCATAGGTGGTCTAACCAGTACTTTCTAAGCTGTACCTGCTCCTTGAGATGCACGACGTGGGTTCAAAGGACATTCTCTCAACTAGTGCCCATCGACGCCCGCAATATATGCACACTCCCAGCTACCTTCTGCAAACCTTCTAGAGGTGACCGAGTTTCTTACAGTAGTAGCAAAGAAGAGCTTGCTGCACCAATCTTTGCTACTGCTGTGGCACCTGCTGAACTAGTACCCTAGTTGGAGCCTGAAACTGTTGTTGCGGCAACTAGAAGGATCGATGCTAAAGCTGGGTACGCTTAGTAGGTCCCGTGCTGCTAGTAGCCCCTGAAAGAAGTCATGATCTCTCTTAGGCTTCAAGCCCAGTTCCTGTTCTACCTTGCGTGCCTCCACATAGGTCTCCATAGGTCTCATAGAAAAAAGGGATAATGATCTTCACATCCCAGTTCAAACCCTTCTTGAAACGTCTCACTCTTATATCTAGGTCTCACACCATATACTCTCTGTATCGGCTTAGCCTACCAAACTCTGTAGCGTACTCCTCAAATGACATACCTCCTTACTGGAGGTTGTGAAACTGTTTGGCAGTAGGCGAGCAGAACTTTTTTTGACGAGGTCCTTGAATTCAACCCAGGTATAACCCTGTCCGATAAGAGCCGACTCCTTCATGAACTAAGTACAAGCGATATCCAGTAGCTGAAGCCCTACTACCTCAACCCTCAAGTCATCAATAAGACGGGACACCCTTACAAGTCGTTCGATATCCTTGAGCTAGTCATCTGCATAAATGATGCCCTCCGTCCCACTAAAGTCTCGTGGTTCTAGCTTCTTAAAATTTTAGAAGTTAGCCAGCCTAAGTTGGGCTTCCTACTCTTGGGCCAAAGTTTTCCTCCATATTGTACCTAAAGCGAGCTGATGGGCATTCTCCATACCCCATCACAACATGTCCGATTGCCTCTAGTACACCTCAGACTAAGCTCTCTGTGCCTCTAGAATCTTCCTGAATAGGACAAACATCTGTACTATATCAGTAGGTACTGGTGGTGGAGGAGGAAGATCGCCTAGAACATAGGGTACAGTATGCTGCATAGGAGGATAATGAGGAGAAATACCTACGACAACCTCTGGTATGCCCTTGTACTACAGGAGGAGCACCAGCAGAGACTTCGGAAGCAATCCTCTGTACTGGAGGAGGAGCACCACCGAAGGCAGCTGATACTTCAATCCCTGAAGAAGTAACTAGAGAAAGACTATGATACGTCACAGATCACTCTGAAGCTGTTGGTCACGAAAGCTGTGATATGGTCTTAGGTGGCATCTTGAAGATAGATCGAAAGAAGGAAGTCAATATGGCACAAGATAGGATATATTCAAAGGAGGACATTTATAGTTCAAAGAATCAATACCAAGGAATGGTAGTTACAAGAATCAATAGATTAGAAGTTTTTACTAATTATGATTGAGTGTCCATTAGCCTATAGCCATATCCTATTCATATAGCAGGCTCATAATAGTACTATAAGTCGAGCACTAGTACGACATTGCACTAATTATGACTTCTTGAACTGTATGGGGCCACCACTAAAAAAGTGTCACGATCCGCACCCGATATAAGGGCACGAGCACATGATGACGCCCAGCCTGCGCCACAGCATCGATCGTAGAATGCTATCTAGGTCTACATTGCAAACCAGCAATACATATATCATAACCTGTCGAGATAAACATCTTCCAATAGAGAATAAGTAATGGCAATATTCATACTCAATCACAAGACTATAAGGAAGATTAATGGCATGATAAAGAAAATAAGAACATGATATAAATTATCCATATAAAGTCTAATATAAAAATAATACAAGTCCAGAGTCTAAGAGTCGTCTATCTCAAATACATGTCTAAAATAATAATAGGCCGAAAGTCTTAAGCTGGAGGCAAATCCAGTACAAATATAGCCTAACTGTGTCGCTCAATAAGCGTCCTTAGTTGGAGCTATACCCTCCTGAATTAGTGTCTTCCGATCTACGCCTACTTCATCCTGTGGGTCGTAACAGGTTGGGTAATCGTCATCTATGTCGTCTAAAAAATATATCCAATCGTGATTGGACCGAAGTACACCACTAATAATAGTTCTAGTAAATGATAAAGACTATGTTACAGTAAATAGTGAGAATATACAAGATAAAGTAACATGTACATATTTATAACAAGACATAAGTAAAACTATATATGAGTGCGAGAGCAAGAGAACAGGATACATCATGTACAAGAATCAAGAATAATACTATCTATGTGAGTGAGCACTAGTTTTAATATATGATCGGCTTAGGAACTTGACATAAGAATTTTTGGCCTGGTTAATCATACTTACGGTGTATGACTAATATTATTCAAAGAACAAGACTTGATACAAGGAGGTTATTGATCACATATCTAGGCTAATACTCCCCGCCCCTGACTAGTATAGTGGATCCAACCATGTTATATTACTACACGAGATTCATTGAGAAGGTCGTTAGCTTTCACAGGAATCGATATCCATACAATTTACAAGAACAACAACAAGGATTGCACAAGTTACACCAAGATATACAAGTAATAACATCTCATGACGGGATCTAGAAATACTAAGGGTATTTTGAGACTCGTCTCACAGTATCGGTATTTATATACGGATACATATTTTGTATTGTATTTCATATTTTTTTTGTTTTCGGAACGATTTAATGTTTTTCCAAATTATAGATTTTCTTCTTGACCAGCATACCGACGGGGTACCGGTGTATACCGACGGCATGCTGCCTGGGCAGATTTTCCACATTTTAGATATTTTGAAGAATAGTATTTTAGATATTTTAATGAATAGTATTTAGATATTTTCGTGAATAGTGTAGATGCACCCTATTATCTAATGGATACTTGGTTTTCTTTGGATGGCCAAGATTGACTTAGATTGTGACATGGATCATGATCCAACGGTCACGGTTAGTTCACCCCTTCTATATATATCCATTGAGTTTCTCTCTCCTCTCTCTTTTCTTTCCTTCTGTATTTCCTCTTCACTCTTTTCCCACTTCCTCAAGCTTAGGAAAGCTTGGCCTTGAGGCCTAGAGTGTGGTTTTGTACCCCTCTCGGTGGTGGAGTGGAAGATTAGGCGTTTAGCTTAACCTAGGCAAGTACATCTTGCTCAAACGTGACATAACCATGATTTATTTTGGTTTTCCATAGAAACTAAAGTTTCATTGGCTCATAATATTCTTCTTTAAATTGTTAACATGTTTAGTTTATAGCACTTTTGGTTTTGATCGATAGTATTGCGTAGATTTAAGGTTTTAGATATAATTTTTGAGTACTTTGAGGTACTAACCTATCAAATATTTTAATTTGTGAAAACTAATACTTTCATGTTGTAGGAAATTCAATTATATGCAATTTTGACTTTTGAAAATCCTAATTTTGATTTAAAATGAGATTTTTATGACGGAAACAAGTTTTGTCAATTTTTTAAGTCTTTGTACTGCCTAGTAAAACTAAATTTTGACAAAATTCCGAAGTATACCAACGGAATACCGAATGTTTACACAGAAACTTTCTTTCTTTGGCCAAAATTTTGACCGAATACAGTAGCATACCGCCGGTATACCAAATTTGGTTATTTTAGTCTAAATTGAGCTATTTTTGCCCCTTTTTTGCCCCTTTTTGATATTTTCTCAATTGTAATGGACTATTAACATGATTAGATAATCTTGGATAGTTAGAGAATGATTATATACCCTATATTCAAGGCACAACCTTATGTTTATGTATTGTTCTATGTCCAGATTATAGATAGTGGCCTGTCATGGTGCACTCCAGATTACTGTATATGCCTAGCTTGAGTTAGTGGCTCGTAGTAGCGCACTCATGTACTAATTTTTTTCTATTGACTTCTACTTGATATTGAATGCATGTTCTTTATTGACTCCATGGATTTAACTTGTTATATGTCTAATCTATTTGCATCTTGGCAATGGACAATCGAGTGTGAGTATTGTCTATTGTATCGTGTTTAGTGTGTATTGAGAACATTTGCCACAGGTATCTCACAAATGACTTGCACTCATGGCTCGTCATTATAGGACGATTCTTGAGTGTCCACGACTTAAGAATTGAAAATGAATGTTATAGGTAATTGATAGAAAATTCATATAGATCATTGGGAGGGGAGGACACTTTATGCTACCGCGTACTCGGATCGCTATTGGCCCCCACAATGGCAGGGATAATATCGATTGGCGTAGGACCCTGGCCTCTACTGACTGAGTATGTGTTTATCCACGACGGATATGTTACCGAGTAGGTGTTTATCTACTACTGATAGAGATTGATTGATTGATTAGTAGACTGCTTTTCTTTTCTTTCTACTATCGTTACCCCCTTGGTCATTCGAGTTACTACAGCGTAGGTGGTAGTGAAGTTCCTCAACTTGCATTCTAGTAATTAGGTTTGTGATAACCCTAGTTAGTTAATAATATCAAGCCGTAGGCATTGATTGGCTGTGCACTTTTGATTATGGGTTACTCTATATGCTCTTGTGTCGATGAGTAGCCAGAGGCTATGTTCTGCTAGGGAAAAGATCTACAACCCCGTTCCTTATTTGGTTTAAGGGTTGTGGCTTCGATTTCTAGTAGTTCCTAAGTCCCTTGTTGCTCTTCGGCTTATTCTGTTCCATAGCTATATATTTGTTCAGTATTTTCATTCAATCATTATATTCCCGAGATACGTGCATAGGTACCATACTAGTCTCGACCTGCATTTATTTATTTCTATCATTATGTTGTTGTGTTTTGTTGGGCTTTGTCGTTCACCTCGAGTCTTTATTGTGGTACTTGCTATTTGGGGTTTTGACCCCACTAGTTTTGTTTGGCCAGATTTACCGCTGGAGCCCGAGGATTCTCCCTACTTTTCTCTGGATGACCTACCGCCTGCTTAGATCTGCGGTTGTTCCTCCTCGCGAGTGGGTTCCCTTTTTTTACCACTTGAGGTGTATTTCATTTTGATGGTGTTAGCTAGGGCATGTGTTAGCCCTATTATTTCAATACTTTCTCAGACTTCAATCAACATGATGTATTATATTAGATCTAGACTGATATATTGATCATGCATATTGGTACCTTGCTAGTGTAGAATTTTGTATTCACTAGCTTCAAGATCATATAAGATATAATATCTTGGGATGCCTCTTTACTTTCATGTGTGATATACTGTAGATATTTGTTGTTGAGGGATTGAGATAGGATTTGTTCGACCATAGGAGTCATCAGTGGCATGCTAGAGTCCACCCACTTGTCTTTTAGACAGTCGTGATCGTATATTGGGGTACTCGCATACATTGGCATACGTAGTTGGCTTTATTTTGCCCATACTTTCTATTATTCTGGTTTTGGGGCGTGACAGGGTTTTTTGGTGGCCCATACAGGTCTGTCTTCAGACTTATGGGGGATTCATCTTGTTAGAATCTTAATACTACATTTATCTTTATTTGATCTCCCTTTGCTTATCGTATTCTCGTTTTCCTTGAACTTTAAACATGATTAACATATCCTTGTTCTGTTCCTGTCCATTATTGATATCTGGTATCCTTATCTTTCAGGGACACACCGCCTGCTTCTTCTTATGAAGGTTCAGTTGCTCTGCCGTCTCTGTAACTCAGGTTGAAGGTCATGATCAGACCCTGCCTCCGTATAGTCAGAATCCAGCACCATCTCAGCATTCGTCAGTAGCTTAGTCTATTCCTGTTCAATCAACTCAGCCAGGTCCGTCAGTCCCTTCAGTACAGCCAGTCCGGGTATACTAGCGTGCCTTATGTAGGGCCTAAAAATCAAGTTGTGCCATGTTTTTACCACTCAACAAACAAGTTGCACCCCAAAAATCAAGCTGCGCCACTGATCAGTTTGTGCCACATCTCAGACTGCGTTCAGTTACATTGCGTTAAAGTCTACGTGGCATCTGACATTTAATTACCATCATTACCTGACATCACTGACAGTTGACAACACAGTAAACGAAGAAAATCTCTTTGAATCCCTCAAAACATGTCGCTCGAGGAGATTTTGACAGCTGTCCTGTACATCTTGTGAGTTGCGCATAGGCACAATCTAAAATAAATTCCTTAGTTGCGTCTAGGCGCAATCCAGATAAATCATTTTCATATATTCAAAAGCTGCCACGTGTCTAGGCGCGGCCCAATCAGGCACAATTTAACTCATTAACTGAAGCTCACGCAACCTGATAAAGTTGAAACAACTTACATTCTAAAGCAGGATGACGTGGTGCACATGCCACTAATGTCTCATAACGTGTCCACTATTCTGTATACGACCATGCGTATCTCAATCACATGATGCCATACGTCTAAATACAGTTAGTACACGATTGTTAACTGAATGGAAGTTGGCACAACATAAGGTTGGCATAACCCAAAGTGGCGCAATCCAGCCTCGCGCATATCAGAGTAACTACTAAAACAGTTATTTTTAGAACTCTATAATAGTGTTTCCAATCATTATCAAAGCATCACAGAGATCAAATACTCTTGCAAAATTGTTGTTACATTCTTCAGAGGCTCTAGTTTTCAAGTTTACATAGTCCAAGGGATAAAGTGGTCGTCCTTTAATCAGATTCCTACAGTTGTACTTCCAGATTCAAATTGTACTCTTGTACTCTTTTCTAATGTTTGTAATAAAACACTTTTTATTTTTGCAAACAAAATGGCGATTCTACAGGGGATGACTTTCTCCTCCGATGAGAAGGTAACAATTCAATGTGATGATGCGTCGATCGACAAGACGCGGAAGACTCTGGTTATTCAAGTCAACTAGACAGCCTATGAAGATATGATCAACAAGAAGAGCAACAAGTGCACTGTGGCTATCACCAAGAAAAAAACTGTGTGGACTCCTAAGTCTTCTACAGTTGTTGTTGCCCTGGCACAACCTGCTTCTGTTGTCAAGGTACAATCTGTCTTTGTGGCTCAGGCGCAGTCTGTTTCTACTGCCTGCACGCAGCCTACTCTTCCTGTTCCTGTTGTCCGTGCGCAACTTACTCCCACTGCTGCCTGTTTGCAGTCTACTCTTACTGCTGTCTGTGCATAGTCCACCACTCTCTTTGCTGCCAAGGTGCAGTCTGTTCGTGCTGTTGCTAAAACATAGTTTATTCATGTTGCGGCCAAGGCGCAACCAGTAGCCTATATCGCAAGGGTGCAACCAGTAGCCCATATGGTTGTGGCATAACCCAAGCAATCAGTTATTTAGGCGCAGTCTGCTGTTCAGGCGCAGTCTGCTGTTCAGGCGCAACCCAAGGGATCTAGCCTTTTGGCTATTCTTTCCTCCAATTCTCCAGTTCTAAACTTGGAGAAACAATGTTCTAGTACTAAAACTAGACAGAACGAACGAAAAGGCCCTATTACACTTCCTCAACTGGTGCAACCTGTACTTAAGATGGTTCCATAACAAAATAGAGGGAAACGCTTCCTAGCTAACCCTATACAAAATAAAGGAAAGTACCCTTTGGTCTCTTCTCAAACTTCCCTAGTCTATGACTCAGAGGAAGATAAGTCAGATTCCATTCCTTTAAATAGAGGTCTTCAGATCACTGTTATGGGAAGGAATACTGATCAAAGAGGTATCTTGCCTACCCCTATGGGGACTGATCAAGATCTTCCAACCTTGCAAATTTTAAGATCCAAGCAAGGAATGTTGATGGTATCTCAAACAGAGACACCCGGAGCAGAATTCTCTGATTTACGTGCTTATCTCAGTAGGCATCCATCAATATCAACTTCGGGAAATGCAATAATTCTATTCCAAAGGCCAATCTGTACCAGAAACCAAAGTTTGAAAAGAAGGACCTAATCACTTATGCTAATGAGTTAAGTACCTCTTTGTACACTCAGGGAACTAAACATCTGAAAAATAGGAGGCATATTCCCAACATTATTAAGGAATATGTTCCTCCGACTTTTTTTCGTCCTGTAGTGATAACTGATCTCCGAGAACGTCTTACACAAAGACGGGAGATCACAAAGATGTCTCCTTTCCTCCAAATCACTCTTCAGATCGCCACTGCCTTCATGAAGTGGTCATCAAGTGTTGTTGACAATCAGCTAAACGATCTGTCTTCGATCGTCTGAACTAGGTTTCAACTCCTGAACCTATAATAGAGGATAAAGATGAGCCGTTATATGCTTCTGTCAATATGACTTCCCAAGGTACTGGGGTTGGGAAACGTCCAAGACGTAATGTGTCCCGTAATCCCAGTCAACAATACTTAGATCGGATTTATGCATCCAGTGAAGGGGTCTTTCAATACACCAGATCAAAAAATCGAAATTTGAACCAAGGTGTCTTTAATCAAGAAGATCACCCCATCGCTCATCTAGGAGAGGACTCTTTATCTGAGTTTGATACAGATAGTGAAAGTTCTGAATAAACTATCTCATCAATAAAAGCAAGAGAAGTGACGGCATATACCATTACAGAAGATCAAGACACTTCTAGTCCGCCAATCAAGAATAACGAATTATTACACTAGAGGACAAGCTGAAGACCATGGCTGAAATGGTCGCAAGTATACATACTATAATCATGGCTGAACATACAATGCCACCGGTTATAAACCCTGCTATAAATCCAGAGCTTATAGCATCTTCTGTACCTGTTAATATTAGTCTGGGGGTACCATCTCCTCAGGTTGCTTCTGTACCAATTTAAACTTATCCCAGTCAGTCTGGTGCTGGTGGTGGTAATTACCATGTTGTTCCTCCTCTTAACAATTCAAACCAACCTACCAATTCCCAAACATCAGGAGATGTTAATGAGGCTGTAAAACTCTTATGCACTCAGTTTGAGGCCTTTAAGCAAAAGGATGGCCTACAAAGACTTGGCATAAAATAACCGTATCCTACAGAATGGAAGGAGGTTCCGTTCCCTCCAAAATACAAATGATGACTGACCAATTACAGCCAAATGATGCTCTCATTACAAAAGTGTTCGTCGGTTGTTTAGCCGGTACAGCATACGACTGGTATCGTAGCTTGCCTGACGGCTGTATAACTTTTTTTGCTGGCTTCAAGCAAATGTCTAGGAACAATTTTATGAGGAAGTCAATGACATGACGATGTCTGCCCCTATTAACATCAAGCAAAGGCATAATGAATATACAGAGAGTTTTATTGAAAGATTCTGCCGAGAGGCACTTAAAATGCCTTTAGGAAGTCCATCTACTGTAATAATAGACACCTGCAAATAAAACTTGTTGCCTATTATCAGCATGTGGACGAGATAAACACAATTTCAAGATTGGCCTTCTTTCATTGTGAATGCCAAAGCGGCAGAGGTCAGTGCTAAAAAATTCAAGCAGTTAGGAGTTCAAATGACTCATCCTAACCAAGATAAACATTCTACACCCGGAAGTAATAATCATCAGAATAACTGCAAGGGTAAAGAAACTTTGCTATCAATCTCAAGGGCAAGGAGTTATTGGCTATTAATGTTGCTCAGACAACACCCACTCCATCAGCACTGTAGAAGCATGGAATTTCAGAACCAGAAAGCCCATGCGCCAGACTACATGCGCCAGAGCTTGGACAAAGTACTTCACAAACAGCAAAAATAGGCATTGAAAGAAGACTTTTTATTACATATAAAAGTCTATTACATGTCTAAGAAAAGATTATACAAAGGAGAATTTCTACAAAGAAAAGATCCTAAGTCTACAGCCAGCAGCCATCATGCGCCCTCAAATAGGCGCAGCAATCACCATGCACCCTTAGTCAGGCACATCCCACCACGCAGCCCTCAGCAGGGTGCATCCTTTTCAGCAGCTCAGTTATGTGCATCCCAGCTATGTGCATCCTTCAGCAGCCCAGTTATGTGCCGCTCTTCCAGCCAGGCTCACCGCCATCGAAATGCTTCGACTAATGAAGCATTTATTGAGCAGAACGAGGGTGGCAATAAATCCTCTAGCCGAGGAAGAGAAGAGCACCGCAAGCAACCTGTGGCCAAGGGAAGGCTTCGAAAGAGCCTCCAAAGGCCAAGGAAGACCAGTAATCGAAACTGCAGCTAATAGGAGCAACTTTCAACACAACCAGAGTGGGCAACGCCCACTTTGAAGGAAGAAAGAGCCCCCAAAGCCGGGCACCACCCATTTCCGATCTACGGCTCTTCCTGCACAACAAAGACGAGGTCGAGCATACCGATCTTTAGATGCAACAGGCACCTTCCGCCTGCCTCAGAAGCCCTCGACTCTGACTTTTGGATGTAACAGTCACCTTCAAGAGCATGAACGAAGACATGGCGTCGCATCTTCACCCTCGGGAGCATCTCGTCAACAGAATGCATCCGAGTAAACAAGTTCATGTTGGAAGAACGTAAGAGAACGAGAAACAAACTTCCTACATGCCACTATTTATAGGACGGGCAAATCAAACCCATGCGCCAAGTGGATGGCTCTTCGAATTCCGTGCAATAAATTTGCATTTAATGGATGAACCGGACGCTTCGAATTCAGCCAAGTTAAAATGGCTATTTAAAGCACTCGAACAACGTAACAGTCGCATCATTAAAGAACGTGTCACGAAGCGGATGTGCCGGCCAGACCGCGCATCACACAGACGCGCCCTTCAGCACCAAGCGCATCATAGGAGATGCGCCCCCATGCATCCCCCATACGCCTAGTGGAACGCTGATCGACGCGCCCACTCAGCTGTCCATCAAATGTCAAAAACATTAAATGTTGAGCTGACAGAGTTGGCAGTACGCCTCCCGAAGAGTTGCAGAAGACGAAGCGTCGGCAACGTCAGCACCATCATTACTTTCGTCCGACGGCTACTGCCACGTGGCCGCCTGACCATCTCGCATGCGCCTCTGCAGCCATGCGCCCAAATCCCCATGCGCCTCAAAAGCCATGCGCTTCAGACTTTTCACTGATCCCTAAAGACAGAAGGAAAGTCACCATTAAAGCCTCGCATGCGCCTCAAAAGTCATGCGCCCAGAATGGTTCGTGACTCCTAAAGGTTACGAGCCAAAGTCTCCTCATGCGCCCAATCCTAGGCGCATCCTACCAGATCATTCTCCCATCAAATCCGAGATCTCCGAGCCATGGGTCGACGGCACGTGTCCTTTAACTCAACTCATCCAAGATCTCAGCAACAGAAAGATCCTCTTCTCTGCTACGTGCCGGTTCACACCAGCAACATAAAGAAGTCAACCCCTCGATCAGGGCGCATCGTCCATGCGCCTCCATCAGCAATCAACATGTGGTGTCCCCGCGTATAGGCGTATCCTACATGCGCGCATGAGCAGTCAGCCTACAAAACTATAAATAGAGTGATCATTTCCTTCTCATACACAGACAGAACACACAACGAACGAACATACCACCAGAGAGGCAGATACAGACACTCAATGTCTTCCTTCTCTCAGCAAGGTCCAGCACCCAGAGCAATCCAAGTCTTCAGAGAACCGATAACCGTCGTCCGATCGTCAACGGAGTCAACACATTACCACTCACTCCATCGGCACAAGGGACCCAGATAAACAAAATTGTACTCTTAGGGCTACATCTAAGTCCTATATTGTAACACTGTTCTGTTTGTATTGAAATTTGCAATAAAAGAATTTTAATGGCAAACAAGCTGGCGACTCTGCTGGGGACCTCTTTCTCCTCCACCGAGAAAGCTGTGTCACAATCCGACGATGTGAAGGTGGGCTCCTCCCACAAGACGCTGGTCGTACGCCTCAATCAACAGGTATATGAGGAGTTCATCTCTGAAGGCAGTGCGAGTCCTTCGAAGCGGCTGCCGAAGCCGAAGAAGACCCGCCGAGTCTGAGTGCGCAAGGTCGATGCCTCGGGCACCACCACCGAAGGGGATACGCCGATCCAGCTTTCCCTTCCTGCTGACGCCCTCAGCAACCAAGATGCGCCCGCTGGTGCAGTACATCTCTCGTGGAAACTTGCGGCTAACCACATTCCCCAGCCATCTCCCTCTCAGGCGAGGAAGATGCGTCGACGGAGCAGGGGCACAGTCAATGCCCCGCGTATCACCTCTGATGCACCACAGAAGGTCTCTGTCTTTGACAGACTCACTCGTTGTTATGGCGAGGAGAATTTGGATTCTGAGTACTATGCGCCCCAGCGGACTGGTACGAAAAAATCTAAGGCAGTACGGGCCATGCGCCCCAAACGTACTATGCCAGCAGCAAGCCAGAAACATGCGCTCACAATCATGCGCGCTGCTGATAGTAAGCTGTACAAGGTCGACTCGGGTGCTGCGGCTCCAGAAACGAGCCGACCTTCAAAGTTCTTGTCTCACTTGGGCACATCTATTGCGTGCACAACCAAGTCAAGTAAGGCAAATCCAGTGGTCTTGAACTCCTGCGCCTCCTCTGGTTGTACGTTTGAGGTCCATTCAAGTCACTTCAAATGCTGTGGTTCCCCCACTACTGATCGGGATGCCTGTTTGGTATTAGATCAGGGGGCGCAGCACTCACTTGACCACCCCGGCGCTTGGCCTTGCCATGCGCCTGAAGGGGTGTGAAGGTGGCACTCTACTCCAACGATCAGCGTAACGTAATCACTCACAAGCGTCGATCATGAGAGTCGACTGACAAGCACGATGCGCCTCTCACGGGGCATACTTGTGCTGTGGTCACCATCAACTGCTATTACAAAGCGGCAGTCCCACCAAGGCAGTCGGTGTTCCAGCGGCTGTAATCATCGACACCCCGCCGACGTCGCCTCGGGAAGAAGATGTCAACAGAAGAAGAGCCAAGGGTTGCTTCATGCAACGTGATCTCCAACTCCTCGTCAGTCCGAAAGGCGACTGGCAGTTCATCTTCCTCGTCTAAAAGCCAGCCGAGGAAAACCAACACAGCTGTCGCGTCCTCCGGAGTGTTCGAAGGAACTCGGGGGAGGAAGAAGATCTTAGAAGAAGCTGGGGGTAGTCTAGCATCTGTGAACCCGAGTTCCGGAGACGAAGAGGCCCTTCAAGACGGAGCTGAAGGTAATCAGGCCCTTGCAGCTGCGCCCGTAGTGAATGTTCTCCCGAACATAGCCGGGGGTAGCCAAGACGAGGCACCAGGAGAAGCAACTCTCCTACAAGAGAGTGAGGCCGAGAGTGAAGCCTCAACCCATCCATCCACTCCCGTCCGCGTCATGACAGTAAACGTGACTGGGGCTGATATTGAGTCTGATGCGCCGCCAACAGACCTCGTCCAGCACATGGATACCCTGGAGGAAGGACTCAAAACCCTCTCTGCCTCCATGCAAATACTGACTCAAGCAGTGTTTGAGATACGGTCAGCTTTGGCCAGGACACCTTCTACCGGTCCAGACCCTGGTGCCAATGGAGAATCGAGTGTACCCCTTCAACGAGTATCCTCGGACATAGATCGCCGTGAAGCACCTCGGACGTCGGAGCCCTCAAATGCTCAACTCCCGGTGGTACCACCTTTCCCGACTCCCAGCTCTACAGAAGACGTGGTCGAGATGATCAGGGACTTGCGCGAGCGCTTTGAGTCCAAGACAAGACAAGAGGAGCGCCAAAAGATGGGCATCCCCCAACCTTATCCCCTCGAATGGAATAAGGTGGTTTATCCTCCTAAGTATAAACCACAAACACTGACGCCATACGACGGGAAGGACTCTCCGCGTCGCTATCTGATGTACTTTCAGTCTCAGACGGGACATCTTCCGAAGGAGGACGCACTACTTACCAGCATATTTGTTGGGGCACTGAAAGGAGTGGCGTACGACTAGTACTGCAGCCTCCTCGACAATTCAATATCTTCCTTCGACGACCAGACGCGTGTTTTTCTTGACCGTTTCTACGACGGCGGAAAGGACATGACAATGGCGTCCCTTATAGAGATACGCCAGAAGGAGAAGGAAACAGTTCGAGTGTTCATCGAACGCTTTCGACAGGCCTGCTTCAGACTGCCCTCGGGCATGCCAGAACATACGCTTCTCTCCTCCTGCAGCATGAACATGCTACCTGCAGTCAAACTCTGGCTCAACTCTAATCCTCCTCCCGACTGGAGCTCCTTGATCATTGAAGCAGAAGCCGCAGTGAAGAAGGCGGCCAATGCCCGTCTTCTGGGAGTCAATTTTCCTGCCTTTGAGGACAAGAGGAAACGGCCTGCAACCAACAACCCCGGATGAGAGACAAAGGGGAAACAGGCATTGACTGTCAATGCCTCAAAAGGTGCGTCAGCACCTGCTCAGAAACCTCTACTTACACCAAGGCCGAACGAGGTTTATTCATTCAACGACGAAGACACCCTGCAACTCTTTGAGATACTGAAGCAGGGTGACAAGATCAAGCTTCTGGACCCAAAGCGTGCCGATGAGGTTGGGAATGTGGATAACCCGAGGTACTGTCACAATCATCGGTTTGTCGGATACCCCAACCAAGGACTGCTATGTCCTCAAGAATTACATCCAGTGCATGATCAATGCGGATGTAATCTCTGTCGACTAAGAAGAGAAGACGGTGTCAGCCAACGTGGTGTCACTCCAGTTTGGCACCTTGCCGCCAACTACAACACAGGATGGCGTCATCCCCATCCCTAAGGCGACAATGGAGGTGGTTAACTTACCACCTACCCGTGACAACGTGAGTGGACTCATCCCACTCACCATATCTCGGGGAGAGATCCTATGGGTTTACCCCGATCTCGTCTCCGAGGTGACTCAACCGGAGGTACGTCCTACCTCCAAATCCAAAGATAGGAAGATCAAGTCTTGCCGCACGGTTTCTTCTTCAGCGGAAGAGGCACTTCCTGTGCAGACGCGTTCACAACAGAACGTCCAATCCGACGAAGCTGTCGTCGAGGTGGTGCCTCCTGGCACCGTCCCTGCTGTCCAGGACGAGGGCCCGTCTAAGCCCCAACAGCCAATAAGCAGAAGCAGATAGAGGCCCGCTTCGACAGGCCTCTACGAAAGGATAATGCTTCGGGGCTAGCCAAGCCCCACAACTTCTGCATACTGGCACAACTGGCCAGTACTCCTGCCCGCCTATCTCTGTTCGAGCTCCTTCGTCTTTCCAAAGACTTTCGAGAAGCTCTCTGTGAAGCTCTAAAGGATGCTGAATCCTTTCTCAGTCAGGTCAAGCAGCCTGAAGATCTTTCGACTGTATGCACGCACTGTCATTGTGCGGATGAGGTTATCCCTAATATAACCTTCACCCAATAAGACATGTTGCTCAAATACAACCGACACAACAGGCCGCTGTACTATATAGGGTATATCGGTTCAGTCAAGGTGAAGCGGATTCAGATCGATCCGGGGTCTTCCCTCAGCATCATCCCGAAGACGCTGCTCTCAACACTGGGGATCCCAATGTACCGACTGGCGCCCTCCAACACAACAATCAGTGGCTTCAACGCCAGCAAAAGCGAACCACTGGGCAAAATACGACTAAAGTGCCACATCGGTAACCTCAAAACCGAGGTCACTTGTTATGTCGTGGACGCTGAAGTCAACTACAACATTCTGTTGGGTCGCCCACGGCTGCACGAGTACATGGTGGTGCCATCCACGATCCACCAATGTATGAAGTACGTGTCCACCAACAACGTCATCCGTACGGAGTTCGCGGACATCGACCCTTTCAAAGGGATTGAAGCCTACTTCACCGATGTTGACTTATACAAGTCACCTGACGAGGAGGAAACTAATGATGCTGACGACGAAGCAGAAACAGGGGCAGAGCCGGACATGGAGCCTGAGGTCACCCCCGACGCTCCTTTGAAGATCCGACTCAAAGGCAAACTGCCTCAGAAGTTGCCTCCCATGAGCATTAAGCTACCAAGGAAAGCACCAGCTGCTCCTGATGCTCTCCTGAAGATACAGCTCAAGGGAAAGCCGCCTCAAACATCGGCTTCCCTCGTGGCAAAACTACAGGGGAAGGCGTCAATCACCGGAGGCACAGCGGAGGCACCTCTGAAGGTGCGTCTTAAGGGCAAGCCGCCGCCATCCCAGCCGCCAGAGAAGGCCCACGTAGTCCTCTCGGACTCCAAAGCCAACGCTGTGGTGGACTCTCCCGATCCTACTCCAGTGCTTACAGATGAAGAGTTAGGGGAATATATCTCGGCTGATGTAGATGCCCCTTCTCTGGACAATCTAATCCCGTGGAATAAAATCTCGTATTTCATCAATAACAGAGTGTCTTTTAATTATTCTAGTCTTCCACATTGGAATGCCATATATACATTAGATAACGCTCCACGGTCGTTGCAAACACAAATAACGACCGTCCATCATGTAAACCGAGTAGTCCCGTCCCAAGGGGTTTGTTACATAGTCCCACCACGGAGTCGAGACGAAGAATCCATCATCTTCGGCAAGGTTGAGCGTCATCAAGACCTCCCGCCACTCGAGCCATAACCAGATGCCGGCAGAATGAAACTCTATCGGTACACGGACAAGGCAAAGTACCTCATCCAAAAGATGGATTACGACCTAAAAAGCAACAAAGGCCTGAACTACGGCAAAGGTCGACGTCTCCCTCTCCGGCTTCCAACACCTAAAGGAAAGCCGCAGGACTATTACAATCGAACTCGACGGGGGATAGGCTATGTCACGCCGCCATCAACTCCAGAGAGTTCAGACGAGGAAGAAGTAGAACATTCTCACTCGTCTGAAGCATCAACGTGGGACTCCGATACCAGTATCGGCTCAGTCTTCAAGGGAGTGATGTCTGCCAACATGACGTTTGCACAATCTCAAGAAAAAGAATGCAAAGACCAAGAGCCGAAATTCTTCGAAGAAGAACCCTGGGCTCAATGCCTAGGACAGCAATGGGAGTCTCGTTTTAAATTACGTGAACCTCCCACCGAAGACGAAGTCGAGCATATCGACCTTGGGAATGGATCTTCTTCCAAACCCATCTTCATCAGCAAAAGCCTAAAAGGAGAAGACCGAGAATCTTTAATCCAGCTGGCTAAAGAGTATATCGACGTCTTCGCCTGGAGCTACGAAGATATGTCGGGACTTGATCCCCAGATCGCGATGCATAGGCTGAACATCTTACCTGATGCCAAGCCTATCAAACAACAACAGCGGTGCTTCCGTCCGGACATCATGAACGCCATCGATCAGGAGGTAGACAAACTCTTGACCAGCGGCTTCATCCGTAAAGAGCAACACCCAGATTGGGTAGCTAATGTCGTCCCCGTCACCAAGAAGAATGGAAAGATACGAGTTTGTATCGACTTCAGGGACCTCAACTCTGCTTGCCCAAAGGACAAATTCTCGCTTCCAATCACCGACGTGATGATCGACAACACATGTGGCTTCAAGCGCATGTCTTTCATGGACGGGTATTCGGGCTACAACTAGATCAAGATGTTCCCTGATGATGCAAAACACACATCATTCAGGACTCCAAAGGGCATTTTCTGCTACACAGAGATGCCCTTCGGCTTGAAGAACGCTGGTGCGACATACCAACGAGCTATGAGCACCATTTTTTGTCAACACCTTCGCAAGACAGTCGAATGCTATGTTGACGACATCGCAGTCAAGAGCCGTCTCAAAGGAGATCACCTGCAAGACCTCAAGACAGTCCTCGATCTCATGCGGGCGCATCAACTCAAGATGAACCCCGTAAATCCTTCCTAGGGGTTTCTAGCAAAAAGTTCTTGGGCTTCATCATCACGTCGAAAGGTATTCATGTCGATCCCGAGAAGACCAAAGCCATCCTTGATATGGACCCTCCGAAGAACCTTCAACAACTTCGAGGCCTACAGGGGCATCTGGCATACATCCGGAGGTTCATAGCAAACCTTTCCGGCAAATATCGACCCTTCACCCAGCTCATGAAGAAGGGAGTCTCTTACGTCTGGACAGAGGAATGCTAAAAAGCTTTCGATGAAATCAACGCTTACTTGACGAGCCCGCCAGTCCTGGTGGCACCAGTCGCCGGAAAACCATTCCTCCTCTACGTCCGTGCCATGGATCATTCCCTCGGCGCCCTGCTAGCTCAGAACAACGACACATGCTATGAGCAAGCAATCTACTACCTCAGTCGAACTCTGATCGGGGCCCAACACCGGTACAACCCCGTTGAAAATGAGTGCTTAGCTTTGGTATTTGCCATCGGGACAGACAATTCATGTCGTTTCCCAAGTCAATCCGCTCAGAGTCCTCATGACGAATCCAGGATCATTGAACTCCCGGCTAGCCACATGGGCGATCTTGCTAACACCATACAACATGGTATTCGTTCCACAAAAAGCTGTTAAGGGTCAAGCTCTGGCCGACTTTTTAGCTGCACACCCCATCCCAGAGTCCTTAAGACTCTATGAAGACATCCCAGATGAGGTCCAAGAATCAAACGTCGCCGAAGAAGGCCCCGTCTGGCGGATGTTTTTTGATGGCACTTCAAGAACAGGCCCCAAAGGCCAAATTGTCTCAGGAGTGGGGGTGGTATTAGTCTCCTCCGATCAGCTGGTCATCCAGCGTGCTTACTCCCATTCGAAGCCGTGCTCCAACAATGTTGTCGAGTACAACGCACTCATCATGGGACTCCATCTGGCGTAACAGCTGGGGGTGAATCATCTGAAAGCCTACGGCGACTCAAAACTCATCGTAAACCAGATCAGAGGGCAATAGGAGGTTCGCCACAAAGATCTGATCCCTTACCATGAAGTTGCATTGAACATCATTTCAACCTTCACCGAGTTCTTCATCGAACATGTACCTTGTCTACAAAATCTAGAGGCTGATGCTCTGGCCGGCCTCGCAGCCTCATTAGCGGCACCACTCGGAAGTCAATACTGCGTCACGGTAGTGGGTCGAGACCTGGTCTGCCCTAAAAATAACCTTTGCTCACAAGTGGCCCATGCCATGTCAACGAGTGCTGGTGTTAACGTCCGAGACTGGAGATTCCCATTCATCGACTTTGCTGTCAACGAAATTCTCCCAGAGGACCCGAAAGAAGCCGTCTCAGTCAGGAGACACTCTCTTCGATTCTACTACGATACGGCTACAAGAATGTTGTACCGACGCTCCTACGATGGACTTCTCCTTCGATGTTTATCTAACGAAGAAGCAGCCGAAGCCCTTCGAGAGGCTCACGATGGAACCTGCGGGGCCCATCAACCTGGCCCTAAGTTACAGGACCGACTGCGACGCATGGGCTACTACTGTCCAATCATGGACGCTGACGCTGTTGAATATGCTAAGAAGTACCATGCATGCCAACTTCACGCAGACTTCATCCATACACCGTTAGAACCACTACATCCTACAGTCGCCTCCTAGCCCTTCGAAGCTTGGGGCATGGACATTGTAGGACCGATCACCCCTCCTTCATCGAGAGGACACCGCTTCATCCTAGCAATCACCGACTACTTCTCCAAATGGGCAGAAGCAGTTACGCTGGCATAAATGAAAAGCTCCAGGGTGATCAGCTTCATCAAGCACCACGTCATCTACCGTTTTGGAGTACCCCGGAGGATCATCCACGACAATGGTCCTCAGTTCATTAGCAATATTTTCAGCAGATTCTGTGACAAGAATCGTATTCAAAACGTGGCATCAACCGCCTACAATCCGACAGCAAATGGATTGGCCAAGGCGTTCAACAAAACTATCATCAGGCTACTCAAAAAGGTCGTGTCATCTAACAAACGCGACTGGGACGAAAAGCTCGGCGAATGCCTTTGGGCCTACCGTACAACGGTACGGACCCCGACAGGCAACACACCATTCTCCTTGGTCTACGGGAGCGAAGCGGTACTGCCTCTCGAGATCCAGATACCCTCACTCCGCGTAGCAATCACAAACCAACTCACAGAAGAGGACAATCAATGTCGTCGTCTGCGGGAACTGAAGGCACTTGACGAAAAGCGTCTCCTAGCTCAACAACGCATCGAACTCTACCAAGCCCGTATATCACAGGCTTTCAACAAGACGGTCAAGCAGAGGACTTTCCAAGTTGGCGACCTGGTTCTGGCAGTCAGGAGGCCGATGGTGTTGACTCACAAGACACCAGGAAAGTTCGAGCCCAAATGGGAAGGACCTTTCATCATAGAGACGGTATACTCAAACGGTGCTTACCGCCTCGCCAAATCCAATGGGGACTCGTTCATGATGCCCATCAATGGCAAGTTCCTAAAGAAGTACTACTCTTGACATCTTTCAGACATGTGCTTCCACCCGAGGATCTGTGGACCCAATCATCAGGACTCACAGATAATTCCCTTTCACAAAATCATACGCTTCCGGAACCCAGCTGTTCCGTAGCATCCTCCAGTAGAAGGACAACCACGTCCACATCACCTCTGAGTTGTCCCCCTACACCCTACAAAGTGAAATCTTACATCCCATAAGACTACGCTACCTACCATGTTCACCACGTCCACATTACCTCTGAGTAAATATCCCGTACAGACAACCCTTGCGTTGTCGTACATTGATCGCAGAACTTCCACATCCACATTACCTCTGAGTAGTTCCGCGAATCCCCCAGGATCATTCCTACCACGTCCATAACACCTCTGAGTAGGGAGATTCCACCACTTGAATCCCATATTTGCCATGTCCACATCACCTCTGAGCAAACATGAGGGTTCTCTCAAACTTATTATCTGTACCTAAAAACCAAGGTGCGCAAAAGATAATAGGTCCACACAAATCATCAAGTTCATGACAGCAAAAATGAACACACCATAAAAAACTTTATATTCTTTATTTTTAAATAGAGAGTAAAAGTTTACATCCCCAGCAAGAGTTGTAAAAATACAAAAAAAAAGAGACTACAATCCCTAAACATCCCCAGGGTTGGCTGAAAGCTCTTCAATCCGATGCCTCAAGTCTGCCACTCGAGTCTCCACAGTCGCCAGGACTCGACGTTTAGCTTCTTGACGCATCACTTCAATAGCCTCAGAAGAAGTATCGTTCTCATGCTTCTCATCCAGCTGCTGCCGCTGCTGAGCCAGGGTAAGAGCCCGGTGAGTGAAAGCTGCTTCCTCCTTCTTGAATGCTACGTGTTCAGCTTGGACACGTTCGGCGTCTAATAGGAGTCGGGCCCGCTGGTCCTCAAGGCGGCGGATCTCGGCGTCAATCTCCGTAATATTAGCATCCAACGCAGCTCGTGCCTCCACTGTCTCCCGCGTAGACTGAGACAACCGCTCCACTGCAGCTTCAGTCTCAGCTACTTCACGTTCCCAGACACTCACAGTGGCCTGGTAAGAAGACTCAATCTCGGCGATCAGCTTCTCCTTCTCCGCATCTATCAGGACGGAAAGGTCATTTCGCTGGATGTGCTGTAATTCGGAAAGCCGCTGGTCCAACTCAGCCACCGAGGCTTCCAGAATGACGGCCTTATGATCGTAGCCCTGGTGAAGACGGATCAGGTTGATATGAGGCAGTGCCAGAGTTCTTGCCGTCGCAAAGCTCCCGTTGGCGTCCATCACTGCCGATACCCCCCTCTGCAGTATTTTATACACTGCCTCGACGATGAATTTCACGTATTCATCTGCATCCGCCAGCACCTGCGGTGTCATGGCAGGAGTCGGAGGAGCTAGTCTAGTTAGCGGACCAGAAGAAGACCTGTCGACCTCAACCTACGAGGCTGGAACCTCGGCATCAATAGGATCTTCATCAACAGGGGCCTGACTACTAGCCCGAGGAGCCAAGGGAACAGAAGAAGCCGAAACAGGCGTCGAAATAGTACCCCAAGTAGAAGGAGCAACCGAGGGTTCCATCACACCCTTATCCTTCCCAAACTCGGAAGAACCACCGACGTCAGTGGCCACCTCTTCAGCCCCCAACGTCCTATCAGCAGCCAGTACCTCCCCTAGCAGAACGGGGAGATCAACACTTGTCTCCTGACACGCCCCAGGAGTCAGGACCGGTAGACGAGTCTCAGCCTCTTCATCAAATCCCTCTACAGGGACAGGATCTGTCCCTACCTCCTGATCGGTAGCCACCTCAGCTTCCGCTGCTGAGTCTGGGGTAGGGCTCGGCAATGTTATAGCCGACCTCCCCTCATCATAACAAGGAAGGAAATCAACCCTCTCCTCTGTTCCAACCATATCTGTTACCCCCGCAACAGACTCTTGCAACTCTGGAGCGACGTCATCTGAAGACGACGAACTCTACCCCATTTCATCACCAGGAAGCCTCGTGTCTGCTAGACCCTCGGCATCCAAGGCCCCCGCTGCGGCCTTTATCATCTCGAAAGCTGTTGCATCCTCAGCTTCCCTTCTAACATAATCTGGGGATGCTGGAATCTCTACGACAACAACATCCTCTGGATTCTTCTTCATGGGAGACATCATAGTCGGCGGGATGTGCACTTCAGATGAGCCCGCCATCTCTTTTGGCCTGCTCCCACCAGATTTTGGAGTACGAGGCCTTCTTTTTAGCAGCTCCTACAAAAAAGGGAAGCATTGATGAAATGTTGAACCTAAACCAGACTATGAAGGACATCCTTACCTCTGCAGATGCTGAATCCGATGACACCGTCGGTGATGATGCCTTCTTCTGCTTCTTCGACGCAGGACATCCAGCCTCTGTATCTGCACGTCGTTACGATTGATCGACCGAGGGTTCTGTCTGACCCCGTGTGGACACGGCAGGGGCACCCCGATAACCCACCCCTGGCGGACGGTACTATCGGGATTTCGCCGGCATGTTCCCGGCCACTGCTAACTGAGTGCCTGCGATAAGACTGGTCTCCCTATCATATCCGGGAGGCGCGGCAGCCATAACACAGTAAAATTTGGCGGCCGAGTAAAGAATGGGCGGCCGCGGATCCTGGACGGGCAGTGTAAAGCGAGCCCCGGTATATCCGACATTATAATAATGTCAAGCTCGTGCACCATCCAACAAACTCCCAGCATACCCCAGGGTGATACTGGGATTATCCAACATCAGCTAAGCATAACCGAATTGCCGTGCAAAGCAGTTCGGTAAATACGATTCCAGGTAGCACTGATTCCTATTCCGGTATACCAGATGGGATGGCCGAATACTTTGCAACCAGCGGAATCCCCATGGGGATAGAGTGGTTGCGTCTGCAGCCGAATCCCTTAAGTCTTCGTTGGCCTCAAAACCCAAGAAGATTGGACCAACTTTGGTGATCTCCCATCCCTGAAGATGGGATAAAACTTTTCTACAAATAGGGACACCAGTGTGCGACCAGCTCCTCTGGTGGAAACGACGGAGGAATGCATCTCCGGCCCTGTAGTCTTCTTCCGAACCCGGACTCATCATGTTGGGATGGTATAAAATCAACCACCCCATCAAATAGTGAAACGGCAGTTCGGCATGCGGGAAGTTATTATTTCTACCTCGGTCATGAACTACATTGCCCGCAAACTCTCGTAAACCTCGCAGCAGGTTACACACCATTGCGGGGAGTAGAGCCAAGCGCCGGCCAAAGACCAACTTCACAGCTGGAAGTATTAAATTCCGGGTCACCCTATCTACAGAGCCGGACCCGCCCGGGAAGACGTAATCCTGAAGCCAAACCATAAGATACACGACTAATACTGCTTTCGACGACATCCGATGAGCAAGGTGCCAGAAACAGCTGTAGGAGCGTTCATCCGACTGCTGGTCCTCATTCTTCCGGAGATTCTTCTCACCTGACCTGCTCATTTCAGAGAGCACTTCGCTACGAGAGAGCGCTGGCGGAGTGGAAAACTGTGAGGGATCCTCATTGTCCTGCTTAAAGACGTAATCTCTCCAAGCGGTCACATGAGGCTGCGACCCGCTCTTATCCTTTTTCTGCATATAGTAATGATGACTCGCCACTTCCTTAAAGACGGCCATCATTTCCTCAGTCTTGTCCCCTAGGACTTGGAACTCCTCGTTGGTTGGAAAGTACTCCTCATAGGGTTTCGATCCCCAAGGGAGCTTTGATACCTCGTACATCTCATGAAGTGCGAGCCCTAACTCACCTACCGGAGTAAAAAAGTTCCCGGTATGGGTATCAAACATCTCCAGGAGGGCGAGAAACATATGCCTGTTAATGTCAACACCTGCCTAAGTAGCACGGATCGCGGCAGCCAGCGTTAAAGAACCAGTCTTCCTTGACCTTTAACACCTTTGCTTCAGTAGAGGTAACGCGGTCCCCAAACAGGAACTCAGGCTTCAAGAAGGTCACTTTATCAGATGTGGCAGATTTTAAAACACCACGCGCCATCATCCGTTTGAGGAACCCATACTGTTGTTCCCGGATTTGAGTCATTCTTTCGGGATGCTGATCCAGCATAATAGCAGCTTGAGCAGGGTTTATCACTTCCTCGTCATAATCTACTTCCATTTGGCAAAGGGCAGCGTCCAGAAGCACTTCATTCAAGAGTGGGATAGTCATCGACACTAGCAAAGATTCGAAAATGTTAGAAACAACAAAAGAATCTAAGTCTCATCAAAAGCGCATAGCACGTCTGAAAAAGAAGCTTCGGCGCATCATCAGGGTATAAACCCATGCGCATCAGCAGTGGAGCTTCGGCGCATCATCAGGGTGAAAACCCATGTGCATCAGCAGTGGAGCTTCGGTGCATCATCAGGGTGTAACCCATGCGCGTCAGCAGTAGAGCCTCGGTGCATCTTCAGGGCCTAAACCCATGCGCATCGGCGACAAAAACTTTGGCACATCATCAAAGACTCAAGGTCTATGTGCGTTGGTGTATGTAAAGAAACTCACCAACCACCTCCGGTCGAACTTCGACAGACCGACGGGGAACGTCAGCCATGGCAGCTTTTACAGGCTCCTTTCCTTTGCCCTTTCCCTTGCCAGCACCGCTGCGAGGAGTCTTGGGAACCATTCTTTGAAAGAAGAAAAGTTAGGGTTTTGAGGAAGAACTCTAAAAAGCAAAAGCAAGGAGAAGAAGAACTCTCCTCTCCATCTATCGTCTATTTATAGGGCTTGGTCACACGCGTGAACCGATGAAGAGTGACCTCAGCCGTCACCTCGGGTTCTGTGAAGAGATAACCGCAAATAAAACCAAAAAGATCATCATTAATCTTTTCGGTTATCGAGGCGTTATCATTTACATTAACTGAGCGGAGCATGCGCCCCATCACTGATGCGCGAAGTATCTATGCGCCTCGACAGTCATGCGCCTCTACCACTATGCTTCTTATTCAAAGTATTCCAAAACTTATCCAAAAGTTTTGAAAACTTTGAAGGGGGTCTTGTAGAAGCATGGAATTTCAGAACCAGAAAGCCCATGCACCAGACTACATGCGCCAGAGCTTGGACAAAGTACTTCACAAACAGCAAAAATAGGCATTGAAAGAAGACTTTTTATTACATATAAAAGTCTATTACATGTCTAAGAAAAGATTGTACAAAGGAGAATTTCTAAAAAGAAAAGATCCTAAGTCTACAGCCAGCAGCCATCATGCGCCCTCAAATAGGCACAGCAATCACCATGCGCCCTCAGTCAGGCGCATCACACTACGCGCCCTCAGCAGGGCATATCCTTTTCAGCAGCTCAGTTATGTGCATCCCAGTTATGTGCATCCCTTCAGCAGTCCAGTTATGTGTCGCTCTTCCAGCCAGGCTCACCGCCGTCGAAATGCTTTGACTAATGAAGCATTTATTGAGCAGAACGAGGGTGACAATCAACCCTCTAGTCGAAGAAGAGAAGAGCACAACAAGCCAACCTGTGGCCAGGGGAGGCTTCGAAAGAGCCTCCAAAGGCCAATGAAGATCGTAATCGAAACTGCGGCTAAAGGAGCAGCTTTCAACACAACCAGAGTGGGCAACGCCCACTTTGAAGGAAGAAAGAGACCCCAAAGCCGCAGTACCGCCATTCCGATCTGCGACTCATCCTGCACAACGAAGACGAGGCTCGAGCATCCCGATCTTTGGATGCAACAGGCACCTTCCGCCTACCTCAGAAGTCCTCGACTCCAACTTTTGGATGTAACAGTCACCTTCAAGAGCATCAACGAAGACATGGCGTCACGTCTTCACCCTCGGGAGCATCTCGTCAACAGAATGCATCCGAGTAAACAAGTTCATGTTGGAAGAACGTGAGAGAACGAGAAATAAACTCTCTCCATGCCACTATTTAAAGGCCGGGCAAATCAAACCCATGTGCCAAGTGGATGGCTCTCCGAATTTTGTATAATGAATTTGCATTTAATGGATGAACCGGACGCTTCGAATTCAGCCAAGTCAAAACGGCTATTTAAAGCATTCGAAGAACGTTACAGTCGCATCATTAAAGAACGTGTCACGAAGCGAATGTGCCAGCCAGACCGTGCATCACACAGACGCGCCCTTCAACATCAAGCGCATCACACAAATACGCCCTTCAGTATCAAGCGCATCACAGGGGATACGCCCCAGGCATCCCCCATACGCATAGTGGAACGCCGATCGACGCGCCCACTCAGTTGTCCATCGAATGTCAAAAATATTAAATGCTGAGCTGACAGAGTTGGCAGCACGCCTCCCGAAGAGTAGCAGAAGATGAAGCGTCGGCAACGTCAGCACCATCATTACTTTCCTCCGACGGCTACTGCCACGTGGCCGCCCGACCATCTCGCGTGCGCCTCCGCAGCCATGCGCCCAAATCCGCATGCGCCTCAAAAGCCATGCACTTCAGACTTTTCACTGATCCCTAAAGACAGATGGAAAGTCACCATTAAAGCCTCGCATGCACCTCAAAAGCCATACGCCCAGAATGGTTCGTGACTCCTAAAGGTTACGAGCTAAAGTCTCCTCATGTGCCCAATCCTAGGCGCATCCTACCAGATCATTCTCCCATCAAATCTGAGATCTTCGAGCCATGGGTCGACGGCATGTGTCCTTTGACTCAACTTACCCAAGATCTCAGCAACAGAAAGATCCTCTTCTCTGCTACGTGCCGGTTCATAACAGCAACATGAAGAAGTCAACCACTCGATCAGGGCGCATCGTCCATGCGCCTTTATCAGCAATCAACACGTGGTGTCCCCGCATACAGGCACATCTTACATGCGCATATGAGCAGCCAGCCTACAAAACTATAAATAGAGGGATTATTTCCTTCTCACACACACACACAGAACACACAACGAACGAACATACCACCAGAGAGGCAGATACTGACACTCAACGTCTTCTTCCTCTCAGCAAGCTCCTGCACCCAGAGCAATCCAAGTCTTCAGAGAACCGATAACCGTCGTCAGATCGTCAACGGAGTCAACGCATTACCACTCACTCCATCGGCACAAGGGACCCAGATAAACAAAAGTGTACTCCTAGGACTACATCTAAGTCCTATATTGTAACACTGTTCTGTTTATATTAAAATTTGCAATAAAAGAATTTTATTGGCAAACAAGCACCACCACAGTAAATGTCTCGTCTAAAAGAACATTATTCTTTTGATGAAGATGATACTTTTAGCTTTTTTATTGCTTAATTAAAAGTAATAAGCTTCAATTGCCAGAGGCAAAACGGCCAGATAAAGTAGGTAAAATTGACCACCCTAAATATTGTATTTATCATATATTTATAGGGCATCCAACCAGAGCATGTTATGTGCTCAAAGGCAAAATCCAAGAGATGGTCAACTCTGGAGTGATTACTCTTCAGCAGGATGAGAAGACAGTGACAGCTAATGCTGTTTCTGTACAATTTGGTGACTTTCCACCACAACTTGTACAAGATGGTGTTGTCCCCATTCCAAGGGCTACTCTCGAGATCGTGAATCTCCCACCTCCTCAAAATGAAGGTTTTGTTCCACTATCAATTGACAGAGGAGAGATTATGTGGATTCATCTAGATCTGGTAGCAGATTTTGAAGTACCTTCCTCTTCCAAGCAAAAGAAGCACTCCAAAACTAAATCCAAGAGCTGCAACATGGTATCCTTTGAACCAGTAGCAGAAGAAAAAATTCTAATTGGCACTAGATCTGGAAAACCTTATCTTCGAGAATATTCCAAAACTCAAGAGAATTCTGCCCCATCTTTTAATGCTCCTCCTACATCATCTTCTCCTGCTGAGAATATACCATCTACATCCTTGCTAGTAGTAGAACCAACTATCCCGAAACCAACATCAGCAGACAAGGAAAAATAACCTGGCCGTTTTGACAAAGCATTAAAGAAGTCCTCATCTCTTGGACTTGAAAAGCTATATAATTTTGTTATATTGGCTCAATTATCTAATACTCCAGCAAGACTGTCAATCTTTGAACTCTTACGTCTCTCAAAAGAAACTCGAAAGACGTTCAGGGGAGCTTTGATACAGGCTGATGCATGTCTTACTCTTCTCAAGAAGCCTGAAAAGGAGCCGGTCAGTTGTGCACATTGTCATAGTATATTTGAATTAATACCCAACATTACTTTTACACAAGATGACATGTTGTTAGAAGAAAATTGTCATGACCGTCCTCTCTATTTCACGGGGTATGTGTACACCATGAAAGTCGATCGTATTCTGATCGACCTAGGGTCTGCTCTTAGTATCATGCCGAAGCCTTTGTTGGATGCTTTGAAGATCCTACTACATAATCATTCTACAACTAACACTACCATCTTTGGGTTTAATCAAGGAAGAAGTGAACCTTTGGAGAAGATACGCCTGAAACTTCAAATTGGCAATCTTCGTGCAAAGGTAACTTTTTATGTAATTGACAATCACGGCTCATACAATGCTTTGTTAGAAAGGCCATTCCTCCACGAACACAATATTTTACCTTCTACTCTCCACCAATGTTTCAAATATATGGATGGTAATGGAGAAGTCCAAAAAGAGGTTGCAGATCTGAATCTTTTCAAAGGAGTTGAAGCATACTACAACGACTCTCGCATGTATAAAGAGGAATTCATGAAAGTGGTACTGGAAATGGACACAGATGAAGAACAGAAAGGCGTACCAAATGATGCCCTGGTGATCCCTGTCAAAGGACGTACTTTATCTTCTCAGTTTTCCAAACCACTGACTATCTATCTTCCTTTCCACGAGAAGCAGCCACCTCGTGATAGTCAGGAACAAAGGGAGCACACCTCTTCTGAGCCGCTTGTAATTGACCTTCGTCGTAAGAAGCCCCCTCCTCCTTCTCGCTCTTCTTCTTTCCCTCTGGTTATCAATCTGACTAAGCCTGTTAAGGCTAAAGGCCTTGTTGTAAATGATGGTATAAAAATCAATAAAGCAGCTCCTTTACAGTATATTGATGTCTCTTACTATACTCAATGTTACTTGGATATGCTAGATAGCTTTAAACCACTTACAATAGGAGTCATATCATCTCTACGAAATATGGTAGCATTGGATTCAATACAAGAATCGTACTTCTTAGTACCGTCTCGAAAGAAAGATGAAAGGCCTATACTTTTTAATAAAAGGGAAGGACAAAAAATCATGCTCTATAATGATAAAAGAGATGATACAGAAAGACTACAACTACGTCGCTATAGTCCACAAGCCAAAGTAATCATATGTAAAATGGGCTATGATTTTAGAACAGGCCTCAACAGCGATAAAGGAAGGCGAACTCCTATTCGTATTTCTGTTTCAAAAAGAAAATCACAACAATACTACAGTTAAACGAAGCGAGGATTAGGTTACACTTTACCACTTTCGACTCCAGAACCTTCCAAATCTGATGAAGAAGAACGATATAATTCTTCTGATTCTATCTCATGGGATTATGATACCAGCATTGGTCATGTACATCGGGTGATAGTATCTTCTAACTTGGTGTCTGCCGAATTCTCGAAAGATGACGAAGATGACATTGAAGAAGCTCTTGAAGTGGACCCTTGGGCACAAAGGATGGACAATCAGTGGAAACTTCATTTTGAACAACGAGAGCCACCTACTGAGGATCAACTAGTCCAAATCGATATTGGAGAGAAGGGCGTATCACGACTATTCTTCATTAGCAAAAATCTTCCAGAGGATGATAAACAAGAATTAATTTACCTTATTCGTGAATATATTAATATCTTCGCCTGGAGTTATGAAGATATGCCGGGATTAGATCCTCAAGTTGCAACTCACAAACTTAACATCTTGCTGAATGCCAAGCCAGCCAAACAACAGCAACAGCGATTCAAGCCTGAAATGATAGATGTAATCGATGATGAAGTCAAAAAGCTTATAGCTTGCAATTTTATCAGCGAAGAACAACATCCTGACTGGGTAGCCAACGTTGTACCAGTTTTGAAGAAGACCAGAAAGGTTAGGGTTTGTATAGACTTTCGGGATCTCAATGATGCTTGCCCTAAAGATGAATTCCATCTCCTAATTACTGATGTCATGATCGACAATACATGTGGATTCGAACAAATCTCTTTCATGGATGGGTTTTTTGGATATAATCAAATTCGGATAAATTCGAAGATAAAAAACACACTTCATTTCATACTCCTCGCGGAGTATATTGTTATACAGTCATACTGTTCGGTCTTAAGAATGTAGGTACAACTTATCACCAGGCTATGAGTATTATCTTTCGAGATCAATTGCGGAAGACTGTCGAATGCTATGTTGACGATATTGCTGTCAAAATTCGTCTAAAGGAAGATCACATTCAAGATTTAAGAATTATTTTCAATCTAATGCGCTACCATCAACTCAAAATGAATCCCACCAAGTCTTTCTTGGGTGTCTCTAGTGACAAATTTCTTGGATTCGTCATTACCTCTAAGGGTATACACGTTGATCCCGAGAAGATCAAAGTCATTCAAGAGATGCGTCCTCCACGTAACATAAAAGAGCTACGAGGATTCCAAGGTCGACTTGCGTACCTCAGGCGGTTCATTTCGAATTTATCTAGATGTTGTAGACCATTTACTAAGTTAATGAAGAAAGGTGTATCTTTCGTTTGGACGAAAGAATGTCAACGAGCATTTGATGACATAAAAGGCTATTTAATGAGTCCACCGGTTCTTGTACCACCGATCTCAGGAATACCTTTCTTGATGTATATCTGGGCAATGGATCATTCATTGGGAGCGTTACTGGCTCAGAAGAACATGAAAGGTCAAGAACAAGCCATCTACTATCTTAGCCGAATAATGATTCGAGCTGAACATCGTTATAATCCGGTGGAGAAGGAATGCTTAGCATTAATGTTTGCCGTTCAATAGACAAGACATTACATCATAGGCCAAACTATTCATGTTATATCTCGAGTTAATCCTCTTCGGGTCTTAATGAAGAAGCTAAGTACACTCAATTTTAGGCTTGCAATATGGGCCATATTATTAGTACAATATGATATGGTTTATGTTCCTCAAAAGTCTGTGAAAGGCCAAGCACTTGCTGACTTCTTAGCAGCTCATCCTGTCCCTGAAATATCTAAACTTTATGACGAGATTCCAGAAGAAACATTGGAATCAAATATGATCTCTGAAGAATTTCCTATTTGGCATTTATTTTTTGACGGAGCATCTAGAATTGGACCCGGAGGCACCTTGGTTGCTGGAGTAGGAATTGTTCATGTTTTACCGGATGGATTATCTATTCAGAGAGCTTATTCCTTAGATGAGTCGTGCTCCAACAATGTAGCAGAATACAATACTTTTCTCATTGGACTCCAATTAGCCAAACAACTGGATATTGAATATCTCGAAGTATATGGCGAACCAGTCAAAAGACAGCAAATGGTTGTTGTATCTAATAGAGAACTATTTTGTATTAAGAACAACCATAATATTGAATTCAGTAATTCAACTAAAGTCAATGTCATTAACGAGGACTGGAGAGCACCTTTCATTGATTTTACAGTACATGACATATTACCAGAAGATCCTAAGGAAGCTACTAGTATTTGTCGCCGATCGCTTCGATTATATTATAATCATACTACTAAAACTCTCTATCGAAGAACGTTTGATGGATTACTTTTGAGATGTCTTACTGGTGATGAGCAGGGACGGGTCTAAGAGGGGGTTGGGGTGGGCTGGAGCCCACCCCAAAAAAAATTTACATTTTTTTTCATATAATTTTTTTTGATTTTTTATATAGATTTATCTACTTCCAGCCCACCCAAAATTTTGGTAGCCCAACCCAGCTTTAGTTTCCGGATCCGCCCCTGGTGATGAGGCAAAGCAGATATTACGCGAAGCTCATGATGGTGTTTGTGGAGCACATTAACGTAGTCCTAAACTACAGGATCGTATTCGACGTACGGGCTATTACTGGCCCTCTATGGTATCAGATGCCATTGACTATGCAAGGAAATGCCGAGCATGTCAGATTCATGCATATTTCATTCACCAACCATCGGAGTTTCTTCATCCGACTGCTGCTTCATGGCCCTTTAAAGCTTAGGGCATGGATATAATTGGTCCGATCAATCCTCCTTCATCCAAAGGATATCGGTTCATCTTGGCTATAACCGGTTATTTCTCTAAATGGGGTGAAGTTATACCTCTAGCTGAAGTGAAAACTAGTAGTGTTATTAATTTTATCAAACATCATGTGACGTACATATTTGGTATATCTCGTCGAATTATCCATGATAATGGACCACAGTTCGACAGTCAGAAGTTTACCAGATTCTGTGATGACAACAGAATCAATAATGTTACTTCTATGGCCTATAATCCTGCAGCTAACGGGTTAGCCGAAGCATTCAACAAAACTATTATCAAACTACTTAACAAGTTTGTTTCTATTAACAAACGTAATTGTAGTGAGAAGCTTGGAGAACGCCTATGGGCTTATCGCACTACAGTCCGTAATCCCACAGGTTGCACACCTTTTTCTCTGGTATATGGATGCGAAGCCGTCTTACCACTGGAAATTCAAATTTTATCCTTGAGAATTGCCATTGCTAATGAACTTACTACAGAAAATAATGATCATCTTCGGCTTCAAGAATTGGAGGCGCTCGACGAGAAAAGGCTACTGGCTCAACAGCATATCGAACTTTATCAAGCCCAGATTTCGAAAGCTTTCAATCGCAATGTTAGAGTGCGAACATTTCAAGAAGGCGATCTAGTTCTTACAGTCAGACGTCCTATGACTATTACTCATATGAGCAAAGGCAAGTTTGAGGCAAATTGGAAAGGTCCATATGTGATAAATAAGGTTTTCTCCAATAGAGCCGATCAATTAACAGATATGGATGGCAGAATTGCTATGATGCCTATCAATGGCAAATTTCTCAAGAAATATTATATATAAAAGCAAAATGTACTTTATTTTAGAGAAATAATGTAAATAAAGTTTATTTTATTTAAAAGCAGAATAGAATTACATAATATTAAGGACAGGGAGGAGGCCCCGATCCTTCATGATTAAATACATAGTTTGCCAACAGTTCAAACATCTCATTGTCTGAATGCACCAGCAAATCACAAGCAGCCATCCACACTGCCTCTTCTTCGGCAGTCTTCCCAGGCTCTACTAGTTTGGCAATCAAGTCCTGTCCTGGTGCAGGAGCAGTTGAACCTTCACCCCTTTCTTTCTGAGGAGGCTTCGGAGGCTGAGCAGGAGGCGTATCGGTCTTTCCTTCGATCTTCGGAGTGAGCAAATCTTTGGAAGACATTTTGTACAGAAAGAAAAGAAATTGACGATATCTACGAAAGTTTTGCTCTATTTATAGACAGAATGACTAGATAGATGGTTTTGAGAACTGATGCGACTTTCTGAAAGAAGTCCAACGGTTCATTTATTTACAACTGTTTACTCATTTATTCTCTTCCTCGAGAATCGAGATAACTGTTCGTTCATTCAGCATCTTTTCCTCATAAATTGAAGTGACTGTTCATTCATTTACTTTCTTTGACTTATCATTCATTTGGCAATGATTGTCTCTTATCTTAAGTAATATGGATTCGCGTCCTCCATACCTCTGAATTCTAATTATTTACATCAACAACTTGTCACGTCCACATTTCTCCTGGATTCTATTCTCCATATCATCACATCAAAATCAAAATCATAAAGAAGAGAAAAATCATTCTTTATTCCTTCTTTAAAAATATAGATACATCTTAATAGAAATCTACTACATCTCGGATTTTCATTCTAAATATAACAAATGAAGGTCTATTACATCTTTGGATCTTCTTATTAATGCTTGTTCCTTGTCATCTCGTCCTGAAGCAGTGAGCAAGACAACGGAATCAACTTTGGGCTTCTCTCTCAGAAAGACGAGAGGAGAACCACAGAGTACAGCAGCTCAAAGATAAGCTGCTGTCAATACAACTGGTGGAAAAAAGATGACCCATCATGAGAACTAGGAATGAGATCACCCTTGTGATACGATTCCTAATTCTGTCTCTCCACCATCCAACTCTCATGTATAAAGGCTCTTTCTACCATATGAGGAAGACCCTTCTGGAACATAGAGAGTCCTGAGCTATCTGATTTGATTGTCAGAATCACATAAGCTGTCTGATGTGGGTGTCAGAAGAATGCTCTTCATAGCATCCAGGTCACCGATGCCAGTTTTGAAGAAGCTTGCCAACCAAACTTCTGCAAATATTAACAAAGAAGGAAAAGTTAGTAAAATCTATCAAAACTGCGCGCCTTTGATCAATAGGCGCATATCAATAATGTGCGCCTCTGACCGAGGTCAGGCACTGGGTTACAATATATGCTTATTCTCAGAATAACAGGCGCATATTAATAGTATGCGCCTCTGACCGAAGTTAGGTACTGGATTGCAGTATGCACCTATTTTCAGAATAACAGGCACATATCAACAGTGCACGCCTTTGATCAAAGTCAGGCACTGGATTGCACTGTGCACCTATTTTCATAATAGCAGGCCCATATCAATAGTACGCGTCTCTGATCGAAGTCAGGCACTGGATCGTAGTGCACGCCTCTTCTCAGAATTTTAGGCGCATATCTACAACATGCGCTTCATTTCTACAAGTCAGCACCTATCTTCAAGACTGTCTTAGTTAAAAATGGCACAAAGTAAACACAACTCATGAATGACGCTCGTGAATGGAAACCACTGGTTCTTTGTTGGGACTTACCATTAAAATCAATAGCGTGTGTGCTAAAAAATGTCAATAATATAGAGCACAGCAAACCAACATCCGAAGGTACGGCATGCAAAAGAATAGCATCAGGTTAAAGTGGCACAAGTGAACATGTGGATGTTGAATTTTTGCTGGACAGTGGGACCTTGTGTGATGTCATCTTTTTGCGAAAGCCTGAATGTCTCTTTTCTTCCATTTTGGCTATCCTTTAAAAGGCTTTGAAGATATGAATAATACATTGCTCTAGAAGTTTATTTTGGGAAAGAACTAAACAATAGGCGCTTATAAACCACATGCTGACTGCCATGTGTCTCTCAAAGAAACAGTAAGCATTGAATTAGTCAAAGGAGCATATTTACATGAACCACTTAAAATCACAACCACGTAATAAAGATGCCAGAAATTATAAATTTTATTTCATAAAGAGGGGTAGACCCTATAGACAAGTAGGAAAGGATACATGAAAAAAAAAGTTGGAACGCTTAACATTATTTCTTTTTTTCGTCTTCATCATTAGTCTGACGAAGGGCAGCGTTCAACTCTTGCATGTTGTGGATCCCCGAGCAACGCATCAGACTAAGGAATCCCTCCAAATCGCCGTGCACTTCAGAAAAAAGTGATGGCCCACCACTCGAGTGATTGAAGACTGTTGGATTTAAAAAAAATAGTCTAAGATGTTCACCGCCCTCAGTGACGGGTCAGCCTCCAACAAATAAGTCGTAGGCTTGACATCAGGTTTTGCTTTAGGGGACTTGACTACAGTGTCAACATAGGTCTCCATCTCCTTCTTCTTAGGTGCCATCGAAGTACAGAAGTAAAAAATGAGTATAAGGACCAGCCCCTATATATATAACCAAACCAACTCTTCATATTCCTCATGGAAAACCAAAAATCATCAATAAAACTCGAGAAGACAAAGAGGAGATCGAATGTTTTCGAGAAAGAAATTTAATTATGATGGCTGGGAATTGACTGGCGCAATCTAAGCAAAACTTGACTCAGTCAGAAGCATAATTCAAAGTATTTCAAAACTTTGAAGTACTCTTAAAGTTTCGAAAACTTTGAAGGGGGTCTTGTAGGGCCTAAAAATCAAGTTATGCCATGTTTTTACCACTCAGCAAACAAGTTGCACCCCAAAAATCAAGCTGCGCCACTACTATGAAGATCAGAGAACAAACTGCGCCACTGATCAGGTTGGGCCACATCTCAGACTGTGCTCAATCATATTGCGCCAATGTCTTCGTGGCATCTGACATTTAATTGCCATTATTACCTGACATCACTGACAGTTGACAGCACATTAAACGAAGAAAATCTTTTCGAATCCCTCAAAACGTGTCTCTCGAGGAGATTTTGACAGTTGTCCTGCACATCTTGTGAGTTGTGCCTAGGCACAATCTAAAATAAATTCCTTAGTTGCACCTAGGCACAATCCGGATAAATCATTTTCATATATTCAAAAGCAGCCACGTGTCTAGGCGCGACCCAATCAGGCGCAGTTTGACTCGTTGACTGAAGCTCGTGCAACCTGATGAAGTTGAAACAACTTACATTCTAAAGCAGGATGACGTGGCGTACATGCCACTAATCTCTCAAAATACATCCACTATTTTGTACATGACTATGCGTATCTCAATCACATGATGACACACATCTAAATATAGTTAGTACACGATTGTTAACTGAATGGAAGTTGGCGCAACATAAGGTTGGCGCAACCCAAAGTGCGCAATCCAGCCTCGTACACATCAGAATAACTGCTAAAATAGTTATTTTTAGAACTCTATAAATAGAGTTTCTAGTCATTATCAAAGCATCACAGAGATCAAATACTCTTACAAAATTGTTGTTCCATTCTCCAGATGCTCTAGCTTTTAAGTTCGCATAGTCCAAAGGATAAAGTGATCATCTTCTGATTAGATTCCTACAGTTGTACTTCCCTAAAATTCAAATTGTACTCTTGTACTCTTTTCTAAAGTTTGTAATAAAATACTTTTTATTTTTGCAAACACCCTACTCGAGATGATGAGGGGCATGATGGAGGCAAAACAACAGCAACATTAGAATCAGCTTCAGATCCAACAGCAGGTGGTTCAGTTGTACCAATAGTTGCAGCAGGGTCAGGACCATACCAACAACACCCTCTGCCAGGTCATTACAGTAGCTTTGGAGGCGAGTGGACGTCGTGGTCATAACTCAGCGTTCGACTTTAGTCGCCTACGTCCAGCTCAGTTCTTCGACACCGAAGATGCAGTATCAGCCGATTCTTGGCTTCAGGATACCGAGGCCATTTTGGAGGTAACTAGGACTCCAGCAGAGGATAGGGTAGCAGTGGTAAAGCTACAGTTATCAGATATTGCCCGCGACTGGTGGGTAGCACAGGAGATGGGTGTTCCTAGGCCTGTTAGTTAGGAGACATTTCGGAAGCGCTTCCAATAGAAGTTCTTCCGTACCTCAGCCAAGTTCCAGCTTCAGCAACAGTTCATCAACCTTCGTCAGCAGACGAGGATCGTGGATCTGTATACGACAGAGTTCAGTAGGCTCAGTTGATTTGCATCACACATGCGAGCTTCTGATGGTGATAGAGCTTCGAGGTTCGAGCATGGCTTGTACTTGGAGCTTCGACAGCTTATGGTGGGCTATTTCTATGACACCTTCGATACAGTACTGAAAGCAGCCAGCACCTTGGAGATGACCAGTCAGAGGATAACAAATATGACCGGAGCTCAGAAGAGGTTACACTCGACTATGAAGGGCATTACTATTCAGTCCTCAGCCCCAACCCCAGCAGTCAGAGCTCTAGATCATCGACCTCCTCGTCGGACAGTATTATCAGCCTCGACGGTGACATCAGTACAGCAGTCTAGGCAGTCAGGTCAGCCAGGATGTGATTACTCTAGAAAGCCAGGACGCACCCGAGCCCAATGTAGGAGGGCCAATGGTCAGTGCCTTAGATACGGGGCATCTGGTCATATGGTTGGGTCTTATCCTTATAGACATCCAGAGGTTTAATCAGTTGTCCTAGTGCCATTGGTGATTGAGAGAGGACCAGCAGAGTCAGCTCGATCCTATGATCAGTGCCCACTTTTGATGCAGTCCCAGCAGTTTCAGTACCAACGTCCAGCACAGTATGCACAAGCCCAGCAGGTTAGATCGAGTCAGCAACAAACTAGACGAATACCTCTGAAGTGTAGGCAGGCTTTCAACATGAGCTTGCAGGAGCTGTTGGCCGAGGGCGGTCAGATTGTAGTAATATTTGAGTATTCCTTCAGTTTATCTTACTCTTGGGTTTTGTTGACGGTCTTGTATTCCACCTATATTCGGAGTACATTATTCGCCTCGATATATTCGACGAATGAAGGCAAGTTTCTCGTACCACCCTTCCTCCTACGTATCTCGTGATACGCGATATCTATCATATATCTCGACCATGTAGGTGTATCCTGGATTAGAGTCATGTCTTCAACTGTGTCGTTGTTACCGACTTACTTCGAGACTTGATCTTTGTCTACTTTGTGAGTCAGCGTAAGCAAGCGAGGACGAATCACTACTCAACTGACTCACGAGTATATTATTTCATATGCCTCCTTTTCTTGTATTATATATGTATGTATTTATTATTTTCTGTATTTATTTAAATTTTGTATTTCAAATATCACTTGTACACGAGATGTTTTCTTTTGATGAGTTATGATTTCACATTGTTTTAGCATGTGTATTTTTGCTCGACTGGCTTTAGGAAATTCCGAGGACAAAAATTTTCTAAGTTGTGGAGAGTTGTGAGACTCGTCTCACAGTATTGGTATTTATATATGGATATATATTTTGTATTGTATTTCGTCTTTTATTGGTTTTCGGAAAGCTTTAAATTTTTTCCCAAATTATATATTTTCTTCCTGACCGGTATACCGATGGTGTACCGGTGTATACCTACGGCATAGCGCCCGGACAAATTTTCCATATTTTAGATATTTTGATGAATAGTGTTTTAGATGTTTTGATTAATAGTGTTTAGATATTTTTGTGAATAGTGTAGATGCACCCTATTATCCAATGGATACTTGGTTTTCTTTGGATGGCCAAGATTGACTTAGATTGTGACATGGATCATGATCCAACGGTCACGATTAATTCACCCCTTCTATATATATCCATTGAGTTTCTCTCTCCTCTCTCTTTTCTTTCCTTCTCCATTTCTTCTTCACTCTTTTCCCTCTTCCTTAAGCTTAGGAAAGCTTGGCCTTGAGGCCTAGAGTGTGGTTTCGTGCCCCTCTCGGTGGTGGCGTGGAAGATTAGGCTTGGAGATTAACCTAGGCAAGTACATCTTGCTCAAACGTGTCATGACCATACTTCATTTTTGGTTTTCCATAGAAACTAAAGTTTTATTGGCCTATAATATGCTTCTTTAAATTGTTAACATATTTAGTATATAGCACTTTTGGTTTTGATCGGTAGTATTGTGTAGATCTGAGTTTTTAAATATGAATTTTGAGTATTTTTAGGTATTGACCTATCAAATGTTTTAATTTGTGAAAACTAATACTTCCATGTTGTAGAAAATTTAATTTTATGCAATTTTGACATTTGAAAATATGAATTTCGAATTAAAATGAGATTTTTATGACCGAAACAAGTTTTGTCATTTTTCAAGTTTTTTGTGCTGCCTAGAAAAACGGAATTCCGAAGTATACAACGGAATACCGATTTTTTTCACAGAAAATTTCTATCTTTGGTCGAAATTTGGACGGAATACCGCAGTATACTGTAAGTATACCAAATTTGGTTGTTTTAGTCTAAATTGAGCTATTTTTGTCTGTTTTTGCCCGTTTTTGATATTTTCTCGATTGTAATGGACTCTTAACATGATTAGATGATCTTGGATAGTTAGAGAATTATTGTACACCCGATATACATGGCACATCCTTATGTTCATGTATTGTTCTATGTCAAGATTATAGATAGTGGCCTGTCAAGGTGCACTCTAGATTACTATATATGCCTAGCTTGAATTAGTTGCTCATAGTAGTGTACTCCTGTACTAATTTTTTCCGATTGACTTCTACATTGAGATTGAATGCATGTTCTTTTTTGACATCATAGATTTAACTTGCTATATGTCTAATCTATTTGCTTCTTGGCAATGGACAATCGAGTGTGAGTATTGTCTATTGTATCGCGTGTAGTGTGTATTGAGAACATTTGCCAGAGATATCTTGCAAATGACTTGTACCCATGGCTCATCATTATAGGACGATTCTTGACTGTCTACGACTTGAGAATTGAAAATGAATGTTATAGGTAATTGACTAGTAAATTCATATAGATCATTGGGAGGGAAGGACACTTCATGCTACCACGTACTCGGATCGCTATGGGCCCCCACAGTGGCAGGGATAATCTCGATTGGCGTGGGCCCCTGACCTCTAATGACTGAGTAGGTGCTTATCTACTACTGATATGTTACTGAGTAGGTGTTTATCTACTACTGATAGAGATTGATTGATTGATTGGTTGATTGCTTTTCTTTTTTCTACTATAGTCGCACCCTTGGCCATACGAGTTATAGCAGCGTAGGTGGTAGTGAAGTTCTTCAACTTGCATTCTAGTAATTAGGTTTGTGATAATCCTAGTTAGTAAATGATATCACGTCGTAGGCATTGATTGGCCATGCACTTTTGATTGTGCGTTACTCTATACGCTCTTGTGTCGGTGAGTAGCCAGAGGCTATGTTATGCTAGGAAAAAGATCTGCAATCCCCTTCCTTGTTTGGTTTAAGGATTGTGGCTTCGATTTCTATAGTTTCTAAGTCCCTTGTTTCTCTTTGGCTTATTCTGTTCCATTGCTATATATTTGTTCAGTATTTCAAATTCAGTCATTATATTCCCGAGATACGTGCATTGGTACCATACTAGTCTCGACCCGCATTTATTTATTTCTGTCATTTTGTTGTGTTTTGTTGGACGTTGTCATTCACCTCGAGCCTTTATTGTAGTACTTGCTATTTGGGGTTTTGACCCCACTGGTTTTGTTTGGCCAGATTTATCGCTGGAGCCCGAGGATTCTCCCTACCTTTCTCTGGATGATCCGCCGCCTGCTTAGATCTGTGGTTGTTCCTCCTCGCGAGTGGGTTCCTTTTTTTTACCACTTGCGGTTCATTTCATTTTGGTGGTGTTAGTTAGGGCATGTGTTAGCCCTATTATTTTAAGACTTTCTCAGACTTCGGTCAACATTATGTATTATATTAGATCTAGAATGATATATTGATCATTTATATTGGTACCTTGCTAGTGTAGCATTTTGTATTCACTAGCTTCATGATCATATATAATATAGTATCTTGGGATGCCTCTTTACTTTCATGTGTGATATACTCTTGATATTTGTTGTTGATGGATTGAGATAGGATTTGTTTGACCATAGGACTCGTCAATGGCATGCTAGAGTCCACCCACTTGTCTTCTAGACCTCTGTGATCGTATATTGGGGTACTGGCGTACTTTTGTATACGTAGCTGGCTTTGTTTCGCCCCTACTTTTCAGTATTCTGGTTCTGGGGCGTGACAGGTGTAACTCGGACATACTAAACCCGACCTCGATTGGGTAAACCTATTAATGAGTTGGGCTAGGGTTGATGATACTCGGATTCGGGCTCGGGTATGGGTTCAAATATTTGAACACGATCAAAAATCGGGTTTGGTTCAGGCTCGCCTTATATATATATATATATATATATATATATATATATATATATATATATATATATATATATATATATATATATATATATATATATATATACTTCCTAAATAAAAAGTTTAAATAGTAAATTTTTCCACCCTCCTTACCTAAATCTTATTTTAGTTTGTATTTTATAATGATCAAGACATGATTGCTAATTTATTATGTGTTTAATATTACTTTTGTTTAAAATTATTTCAATTATTATATTGAGCCTGATAAACCCGATGGACTCGACATTATTCGAGTTTAACCCGAGCCAAACTCGAACCTCCGGGCTTGGTCTTGGGCTTCATATGTTGAACCCAAGATCGTAATTACTGATCTCACACAATACACCTACATGTGTCTATCTATAACACAAATATTTTCCTAACTCTATAACATTCACTAACACACTATGGCATTTACTAATCTCATAAATCCTGTGTATTCCCCCTTCACTCAAGTGCACACTTCCAAGACACTCTCATAAACACTTTCACTCACACCTACATGCAGTCAAGCGCAGTAGTTGCTCTTGGAACTAACTTCCCTTACATACCTGGTACAATGTTGTGTGCACAAGTGCACACAGGTCAAGAAGTCCCCTATACTGCTACTGATGTTGTTCATAACCTATTCCTGTGTACAAACAGGGAACCCTATTACCTATAATGTCTTACACCAATACACACATATATATACTAGGAACAAAACCTAGTCGTTGTTCCTGCTACTGCTATGTGTCTCGTGCACTTGCTAAAGGTAACCTATGCACTGCTAGCCCTTCTTATTACCAACAAACTGCTACTACACTAATATTCTACCTATAAACATGCCTGCACACTGCTTACTAAGCTTCTACTTCCTATGTATCACTCTCTCATGCGCAGATTTTCCATGTTCTATGTGCTCTTGTGCACAGGTGCTTCTTCCTTCACTTTTCCTTTCATTCCTCATCTACCTTTCTATCAACTTCCCTTATCCATTATTTCCTTTCGTAACTATCTACCAATTCACCTACCTAACCACCAAACTATCTATATATATGTCCCTCCTCTACTACACACACACATTGTACAAGCACCTTCCCTTTTATATACATCTACACAACACACTATCACACACTTGACACTCACTTATCCCGATACCTGTCTCATAACTTGCAACTGCATCTGTCTAGACTGGTGCTAAATCAGTCATGTGCACTCTTGTGCATAGGCATCCCCTTCATATTGCTGCCAAACTCTTCTAAACCTGTACATGCCTTAACAATTCCTGTGCACACTTGTGCACAGGGCTCACAAGAGCCTGCATTCAGTTCATAGGCCTGATTACCCCTTCACTTAATCTTCTGTTGCCTAGAACAGCAGGGTATGCATCCTACAACATGCTGCCATTATAGCATATGCTGCAACCTGCTGTTAGGATTCCTTAAATCTCTTGTACAACCAAGTCCCTCACCTGTTGACTAATCTATTGCAGGTAACTCCCTAGTTACTTCTACTGATTCTCCTAGCTAAAACTCCTCTCTACACATACACTCATACATTATATACATATGCACTCTATCACACAAAGCTTCCTATCTGATTCACTTATACATAATATATATAAATAGGCAATATACACACTAAATCAAACTCTCTAACATTATCCCCATCACTCTCTAGTTCACAACGCACCATTTTTCTATAGCTCTACACACTAATGTGTGGCACATCCACATTTATTCTATAAAACTACAGACATGTGCATGTGAGCACACACACACACACCCTACATGTTAATATGGGTCACATATACGAGTGTACCCACAAGGCACACACACATAGGCCCAAACACAAACACTTGGTGTGCACTACTCCCGTATCGCACAAATCTACGTTACGGTTATGATACGACCAAGATACCTATACCAACCTTGTCTAAATCCTACCAATCTACCTAGGCAAGTCCAATATATCCGTATAAACATAATTAGGGCATGGCAAGTCTAGTGTCAAGTATCATGTATAATAGGACTTGTGTACCACAAGTATAGGAGGCCTAAAACCCCCAAATTTATTCTGTGGCCTACCTTAGCATGACACGACCTATACGTATCCATTTGTGGATACGAATCTAGACACACACAACCAAATCTACTCTAAATAGATCTAACTAACCTAATGACAAACACTTAGTGCACCTTTCACGAAATTCTCTAAAAAAATGGCACAAAAACTAATCTAGCTTTTAAATAGAGAGTCATTTGGGTCTTAAAACTCTTCCTACGGGTAGTCCTAGTCCATGGGTGAATTTCTAAGGGTTTAGTAACAAAAATAAAGTCTAAATAGAGAGGAAAATGACATGTATACCTATTGGAAGATGGATTTCCAATAAAAAGTCAAATGGACACGATCCGGACACATAGCTCATAGCAAATGGACTTCTCTTCTTGTGCTCATAGTCTTCAAGCTCCTAGGCTCATTCTAGTGTAGATATTGAGAGGGATTGATGAGAGATTGAGTGAGATTTGAGAGAAAATGGTGAAGGAATGCTCAAAATGGAGAAGATCACGAAAATGAGAAGAAGTGGACTTCATGAATAAAATGATAGAATGGAGGCTCCCTCTCCACATGGCCAGCTATATTGGTAGGGTTAGGGCTAATCCAAAATGTCCATCTGGCCCTCTAAATATTGCCATGAGAGTTAATTAAATGTATGGAAGGATTTGGACCTATTTTGGTAAATAGTCTAATCTCTATTCTAATTAATTGGTCATGACTAATGAGTCTAATTAGGCCTAGTCAAATGAGTTGGTCCATGAGTCATGTCATGCTAATTGTTGGGCTCTAATCTAGTGTCTAGACTAATCGGTTTACTAACACTAATCAAACAATTAGACTAGCTACTAACCGTAATAACTAACACAATATAAAGAATTAAATATACACAACATAAAATAAATAATTAGGCACAATAACATATATATAATATAAATTAACAAAATACCCTTCTCCCAGATTTAGGTAGTTACAATTATAATGTATCATCCACACAGACAAGGGGCAAAATATTCTAATAATCAATAAATAGAGTAAAACGATAAGATAGCTATAAACTCCATGAACTTCGCAACATTGACATTCGGTGCCTTCTCAGCCGTATCATGATTATTCGGATCAAAACTAGGTCCAACAGTGTCGAAAACCATGTCCACCCATCCTTCGTCGTAATCAGCATAGTCATGGACATCCATATACAGCTCTACATAAGGATCTGGGTCTGATGTTAAAGGCACAAGTTCTCCGTGTGAGATCCATTGATAGTAATTCGGTATGAAATTCCTCGAGTACAAATGATATGTCACGTCTACTTCTAGATGATATTTCAAGTTACGATATTTCACATATGGACACTTAATTTTGGTGCCGAGGGGGGTTTTGCTGTTTATTTCAAGTTACGATATTTCAAAGGGGTCGAGGGGGCCGAGGGGGGTCGTCTGGAGGAAGGGGTCATCGGAGTCAAGAGGGGCGACGGGTGCAGGAGGAGGCCGGAGGAGAGGAGGTAGAAAATAAAAATTTGGAAGAGAAATGAAAAGTCGAACCAACCAGCAAATCCCTATATGAAGTAATTTAGCGACGTCAATACTAGAAGTCGCTAAACATCACTGTCTTTTAATATATTGTGACATATAAGTTTTGGAGTCGCTAAACATTGCTATTTTTTAAATATAGTGACATTCACCGACGACTCTGCGAGGTCAGCTTTCATAATAATAAAGTTAGTTGCTAAATGTTGTTGAACATTGCTGACAGTAACGTATTGTGACATCTTTTAAAAATGTCATAAATTTCTAAACTATTAGCGACGTCTTATTTCGGAGTCGCTAAATTCTTCGTCGATTTGACTTATTTTGGTAGTGGATCACTGAAAGCTCTTGAACATTGATTATGAGTACTATTATAAGCTCCAACATGTGTAGGACCGTTGAGCACCTCTAGAGGAAGATGAATAGTGTGTGTGCGAGTGCAGCAGAAGTAATCACCAATTAAAATAAACAATTATAATCTATGGCAGGAATAAAGAGACAATAATTTAAATTGCAGTAAGAGATAGAAGATCAAACTCAGTGAACACCGCGATTATACTAGTTTTCCTCTGAGAGGACTAAACCAGTCGTGAGTACTCTTGACCGATGTTAATCCACTACTTGTAAGCTAAATGAGAGCTTGTCGTCTCTTTACAACATCGTGCTTGACGACAAGTGCACAACAGACTTCACAACACCGTGCTTGGTGACGAGCGCATAACCGACTCCGAAAATTGAGATATTTTCTGACTTACAACCTCTTTACAACTCTGTAAACAAAAGACTCTAAATCGAACAAGATGTTACTGGCTTTGTCTAAGAGAAGTATAGGTAAAATGTGAAAGCTTTATATTACTGGAAAAATACTTTAGGAATAGAGAGAAAGAAAAGGGAATGAGTGATTAGAAATGAATAAATCCTTCTCTATTTATGGTATTTTTCCTGACCGAACTCGGGCAGAATTCGGATGTGAAGATCCGGCAAATGAACATTGGACGCAGATTTGGAGGGAACAATTTTTTAAATTTTTTAGACCGAACTCGAACCGAACTCGGTCAGAGTTCTGTCAGAATTCTATCAATCTAGAATAGAATTTTTCGGTCCAAATTGCATAGGCTTTATGGGCTGTTTGGATATTGTAGATTTGAGATATAGGTAGGCTTTTTGGATAGGTGGAGTGGGAGATAACCTAAGCCAGTAATATCCTGATCGATTTTATATTTGTATTTTCTAGACAGAATAAAAGTAAAATACAAAAAATATAAAAGATGACTCGATTTGGATTCTGATACAATTTCTTTTGGATGATGACTCGAAAGCTTTTTCTAGATGCAGTACGTTCTTTGATATGGATTTCAACGACCTGAAACATTAGTAGCAGTTTGTATATTTTGCGTATCGACTTAAGTCGTCCTTAATTATCAAAATCAGGTGTGACCATTTAGGCAATGGGCTAACAACATGAATGTCAAATCTGTTATGCTTTTTCTAATTTCTAAAACTGTCTCCAACAAATGTATTACCACCGCCTTTGTGCCCGTAGTTAGGTTTGAATAGATATCAAACAAAATAATAGGCAGCATCTCTCGATATGCAGTTCTCCACCTCCATAAACCAAACAGTAATGAAACTACGATTGACTCAAAATAATAATGTTCCCAAAAAATAATGATTGGTTGACATGGTCATTTTTGTAAATATCACCATCTAACCTTCTCTGTCATTAACATCAAACTCGTATATATTTTTTAAAATCTAGAATCGACAGGAAGGTCGTTCAAATTGATCTCCAACGACGGACCTGAGGGAGCACAGGAGGAGTGGAGTTATCAACTTCCTATTGATTTCTAGAAGAAGAATTTACATTCACAGACTTTGGTGTCGACATCTTAAAAAAACCTTTGCATCCTGAAATAGTAAATGAAACCTAATTTATTTCCCATTTTAATAATTCGAACTATCATACTTTCTAAATTAAAAACTTGTATTTTGTTTTTCCACTTTAATAACCTGATATGCTTCTTTTTATCAAGTGAATATCTTAAGCAAAATGTATCTTAATATACATAAAACTTGCTTAGCTTACGACAAAATATAAGATTATCAATACCTACCAATGAAATAAAACTCATTCATAATACAAATAAATCCTTGGATGTTAAGGTTATCAAAATTGTTGACGAGATGTACAGGACTATAAGCACATACTCTACAAGAATAAGGGCTTTTCTTGACGGTGATTCTCCGTCAAGAAATGGCTATCTTGACGGTTGCGGATCCGTCAAGTAGGCCGGATTCAAGAAAAGCCCCCCCTTTCTTGACGGTCGCTGCAAGGGCTTTTTTTGACCGTTTTTTGCCGTCATATGAAGTACTTTTCTTGACTATTTTTAGCCGTCAAGATAGTAGTTTTTAGAAACCGTCAATGTAGGCAAAAACTTTTCTTGACTCCGGCCTAGACGACGGTTAAGCCATCAAGAAAAGCATTTATTCACAGGCTATTATGCTGCATGATTTGAATTAAAATTAACGTTTGACAACCATCAAGAGAAGGTATCCAAAGTACCGTCAAGAGAAGCTTGCCAAAATTCTATCAAGAATTATATATAATATTAACCAAACACACATAATATCAATCCAGAAGCTACATATATCAAATTACTATAAAATCCAAATTTTATATTAACAAACTGTATTGTTCATACTACAAAACTTCCAATACAGATCCTACCACATGTATTCTTCAGTTGTCCAACCACAACATAATCCAACCACAAAGTACACATATCCCACATATGTTGTTTCCATACCACTTAAACATCCAAACCACAAACATCCATCACTTGTCACCACAAAAAAATAATCCAACCATACAAAATGAAACCAAAAAAGTAGCAAACCAGACCGGAGCACATCCTTCCCATATCTACAACATTTCCCTTTTTACAGCATGCATGCACCTTCATTTTTCAAAAAGTTCTTGAGAGAAAAAGAAAACAAATTATTAATATACTTTCCTACATGTTCTTATATAGATATTCAACTCACTATTAAAGAATTATCAATAGAGTTTGACTTTATTGCTTCACACACAAGAATTTACCAAAGGTTATTTTGGTTTTAACAATATAACTGCCATCGCTTATTGGCTCTACAAAAGAACATATGAAGATATTTTCAAAAGAAAGAAGTTACAATGAAGTATATGGGTGCCTTATCAATTTTTAAACACATTATGTATGCGAGGTTACGGCTGGAAGCTGAGATTTTTAAACACAATACTAATTCTTTCACTTGGTCATAATCAAACCAAAAGTTTCTTAAATTTTTCATACTCAAGGAAGTAGGTTTATCTAGTATAGATATAGGACCATCAAAAAGTTTCTTAAATTTTGATGTTTAAGAAGAGAAATACTAGCTATCAAGAACAAGTACAAAAGATATCCATAGAACACCATTAAAAATTTATAATTATAACAAAGAAGCAAACCTAAATTTTACATGTATATTAAAACAAATATGTTTTGAATGATTCAGTATTTCTCCATATTATTACGTGTAATATTGACCAGGTATAATAATTCTCATTTTGACATTATGCCTTCGTCTTTGAAAAATTGTCATATACCTAGTGCATCCAAATTGTCATGTACCTAAAGCAGCCTCCGATCTTGTTTAACTATCTTAGCAAGCCAACATTTGTGGACAGCCTGAAAGTTATATTCTGTATCAGTTAAATATCTACTTGGACGAAATGTATATTGAAAAAAGTTTATGTATATCTCCAAAAAATTTACGTATGAATGATGTTGGAGGGGAGCCAAATTTAATAAAGAATAGACTGATGCCCATCAGATTTATTGTGTATTATAAAATGTAGAAAAAATGTTAACTTATGTCTGGACTGCATTCTGACATTAGTTCACATAATTCGCTGCTTGTTTTACATTTAAGTTAGTATATCTACAAAATGAAAAATGATTCAAAGATGCAAATGGATAGACACTTGCAAATAATCTGAGTTCAAAAATTATTGCGTAGCAGGCATTATGCCATTATTTTCTTATCACATCTCCCACACTAATATCAATATGAAATTCAGAAATATGCAATTGCAAATACTGTTAGGAACCAAGGGTTCTAAGTGAACAATGTAACTGTATAAATTAAAAGCCTTCATCACATCACGAAGGCACATATTTCTCTAAACCTGAATAGAATTTTCAGAGTTAACTATAATTTTAGTTCAAAAATATGTCATTTTGTTTCATGAATTTCATCTAATTGCAGTAAATATGCATGCGATGTTGATAGAAAATCAAATATACTATTCCAAGTCTGCAGCTTAGCACTAAATAAATGACATGTGGACAAGTCAATTATACTCAAAGTTGCTAAACAGGCTACCATTTAACATGCTAGCTAGTAGTGGCAGAAACATGCGTCTTAAACATAACATTCAACAGAATACCATTGATAAGGCTAAACAATAAGGATTAATCCACAAAGAGAATACCACTTGTAACCAAGAGAAAGGATCAAATAAAGAAGGCAGATTGCTATAACTATATTTTAATTGATGAATTATGAATCTAACAGACCTTATACTCAATAACAAGGTTACTCTCGAAGGCACAAAACAAAATCTTCCTTTGTCCAGGTTTTAGGTCATCCACAATAGATGGAATAGATCGTTGCAAATCAGTCATGGAGAACAGTAGCAACTACTTGTTGACAAAATATCTATATTTGATGAACTTTTCCTTTGCATCATGGTGTTGAGTGCCATGTTGCAAGAATCAACAATACTTTGGTCTTTATGCAACATTGTGATCAACATGCTAATAATTGGTAAATATGACAATTCTAATATTTACCTCAAAATGACGGAGCCAATTCTTCCTCTCCTTAATCTTCTTCTTGCTAAATGCTAGTTCAGTGGCATAACCATCTTGCTCACCAGCCCAAACAAAGTCTTTCTTGTGCTTCCCAAGATCAGTAAAGTATTATTTTCCCTCAGTTGATGTACTTGTTCCTAAACCCTGAAACCAAACCAGAATTAATTTAGGAATTTTTGTAAATTAATTTAGCTGGAAGCATATAATATAAAAATTATTTGAGGAAGAGTCGTCCAATGTACTAGAGTTCATATTACAACAAACCATATAGTAATTAAACTTCCAATCCCTATTCAAACTTTCACCACACTTTCCTTCCATGCTTCATACTCAGGCATGGAGTAGAAAGACATTTTGTTTTTACAATTCCGCTTATGCTTTACATGTAAAGCATGCATGTTAGAAATTTTTTTTTACGAGCTTGCTCTAACTGCAACTTATTTTGTACTAATCAGTACACTGTAACTAATTAGAAATAGTCATGTACAATGAACTGTTTGCTTATTTTAAATAGGACTTTTTGGACTGATAATATTAGCAAATAAGAAGAAAAGAGTTGTTCTTGATTGGCTTTTATGACTTAATAAAAATTTTATAATTTAGGAAATACAAACTGATTGTTCCAAAGTTTCATAGGCATTGGAGTTGTTTTTTGTAGTTAAATCACATGAATATGTAAAAAAAGTAGGGGACTAAAACTGATACCTGTGAAGACTGGCAACCTATGTTGCATTGACATAGGAAAGTAGTGCCCGTAACAGTATCGTGTCCGTGTCCGTATTCATGTAACATAAACGTACCGATTTTAAAATATTTGTATCATATACCCATATCTTGTCCTTATCCATATCCGTATTTGTGTCACCCAACTGACAACACTCATTTCGTATGAAATGAACTCTTTTAACCAAACATGCGCACGAGATTGAAACCCAACCAAAATTTCACCATTTCACTGGAATCCTTTAGCCTTTTGAGAATAGAAACCCAACCAAAATTTCCTACTACTTACGAGTGAGCTAGGAGACCAGCTTCCATTCAGGTATCTTGAAGAATCCGAGTATCCAGAACAATTATAGCAGATAATGGTTAATCAAATAATGAACCATAACGATCTATAGCAGGTTCATAAGAACCCATAGCAGAAACACATATATGTACAAAAGTGTCACCTGCTAAAGCCTCCAAATGTCAAAAGCAAACATCAAAAGTTTTCTCTAATTCTCTCTCTTCCAGCTTCTCTCTTATACAGGCAATAACCTTAATATTATGGCTCAAGGCATATGAGTTAGCTGTAATATTAATTAAGATGAACAAGTCCAGCCTAGGACAAACACCACTCTCTGTGCTTTATCACCAAAGGGCATAGATTTTAACCAAGGAACAAAGCTATTAGCTGCAATATTAATTCAAAACTGAAAACCTAAGGGAACTTACCTCTTCGATCAATACATGCAACACAAAACTACTAAACTGGATGACCTTCCAAGCTGTGCCAAGTGGACAAGTATACCTATCTGTTACCTCATATACCAGAGTACTGATCATATATATATATATATATATATATATATATATATATATATATATATATATATATATATATATATATATATATTATATATATATATATATATATATATATATATATATATATATATATATATATATATCTATATATGTATAAAAATATATATATAATTTTTTTTTATGTATAAATATATATATATATATATATATATATATATATATATATATATATATAAAAAAAAAAATATATATATATATATATATATATATATATATATATATATATGTCACATGCTATTTTTCAGGAATTAGCCAAATAGAAATTGTTTACTTCATTTGAAGTTACAAGTAGAAGATGGAAAATGCATATAGATAAAGATATGCTTTTATACCAAGAAGGACATAGAAAATGCATATACATATCTAATCCTAGGCTTTTTTACTCTGTTGCAGAATAGCCCATGAGACAGAGACAAGGGTTATTGATGATTCATAAAACTATATATTATCACCAAGTTTTGATAAAAGAAGTTCATTTGTAAGAAGGTTGCATGAAGTAGACATTTTAAGCATAACTAATGTAGAGGTTTTGTATCCTACATAGACACATCAAGCGTCCAGATATTATGATCTTGGGTTTTGGCTCACATGGCTCTTCCTAAGAAAGAATTGAAGCAATGTGCATTGATCGAGTCTTGTGTTTGTCATGTAGTTTGCAACATTTTCGTTCTCGTGATTGAAACAAATATTCTATAGATTGCTTGTATAAGGGTTTCCACAGAGGACAATCTTCAAAACCAATTCAATATCATCTAATCAAAATGCAAGTTGAATCCAATGAGATTATGCTTCAAATATATTTATTAGGCCTTTTCTTATACAAGAATAAATACTGAAGAGACTAAAATGTAGGATTAAAAAAGGGATGATTCAGCGGACAATTAATTCCCATAGAGGGAAGTCTAAAGTGACGAACATATTTACAAGCTGTGTAATAACTTTGATCATGGACACGTCCCATGTATATCAAACCAATGTTGACAGATATAATATTTAGTTTAGATAGGTACATTCTTAAGGAAGAAAGGAACATCTACAATAATGGTGATAAGTTGGTTTATCTTGACTTAGAAGGGTATGCTAAAGGAACAATTAAAGGGTTCCCTATCAAATTTTATTTATAGTTGAAAGATGCATTTCATGCAGTTTTGTAGTCCTATGCTTTGCATGGATAATTTGGGGATAATTAAAAAGGCATGGTCTACATTCCCGATTATAAAAGTAGATATTCGATATAAATAAATGTAAATTATGTAACTCAGGTAACACCATAGGAATCTCCGGTTCAATCATGACTAAGGTAGTAATTGCAATGCATAGGGCATTGCAGGAGGTCTAATGAGTGCCCGCCAGGGAAAAAGGACAAACATACAGAAATATCCTGGTGAGTGGGTGCCTTAATTTGTTTTCTAGAATTACTCCCAATCACAAACTAGTGATGTCGTAGCTTTTTCAACAAATAGACAATTTAGTTTTTGACTAAAATTCTGAGTTACATAAAAAAAGTTAGGTATCCTTATGCAACAGGAACGGTATGGCTGCTAAAAGAAAAGATGTCTGCAGTTGGCCAATATACAGTGCTCTTTGTAAAGAGCAAGCTTCGACAACAGTTTATTAGATGATAAAAAATTGAGATGACGCATAATGTACATTACTTACAGTGCCATTCCAATCGGCATGATAAACCTCCCGATATGAACCTGCGACATAAGCACTGAATTTTTTTCATTAACAATGATAATGTTCGATTGATGTATGTTACCCTATCTATTTTATTTTTTTCACTACGAGGGTATGTCAGATCCAGAAGGATGTTCATTTCGGATCCCTCTAGATCTGATATAGATCCGTATCCCTGCACCATGTGTCTTGTTCACGAATGATCCCATTCACAATATCATACTATAATGCGTATCCATCACGCAGTAATTTCACCATAGAGCCATAATTCTTACTGTCATAGTAATAGCTCCGAATAAACCAATAATCAAATATATAAAGAATGTTACGTCGTGTCCGTGTTGAAAATTTGACCAACTCCGCACAATTTCACCTAAAAGCCACAAACTTTACTAAACTAATCACAGTAATAACTCCAAATTAAACCAGCAATCGAACATTTAAAAGAGAAGGGGTGTTCACTTTAGCATGAGCCATGAGGGACTGCATCAGGACGGCTCTAAGAGAGGCACCGCCACCTTCCTTCTTCTTCTTCCTTCTTCTTCTTCCTCCTCCTTGGTTCCCCTTCTCCTTCTTTCTCCTCCTCCTCCACCACGTAGCTCTACTTCCTCCCATAAATCTTTTTTTAGCATAGGATCCTTGACTTATTTGCCGCTGCGGCGATGAACAAGAAAGCCCTAAAAATCAAGAGAAGAAGAAAGAAGATACACAACATGGGAAGATGAAGAAGAAGAAAGCCCTAAATATTAAATCAAGACAAGCCCTAACCCGAAAGTCAAGAAGCCCTAGCCAAAAGAATCGGTAATAGTCCCCCTTCATCTTTAAATAGAAGACCTGGACTCCCCAGAGGTGGCGGAGGGAACGAGGCAAGATTTGATGAGCGAGAGGAACCTCTTTCACACCGTATCGTGCAAGCTCGAACTCGACGTGGGCGTAGTAGCCGCGGATAAGCATCATTGCGGCGGCCAGACAATAGCTAAGGTTTTAATGGAGAGTTTGGGGAGGAGGGGGTGAGTGGACGGAGGAGAGCAGATCTCCAGGAATGTGAAGAAATAGAGAGGATGTAGAGAGCATAGGCTCGAGGAGAATGAAAAAAATGAATAGAAGCAATAAGGATTAAATTGACCACGGAACCGTCAACCTAGAGGTTGTAATCAAAACAAATTTCAAAAAATTACTAAAATGGCAGCTGAAATATGCGCGGCAATTTTTTTGCACATGCATTACTTGACGGTTAAAAAAAAAAATGTCAAGTAATTCAATGGGTTTTCTTGACGCTTCCTTTAAAACCATCAAGTATCCTGGTAAAATTTTAATAGATAACATAAAAAGGGTATTTTCTTGACGTATGTCTAAATCTGTCAAGATAACCTCTATTCTTGACGGTTTTTCACGAGCGTCAACAAATAAACCGTCAAGGAAGCCCTTTTTTCTTATAGTGATATGTGTGATTTCCAAGCATCGATCCATTTAAAATGCACTTAAATAAACTACTACATATTCTTTCGAGATATTTAGTTACATAATATATTCAGTTAGCTTGTTTTCTTTAACCATATATATTCTATTTTTGAATAACTGAAAGTTATATGAACTATAAGGTCATTGGGATCTTTGTTGTTCTTTTTTGACATGTTAGTAGTACTAACTAGAAGAGGAATAATCATAACCAGCAACCAGTATTAAAGAACCTTTATGTGTAGAATGAAGAAGGTAAATTGTGTAACTTTGGAAACTTGAGACAACAAGCCAGGAATGTCCCAATGTTGCTAGTTTAATTCAGCGCTAGTTACTGGATCCCCATTTGTGACAAGAATATGATCATCTCATAAGGAATGCCTCTAACCTTTTGTTTGGAGTTGGAGTCTTAGAGAAATGAGAATGAAGATGTACAAATTATGCAATGAGCACTATCTTCATAAATAGAGGGGCTAGTCGGGCAAGTTCTGTACTACAAAAATGAGAAGGGGTGTTCTTCACTCCACTGTACAGTATGGTGTGGGGATACGATGTGACTTGTAGTCCTGCGACTTGTGAGTGCACTATACAGCAATTGTACAGCTAGAGATGACTTCTCTTTCCTCTACAGCAGTTATGCAGCTTGTAGTCACTTCAGCGCTTTATCACATTGCTTACTCAATAGTGCCCTTTATGAGAAACAAAATATCACTTTTCATTTTTGAGCAAAAAAACAACACTTTTTACTCAACAACACAGCTGTGGGTTCATGGGTTAGCAGGTTTGCTGGCAGTTGTATAAGTTAAACAATTTTTTTAAAACTCAGCAGAGTCAACTGTCATGCCCCGATCTTGAATGATAGCTCATCCTCGCTTGATTACTGTAGAACCGTTCGTCCTTGCTTTGGGGTGATATCGTACAAGCCGAAGTTGTGCTTGCACAAAGACAGGACATGTACAACAACAAAATAGACAGAGTTGACAATAACACATCTGTAAAATAAATGCTAAAATTGAAGTAGCAACAAATAATATAGCATAAATTCGAATTAAACACAATGGTAATAGAACCATATTCTCTTTATTGATATCTTTGAAACGATTACAACCTCTCAACATCTCTCTGATATAGGCCATACTTGGATTACCTCTCTCTTTGAAACATACAGAAGTATAATGATCTCGTTTCATATGTTACATCCTCCCTTAATATACAAACCCAAATTTTTTAAATAGATGATCATCTTCTTGCGTCTCTTCTGATTTTCGACTCCTGAGAATGAGGCTCGGCTATCGCTTCTGATCATTTATTTTATCCACCTTGCACCTGTAGGCAAGCTGGGGGTGGTCAACACATAAAATGTAAGGGTGATGTGAACAAAGGATACATCGTGTTAAACGATCACTAAGTAATTTGGTGAGACAATATTTATGTGGTAAATGTCTTGCTACTTTTATTTATGTTCATTTTATGTAGTACAGTCAGATTCCAAGCACGATATTATTTTACTTCTTTTAACGGACATAATATTTCTTTGCAATAGATTATTCTCTAATAACAAATCATGATCAGAAACTTAAGCGATACACGTATTACTTTTTCAGTGATTCTTACCATAGCCGACGTTCTTCCTTGCACAAGACAAGGATTAGAATAGACATAATATAACCAATACGATTCCTTGTTTGTCTCTACATTGTTAGCTTACAAAAATCTTTACAAATGCATGCACCAACAGAGCAACAATTGTGACTCAAGGCTTCGCTCTACACTAATACATGCACATAATAGTAGTTGTGACTTAGTTTAGTTCTGCATCGATATACACAAGTATGAACAGCTATGGCTCAGGTTTTAGCTCTTCAGTTACGAGTATCCTATCTACGTGATGGTCCATGGGTGTGTTCCCATGATTACCCCGTTTGATTCAACTCATCGCTAATAGACACAACAACCCCTAATCGCTAGGTCTCTTTTACCTCAGGGTGTCTTAATCTCTCTTAGCCTGAGTAGTTCCAGTGTCCCACCCGAAAGATAATTACCTTGTATATAAGTTATCCGAGACCAATGCATGAATGCAACTTCTGTCAGATAAACCTTAACATTATAACAGATAAACAACATGCTCATTCGTGCCTTAACAGATGTACGACACATTCTTTTCGTGCCTTAACATATATACGACACATTCTTTTCGTGCCTTAACATATATACGACACGCTCTTTTCATGCCATAACAGATACAGAATACGTTCTTTTCGTGCCTTTCTTCTTTTCGGATGATAAGCCAATATCTACTCCTTTTTCTTATCTTATCCAACATATAATACAGGTAAACATGTATTCACTCTTAGTATTCACAAACATAGCAAAATATTTAGTTCATTACGCATGGAAACCTACTTTTTGATAGAATATAATTAAAAATATGGAAGCAATCTCTTTTCTTTTTTTATTAGCATAGCAAGGTTCTCGTAATCAAGCGACATTCATTTCTCACTAGCCGGCAACATTCTTACTTCTTAGCATGCAGATCATTTTATCTTGATTTAGCATAGAAATGGTTTGTTCATTAAGAAGCACTCTTTTAAAACATAGATTCTTTAGTAGGAGTAAAAGATCAGAAAATGAGTCTTCGTTCACTCACACAGATTAATCGTCTTTGTAAAGACTTTCTCTCGAAGCAGCCCTGATTTCTCTATTCACCTAGTGCCTTCGCGGAGCCTGATACTATATCAACTGACCCCACTTTCCCTTCAATGGGTCTGCCTCTAATTCTAATCCGAAATATTTCAAGAAAACACATTGATAATTAAAGAGTTTTCTTGGAAAAAAGAAGAAGAAACTTTAACATGATTGCAATACTACTTTCTACCAAGCATGAAAATATAAATTGATGACTTGTTCGTGTCATGTTGTTCGAACACAACACTTTAAAATTGTAAAGAGAACAATAATATGTTAGTGTCTAGATTGCCTCATATCATTTTTGTATTTATCTGCAAAAATTTACTACATAAGAAAGTCATAATTCAAAACCCCTAAATCATAACATGATCAAAAAGTAGTGAGTTTTGAAAGGATACCAGAAGAAGAGGACAACAATCACTAATGAGGACGAAGGAGGCAGTGGATCCGGTGTCGAAGAACTTGATGAGGATGATAGTGGAGACATATGTGAGGTTGGTGAGAATGAGTTCTTAGCCTGGTGTGCTTACTGTGATCATGTTCGAGGAAGACAAAGAAGAGGATAACCCAAACCCTAATCTTCCCTCTATTGGAGAAGGATTAGAGAAGGGGAAGGAGGAAGAAAGTTGTTAAGGTTTCTAAAACCATCGGTCAAAATTATGTAATCTGATAACTCTAGGAGAGAGAGAGAAAATCTTTGCCTTTGGTATGTTAATTATTTGTTAAATAATTAATTATTTAGCTTCAGGTACATGTGATGCATGAAATTATTTTTCTCTTTTTAGAATATTTATTTGCTATTTAATATTTGTACTAATATATAGTCCAAATATCAAAGGTATTACTGATATTTTCTCCAACATATTTTGAGATAAAAATATTTATTTGTGGATGAATATGTTATTTACTAACCCTTCATAACCCCCCACTCTTTTTCTGTATTATTATATAATAACCAGATGCATTACTATTCTCCACCAGCAGTGAGGAAGACCCTCTCCTTGTATAATATGTACATCCTAGAGGGCGTCAAGATTTGTATAAAGGCAAAAAAAAAGTCAAGGTAGAGGGGCCATGCGGTATGCGGACGAGGAACTTCAAGCACCTGAACCTCGATTTCCAGCTCATCGAGGAGGGGGAGAGGACTCAATGTCGAATTGTGGTTCGGCTCCAACTAATAAGACAATGATGGTGATCCGAACGACGATAAGCCCTTTCTAGAGCCTTAATGCAACGCGTGTGCCCCTATGCTTGCAATACTTTATGATATTAAAAGAGATGAACATACAATAATATTTGGGTTAATTAGTTATTAGAATGTGTGTGTGTGTGTGTGTATATGTAGGCTTTTTTGAGCATGCATATAAAGTGTCCGGTAATTATATACTTGATGGTTGCATGAGTTTTTCTTGAAAATAAGATGATTAACAAACATAATATTTACAAAAGTGTTTAGTAAAATAAGAAAATTATTATTAATTAATATGTTATACATGTTTACATTCTCACCAAGTAACAATATGGTTACACTAATAAGGTCAGTATGTTTTCTAAAATTTAGCACGAATCAAATCATTGTCACCTATAACTTCATTTTTCAATTCTTTCAGGACGATTCAATCAATAGATAACATCTCTAACTGAGATTGGATACTACTTTTACTACAAAAATTCATGGTATTAGAGACACCAGAAAAAGTTGCTACCAACAACAAAAAAAGTCGTTAGAAGACATTAGCAACAAATTAAGCAACATTTTCGACGTATCGTGTAATGCCTAGTCCCATACCATTAAAACATTGTTGTATGTCGCTAGTGGTGGAAAAAAAAGCTATCGTCGCTAATCGACGACAAATTAGCGACATTTTAAGTCAAAAATGGGTTGTATCGCGAATTTGATGACACAATATTTATCCTTATTTAGTCACAAAAGTAGAGAAAATATAGTGATGCATTATTCTTTAGTGACATCTTTAGTTGACATGGCAAAGCATTACATGTTAGCCAATTAGCGACGTCATAGCAATGTTTAATGATAACACTAAATTTGTAGACAATGGCATCACATCGACGTTTCGCGATGGTTCCATACAGTTAGTGGTGTAACCTTTGAATTGCTAAATGTCGCTACATACAACAAATAAGAAAAAAATTATAGACCACATACATACAGACTAATTTACTATTCTCACAACCCGCACGCAGAATAAGGGTATGAGTGCGTAGCAACGTCCAGCCTACACTGTAACAATAACGTAGAACACTGTCTAGGTCAACAATACTAACTATCACATCTCATGAATATACATAACAACCTCATAATAATATCTCAACTCCAAAAAAGAGGATAATATAATGATAATATCAATACTGAATCATAATAGCCTATAAAGGAAGTAAGTGGCACGATAATTATAAGAAATGAGAATCCAATAGAAGTATAGAAATATCCATCTCAAATCAACAATAATTGTCTAAGAGTTAGTTATGTCAACATCAATATAATCTCAAATAATAACAATAGTCTAAGAGTTAGCTACGTCAAGAATTAGAAATTTTAGATATCATTAATATTAATTAATTTTATTTATTGAATTAATTTTAGCATGTAGCAGTTATTTTAGAGACAAGCTTACAAAGGATCTGTTTGTAATCAAGGCAATAAGAACTTAAACGAAACGAAACTTAAGCATTTCGTATAGATCTCCGCTAGCTAGGACAGTATTCCTACAGCTAATCTGAGACAATCAATGTGTATCGAAATTAATTTGTTAAATAATTTTAATTATATTAATTAAAATTTAAAATTAATAATTTTCTAAAGTAAACAATTGGAAGGATTTGATAAGTTGGATAAGTGGATATTAATTTTTGGTGTAAAATAGCCCAAACAGAGTTCAATAGAGTTCTGGACGAGTTCGGCCCGAACTTGGACCGAAGCCCGAATTCGGCCCGAACACAGGTGGCTAAGTTACAGTCGACCAATGGGTCCCACTTCTCCTCTTTATCATCCCTCTTCATCTTCTTCCTCTAGTCCATTAACAACAGCTCCGAACCCACCAAAACCCTAACCCTATTTAATTTTTCCTCCCTATTTATTTGGTTTTTTACCTCCAAACTTCAGATCTGGGATCTAGGGTTCATTCTCTACATCATACTCAATTTCTGGATAGTATAATCTCTATTTTTCTTTCGTCTTATATTTCAATTTCTAAAAATATTCCTTTGTAATGTCTCCTAAGTTCTTTAGAAAGAGAAAGAAGATTGATGAAGGATCCTCTCAATAACCTTCTATTTTCTTTTCGGTCCAATCGGACGACGGATCATTTTATGGATTCTCATTCGCAACGCTAGACTAATCTATAGAATGGTTTAGTGGTTTTTATGATTGCACCATCTGTACCGGCACCCCGATAAATTTTAATATTTTTTGGGACCATCTCATTGCTTATCAATTATTACAACTCAATGACTTAGTAGCAACTTCGTTTCCTATCGATCTCAATGCTATTAGGTTGTTTTACTGTAATGTGACTTATGACTCTAGTGTTATTTCTTCCCGTGTTGCAGGAATTGATATTAAGTTTGATGCGGACGATTTAGCAGCAATCCTTCGCGTACCAAATTCATACTCTTTTATAGAGATGAATGACAATTTGGTGAATTATAAAAAATAGAGTGACAATTCGGTAATTTATGGAGAGGAAAGTGGTAGTTTTAGTAATTATTAATGGCGGAGCTATCCAGTTAGTGATTATGAAGAGGGTGGCATGACTAGTAAATAATTAGTCAAGACTTAGTTAATTATGTAATTATTAAGGATGGAATATTTCGAGCATCTAGCATATTCTATAGAATATTTTTGAAATATTCTTGATATATTCCTTTTCTGGAATGTTCCCTAGGAGGCTATAAATAGCCACTAATTCCATTGTTAATTATTTCAAGCTAAAGCAACCCTAAGCCATCATACCAATTGTGTCCATGTCCACCAATCTTTTTTGTGTCGACTCTGGGTCCACCCCGACGGGTCATGCTTGTGTTGTATCCTAGGTCCGACCCCAAAAGTGTCCTTATTTCATTCCACCATATTTTTATTACATTTACAACCATTTTTGTGGCTGACATAATACGTCCTCCAAACTCCACCCAAAACCCATGTTCTTGTCCCCCGTGTCACCGATGACACATTACAATTCCACATACCACGAAACATGTTGTCACTCTTGGACACGATACAAGTCTATATAGCCTAACACTAATCCTAGCTACCTACGTACCGCTACAGCTTGAGTCCCCGTAGCCTCTTCCCAGGTTTGCCTCGATTATTCTCCACCAGAGTTCGTCGGCACGTTTGCTGGTCAGCCGACCTTTGCGATTATCGTCGTAGTCAACGGCGGGCCTAGCGCCGCCATGACCGTAACCACTCTTTCGAGCACCACAACCACCTTCGTGCCACCTCATCATGCCGACAAGTGCCTCTGTCAATGAGTCCTAGCCGACACACCCCTTTTCTTCTTCTTCTTCCTCCCCTTTCATTCTTTTATTTTTTATTGGTTGTTCTCTCTCTCTCTTTAGAGAGAGAGATGGTTTTGAGCATGATGATTTGAGTTGGTCCGGGTCTGAGTCCAAAAAACCGGGTCTGGAAAAAAAAGGAAGAATTTGAATGGGTTGGACTAAGCCAGGACCAATAACCCGTGCAGGGTCGGGCTAAGGATTTTACTGCTAACTTATTTATTAATTAGTTTAATATGTTAACTATTAGTTAGTTGGTTGTTAGCTTATTTGTTAGTTGCTAATTACTTCAGTAATTTAGCTAACATTTGTATATTAAATTAGTTAGGTTACTTTATTAGCAATTTTGATCAATTATTGTATTAGTAATGTTTTATAAATATTTAGCTAGAATGCATTTTCCTAGTTCTTTATTTAATTAATTAGTAATATTAAGCAGATTACTATAATTCTAATATTTGAATAATTATCTAGTATTAGACATAGAATTTGTTAGTAATTTTAGGAATTTTCTAGAATATTATCTAAGTAGAACCTAGTTATTTTTCCTAACCATTTTTAGGTAGATATGGAGACATAGGTCAACATCTGATAAAAGGCAAGTACTTGTACCTCAACTTGACTTAGCAGCATTATATACATGTTTACACTATATCACTTGCTTGACGTATTTTTTTGCTTTTCTCGCTTGCTTGCATATTTCTGATGTTTCGTGTCGAAAGAAAGAACACTTATGTGGCATGTAGTTTACCTGGCCTAAGGACATTTACATGATTTCTAGCATCATCGAAAGACATGCTTTACGTCCATTACTTGACTGCTAGCATATTCTTTATGATGTGCCTTACATCCATTACTTGCATGAATGATAGAATATTGTTTACAATATGCATTCCATCCATACTTACGTGACTGCTAGCACATCATCTACCATATGACTTATTCATTATATCCCCTACATGCTTATTGGTGTTCTATTGCACATGTTTCACATACTAGTGCATAATTTAAATTACTTTTTCAGTTTACTTGTTATTTACCGCCTTTGCTATTTTATGTACTATTATATCTTGTTGTTGAGTACGGTTGTTGTATTGCACTTTACTAATTTCCTGACTGAATCATTGAAATATTATACCAAGACATGAGGATAGCACTGGATTAGACGACGACTTCTAGAAGATTCTAGAAGCCTGAGATAGAGTCGTAATAAGACAGATGTATTAGTTGTATTATTATTTCTTTCAGGATATGAATTAGCAGATTTGTCTCCGAAAGACTTAGCAAATGTATGATATAGTAAAATATTGACAACAGATTTTGTGTTGATTTTGTGTGGCTGGAATTTGCTCGTATGTTCTAGTTGCTGTGATAAATGATCGATATGTTTTACCTTTGATGATTCCAAAGATTTAGATGGCTAACTACAGCTGGTCACAACAGCATAGGCCAGGCGTAGTTTGGTCCGTACCTGATTATACGGGTGTAACCCCCCTGAATTTTCAGGGAATTTTTAAAATTATTTTTTTATTTGAAGAATAGCTTGTTAATTTATTTTAATTAAATAATTAATTAATTATTTCTAATCAGGATTTAATTTATATTGTATATATATAGATGCAAGATGATGCTATTTTCTATCTAACAATATTGTTGGCAAGATCATCAAGGTTACTTTTATTAGTGCTAGTCAAATTTTATCCTTATAAATATTGGCTCTATTATTATTTATAATCCTTAGTTATTGTCATATTATTATAATTAATAGCAAGTTTATAATTATTTATTACCTTTTATTTATGGTTTATCACTATTATTATATTTTTATTATTGCCATGGTCTATTATTATTATTTTATTAAATTGGATATCCCTATTAGGTTTTATTATTAAATTCTATTATTTGTCTTAAGAATCGCTTATAGATGTTTTATTAGATTTAGATATATATATATATATAGCCTTCTTTAACCAAGTTCCTCTTAACCCTAACCCTAGAGCTTTGTCTCCAAGCCGCCCCCCCTGACCTCACCTTCACCTCGCCTACCTCCTCCCTCAACCCGAGACTCCTCGCCGACGTACGGAGGAGCACAAGGCCGGACGGGACTGCGGTTGCCGCTGTGAGCAGCAGAGCCGGCCGATCCCGACGACCCCCGGCGGCGCCACCGCGCCTGGAGGCCGACCCCGACCCCCTGCGGCGGGCAGGTAACCCCCCCGAGCGACCCCGTGGCTCTTCCACGTGGGAAATCTTATTTTTTACTGTAACCCTAGTTTTAGGGTTTTTAATCCAATTAATTCAGTTTTTTTAGTGTTAATTATTGCCTAATTATTGGTAATTAATTAGATCTAATTGAAAGGGATCATTAGTAATTAAGTATAGGATCTACATTAAATTTTGTGTGAATTAATATTATTTATTAGTATTTAATACTATTTACTTATAAATTTTATACGCGGTTAATTAATTGTTTGTATTTACTGTTTTAATCGTTAATTAATAATTTTATTATTAATTAAATAAAACCTTGTAGAGGAAAAAGTTTGTAAAATTTATGTAGTATTTTATAACAAATTTCCAGAAATTATAGAATTTTATTTGTAATTATTTTATATAAAAAACCGAGAACTTTAGATTTTTAAATTAATTCCAATTACTATTTTTTAATTTATATTATTTAATTGGTTGTTAATTAAATAATATATATTATATAGAAAATGTTTGTAAAAATATACTTTACTGTATAAAAATGTTTCCAATATTTAATTATATTTATTTATATTTATTTAAATTTTAGAAGGGTAATTTTGATTACTAAGTATATTATATAATTAATCGATATTAATTATATAATTATTTGTAAATGGGTAAATGTTAAGGTTTCTGTTGTAAATAGATAATTAAACTATTTTGGAAATTATTTTAGGTATTTTATTTTTATTACTAATTTTTAGGATTTAAAAGTAATTTCTAGAATTATTTTAGAATTATTTATTAAATTGTTTAATAATTATTTATTAATTTAAATAATTACTAATTATGTGTTATTATTGTGTAGAATAGTGAATTTAGATTTAATGGTTAAATTTAGGTTTTATAGTGAATTTCAAGATTTATTTCGAATTATTATGTATTATTTAACTATTTATTTAATAAATCGTTTTAATGGTAATAAATTCATTTCTGTAAAATTATATATATAATATATATTTATTATTTTGGTATTATTTAATTTATTATTATAATATACAAGAAATGATTTTTAAGGACTTTTACTATTTTTGTTAGTATTATTAGGAATTGTGTATGCACGTGTGTATTAAATTGAGTAGTTAATTGATTATAATTAATTAATTAATTACTAAATATCATGTTGTATTATTAATTATAGAATATAAATGTATGATAATAAGTATATTTACATACTTATTATTGTATAAGTATTATTCATAATTATTGGTACTAGTTAGCTAGTTTTAATAAAATACTAATGTTTGTTGGTTAATTAGCAATTAATTAATTTAGTAAATTGTTAAATAGAGATTAATTATAAATCATGCTTGTTTAGGATTGTTTGCTTCTCGGAACTCGGACTCTATATCGGACCTGGATACTCAGTTGCTGGACACAGGCAAGTACACCTTGCTTGATTGTATATTTTTGCAGTTAGTTTATGTTACCTAGTTACTTCTCAGTTGTGTGCACGCGTCTAGTAGTAGTGGACTTATCCCGTGTATTGTGAAGGTATGTAGTACCTTCTAGCCGGATACCGTATCATACACGATCACTATATGAGTGAGTTGAGAGCATGGATTTGTGTGTCGACTGATCATTGGCACGTGAGTTCGCGTCTGGTCTAGTGGTTGGTACAGGTCTACTTATATATACTATGACGTCTTTCATATTATTTGTACCGCATATACGGTACAGATATACATTGGGTAGGGAGAGTCTACTAGTGGTGTATGAGAATTCTGTTTCCAATGGACGCTGGATGCTCGTAGCCCCTCGTTTCTCAAACCGTAGAACGCTTGGTGGCAGTTTCTTCTTCTTCTCCCTCCCTCATGCACCATTAGAGATGTCTCGAGTGTATTACACATAGATGGTTAGTTTACCTGTCGTATGTCGCATGATATATCCTGTCCTTGTTTGGTTGGGGAGATGTTATATTACATTTTGTTCTAGTTATTTATATACTGCCCTGTACTATCATGCATGTCGATTTCTTATGTACTTGTTACGTCCCTCTGAGGAACTGGCACCTTTTCCAGATTGGGACGAGCACAGGTACCGACGGACTACGGAGACTGTAGACTTTTGCTAACGAGGACTTCAATGTTGAGCCTCGTGAGTTTCTTGAGTTCTTAGGTAATTTCTGCTAGTGGCTATCTATTTCTTTTCTGGTTCAGTTGTACTCTTTTAGTAGTTCTTTCATACATTTATTGGTGGATTATTTTCCACTAGTCATGACTTGTAGTTTGATTCAGAGTTATTTCATTCCTTCCAGCTTTATTCTGTGATTTTTTCTGTGGATGAGATTAGTATTTACCTGCCTGTATTGTTATTTAGTTGTTACTTCAGCGTACTACGATCGAGTATAGTCCATTAAATTGGGGTTTTTCTATACTTGATCGTACAGCTGGCACGCCACGTGTTCCTGGTCCCACATATTTTGGAACCGGGGCGTGACATATTTTTAGTGGTGGCCCATGCAGGTCGAGAAAATATTATTTGGTTACTTTACCGTACCAAGCAAGCCTGTGTATAGGATTTGGACTATTGTGTCTCATCCACAATTGATTATTTTTATCCTTTGATCTCGTTTGATTTCGACTCATTTCAAACTCCTCGAAATACTTGATTTCTTCTTTGATTTATATCTTCTGACTCTTTAACTTTCTTGCAATTATATCTTTCTCGATCTAATCTACCGTACCCCTTGCTTGTCATGATTGATAGAGGTTTGGAAGATGCTATACTATATACACTCTTGAGTTAACTATATGGCTAGATGGGTTACCTTGGCAGCTAATTATGCGGTTGAGTCTATAATTGAATTCTTGGAAAGTACTAAATATTGCAGGTTGATGAACACCATATTTTTGAAAGATATAATTTTTGCATGAATGATTAGTTAATTCAAAGTTGAGTAGTAATGATATATCAATTTCGAATGATAGTGAGAAAGATTACTTATACTCATATGGGAAAGACTGTTAGAAGTTGATTAATAAAATAAACTCGATGATCGATTTGAGAGGATGATTTAAAGTTTTGATTTGAGTTTTTAAAAAAAAAATTTCTATGATTGGTTAGAGAGGATATAAAATCAACTTGATGATTAAAAATTTAAATATTCACATTGCTACATGAGATTTAAATTGGTTGATGATTTATGTTGGTTTCCAAAATAGAAGAATAAATTTTTTTTTAAATTTGAGGATAGATGATTGTAAATAGAAATAGTTAAGAGTTGCCTATGAGATTTATATTTCTTTAAAGATTGAATATTTTGACCTTGATGAAAAAAAAGGGGTTTATTTAAGAAGAACTTAGAAATTTGATGCATTTCATAAAGTGATTTAAAATTTGGAGTTGGGTAATTTTAATCTAAAAATTTTGAGGAGAAAAGAAAAGGATGTTTGTACTATAATATCGAGGATCGATTTAGAAATTGAGGTATTTTTTTGTGATTGAATTTTGTTTGATGGAACAAATTTTGATTGAAAAAAAAAATTTGAGATTTAAATCTTTTTTTTTAGATTGATAAATTTTTATTGAAGTTTCTTTTGGAAAAAAAAGAAGAATTTAGTATTATGATAATATTTATCTCGGTGATTGATTTAAGTATTTTCATAAGAGAGTTACAATCTTTTATATTAGGTAAACTGAATTAAAGTTGAGGAAAAAAAGGAGGAAAATAAAAGGGAGTTGGTGTGATGATAAAAGGATTGGTTGGGTATTTTAAAGTTATAATTATGATTATATGCGACGATCTTAAAGAGATTAAGGAAATTGGTGGATGATTGTTTTGATTTAAAGATTTTATACTGAAGGAATTTATGAAGAAATTTTATTTACAGGAATTTGATTTTTTTTATCTTGATGAGGAAATAAACATAGAGGATGTTACTCTAATGAGATAGAAGTGTCACACCTTAGTTGCCATATTTTTCATAGCCATGATAGTGATTATATGCAGTTATAGTTAAGTCATCGACCCATGTGACTATGTCTTCTTCTTAAAATTTTATCATCCTTGTTCTCGACCCTAAACTAGTATCATGATTCCCTAATTGTTTAGAGCTATAGATGTCTATAAATTTTTCTTGACCATACCCCAAATCCGTCAACCAGTATATCTTCTCCTATATTTTAGTATTATATTATTAGTATTAATATTAGGAATATCTATTTAGTTGTTTGTTACTTTACCTGTAGACAATATTGGTTGATATTTTCTGTAATAAAAATTTTCCTTCACCTTTAGCTCATGCCACGGTTGCCGAGCTAAATGCTGTAAGGATTTTTTTTATTATCTAATTAGTTTATTTTTTTTCCTGATTTACTATTTATCGTGCTGCATAATTCTAGTACTATCGATCCAAAATTTTGTTTTCTTAAGCAATAATGGAAAGCAGATCATTACGTCTTATCCTTTTGAATAGACCAAAGGACTTTTTTTTCTCATGTTAGGATTATTATTGCTTCTCTAGAAAATTCTATGTTGTTGCTACAATTTAGTAGGATAAACTTGCTTCCCTAAAGAGACAGTTAGAGGTACTAGTTCAATTCTTATAAGTTGGGTAGTATACCTTGTAGTCTAGCATCATACTTTTCTCAGGACCATTAAGAAATTATAGTTGGATAACACTGACTATATGTTGGTATAAGTATTTAGATTACCTAGACATAACTTTGTGGGTTCCTATCCCCTAGCTCAACTAAGGTTAGAGATTCATAGGGCAACTAGAAAGGTCAAATCATTATTTGTGTTTTGGACTTGAACTATCTTGTACTTTCTTTTCTTCTGTACGTCTATTTTTATCGTCTTGACTAATACTGCTGTTATAGCCTAGTTTTTACAAGCTTCTTCTTTTCTCAAGCTTGTTCTTGACACATATATTATTGGGTGCACCCACTAAAATGTTGTCTAATCAGAATCGGTGCATGATGGTTTGGCCAACCTAGTGCATGTTGATTCGCTTTCCCTATGATTATTTTATGCAGATGAAGATATAGTAAACTTGTCCTAGGATCTTATTTGCGACCGTTTGACAATTTTTTTCTTGAAACATTTATTCGCATTGGACCTTCAAATTTGTAATCGACCCCATCCCCCTTGAACTCTTCTTTATTCTGCGTCTTAGTATAGAATTTCTCTTTATAACCCTTTATTAGCTATGATTTATAGTAGAACCATCTTTCTACTAAGTCAGTTAAGTATACCTTGTATGATATCTTATTTTAGTAATACCCTTAGCACCCTAGTAGCCATCTTAGACTGATTTTAGTCGGACATTTAGCAAATAAAAGTTTTCCTATTATCCTTTCCTTGGTTCATATCATTTGATCCCTTACCATGACTTGGGTAATTGAAGCACAATATTAGGATTTTTCTTCCAATAATTGCACCATTATGATCTAGACAAACCGCACCATACACATGACATTTATGCCCCCCATAAATACACCTTTATGTGCTCTATTTTAATAACTCTACTTGTTTGACAAATCTTTTCCTTAGAATAGACTATTTGTGTCATCTCCTTATCCTATTAGATTTGACCATGCAATATCGATCTATTCCCTGATCACTTGGAAATCCTATGACCTATGCCGGACCTAGAACATATTCTTGTAGAATATGATGCCAGTTTTGACCCCTCTATAAACCCCCAAGTATCGTTGTAAATTGTCTTGTTGAGTAAGTTACAATTTACATATTTACTTTTCATTGATTTTCTTATTATTTCTTCGGTATTAGAATTATTTTAAATTTTGAGGACGAACTTCTTATAAGTTGGGTAGATTGTAACCCCCCTGAATTTTCAGGGAATTTTTAAAATTATTTTTTTTATTTGAAGAATAGCTTGTTAATTTATTTTAATTAAATAATTAATTAATTATTTCTAATCAGGGTTTAATTTATATTGTATATATATAGATGCAAGATGATGCTATTTTCTATCTGACAATATTGTTGGCAAGATCATCAGGGTTACTTTTATTAGTGCTAGTCAAATTTTATCCTTATAAATATTGGCTCTATTATTATTTATAATCCTTAGTTATTGTCATATTATTATAATTAATAGCAAGTTTATAATTATTTATTACCTTTTATTTATGGTTTATCACTATTATTATATTTTTATTATTGTCATGGTCTATTATTATTATTTTATTAAATTGGATATCCCTACTAGGTTTTATTATTAAATTCTATTATTTGTCTTAAGAATTGCTTATAGATGTTTTATTAGATTTAGATATATATTCTACATATATATATATATATATAGCCTTCTTTAACCAAGTTCCTCTTAACCCTAACCCTAGAGCTTTGTCTCCAAGCCGCCCCCCTGACCTCACCTTCACCTCGCCTACCTCCTCCCTCAACCCGAGACTCCTTGCCGACGTACGGAGGAGCACAAGGCCGGACGGGACTGCGGTTGCCGCTGTGAGCAGCAGAGCCGGCCGATCCCGGCGACCCCCGGCGGCGCCACCGCGCCTGGAGGCCGACCCCGACCCCCTGCGGCGGGCAGGTAACCCCCCCCGAGCGACCCCGTGGCTCTTCCACGTGGGAAATCTTATTTTTTACTGTAACCCTAGTTTTAGGGTTTTTAATCCAATTAATTCATTTTTTTTAGTGTTAATTATTGCCTAATTATTGGTAATTAATTAGATCTAATTGAAAGGGATCATTAGTAATTAAGTATAGGATCTACATTAAATTTTGTGTGAATTAATATTATTTATTAGTATTTATTACTATTTACTTATAAATTTTATACGCGATTAATTAATTGTTTGTATTTACTATTTTAATCATTAATTAATAATTTTATTATTAATTAAATAAAACCTTGTAGAGGAAAAAGTTTGTAAAATTTATGCAGTATTTTATAACAATTTTTCCAGAAATTATAGAATTTTATTTGTAATTATTTTATATTAAAAACCGAGAACTTTAGATTTTTAAATTAATTCCAATTACCGTTTTTTAATTTATATTATTTAATTGGTTGTTAATTAAATAATATATATTATATAGAAAATGTTTGTAAAAATATACTTTACTGTATAAAAATATTTCCAATATTTAATTATATTTATTTATATTTATTTAGATTTTAGAAGGGTAATTTTGATTACTAAGTATATTATATAATTAATCGATATTAATTATATAATTATTTGTAAATGGGTAAATGTTAAGGTTTCTATTGTAAATAGATAATTAAACTATTTTGGAAATTATTTTAGGTATTTTATATTTATTACTAATTTTTAGGATTTAAAAATAATTTCTAGAATTATTTTAGAATTATTTATCAAATTGTTTAATAATTATTTATTAATTTAAATAATTACTAATTATGTGTTATTATTGTGTAGAATAGTGAATTTAGATTTAATGGTTAAATTTAGGTTTTATAGTGAATTTTCAAGATTTATTTCGAATTATTATGTATTATTTAACTATTTATTTAATAAATAGTTTTAATGGTAATAAATTCATTTCTGTAAAAATATATATATAATATATATTTATTATTCTGGTATTATTTAGTTTATTATTATAATAGACTAGAAATGATTTTTAAGGACTTTTACTATTTTTGTTAGTACTATTAGGAATTGTGTATGCACGTGTGTATTAAATTGAGTAGTTAATTGATTATAATTAATTAATTAATTACTAAATATCATGTTGTATTATTAATTACAGAATATAAATGTATGATAATAAGTATATTTACATACTTATTATTGTATAAGTATTATTCATAATTATTGGTACTAGTTAGCTAGTTTTAATAAAATACTAATGTTTGTTGGTTAATTAGCAATTAATCAATTTAGTAAATTGTTAAGTAGAGATTAATTATAACTCATGCTTGTTTAGGATTGTTTGCTTCTCGGAACTCGGACTCTACATCGGACCCGGATACTCAGTTGCTGGACACAGGCAAGTACACCTTGCTTGATTGTATATTTTTGCAGTTAGTTTATGTTACCTAGTTACTTCTCAGTTGTGTGCACGCGTCTAGTAGTAGTGGACTTATCCCGTGTATTATGAAGGTATGTGGTACCTTCTAGTCGGACACTGTATCATACACGATCACTATATGAGTGAGTTGAGAGCATGGATTTGTGTGTCGACTGATCATTGGCACGTGAGTTCGCGTCTGGTCTAGTGGTTGGTACAGGTCTACTTATATATACTATGACGTCTTTCATATTATTTGTACCGCGTATACGGTACAGATATACATTGGGTGGGGAGAGTCTACTAGTGGTGTATGAGAATTCTGTTTCCAATGGACGCTGGATGCTCGTAGTCCCTCGTTTCTCAAACCGTAGAACGCTTGGTGGCAGTTTCTTCTTCTTCTCCCTCCCTCATGCACCATTAGAGATGTCTCGAGTGCATTACACATAGATGGTTAGTTTACCTGTCGTATGTCGCATGATATATCCTGTCCTTGTTTGGTTGGGGAGATGTTATGTTACATTTTGTTCTAGTTATTTATATACTGCCCTGTACTATCATGCATGTCGATTTCTTGTATACTTGTTACGTCCCTCTGAGGACCTGGCACCTTTTTCAGATTGGGATGAGCACAGGTACCGACGGACTACGGAGATTGGAGACTTTTGCTGACGAGGACTTCAATGTTGAGCCTCGTGAGTTTCTTGAGTTCTTAGGTGATTTCTGCTAGTGGCTATCTATTTCTTTTCTGGTTCAGTTGTACTCTTTTAGTAGTTCTTTCATATATTTATTGGTGGATTATTTTCCACTAGTTATGACTTGTAGTTTGATTCAGAGTTATTTTCATTCCTTCCAGCTTTATTCTGTGATTTTTCCTGTGGATGAGATTAGTATTTACCTGCCTGTATTGTTATTTAGTTGTTACTTCAGCGTACTACGATCGAGTATAGTCCATTAAATTGGGGTTTTTCTATACTTGATCGTACAGCTGGCACGCCACGTGTTCCTGGTCCCACATATTTTAGAACCGGGGCGTGACAACGGGGTACATTTAATGATGGTCCATGGAGGTCCAATCTTAATAGTACTTAGTATCACACCACTTTTCTGGAACAGAGGTATTTTTGACTTTTTCATAATTACTGTTATTAGTGTGGTTTCATATTATATGTTGAGTGCTAATTATTTTTGAAAAATAAACTTTATATTTTTGTTAATTATTTAAATAGTTAACATGGTGCATGTGTTCTATTTTGAATATAACTAATGGTTAGCCTTTGACTAGAATAATGGTTAGTGATCCTAAAAGACCCAAACCCACTTGTCATGACCACCCAATAAGATGATTAGGACTAGCCAAAATGAACTTTAGTTAGTCTCTAGCTAGATTAGAAGATCTAGTTAGAAAACTTGACTAAACACCTAATTGGGAAGAGAGGTTTAATCCCTAACTTGTCATGACTAAAGAGAAAGGCTTAGTGGACATTTTTCATTGCCTAAAACCTTAACCCTAAACCCCTATGGCAGCCCACATTGTTTATAAAATCCCACTTCATCTTCTTCCGCCTTCCATTTTTCTTTTCATGCCCCAATTTAGGAGCTTTTCCCCTAAATTGCTCCTACACACAAATTTTCTCCAAATTGACCCAAATTTGTTTCATTCTCTTCCTCTTGGAGAGGAAAAGTCTCTATTGGCTAGCTAAGATGGGATTAAAAGGATTTGGAGCCTTGAAGCTTGGTGGAGATCTAGATCTAAGTATTTTATATTGGGAATCCATCTCCCTTTTGGAATGAGCTCTCTAAACCCTTCCATTTCATTTCATTAGTATAACTACATTCATTTAGGACCCCATTCATATTAGGGTACCATTAGAGAGGATTTGAGGCTCTCCTCTTCCAATTTAAAGATTTTTCCAATTTTATTTTAATACAAATTAGGAAAATCAAATTTGTGACCACCAAGTGTTCGATACGTGTCCCCAAAGGAACTTCGTGTCCTTTTTGAGTCGAGATGGGGTGTATGTATCCTAAATAGGATACATAGTATTGTGTCATGGTATATCATGATACACATGGTTATATTTTGGTATAGACATGTGTTTCTTTTGTCCAAACAATCCAAATTCGTTATAATATTCATCCACATTTTTAGTAGCCATAGCAACTTAGAAATGCCATAACTTTTAGCTCAGAACTCCGATTAATCTTCCTTTTTTTTAAAAACTGTATCAAAGTTAGCTTTCCAAATATATATATTAATATGCAAAAATCATTCTATAACTTTCTGTAAAACTGTTTGAGCGTCAGCTGTCCGAAAGATGAACGCATTTCGGTGTTTTCGCGATTCCGGAAGCTTTCGGACACGAAAATGCGATCCGTTTAAAATTTCTTAAAGCTAATACGAAGGGCTACGACATACTTTAATCCTAGAATTTATGAAGATCTAATTGGTACAGTATTGATTTTAAGTATAAAAAAAAGTGACTATACGACATAGGCATTTTGTGTAACCTATGAGCCTATGTAGTATAGATATTAAGTGAATGTAGGTACCATAGGTTGTCGAGTATATGTATGATATAGTACATAAATATGTATATATATATTATTGTTAGGTAATATGTGTTAGTTAGTGTGTGTTAATGTTAATACAAATGGTTATCAAGTAAGCCAATATAGATAAGTTATGTGTCAAAGTATTAAAGTTTTGGGCAAGATACTAGTGTGATACTTGGTACCATGAGGATATTGGTATCGTGACACTCAAGTATCATGAGTAAGGATAAGAGAGTATTGGAACTTGAGTAAGGTAACCTATTTGGTATCAAGTATTAGTATTAGAGTTAGTTGGAATATGCTAGAGTTATCTTAGAAGTTAAGATAATTAGTATATATAGATATCTTAGTATCTATGATATATTAGAGTTAGAAGATTAGATGATTAGTTAGTTAGTGTCTAGTAGATATTAGAGTTAAGATAGATAGTATCTTAGGATACTAGATGTTAGTATCTTAGGATTAGCTAGTGTATCTTAGATTTACCTTTACCTTAAGGTAATGGTTTACCTACAAGGTAAGTATTGGGTTTACCTTCAAGGTAAAGGAGTTTACCTAGATACTAAGGTTAGATGTTAAGATATTGGTCAGCTAGTAGTTTAGGGTAGATACTAGATATCTAAGATTTATATTGGTAGCTAAGATATTTATACCTAGACTAAGGTATTGGACGTCTTTCCACTAAGGTATTGGGATACCAATAGGACCAATGTATATTGGTATATGTTATAGGTAGGTAAAGGTAATGGTATATATAATAGACATTGGGTAAATCCATGTATATATAAAGGATAAATTGGCTAAAGTAATCCTAGATAGTAGATAACTAATAGAGATGTAAGATATATGTATTGATACTTGGTAATGTTAGCTATTACGGCTAATACCTTCAAGGTATAGACCTAGAAATGAGGTATTGACTAACATGGACTATAAAATCTAGTTTACGACGTATTAATCTTAGAACTAAGGTATTAACTAATAGTTAAGGTATTTGAGATATGGGCTAAGGGTAAGTGGATAGTATCTATAGATGATATATGTGATTTGGGATACCATAGTATATGTGGCTTGTTGAGAATTCATGTATGATATATATGTATATGATATAGTACTATAAGGTATCCTAGAATATGTGGGTCTATGGTTAGAATTATGACTAGCTTAGATAGAGTTGACCCCTTTGACTAGACAGTTAACCAAATCCTAGATGTTGACTTATTTTGACTAAGAGTTGACCAAGGGTTGACTTTTGACCTATAGAGACATAGTATCATGTAGATTGTATTGTACACTTTAATTATTATACATTGAATACATTATAACCTGTATTGCTCTAAATAGGACATTGTGACTCTAGTTCGGACATCTGTATACATCAGTCGCTCAGGCTATCTGATAGTTCTTTCATTTACTTGGTGATTACTGTATTTCAGTTCTAGTTAGTTCTATTTGATGTCTACTATGAGTCTTGGCATGATTGTACACGGATTGGTATTGTCATCGAATTTTCTATCATGAGATATTACCTTAACTCATCGCGATGGTATCGAATACTGTTCTTATTGGTATTGGATAACATTGGATATATTGGTATCAAATATTGTTTTTGTTGCTATTATATAATATTGGTTAACATTGGCTAGTAACGTGTCATGGTTAGATCCATCATATCAGTCGGGGCGGGGGTAATACTAGTTAGATATGTGATCAAGAACTATCGGCAAATAGTGTAATCATCGGCTACTAGGTAAGCATGCATTACACGTATGGTTGAGCTAGCCTTAGTGTAAGCAATAAATATCCCAAGCCGATCACATATCCAACTGGTATTCCAGAACACATTGTCTATTACAGTTGTATACATTCAGTTCACCATTACATTGTTCTATCTTAATATAGTAGTTCTTTTTCATTATTTGTTCTCACAGATTTCTGTCTATCTTACCATATTCATCAATATAACTGTATATAATTATTTTATAGTCTTTGTCATTTACTTGGAATTTCTAGATGAGATATGCTCATTCTATCCTGACTGGGTATGTTGACAAAATATTACAGATGATATAGATGACAGTCCTACCTTCTACGAGGCATACAAGGGTGGCACAAAAGAGCATGAGGAGGACCTAGCTCAGTAGATATTGTCCTAGTTATAGTTTAGAAGTATTATTTTTCATGTTGTATCAAATTATTCTGATTGTTAGATGAGACTTATTATATTCAGAATATGTACTTATTTGTGTTAGATATCAAGACTTGTGTGTTGTGATAACTCTACTATTTATTTAGTTTCTTCCTTTTATCTGATTTTATCTCGTGCTATATCTTCCTTAAACTTGTGATTGAGACTATATAGTTGAGATGTCATATTATACCTCCGTACGGAGATGACATGTTATATGATTCATATTGTTAGTTGATAGATATTGTAGACGACCTATACAGCATTCTATCGACGATACTGTAGCGTAGGCTGGACGTACCCATGTTTTCGTGCCCCTAAACTGGGTGCGGGTCGTGACACATTTTTGTGGTGGCCCATGCAGGTTAGAGTCGCAACTAGAGTGATTCTGTAGTGGTGTTCGAATCAGAGTGCTGCTATGAGCCTGCTATTAGGATATAGGATTAAGCTGTATAAAAAGTTACTCAAGCACAGTTAGGACTACTTGAGAAGATTCCTGGAATGACCCTTGAGAATCTCATTAGAAACTATCTCAAAATTCGATTCCAACAGTTTCTGTCTACTTTCCTTTTTCGTTGTTGAATTTGATTCTTGGTATTCATTGTTGACTTGATTTTCTACCAAGATAAAACTTATGGGCTAGGTTGCCTCAGTTATGGAATCTAGAGTCTTCTACAGCCATATTAGCTGGCATGGCGATGAGATAGTCTGATTTTGGATGTATTTCTTGGGTGTAGGAATTTAAAGTTTTCACAGCAAGCATACGGCAGTGCAAAAATTTTAAATACCATGATTATAGAGGTATGTACCTTAGTTACAGACTCTTTGGATTATCATAGCCGTACTTACTAGCGTAACAAGGATTCTGGTAACTTGGTTCTGGATAGACGGGTAGGATTATTAGATTGCAGAATAGATAACATATATATGATGCCCTAGTATAATGGAGTAGAATATCAGTATGGATGTTACTTGAGTATCATGAAGTAGATAGGGGGAGCTAGGCCACCTGTGGCACAGCACCATGCCTCGTACCATCAGAGGAATATACCCAAGAGAGGCAAGGCTTTTGCGCTGATTGTCAAGTAGACCGACGCTATGGGTGACGGGTTAGCAGGTCTGTGTTTTCTGTTCTTCTTTTCCATTTTGTTGTGTGATTTTATTAGTACATGTCAAGATATTTTGTGTTGTGCCAGATAGTGTAGTGACCATGTTTGAGACTGTGAAATCATGAACAGTGGAAGCATGATCTTGCATGTTATTAGATAGAATTTTTTGGACTTTGATTGTTGGGGGTTTTACCTAGAATGAGTACGACCAACTGTAAATTTCAAGGACAAAATTTTTCTAAGAGGGGGAGATTTGTCACCACCACTTTCCTGGAATAGGAATAATTTTGACTTTTTTTCTAATTACTGTTATTAGTGTGGTTTCATATTATATCTTGAGTGTTAATTATTTTTGAAAACTATACTTTATATTTTGGTTAATTATTTAAATAGTTAACATGGTGCATGTGTTATATTCTGAATATGACTAATGGTTAGCCTTTGACTAGAAGTGATCCTAGAAGACCCAAACCCACTTTTTAAGACCAACGAATAAGATGATTAAGACTAGCCTAAATGAACTTTAGTTAGTCTCTAGCTAGATTAGAAGATCTAGTTAGAAAACTTGACTAAACACCTAATTAGGAAGAGAGGTTTAATCCCTAACTTGTCATGACTAAAGAGAAGGGTTTAGTGGACATTTTCCATTGCCCAAAACACTAACCCTCAACCTTACGGCAGCCCACATTATTTATAAAATCCCACTTCATCTTCTTCCTTCTTCTATTTTTTATTTCAAGCCCCAATTTAGGAGCTTTTCCCCCAAATTGCTCCTACACACAAATGTTTTTTCCAAATTGACCCAAATTTATTTTATTATCTTCCCCTTGGAGAGGAGAAGCCTCTATTGGCTAGCTAAGAAGGGATTGGAAGGATTTGGAGCCTTGAAACTTGGTAGAGATCTAGATCTAGGAATTTTATATTGAGAATCCATCTTCCTTTTCGTATGAGCTCTCTAAACCCTTCTATTTTATTTCATTAGTGTAACTATATTCATTTAGGACCCCATTTACATTAGGGTTCTATTAGAGAGGAGTTGAGGCTCTCCTCTTTCTATTTGAAGGTTTTCCCCGTTTTATTTTGATACAAATTGGGGAAATCGAATTTATGACCACCAAGTGTTCGATACATGTCTCCAAAGGAACTTCTTATCCTTTTTGAGTCGAAATTGGGTGTATGTGTCCTAAATAGGATACGAGGTATTGTGTCATGGTATATTATGATACACATGGTTAGATTTGGGTATAGACATGTGTTTCTTTTGTCCAAACAACCCAAATTCGTCATAATATTCATCCATGTTTTTAGTAGCCATAACAACTTTAAAATGCCATAACTTTTAGCTCAGAACTCCGATTAATATCTTTTTTTAAAGAACTATATCGAAGTTAGCTTGCCAAATATATATATTAATAGGACAAAATTGTTCTACAATTTTCTGTAAAACTGCTTTGAGTGTCAGCTGTCTGAAAGACGAACGCGTTTCGGTGTTTTCGCGATTCCGGGAGCTTCCGGACACGAAAATGTGATCCGTTTGAATTTTTGAAAAGCTAATATGAAGGACTACGACATACTTATATCCTAGAATTTATTGAATTTCTAATTGGTACATTATTGATTTTAAGTAAAAAAGTGACTGTATGACATAAGCATTTTATGTAACCTATGAGCCTATATAGTATAGATATTAAGTGAATGTAGGTACCATAGGTTGAGTATATATATGATATAGTACATATATATATATATATATATATATATATATATATATATATATATATATATATATATTATTGTTAGGTAATATGTGTTATTTAGTATGTGTTAATGTGGCTACAAATGGTTATCAAGTAAGCCAAATATAGATAAGTTATGTGTCAAGGTATTAAAGTTTTGGACAAGGTACTAGTGTGATACTTTGGTACTATGAGGACATTGGTATCGTGACACTCAAGTATCATGAGTAAGGATAAGAGAGTATTGGAACTTGAGTAAGATATCATATTTGGTATCAAGTATTAGTACTAGAGTTAGTTGGGATATGTTAGAGTTATCTTAGAAGTTAAGATAATTAGTATATAAAGATATCTTAGTATCTATGATATATTAGAGTTAGAAGATTAGATGATTAGTTAGTTAGTGTCTAGTAGATGTTAGAGTTAAGATAGATAGTATCTTAAGATACTAGATGTTAGTATCTTAGGAGTAGCTAGTGTATCTTAGATTTACATTTACCTTAAGTAATGGTTTACCTACAAAGTAAGGTATTGGGTTTACCTTCAAGGTAAAGGGGTTTACCTCGATACTAAGATTAGATGTTAAGATATTGGTTAGCTAGTAGCTTAGGGTAGATACTAGATATCTAAGATTGATATTGGTAGCTAAGGTATTTATACCTAGACTAAGGTATTGGACTTTCCACTAAGGTATTGGTATTGGGATACCAATAGGACCAAGCTATATTGGTATATATTATGGGTAGGTAAAGGTAATAGTATATATAATAGGCATTGGGTACATCCATGTATATATAAAAGATAAATTGGCTAAAGTAATCCTAGATAGTAGGTAACTAGTAGACATGTAAGATATATGTATTAATACTTGGTAATATTGGCTATTATAGCTAATACCTTCAAGGCATAGACCTAAAAACGAGGTATTGACTAGCATGGACTAGAAAATCTAGTTTACGAGGTATTAACCTTAGAACTAAGGAATTAACTAATAGTTAAGGTATTTGAGATATGTGCTAAGGGTATGTGGATAGTATCTATAGATGATATTTGTGATTTGGGATACCATAGTATATGTGACTTGTTGAGAATTCATGTATGATATATATGTATATGAAATAGTACTATAAGGTATCCTAGAGTATGTGGGTCTATGGTTAGAACTATGACTAACTTAGATAGAGTTTACCCCTTTGACTTGACAGTTGACCAAATCCTAAATGTTGAGTTAGTTTGACTAAGAGTTGACCAAGGGTTGACTTTTGACCTAGAGAGGCATAGTATCATGTAGATTGCATTGTACACTTTAATTATTATACATTGAATACATTTTAGCCAGTATTACTCTAAATAGGAAATTATGACTCCAGTTCGGACATCTGTATACATCAATCGCTTAGGGTATCAGGCGAGTACATTCTCTGATGGTTCTTTCATTTACTTGGTGATTATCGTATTTCAGTTCTAGTTAGTTCTATTTGATGTCTACTATGGGTCTTGGCATGATTGTACACGGATTGGTATTATCATTGGATTTTCAGTCATGAGATGTTACCTTAACTCATCGCGATGGTATCGAATACTGTTCTTGTTTGTATTGGATAACATTGGATATATTGGTATCGAATACTATTTTTGTTGGTATTGGATAATATTAGATAAATATTGGTTAGCATTGGCTTGTAATGTGTCACGGTTGGGTCCATCGTATCGGTCGGGGAGGGGTAATACTAATTAGATATGTGATCAAGAACTATCTGCAAATAGTATAATCATGGCTACTAGCTAAGCATACATTGCACGTATGGTTGAGCTGGCCTTAGTGTAAGCATTGACTATCCCAAACCGATCACATATCCAACTGGTATTCCCAAACACATTGTCTATTAAAGTTGTATGCATTCAGTTCACCATTACATTGTTCTATCTTGATATAGTAGTTCTTTTCCATTATTTATTCTCACATATTTCTATCTATCTTACCATGTTCATCAATATAACTATATATAATTATTTTATAGTCCTTGTCATTTACTTGAGATTTCTAGATGAGTGTGCTCGTTCCATCCTGACTCGATATGTTGACAAAATATTACAGATGACATAGATGACTGTCCTACCTTCTACGAGGCATTCGAGGTTGGCACACAAGATCCTGGGAAGGATCTAGCTAAGTAGATATTGTCTTAGTTATAGTTTAGAAGTATTAGTTTTCATGTTATATCGGATTATTTTGATTGTTAGATGAGACTTATTATATTCAGGATATGTACTTATGTGTGTCGGACATCTAGACTTGTGTGTTGTGATAACTCTACTATTTATTCAGTTTCTTCCTTTTATCTGATTTCATATTGTGCTCTATCTTCCTTAGACTTTTGATTGAGATTATATAGTTGATATGTCATATTATACCTTCGTGCAGAGATGACAGGTTATATGATTCATATTGTTACTTGATAGATATTGTAGACGACCTATACAGCATTCTATCGTCAACACTACGGCGTAGGCTGGACGTACCCACGTTCTCGTACCCCTAAACAGGGTGCGAATCGTGACACTTAGGTTATGGTGCTATTAAGGGCCTGCTATAATAAGGAACTCATCACAACACATGTCGATTTTGTATGATTTTATATGTTGCTATCTTTATTATTTCCTATAATTTGTCGTATCCCTTAGTTTCTCATAAATGACCAAGGAGATGCAAGGTCGTGGTTATAATCCTATGTCTTCAGGAATTATCTTCTTCCATATCTATCAGATTCTAAATCCTAATTCTCTAGGGTCTATACATTTTTTATTAAGGTTAAATTTTTCAAACTTCTTCTTTAGCAAACCTATTAAGTCTCTTAAATAGCCTTTCAAATTTCCTTACCGGTTTTGGTCAAAAATCTTATTTGATTTTCTCTTAACCATTCCAAGACAAGATGTTTTATTTAGAACCATATAGCTCATAGACTAGTTATTTGGCCTAACTTATTGAGTTCTCCAAAAAAATTCCATCAGTGGTGAGGAATTATTGCCCCAAATAATTCCAAGCCAATATTCCCTAAGTGTTTCCATAAGCCAAGAATATCTTCCCCTTAACATGAAACATTACCATTCCTATATACCCTTAAACCCAACTTAATTAACCATAGTCGATTTTTGATCAATTCTGTGTAAATAAGCTTCTGACCTCGATCCTTAAATATTACAGAAAGGTTGGAGAACAAATACTATTCTCGGCTTAAATAAATCCTTATTGTTCTTTTTTTTCTATTGATAGTCAAATAAATGATTATCAAGAACAGGTACTTACACTAATACTACATTGACTCCTTCCTATTATGATTGAATCTCCTCAATAGATAGAAAACTTGCTTGAATATAATTATCGAGGTGCTCATTTAAAACTTCCATGGATAAAGTTGACAGAATATTCGGTGACCTACTATGGCGTGACAAATGCGCACTGCAACCATTTATCTGAATCATGAAAACTGCAGGTTCACTGCAGCTAGTCTTGCACTAGCGAGGTATAGACTCTAAGTTGAAGTACTTTCCAGTATGTATAGATTTTCGGATACTATTGAGACTATGTCCTAGATGCATCATATTTTTGATCTTTTGAGTTATTCTATCAATATTATTTAAAAATGAATAAAGCTAAGAGACTATTCGATAACATATCATTCTTCGAGTCATGGAACCAAGAGTTCACTATAGCCAGATGTACACTGGCGAGACATGAACTCTAGGTAAAGTAATTTTGGATTTACATGGTTTTCGGATACTATTGAGACTATATTTTATCACCATCGAGAAACCACACCAGAATTATCTTAATCGGTTTACTTTCATCCTAAGTCCACGATTTTATTCCTAGCAACTTATTCAATTATCAAAAATCACTTTTAATACCACAGCCAATAGGAATGAGGATTCCTGTACAATTTCTACTTGATTTCTTCTAGAGTTCATTAGGACCATTTCAAATACCGATTGATCCAATCTCTTTCATGAATCAAGTCTAGTCTTCTTATCAAACAGATGTTGGTGTGTTACATAGATAGTTGATATGCATATTTATAGATAGCTTATATATATATATATATATATATATATATATATATATATATATATATTGTGGATAGCTATATATGTACTTATATGCATGGAGACTAAGATATAGCTACCTAGTTACCCTATTTAGATCATCTCTTGTAAAGGTATTTTTGGGAATCAGTATTTTTACAAGGTTAGATATATAAACTAGGTAATGTTATAAGACCATGAGTGTGCAGGAAAGCTATAAGTCTTTGAGCTAACATGATGTAACCATTGGTGGTTGGATAACATATTTTATGGTGATTAAAGGAAAGAAAAAAAAGAGACATATGAATTAGCGAAGGAAATTCTAAGTGATAACAAGGATGGCAAGAATACACTAAAGTTTGATGAAGTTCTTCCAAGAAGGAAACAAATTAGAAACCATATAGTAATATGATCAAAGTTGAGAAACATTATGAATTTCGAGAATTGTTTACTAATGATACAAGGAAATACATAACCCATTGAAGGATTATTTCGAAAGTGAAAAAAAATCAAGGGTTCTAGAAAGAATATAATTGCATCGAAGTATTAGTTAAGGAATTAAGACTATGGCATTAGCATAGAAAACTCAGGAAATATGTATCGGAGATTAAGTGAAAACTAAGTAAGTTGATTGAAGAAAATAAAGGACATGAATAGTAGAATTTGAATGCAAATGTTTTTCGGAAAACTTGAATCACTGAAGGAACCGAGGACAAACAAACCAAGAAGAATATGGATTTAAGAAAATAAAGAAAATATTATTATGGTTTCAAGTAGATGGTCGGCTTTGTATGGTTGTCGATTCTAGTCAATAAGGATATCATAAAGGAGATTATTTGGAAATCAAAAGAATTATTAAAGAGCTTGAATTCAGAATTTTGATGATAGAGGTTCTTTAACAGTAGGATTTATAAATATTAATCTGAGACACTATAGGTTCCGTGGTGCTAAAAATATATTATATATGGATAAGTAACTAGAATATATGCATGAGTTTTATCATTTGCGCAATTTTCTAATGATAAGAAGACAGAGGTCGTTGAATTTTAGCTTCAATTTTGGTTTAAGAATAAGATTAAGGTAGTAGACTTTGATTGAATCTGTAAGAAGTTTAAATCCAAATAAATCATAAAATAAAAGGTAGCACCATAACTTTAGACCATAAAAGTAACACAAGGGTCGACATATGACATTTCGAGATCAAGTTCTCATTCAGCAACGGGAGATTATGGAGTTGCTTATAATTATTTGCAAGAGATAAGGATAAAAATGGAATTGACGCAAGAGAAGACTAGGACAATGTTTCTACTGTGGATCAAGTGATCTTAGAATCAGGGATTGACTATTTTTATGGATTCATGATTCTGCTATTGGTATTCCTTGATTGTCATAGGGTACTATCCTTCTGTACGAGTATCATTTAGACCTTCTAGTATTATGACCTGGTATTTTCTTTCATATCCTAAACCTTGTAATCATGAATTAAGACATAATCCTTATTTGACTTTCAATATTTTTAGACTTCGATTTTACTTTGATCGTGCCTAGATACCTTTGCATAACTAGGTGATTTACATTGATCGTGACTAGATTTTTATCCTATTCTTGGTCGTGCCTAAAATTTAATTTATGGTTATATAGATGACTTTGATTTTATTGTGCGAAAATGATTTTTGATTATTATTAGTTATGACTATATCATTTTTACTACGACTACAAGATCGTGCCTAAATCGTTTTGATCTTGATTGTATCTACATGATTTTGACTCTATTGAACATGACTAGACTCTGATCGTGTATATACAATTTTGTCGTGCCTAAAATATTATTGTTTTTTTATCGTGCCTTGATGATTTTGATTCTATTGACCGTGGATAGATTTTTAATCACGCCTAAATGATTCATATTATGCCTATATGATGTGGTTCTTAATTGTGCCCATAAGATTTTGATTATAACTTTGATCGTGCTTGATCATGCTTAGTTGTGCCAAATCCTTTCAAAACCTTGTATTTGATTATCATGCCTAGTCGTGCCATTTGTAATTTTGAGGATAAAATTTTTCTAAGATGGGTAGATATGTGAACCCTTGTTCCCAAATTCCCATATTATTAGTTTTTCTAATTTTTAATTTTTAAATTATTATTCTAGGCATTATTGAAGAGTGGTTGTTTGGTAATTTTATAGAAGAGGGATGACAATTTGGTGAATTATAGAAAAGGGAGTGGCAAATTAGTAATTTATGGAGAGGGGAGTGGTAGTTTTAGTAATTATTAGTGGTGGAGCTATCCATTCGGCGATTATAAAAAGGGTGGCATGACTAGTAAATAATTAGTCATGACTAGTTATTTATGTAATTATTAAGGATAGAATATTTCTAGCATCTAGCATATTCCATAGAATATTCCCGAAATATTATTGGTATTCCTGTTCTAGATTGTTCCATACGTGGTTATAAATAGCCACTAATCTCATTATCAATTATTCCAAGCCAAAGCTCTAATCCTAAACTTTATGCCAAGTGTGTCCGTGTCCACCAATCTTCTCCGTGTCCACTCCTGGTCCGACCCCGAAGTGTCATGCTTTTGTCGTATCCTGGGTCCGACATCAGGAGCATCTATATTTTATTCTACCATATTTTCTATTAGATTTATAAACAATTTTCCATGTCCGACACGACATGTCCTCTAAACTCCACCCAAAACTCCTATTCTTGTGTCCTCGTATCCTCGTGTCCCCGTGGACACATTACAATTTTACAGACCACCAAACATGTCCGCACTCTTGGACACGATCTAAGTCCACACACTAACCCTAACCTAGCTCCCTATGCTACCTCTATAGCCTTAGTCATCGTAGCCTCTTTCCAAGTTCGCTCACTATCCTCCACCAGAGTTCGTCGCTGCGTCTGCTGGTCAGCCGACCATTTCCATTAATGTCGTAGACATCGGTTGAGCCTAGCGCTGTTATGACCGTAACCACCCTTTCGAGCACTATGACCACTGTTAGGCCACCTCGACATACTGGCCATTACCTCAGTCCTAGTCGACACAGCCCATGTAATCATGTCCGGTTGTAGCCGCAGCCGACCGGGTCTATGCCACCTACTCAAATTCGACCGAGATCATCTATGGCTACTACCTAAGTGGCCAAACAAGTCGTTCTCTAGATTCCAATCTGTGGTCAAGATCATGCAGTCGAGCACCAAATCTGCTCCTTCTAGCCGTCGAGTCGTGCCTAGAACTTTGTCGTCGACGATCCTGCGACCAACCACAATTCATCGCCACTACAGACCAACCAAATCCCGAGCCTTCCTGAGTCACTTAGGTGGTAGCCATAGATGATCTCGGTCGAATTTGAGTAGGTGGTGGTGCATGGTTGCGCGACTGATTCGAGAGAATTCTTAAACCCTCTTGGTGAGCACTCCTCATCTCTTTTTCTTCTCCTTTTTTCCTTTTATTTTTCTTTGGTTGTTCTTTCTCTCTCTAAAGATAGAGAGAGGGTTATGAGGGGTTGATTTGAGTTGGGTCGGGTCTGATCCCAACAGAACGGGCATGGCAAAAAAAAATGAGAAAGAATTTGAATGGGCTCGACTTAGCCAGTCCCAATAACCCGAGCAGGGTTGGACCGAGGCTTTTTTTGCTAGCTTATTTATTAATTAGTTAAATGTGTTAACTATTAATTAGTTAATTGTTTGCTTATTTGTTAGTTGCTAATTATCTTAGTAATTTAGCTAATATTTCCATATTTAATTAGTTAGATTACTTGATTAGCAATTTTAAAATATAAGCTGATATTTATTAGTAATGTTTTATAAATATTTAGCTAAAATTTTATTTTCCTAATTCTTTAACTAATTAATTAGTAATATTAAGAAGATTGTTAGAATCATAATATTTTAGATAATTAGTTAGATAATTAGCTAGTATAAAAAATTGAATTAGTTAGTCATTTTAGGAATTTTCTAGAATATCTTCTAAGTAGAAACTAATTATTTTTCCTAACCATTTTTAGGTTAATTTAGAGACATTTTCCAACATCCGGTAAAAGGCAAGTCTAGTACCTCATCTTTACTTAGCAGCTTTGCATGTTGTTTGTACAATATCACTTGTTTGAAATATTTCTCGTGTTTCTCACTTGCTTGTGTGTTTTTCGTGTTACGTATCGGAAGGGAGAACACTTATACGGCATGTAGTTTACTTGGCCTATGGACATTCACATGACTACTAGCTTTGTCAAAAGACATGCTTATGTCCATCACTTGACTGCTAGCATATTGTTTATGATGTGCCTTATATCCTTCACTTGTGTGACTGCTAGCATATTATTTATGATATGCCTTACCTTTATTACTTGCATGATTGCTAGCACATCATCTACTTTTTTCCTTATTCATGAAGTCTCCTACATGCTTATTGGTGTTCTATTGCACATGTTTCACGTAGCTAGTGCATAACTTTAGGTACTTTTCCAGTTTACATGTTATTTACTAACTTTGCTATTTTATATACTAGTGTATCTTGTTGTTGAGTACCATTGAGTTACATTGTACTTTGCTCCTTTTTTGACTGGATCATTGACATATTAGACTAGGACATAAAGACAACATTAGATTGGACGACGACTTCTTACAGATTATAGAAGACTGAGATAGAGTTGTTATGAGACAGATGTATCAGTTGTATTATTATTTCTTTGAGGATATGAATTATCAGATTTATTTTCTAAAGTGTTACCAAATGTAGGATGTACTGAAACACTGATAGTGGACTCTGTGTTCATTTTGTATAGCTGGAATTTGCTTGTACGTTTTAGTTGTTGTAATGAGTGATTGATATATCTATCTTTCATGATTCCTAAGGTTTAGATGGTTACTTACTACTGCTCACACCAACGTAAGTCCGGCGTTGCATAATTCGTACAAGATTATTCAAGAGCGGGTCGTGATACCTTAAGATTCTAAATTCTGTAGGAATCCATACCCTAGCTATCCCAACTTGTTTGAAACTATTTAGGGAAATTTTGACATTAATTTGGCATAAAAATTCATCAGCCCGAGCTAATGTTTACACAATATCATTGAGTATAATGATAGAAACATTATATTGTCAATATTCTATGTGATGTGCTCATTTTTTAGCAACTATAATTACTATTCTACGAGATAGAAAATTATACTAATATTATACTGACAGATTTCTGCTAGTATATAGTTGCCCTTCTTATCTCAAGAATTGGTCTTAGTTGTGTGTCGTTTCCTCATGTCGGCATTTAGCCATCCCTAAAATATTTTTATAGTGCCTACCTAATGTCCCTTAGCCTTGTATCTGAAAGTTCTCTAGCTCTCAAGAACTTTTCCCCTGAACCCCTATGAAGGACACTAACCGAGTAGTAGAATCCCCGTTATCCTACTATAATGTGTAAAGGATTTATTGATTGTCAAACTCACATAATTAATTGTTGGATTTTGTGTTAACCAATGGTCCTAAAATTCTATTATTTGGGTAGCATAGTATCTAATGGTCATATCTTAGACTTGTTATTTATGATCTACCATTGATCGAAGAATTATTGGTGTTGAATATATGACTGAATGATTGTTCAATTGTCTATGTTCCTGTATAGCTATACTGTATTAATACTATTTGTTATCAGTAAACCATTTTAGGTGTCTATGTTCCTAGCCTAACTATACTATATTCATAATATTTGTTATCAGTATACCCTTTATGGTATTGGTCATGTTATCATATCGAGGTATATATGTTTCCTTATATACTTAGATACTATATCATGTTCTAGTCATATATATTTATTACTATTATTTGTGCAAATACTCCCGTAGTTGGTCGTGATAACGTGTATTGCGGATAGTTTTTATAGATTAACTGTTGCATCTACGTTCGGGATGAATCTAGTCTAGAAACCTCAAGAATCAATCCAATTCACACCCAGCATACCGGTACTTCGGTAAGACATCTAGGATGGATGGTTGTGTCCATGGTACGAGTTCCACATGACTCACTAAGAATAACTAACTAAAAACACATAGATTATTGGAAGAGAAAGGATCTCAATTTTGTTTATATTACTTGTCAGCCACCAGATACTATAGGTGGAGTACAATTTTTGACAATTAATTTGTTAATGACCCAGCATCTACTATAGGAGTACTAAGACTGTTTCTCATACCAATAATAACCCAATGATCGCCTGAGAGGGATATTATGGATTACTGATGATTATATATATTCATATGATATGGCTAGTCTCGTTTCGACAATGTATATTGACGAATCCTTATATATTGCATCTTAGGATAACATAGATATTAATATAACAAGCCATAGGAATTGTTTAGTCATTCTATTAAACCATTGGTTGTATGTTATATACATGCTCGTAGTCTTGGGATTGTACAGTATTTAGAAGTAGTACTACACCCCTTATCCTTGTTGGGTATAAAGGTGGATTGCTGCCTCGATAATAGAATACAATTCCATTCTACAACATATATAGCATTGCTATAAAACCATCTCCTTATATGATCAACCCCTTTCATCTAGCTGCCGACCCCGCGGATCCACGTCCCCCTCAACCTCACTTCTAGCCCAGGCCGACAATGCTCTACCGAACGACCCCCTGGTCAACCGTGCCACCTTCTGATTGACCGACAACCCTAGGCAGTACTGCCCTACGAACAATCGCGTGCGAGGCCAACATCACCACGTGCGTCACCTAAGACCGGCTCCCTAGGCTCCATCGCGAGCCCTCCCAGGTCAACCCCTTCCTGTGTACGGCTTCGCTCCTGCTCCGCCCTCCCCTGGCTGCGGCCCCACGATAATAACAGAAGCAACCATTACAGACAACACCAGGCCCCCTCTCGACGACCCCCGTATTTTGTACAAGCCCCTAGATCGTGTTATCGTCCTCTCCGATGTACGACGAAAACGATTTGTGCATTTTGAAGTCGATCATGTTATGGTGTGTGAAATTTTGACGTCAGAATTTTGTTTCGTTATAGCAACTTCGTATAACTTATCCAACCATTGGATCGTCGATCCGATTCTTCCATGTAAATCTCGGTATATAGCTTTTCCCTTTTCATATGATTCAACTATTAAATCGATCGTTTGATAGATCAAAACTGGTCCCAATTTGTACAATTAAATTATGTTATTTTTGACAATTTTGTGTCCCCAACTTCACAAAATTATTTCTTCCTCATCATTGCTCTAGTCGATTAACCGCCAGTTCTATTGCATAGAAGGTATAACCATTAACCATCTTTATATTGGATAAATTTTATTTCATTATATCGACGTTTGATTGGTTGAATTCGACGAAAATTTGGTCGTTCAAAATTACTTTTTTTGTACAATAAAATTCTATTTTTGAACTTGGGACCTCATATTCCATATCTGACACCATCATTGGTTTATGGCATTATTTTACCCAAAAATGATTGAATTTGGATAACTATGTGCTAGCATATTTTTAGCACAAATTGGGTCCACCGATGGTCCTCGTTTTGACCCAAATATGCCATTTTAGTTCTTGTGTCCGAATTGGACTTATTGATAGGCTATTTTAGCCTCTCTCTTTTTACCTATTTCGAACTTGTTGGTGATATTTATTTCAGCATCCAGGGTTATCTGTTCCATTCTCATTTAACGTGATATTTATGATTTGACGAGTTAGCTTTCCGAGTGTAGTCTAGACTCTTCCTAAAGACCAAACAACTATAGCTTGTTGTATTACTATTTTATTTCATATCTTTGTTTATAATATGTTACATGATCATGATTACTTGTATAAATATAAATTGTACATCTAAGCTATACTTGGGTACGACCGGCAGTGTTCATCGATTTATTGGATTCACGTTATTTTATGTATATCAACTTAGTTGCTAGCAGACTACCATATATTTATGGGACAATCTCATCTCTCCATGACCTTGACACACACTTGACACGGTATGATATTCTTGATAGGACACATACCATAGTATCTGATTGATCATCGATATATATAGGACGTATGACAGCTAAATACCAAAACTACTATGATTAGGATATTAGAGACTTAAGAAGTTATAAAACTGGACAGATTATAGGCATGACTTGGTCAGTGTGATCTTTTGGAAGGACAGTCACTAGTGCGTATGGGATAGATAAATTGGTAATCCATACGGATAGAACTATAGGAATTGATTAGTTCTGCATAGGCGAGGCCCTCTGACGTTCAGGGATCGTTACGGACGGATACAGATAAGTAGATGACAGTGTATGTACACCACTATCCTTGAGCTACATGGGTTGTTCGAGTTAGCCTGAATCCTACCCATGCGTGTGAAAGTTGTCCTCTATGCACTTTTAGGAGGTTAAAAACACTATTGCATACCTTATAATTTTATTTTAGTTATACAACTTGTATATTATGTATATTGATGCCTCTGAGGACCTGGTTTCCTTCTAGGTTATTACTAAGCTCCATTGTGACTTGTAGGATTTTGTGATGCCTTATATCAGCAGGATTTATGTATTGCTAGTGGTACCTTCTTATTGTTCTACCATGTTTTATTTATTACCATGACTTTGTTATTGTTATAGCCAAGTTTTTATAGACTCATGTTTTCTTAAAAGACTATTCGAGTATATATGCTAGTAGGCTGCTAACCATAACATATAGTTCTCATTCATGATATTCGATTCTTGTGGTTGAGACATAAATATATTTATTGTGTTATAAATAATTAACCGTTATTGAACAGGTTATGTATTTTCAAGTTGGGTCCGAGTCCACTTGATACGTAGTTGGTTATTACCACGTGATCTGGTCTCGCATATTTTGGAATAGAGCATGACAGTTTTTATGATGGCCCATGCAGGTCTAGATCATATTATTTCGATTACGTTACTGTACTGAATGAGCTTGCGTTAAGATAAATGTATTAGGACCTCAACCCACAATTGCTATTGAAACTTCTTTGACTTCTACTATCGTCTTTGAATCTTGTGTTTGTATTCAAGCATACCTTTCTTTAACTCGTAATTGATTCTCGTCTATCTCTATTTCAGGAAGGCGAATATGCGTGCTTGTTGGACACTTTTGGTTACATGATTTGACGTAGGATAGAAGAAAGTTTGATCGAATATTTCAGAGGGGAGTGGTTATCTATGATAAGAAGGGTTAGGATAGACGCCTCTACCAGATTGGCCGATTAGAACAAAGTGAGAATTTGAATTATATATATATGAAGTTTAATCCTAATAGAGTTTTATTAATGGGTATACACTCCTACCATTTCTTGAGCAGATAGAGTTCGTCTAGAAGTTACACAATCGTGAAGATGGGCTAGAAGATAGAATAGACTTTTCATGATGGCTTTAAATGACTAGGGATATGATTTGAGAGAATATATACTTGAACTTTGGATTAGTCGTAGCTCCCTTAACAAAATTATGACAACTTTTGCAAAAGACTTTTAGAAGATATGATTTGAGGACAGAATGAATCAATAAGTCTTGTACTTAAAACAAGACATAGTTAATCCTGTACAGAAATCTTATCGTAATATTGAATTTAAGAAGTTTACTTGGAGGATATAATCACGACATTGTGCTTCTGTTGGAAAGTGAAATTGAAATAGTGTGTTAGCCTAGCTAAGAGGATTCTCCCAAGAAAGATAAATCTAAGATTATCATACAAGAATCATATGTTATGATAACGGACACAAAGACGGGCATTAGTACAGAGGGATATAAGATAGAAGGGATAACTTGTATTTGAACTAGTAATGCATTCAAATCAAAGGTTATAATCGAAGGTTAGAAGAGTATTGGAATGAAAAAACAAACCAGGATTTTAAGGTTGTCCAATAGTAAATACAATGTCGGGATTATTAGATCTAAGTGCCTGCTTAACTTATCCTTGACCCTTACCAAATAAGTTAGATACTAGATGAGTTAGACATACTTGTAAGAACTGTGTAGCTTGCTAGAGGAGGTAGATTGTTAATCGTACTGTTAAAAAGAATAAGATATAACTTATCGGAGTATATTATGGAGATTAAGGATTGATTATGATTTTCTATATTCAAGGGGTAGCCACAAAAAAAGACTTGTGGTCAGAGTTACAGGTCCTACCTTAAGTAGACTAGTAACCAATATTTATGATAAATCTTTGATCAAAGAAATCGCAAAAGGATGGTAACTAGAGCAGTAATGTTTGAATATACACATAGTGGTTATAAAGAGGAAGGAATAATAAACTATGTTTAAGTAGGATAATTGAAGAGAGGTAGGGATGGAATTGCAAGGGGATTTGATTTTCAAAGGATGGTAATTGAGGAGTGGCATAAAGTAAATTGAGGCGATTATTACAATAAGGATTATCTATGATGATGTAATGAAGATCATGGAGAGTGCATGACTTAAGAAAGTTGTGTGGCTGTAAATTCAACCTTAAGGGTCGAGACTCAAAGAAATAATAAGAAGGTTAGCTCGAGGAAATAGATGATACAATTTATGTGATGAATGATCGAGATGTTAGGAATGGATATCTTATATAAGATTGTGATAATACAATAATAGTTGGTAGTACCATAGATTATTTTAAGATTCATGATTACGATTATATTAGAAGACTTTCCGGAACCAAACAAGCACTGAAATAGCATAATTTAAGAAGAGAAATAAAAATTTTGAGATTAGAATATGAGAATAAAATGGAAGTGGAGTATCCTTAAATAGATTGATATATTTCTTCCAAGGTTTAAGTTGTAAATTGTGGATAGGAAAATTTTGGGAGTGTAATTGCATGATAAACGGAGAAAAAATGCCAAAATTTATATAATATGCTAACTTTTCAAGGTTCACGGATGATTAGAGACCTTGTAGGTTATATTCCCAGTAGTGTAACACTATATTATTGGAAGCCACACTTGAAGAAACTATGCCACGAGTGAGTAAACTTTTCGAAGTTAAGTATAAGGAATTTTATGTGATGTAAGATAGACTTGGATTTAAGACATGTACCCTCGTTAAGCTTGAGTTCATCATCATCAGCCAGATTGATCATCCGAAGTCCAAGAATATTTTAGTAAGCAGAATCTGTAGGTCGCCATCGACCCTACCATTATCATTCATATTATGTTCCTATCTATCTTTGCATTCACGGTCTCATGATTTTACAGCAACAAACTGTTCTAATTATGAAAATGAGTATAATCTTTATTCCTTGTCGTGCCTTAATTTCATAACCAACTCTGGTTGGAACTCCCTTGTTTTAATGCCATACACTGAAGGTTACCAATTATTTCGTATTCCAATTTCCTTGACCTAGTCATTATAACTTAAAACCTCCATACGCCAAACAAATATTACTTTACCTTCAAATCCAATCATGTGAAAATACTTCCTAACTTACTAAAATTCTTTCTTACCTTGGTCTGCAAGTTCTTATTTTCGTGATTCCCTCAACATTGTCTTTTCATCATCCATGCCATGTGATGATCGAAACCCTCTGTACTACCTACCCCTAGTTATATCTGACCAAGTCATTTCCTTCTATCTTGTTGAACGTAGAACCTACATAAGAGCCGTGTTGAATCGATAATAATTTTCTTTATAGATTTATTGACCCAATAGCACTATAATAGTACCTAGGTTCCCTTTGAGAGTCCGTGACTACAGTCATAAGTACCAAATATCCTAGTTTCTTTTCTTGAAATTAGAAACTCCAAAAATCTTGTAAGTAGCATCATGACCACAATTTTCACTACTAACATAATTTATATAAGGTGGGTAGTGACTTAAAATAAGTGTACGCTACCTCTTATAATTGACATCAAACAAGGATCCCATTGGTAATAGCGCCCCCTTCCTTCGAGAAACCCGGTACGACCAATCATATTTAACTTTCTTCCGCTGTGAATTCTCGAATTCTTTCCTACCATGTTTATTTTAATTTTGGGGACAAATTTTTTATAACGGGTGGTATTTAAGCCCCGTATTATTAATTTTATTTATTTATTAGTATTATAGTTATTTAGTTAATTATAGTATTTTTTTAATTAAATAGCTTATGAAATTTTATATATACATATACATTTATTTTAGAATTATCTAGAATTTATTTGTATAAATAATTTGAATTAGAAATATTTTCTTTTTTGCTAATATCCCTGTAAACCAAAATCAATTCCTAATGAATTCCTAATAAATATCCTAATTCATTTCCCTAACATGAGTTAGCTAAACCAGGACTGTAGCATTTCTACAGAACCATCTCCTCACATGATCACCCTCTCTCATCTATCCTAGGTGTGTGCATTGGTCAGTGGTCAACCTATCTGGTCACAACCGAAGGTGGACCGAAGTTAATCAGTTTGGAAATAATTACAGCCGAACCAAACCACCCAACTGGTTGGTTTGATTTTGAAACCGATTGATTTGTTCAGTTTGGCTCGGCTTTGCTGATCGACTTAAAAATATATGAAAAATAGTAAAATCTCCTATTTAAATAAACCTGAAGACATATTCGACTTTTCTTGCTCGAATCATCGAGTTTCTCGCTTCAGAATATCTGATTAATTCAGTAAATGATTAAACTGTGATTTCTTTTTTTTGACAAAGAAAGAATTCGATCAAAGCTAGCTTAAAAAAGAGTAGAAGAGAAAGGTTATTTTCAACTTTTGGGAATGAAACAGAAGAGAGAGTATATGTTAACCTCTATATGTAAATAGCTTTTTATATGAGCTATAGAGAGCCCCCTTACATTCATCAACTGAAGCACCAACTTTGGAGTTGCTCCTACACCACCCAAAATCATATCCAAAGTGAAAAAAAGAAACAATTATCACCATCAAGAGAACAATTATATATATTAAGTAAAAATAAATAAAATATATCAAAATTTGCTCAATATCAATAGTACTAAAGAAATATTTGATGAAGTAGAAATTAATGTGAATAGAAGTTACATCCTTAGCCTTTCAAATGCAACAAACAAAGTAAGTTTGGAGATCAGAAGTCCAAAGCAGCCTCGATATTTTGGACCTGATGTATTATCTCACCAAAGCTGGTCGGTCCCCTCCTCTCCTACCAGCCCCTTCTCTGTTGCTGGTCTTGCTGCTTGACCTCCCTCCTCCTCCTGCCACATCTATCATGCACCCTTCAACATCATCTTCTTCTTTGTCATCCAGTCAAACATCACAATGTAAGGGTGCTAGAGAGAGGAAAAAAATGAAGAGAGAAACAATTGACTAGCCGGCTCTACCTTTCCTCCTGGATATTGAATATCAATGATCGAGACCCTCAACCAAAAAGCTATAATAACATTATTAGGTTATGGGTTCATTTCAACTCGATTTTAAATGATTTTGGAATGACCAAACTGTTAATCGAGTCAAATTGAACAATTTTTTGTAAATTTTAGCCTAACTAATCTGATCGGGCTATCGATTCATTTAAAAACTGATCGATTCTGTTTGGTCCAGGTTGCTTTGGCCTAAATGTGCACACTTGTAATCTTGTTGGTACCCCCACGAATCCATGTCCCCCTCAACCTTTCATCCACCCCCTGGTCGCCAACGTTCCCTTGATGACCCCCTGGTCGACCGTGCTACCTTTCGGCTGACCGACCTCCTTTGGTAGTGCCGATCGAGGGTCACCCGTATGAGAGCCTAATGCCCTCATGCGTTGCTCAAGTATGACAGTAAGCTTGCCATGCCACCTGTGCGTCACCCCAGCCTACCTCTGCATGACACAGTGAGCCCGCCTTGATCAGCCCCTTTTCGCGTGCGACTTCGGCCCCATGGAAACAGGGGCAACTGGTGTTGCAGACAATACCAGGTCCCCTCTCGATGACCTTGGCATTTCATATGATTTCATGGACCATGTTATCGTCCTCCCTGACGCTTGATGTAAGCGATTTATGCGTTTTGAAATTAAACCTACAGTGACATACAAAATTATAAAGTCAGAATTTTGTTTCGTCGCAGCAACTCCGTAAAACTTTTCTAGACAATTCAACTGTTGGGTGGTCAATTCGATTGTCTTGTCTAAATCTCGGTATATATCTCTTCCCTCCCCACAATATTCAACCGTTAATTCGATCGTTTGATTGCTCAAAATTGTTCCCAAGTTGCACGTTTAAACTGTATTATTTTTAACAGTTTCATGGCATAAACTTTGGAAAATTAATTTTGACAGCCGTGACAGTTTTGTGACATTGATAGATTTCTACGGAGGGATACAGATGCCTGGGTGATAGTGTATATACACCACTAGCCTTGAGCTATGTAGGTTATTCGAGTTAGCCTGAATCCTACCCATGTGTGTGAAAGTTGTCCTCTAAATTGCACTTTTAGGCGGTTAGAAACACCCTTGCATATTTTATGATTTTATTTTGACTATACAACTGGTATATTATGTTCTTGCTACGTCCCTTTGAGGACCTGGTTTTCTTCTAGGCTATTACTAAGCTCAGTTGAAACTAGTAGGATTTTGTGATAATTTGCTTCAGTAGGATTCATATATTGCTAATGGTACCTTCTTTTTGTTTCACCATGTTTTATTTATTACCATGACTTAGCTATTATTATAGCCTAGTTTTTATAGACGTATGTTTTCTTTCGAGTATATATGCTGGTGGGCTGCAGACCATAACATATGTTTCTCATTCATAATATTCAATTCTTGTGGATTAAGACATAGATATATTTATTATGTTATCTAGATAATTGGTTGTTACTAAACGACTTATAGGTATTCAAGTTAAGTCAGAGTCCACTTGATACGTAGCTGGCCATTACCACAAGGCCTGGTCCCGCATATTTTGGACTGGAGCATGATAATATTAGGGGTTAACCCCTCTAGTTTTGTTTGACTAGATCTAGTAGCAAATTCTGTGGATCTATATCTTTCTTGCGCAACGGTGCTTACCAAAGGATGATCACCGAGGGACTTGAGTGGATTCTTCTCCACTTTGTATATTTTATTTTGATTCTTTTGTGGTGTATAGCCACCCGTTACCTGTTTCTCCAACTATTTTGGCAGCATCATTATAACGATATTCAGACTGCAGCTGATGATCCAATCATTTATGACTTAATACTGTGTTAGCTTCTATTTTGAGTAGCTAGCTTCATGATCATTTTGATAGAGCTGCAAGGACGCCTTACTACTTTATCTTATTTGTTCTATATTATTTTTTTAACTGTTAAAGACATAGTATATCTTGTGAGGCAATACGATACTTTTATTATAGCATATATCCCCTTGTCCATGTACAGTCGTGACCGTATTACAAATACTTGCATATACCATAGTGTATAGCTAGCCGAATCATACCTCCCCTTCTTTATATTTTGGTACTGGGATGTTATACTCTATTAGAAAAATAAATTTATTTATATACTAAACCGGAACAATCTACCATAAATCTCATATAATATATCTATCTTATGAACAAAAACAATTGTTCAAATAGAACATTTGTTTAATATACCGATGATCGTGTTAGTCTTTTCCATGGAGTTGGTTCCATAGATGCTTCTTCCTTCGTCAATGAGCTGGTGCCATATATGTTCATCTTTCCCCTTCTTAATATATTGCTAGTTTTTTTTTTGCATTTAGTCCCCAAGAACTTGCGAAGAATATTTTCATTGACTAGGCAGACAAGACTGTAACTTTGTGATTCCCAATGGCAAGATATGCAATATTGACTTGTACAACAAATAGAAGATAAATATATAAGAGTAAAGAGATGCACGAAAGAACTAAACATGCATGCTTTAATAGACTAATTTATTAGTCTTTCGCTACATTGCAACATGGTGTTCAAATTTAGGATCTTTGACAGAATGTCATGTTATAAGATGACATATTCTTATGTTTATCTTACTGATAATGTTTTAATACCCATATATATATATATGAGAACCACATTGATATGTTATCTCACAACATATCATTTTGTCAAGACCCTGAAAGGTAAACACTATGTTGTTACAGAAGCAAAGGACTAAAAAATTATAGTCTATTAAGGTATGCACGTTCATCTCTTTCATCCATCCCTTTACTCTTATGTATTTACTTTATTTTTTTATAGAAGTCAACATGACATATCTTGCAGTTGGGAGTAACTAAAGTTACAGTCATATAAGGAGCTAGTCCAAGAAAATACTTTTCGTAGTTCTTGGAAGGCTAATACACAAACTACTAGAAATATATTAAGATAGACACGTGTGTGTGTGTATGTGTGTGTGTGTGTTGTGTGTGTGTGTGTGTAAGATATAGAGGAAGAGAGTATGGCAAACTTGTTTACTTCATAAATCTCGATACCACAGGTTTGCAAGCAAAGAGGCTAAGAGAAGTACCATATAAGTACCATTCAAGGTTCACCGAGGCCAAGCATTCAGCTACAAGTAAATGATAGAAATAGTATTTCAAGTAGTATGTAATGATTATATAATAAAATTTAATATTATTGTTGTGTCATTTTGGCTTCCTTACGGTGATTTCTTGAAAAAAACTCATGAATTAAATTATTTCATAATAGAACTATTAAATAAGTTAAATTGTTAAGATATCTCGAAACTTAATCTTAGGTTATCTGCATATACCTACAAAAATGAATTTGATAAGTACAAAAGTGAATATTTTAGAGGATTTTTATGCAAAATAAAATTTACAAAAATGATATTTTGCCCACGGTTTGCAACCGCGGGCGTGACTGCCGACCGATGTGGTGGCCGGCCATTGGCCACCCCCTGCTATCTCCATGTCCCACCCGGACCATGGGGCAATGGCCAGCCCCTGCTATCCCCGGGTTACGCTCACAGTTACAAACCGCGGGCAACGTACCAGCTCTGTAAAGTACTTTAAGGCTTAATTTTGCTTTCCAATGCTTTGTAAATTAGAAATACATGCAATTTGATACCATATTGGTCCACGCCCACCCAAATTTCCCAATACTTCTTGTTGCTATAAACATAGTAATTACATATATACCAACATTAAATAGGGAAGACAAGATGGAGAAAGTTTATACTGTAATGGAAAAAGATAGAAACCCTTTAGCTTCCAATTCTTTGAACCCAATTCCAAACCAATAAGTCAATCTCTCTTCATTTTAGACTCAACCAATAGTGGTTTCCAGTAGTGTTGTAAGAATCGGACCGACGATTGGACTGGGTCCAACCGTTTTTGCCAAAAAATTAGTCTGTTCTGACTAAAACCGAGTCTTTTAAAGAATCGTTAGGTTTTTTTCCAAATTGGGGTTTTACTGGTAAACTAGTGGAACCGTTTCAAAATTGAATAGGCTAATTTTGTTTATTTTTCTAAAAAATCAAAAAAAATTATCACGTAAAATTTGGACAATTTGGTCCTTGGTTTGGTTTAATAGACCTTATTGTTGTAAACTAAACCAAACCAACATACTAAGAACCAAAAGGATATATTACCTATTTGAACTAAATCAAACCAAGTATATTTGAACCTTGGTTGAACCCCGGTCTAACCTATACGAAAAAAATTTGGTTCGATCATCGGTTTGATTTTTTAAAACATTGGTTTCCACTGTACTCTATGTTGGAAACGAGGTGTGACCCAAACCAGAGTTGGTCCATGAGGTGCAACATTGAATTGGGCACATATGCCTTAAAAGAGAATTCTTATGTAAGACCTGAACCAATTCCAATTATCTATACCACATGATCCCACTTCTTAACCAATGTGGGACTAAATTATCAACACCATTGTCACCCCTCATTTGAGCGTTCAATAGAAAATGAGATACAACCAAACAATCTCCTCCTTAGCTTGTTTTCGCTAGCCGAATAACCTTAGCACCTTGCTATATTTGTCCGTTCCAGCTAGCCGTACAATCTTAACACCCCTGCTGTCTTTGTTCGTCCCCGCCAGCCAAACGATATTAGTACTCCTTACTAACTTTTATTCGTTTCCGCCAGTCGAGCACCTAAGAGATCTAACATATTATTATCTCGATCCGTTCGACCACAGAACCAAACCGACCGTTCATCTACACTACCATTATGTGCCAACCACAACGTCTTGCTCCACATTGGGCTCGTTAAAACCTATATTTGAGGCTAATTCGTGTAGTTGATGTTTCTACTCCACCTTGAAAAGAAAGACCGTACATCCGTGTATACGCATGAATGTCCAGCACCACCTATCCCGAACCAATTAGAGTCGCTCAAACCAGTCCAGTAACCATAGGCTCTGATACCACGTATTGGAAATGTAGTGTGACCCGAACCGGAGTTAGCCCATGAGGTACGATATTGAATTGGGCCCATATGTCTTAAAAGAGAATTCTCATGTGAGGCCTGAACCAATCCCAATTATCTATGCCACAGTGGGACTAAATTACCAACTCCATTTTCACCCCCTATTTGAGCGCTCAACTGGAAATGAGATACAACCCAACAATATATTGTTGGGTGCGTGCAGAAGCGTTTGCCAACCTAACTGATCAAAACCAACCGCCGTCTAATGGACACCAAGCTCAAGATGAAGACAAGTATATGGTGGTGACGTACGTCAGCTGGACAAATCTTAACATTTAAGAACTCAGATAAAATTATCAGATTGATAGAACTCACGTTGAACTCTTTGCCCTAATAGGTTTAATCCCTCACCACTTTCAAGAAGAAAAAATAATATTATAATTGAAATCACTTACCAACCCATAGCAATCTTTCTAACCGAAGTTGACAACACCTCGATTAGATCTTCTTTTTCATTTTATCTTAGATGACGAAGTCCTAAGAGCAAAGTACATACTTTTTATAAAACCCTAAACTTTCACTTTTTTTAATTTTTTAATATTTGTTTTATGCTGATATTTGTACGACAAGTGCGACTACGTATATATGAGATATTTATTTTTTCATAAAAAGTTTTATTATAAGTTTTGGTAAATATAGAAATAAATAGTTTTTTTTCAAAATACATGTAGAGTAAATTGTTTGTACATAAAATTTTTCTGCCAAACTTTAGTCAAATGTTTCATTTAATTTTATTATTAAAAAGGCTTTTTATTTATACGAGTATAGGAAATAATTTAAGAAATGATTTTTTTAAATAATATGTACTACACTAGAAAAATGTTTTACATAAATAATATAATTCCATGCAATAAAATAAAATTTAATTCATGTATATATTTTAAAATTTTAAAATTCTTTTTATTATTTGTCTTAATTTACTAAAAAGGGAATTTTTGATGCATTTCTTATTCATATTTAAAATATTTATTATGATTTTTAAAATTAATTAATATTATTATTTATTATAAAGATATTTCAAAAAAATTATTTAATGTTTAATTAGTTATGATAATTTAATTAAGATTTAATGTATTGAATTTATTCTTAACTAGTTTTAACTTATAGATAACATTTATCTAGATATAAATTCGGATTGGATTTGGATTTGATTGATTTTAAATTGATTTGAATTAATAGTGATTTATCTAAAGGAGTTTTAAATCATTCATATTCCATATCTAACTGGGATTCTCCACCCTGTAAATAAGGGAGCTTGTCATTGTTTTCTTCACACAAAAATTCTCCATTACCATAAAACACAATTTTGTGCATCGTGTCCATGTCTGTGTTCCCCTTCCCATCCACTATAATTTTTTATTACATATACATGTTCTTATGGTCGTGTGCGACACACCCGAACAATCCTAACTCATATTCCTAAACTCTAACCTAAACCCCATCCCCACTCGCGTCCTGCCACCGACGGCTGCTCTATCACCGACCGATCCTCCTCTCTCTCGTTGAGCCCCACAGACCTCCACGACACCGCAGTACACCGCTGCCACCACCAAAACCCCTCACAACACCACCATGACCACCAACAACCTCTGCCAGCATCACCCTTAAACCCTCGCATCCCTGACAACTGCTTCATCACCACAACCACCGCCACCGGACTCCGTCAAAACCACCGCCCTGCCACCATCAAGGAAACACCAACAGTGAAACAAAATAAAAACAAACACATCACTGGTGCCCGGCCGAAGCCCCCAACCCCCTGGAGACCATGGCCACTAACATCACCCCACCTTCAACAGCCATCGCCACCATCACAACCCCACGGCCACCTAACCTGCCCCTGGATCACCCTGCCAACTTCGTCTCGTCAACCACCTACAACTACCCACAACCGGCAAAACCCCTACTGTACCATAACAAGACACCACCATCGCCACCACTTACCTTCACCGGAGTCCCTCCGCCGTGGCATGTAACGCTCGGTCCAGATCTAGACACTGCCCCGTCGAGCAGTGTTGATCTCGGCGCCCCGCTCGACAGCCGCGCCTCTCCATAGCTGTTCACTCATATCACCAACAAATTCGGTCAGGCCTTGCTCCAAGCAACCTATCGTCGTCATCGCCCGTACGACGTGGGCACCGCCCGCACAATTTCTAGCCTCGACACGCCCCGTCGTGTGAGCTACTTCTCTAGCCGAAGGGAGGGAACTTCCTCTTTTCAATCTCCCACCCTTTTACTTCATGTTCACCACACTCACTCTCCTTTTCCGGCCTCTCACTCTCCCCAACTCCTACTCTTTCCGCATTTTAATTCTCAAACCCCCAGAAGAAAGCTGTAGCCGATTGATTGCAAACTCTCTCTTCATCTCTCTACTAAGGTAACAGCCCTCCTCAATTACGTCTTTTCCATTATTCTTTTATTATTTTTTTGTTATTACAGTTTCATTACCGTATACGTGTTAACTCGCATCATTTATTTTTATCAAGTATAAAATTATTTTTATGACTATGGATACTAATTTTAATCAATAAACTAATTACTATTGTTACTATTTTAAAAATACATAGAAAAAATTTTCTTATATATATATATATATATATATATATATATATATATATATATATATATATATATATATATATATATATATAACATAGTATTGAGTTTTGTGCCTACATATAATTTCCAAAAACTTTGGCTAGACTTTTAAATATGTTTTTATTTTTAGCTATTTGTAAAATATAAATTTCTACCTAAAATATTATTTCAACAAACTTGGAGTTTTAGCCTAAAACGATGTTGTTATTTTCAAGTATGTATTTATCTAAAATTACTTTTCACCATAAAATTTGTTTTTAAATATTATAAAATATTTTTCTAAAATAGTATAAGTAATATTTACGCAAAATCCTTCTATTATCAATCAATGTCCGTGACTAAGCCCATTATTCCTAAATCCTTCATCGATTTTGTACTATCTCCTGTCGACCTCGACTAATTTAATTATTCTGGACCTGATGGAACAGTCTGTGCCATCATCAGAGGCCGTCTTGTGTAGTTGTAACACCGAAGTCATATTTTGTGCCACCTTGATCATGACAACGCACCAGGTGCCACACCAGGCAAGATACCTAGTCATTTGTTGTCTATTTACTTTAGCTCATATATTTCATACATTTACTTATTATTTAAAATTTTGCAATATAAAATTGTTCTTTTAAATTATGTTTAGATGCAAACACTATTTAATTTTGTCTTTTTTATTTCTCTATTTATTTCTATGCACATTAATCCTATATTTTAGAGACCACCCTTGTTGTGTTGCACTCATTGGCCCAGACACGTTTGTGCCACAAAGTTGCGAGTTACATATAGAACTCGGACATGCGTAGCTGGCTGGCCATCAGTACGTATAAGTCGTGCGATAGGATTAACCACTAATAGTATTGCATGATTAGTTTAACTTAGTGGTTATAGAGATTATGTGTTGTGAAGACAACATGTAGACATAGGCTGGGAAGAACATTTTCTTAGCGTTTGGGCTACCATGCACTTTACCTTTGTGACCGTACGCTCCACCGAAGATACGGGTTGACGACCCTTTATCATGTTCTTGCTTGCCTCTGATATTCGTGGAAATATCATACTTTGAGGCACCTGGTACCCAAGTGGGAACTATGTCGATCTCATTTTAGCCAGAGAGCCCATGCGTTGGAGGTTTATTTTTAAAAGTGCATTCACTTAGAACGGTTAGGCTACCTTATCCGTTAGGTATAGGTACTTTTGGTTTGTGTACTTATCCCTGATAGTGGTTTGGAACAGTAACTTGTTGCGAAATAGTTTACCATACCTTATCCTTGTTTGATTGAAGGTATGATTCACTGTTTCGCTGAGAAGGTACTGAACCTTGTTGTGGTTCGAATACTATATTGGATTTATGGCATGTAAAGATACTTCATCGTTGATTAGGATGCCATCTTTTGTTATTGTTTGGTTGGGGGACGGTACATTAATTCAATGGTAGAGTATTGGATAATGTTATGATCTGATTTGACTTCTTATTGAGCAGTTTATATTCAGTTTTATGGCATGTTCTTTCAGTATCGTGTTATGTCCCTTTAAGGACCTGGTGATTTCTCCAGGTGTGTATTTTTGTGTCTCTCCGTAGATGTTCTAGCCAAGGTCGTGATCTTCTCCATTCCTTCGAAGATGACTTGCTCTTGGATCGTCTTTTGATTCGCTTGACAAATTCTTTCATTGTTAATGTATTATTTCCCTTTTAAAATAGTTGGTAGTGGATTTGTCTCCGCCCAACTAAATTTACAATAACAAATTCTTACTTAATTATATAAAAGTTTATTCTTATTTCATGGATGAGATTAGTTGTCATAGTTTTACTGTATTTTGTAGCTTACATATATTTATTATACGGCTAGATGTCTACGTTCCGAGTCCTATGTATTTTGGGACTGGGGCATTACATTTTTTGTGGTAGCCCATACAGGTCAACGATAAATTGTTTGATTACTTTACCATACCAAGCAAGCATGCATATAGGATTAGAGTCTAGGATCTCATCCACATACTTGACCTTCTTCATTGACTCCATTTTTGAACTCCTTATTGACTACCTTAAATTTCAACTTACTTGACCTCTTTCTACCGTAAATCTTATCTTTGCTTTCATGCTTAATAGAGGTTGGAAAGACGACTTGTATGCCCCCATTGATTCAATTACACTACTAGTTGAACTCTTGTAAGTTAGGTAGAATGTCTCACGACCTACTATTTCCTTTGTCCTTATGACCCATTATAGTGGATACTAAGTGAATTACCTAGACTATAAATCTTTTGAGGACCATATCTCATTGGTAGACCAAAGCCTTAGACAAGAAGACAATAGGACGACTGTATAGGCACCAACACCGGACAAGACTTAAATTCTTAAGGAGCTTGAACTAATTTTACTTTCTTCAATCATAATCTCACGTGCCTATGCTTTTACCATCTTGACTAAGGTCAATATTATAGCCTAGTTTTGCAAGCTTATCCTTTTATCGAGCTTATTCAAGATATATGTTATTTGGACGCATGACCACTAACATTGTCTAATCAGAACCGGTGCATGATGGTTTGATCAACCTAGTGCACTTGGTTCGCTCCTCATATGATTATTCAACATGGATTAAGATATAATTAACTTGCCATCTAGGATCTCATCCGCAACTGATAACTCCCTTTCGAAGTAGTAAACTGCCTTTGAACTCCGTATTCGCATTCGCTCACATCTTCCATGAACTCTTCATTATTTTTTTTTACTTCAGAAAAAAAAGTCCATGCTTGAGGTTAGATAGACATAGAGTATTCTACTTAGCTTGTCATACCACTTGAGACCATGATAATGGTATATACAATGTGTAGCTAACCCTCGACCAAGTCATGTGACTACAACCTTGTCTTGAGTTACTCGTCCCTTTCCATGACTCTAGATCAACTATCATGACCGTCTAATCATTTGAAAACTTAAGAATGATCAGATTCTGACTCTTAATCATACCCCCAACCTATACGACTATTATACCATCTCCCTTCTAAAGAACCACCTATCCTTGATCTCTAATTATTTTACCTCCACTTCTTGACCCTTAACCTTTTTTCTTCTTGCGTTAACTAGCGACCATCATTCACTACCTAAACTATATTCGTAATTTATTTTCCTATTATATAAATCATGATTTTCTAATTGCATGTATGTGTTGAACAACGTTTATTCGCCTCGACCAATCATTTGATCATATTTCCTTATAGATAACTCTTTATAACTCCTCAACCCTGCCTACCTAGTTATTCTTTAATTTCGAGGATGAAATTCTTATAAGTTGGGTAAGATGTAAATCCCCTAAAATTTTACTATATTTTTTTAAAAAAAATTAATGTTTGTTTTGTGCGGATATTTGCACGACAAGTGCTAGTTACGAATATACAAGATATTTAGTTTATTCATAAAAAGTTTTATTATAAGTTTTGGTAAATGTAGAAATAAATAGTTTTGTTTTCAAAATACATAAAGAGCAAATTGTTTGAATATAAAAATTTTACGCCAAAACTTAGTCAAATGTTTCATTTAATTTCATTATTATAAAAAGGCTTTTTATTATACAAGTATAGGTAATAATTTAAGAAATGATATTTTTCTTTTTAAATAATATTTACTACACTAGAAAAATGTTTTACGTAAATATTCTAATTGCATGCGAGTACATGAAATTTAATTTATGTATATATTTTAAAATTTTGAAATTCCTTTTATTATTTGTCTTAATTTATTAAAAAGGGTATTTTTGAAGTATTTCCTATTGATATTTAAAATATTTATTATGATTTCGAAATTACTTACTATTATTATTTATTATAAATATATTTTGAAATTTTTATTTAATGTTTAATTAGTTATCATAATTTAAATTTAGATTTAATGTATTGAATTTATTCTTAAATAGTTTTAACTTATAGATAAGATTTATCTAGATATAAATTTGGATTAGATTTGGATTTGATTGATTTTAAATTGATTTGAATTAATAGTGTTTTATCTAAAGGAGTTTTAAATCATTCTTATTCCATATCTAATCGGGATTCTCCACCCTATAAATAAGGGAGCTTGCCATTGTTTTCTTCACACAAAAATTCTCCATTACCACAAAACACAATTTCGTGCATCATGTCCATTTCTGTGTCTCCCTTCCCATTTCTGTGGCTTCCTTCCCATCCACTATAATTTTCTATTACATTTACATGTTCCAATAGTCGTATCCGACAAACGAGGACAATCCTAAATCCTATTCCTAAACTCTAACCTAAACCTCGTCCCCGCTCGCGTCCTACCACCGACGGTTGCTCCATTACCGGTCGACCCTCATGTCTCTCGTTGAGCCCCACAGACCTCCCTGACACCCTAGCACACCACTGCCAACACCAAAACCCTTCACCACACCACCATGAACACCAGCACCACCATTAAACCCTCGCGTCCCTGACAACTGCACCATCACCACAACCACCACCGGACCTCCATCAAAACTACCGCCACCATCAGGAAAACACCAACAGCAAAATAAAATAAAAACATACACATTACTGTCGCCTTTACTGGCGCCCAGCCGAAGCCCCAACCCCCTGGCGACTAGTACCACCAGCAACACCCCACCTTCAACAGCCTTCGCCACCATCATGACCCCACGGCCACCTGACCCTCCCCCTGGATCATCCCGCCAACTTCGCCTCGTCTGCCACCTACCACCACCCACAACCGACAAAACCCCTACCGTACCATAACAAAATGCCTCCATCGCCACCACTTACCTCCACCGGAGTCCCTCTACCGTGGCGTGTACCGCTGGGTCCAGAGCTAGACACTGCCCCATCGAGCAGTGCTGATCTCGGCCGCCCCACTCGGCAGCCGTCCCTCCCCGAAGCTGTTCAATCTCGTTCCCAACAAATTCGGTCAGGCTTGCTCCCAGCAACCTGCCGCCCGCACAATGTGAGCACCGCCCGTACGATTCCCAGCCTCGGCACTCACCGTCGCGTGAGCGCCTTCTACAACCGAGGGGTGGGAGCTTCCTCTCTTCGACTTCCTGCCCTCTTCCCTCTTGTTCACCACACTCTCTATCTCCCCTTTCGGCCTCTCACTTTCCCCAACTCCCACTTTTTTCCCATTTCAATTCTCAAACGCCGAAAAGAAAGCAGTAGCCGACTGATTGCAAACTCTCTCTCTTCATCCCTTTAATAAGGTAACAGCCCTCCTCAATTTTGTCTCTTTCGTTATTCTTTTGTTCTTTTTTATTTTGATTTTTTTTGTTATCACTATTTCATTACATTATAAGTGTTAACTAGCATCTTTTATTTTTATTAAGTGTAAAATTATTTTTATGACTATGGATACTAATATCCATTGATAAATTAATTACTATTGTTAATTTTTTAAAATACATAGAATATATATATATATATATATATATATATATATATATATATATATATATATATATATATGTATGTATGTATGTATGTATGTATGTATGTATGTATGTATGCATAACAAAAACGTATTATTGAGTTTTCTGCCTACGTGTAATTTCCAAAAACCTTGGTTAGACTTTTAAATATGTTATTATTTCTAGCTATTTGTAAAATATAATTTTCTACCTGAAATATTATTTCAAGAAACTTAGAGTTTTAGCCTAAAAACGATATTAGTATTTTCAAGTATGTATTTATCTAAAATTACTTTTTACTATAGAATTAGTTTTCAAATATTATAAAATATTTTTCTAAAATATTATAAGTAATATTTACGCAAAATCCTTCTATTATCAATCCATGTCCGTGACTAAGCCCATTATTCCTAAATCCCTTGTCGATTATGTACTACCTCTTGTCGACCCTGACTAATTTAATTATTCTCGACCCGATGGAACAATTTGTACCATTATTAGAGGCCGTCATGCGTAGTTGTAACATCGAAGTCATATTTTGTACCACCTTGATCATCACAACACACCGGACGCCACACTAGGCAAGATACCTTGCAATTTACTGTCTATTTACTTTAGCTCATATATTTCATATATTTACTTATTATTTAAATTTCTGCAATATAAAACTATTCTTTTAAATTATGTTTAGATGCAATGGATTTGTCTCTATTATTTTTCTATTTATTTCTAGGCACATTAACCCTAGATTTAAGAGACCACCTTTGCTGTGTTGCACTTATTGGTCCTAACACTTTTGTGCCACGAAGTTGTGAGTCGTATATAGATCTTGGACATGCATAGCTAGCTGGCCACCGGTATATATAAGTCGTTCGATAGGATTAACCGCTAATAGTATTATAGAATTAGTTTGACTTAGCGGTTATAGAGGATATGTTTTGTGAAGACAACATATAGGTATAGGGTGGGGAGGATATTTCCTTAGCGTATGGGCTACCATGCACTTTACCTTTGTGATCGTATGCTCCGCCGAATATATGGGTTGACGACACCTTATCATGTTCTTGCTGGCCTCTGATATTCATGGAAATGTCATGCTTTGAGGCCCCTGGTGCCTAAGTGGGGACTATGCCGATCCCATTTTTAGCCAGAGAGCCCATGCTTTGAAGGTTTTTTCTTAAAACTACATTTACTTAGAATAGTTAGGCTACCTTATCCGTTAGGTATAGATACTTTTGGTTTGTGTACTTATACCTGATCGTAGCTTGGAACAATAATGTCACGCCCCAGAACCAGAATACTGGAGAGTGGGGGACAGACACAGCCAGCTACGTATATAGAAGTATAATCTACCTCGATATACGGTCACGGCTGTCTAGATGTATGAGGGTTTATCTATAAGCCATCAGTCCCTTATAGTCAAGAACAAGCCTAGTGTCTCAATCTCAAACAAGTAATAATAGTTATATGGTGTTAGACCCTCAGATATTCAATAGTAAGACGTCCTATACATTTCATATACAGATGATCATGAAGCTAGTCGTACAAAATGGGAGGACTAGCAAGACTTTCAGTCATACATGATCAACCCTAGGATTTGTCAATCATGTTACAGCCGTTAGGCATTCAAGAAATATAAGTATTCATACGAGCTAACACTTGTTCGGCAGTTAAATATCTCAAAAGAATAATTTACAATAGAGTGGGAGAGCAAAATAAACCCACTCGTTCCTAAGGTTACGTCTAGTGTTCACCATCTGGCTGGAAGGCTAGGAGATCCTCGGGTGCTGCTCCAAAATCTGCCATACAAAACCAGCTCGGTCAGACCCCAGAAAGAGCAAGTACCATAAGGGAGGCTTCACTTAAGAACTAAAACCAGCATGTTAGAAAAAAAACAAGAATAATAACAACAAGACATGAAATAAAAATAAGGCAACAAATGACGAGAGGACGAGGAACTATTCCGAAAGCCAGGTTACAATCCTTAAACCAAACAAGGACCAGAGTTGTAACCCTTCGCCTGAACAGAACAGGATCTCTAGCCATCTATTACTAAGAGTAAAGCATAAGCAAGCATGTCCTGAGGTAGCCATGTACTGGATCTAGACAAGACTAGACAGGATTGGACTCCATCCAACATTCACGGCCAAGCAAAGAGTACGGCTTGATACTTTAACTAATTAGGGTTATCACAAGCCTAGTTATTAGCAAGATGCAATGAGATGTTTCGGCAGTCACAAGCCCTGCAGCTATCCAGGTTATCTAGGCGAGGTTCATGTAAGAGTTATCAAGAATTATTAGGTGACTTAGAGTGCAACACATGACAGTGTGCATATTACTTATTTCAAGCAGTGTCCCACATGATAGTGGGCTGGAAATGTGCCTTACTCGTCGGTAGGCTATAAGTCCATCAGGTATAGCCGGGATAACGGGATCGCTTGTAACTGGAAATATCTCTCTATATGAGCTATTTTGATCAATCTAGTAATTAACCTAGTCAGATTCAGCATGAATCCCTGGCCGTGGTAACCAGGGATGCAAGTCCTAGACATGATACGAGATGAGACTGGTACCTTATTCAAGCACATTCAAGAACAATCACCCACGGTGTCAATATGAGTTATTACTCAGCATGTCAAGATAGCCGTCGCAACAGCATTCAAGATTACATGTCAAATTTACTTATCAACATTACTTGTCAAGAGTGCGCCACGGCGGACCACTATCAAGATTACTTATCTTGTCAAGAGTGCGTCACGACGGACCACCATCAAGAATTATCATGTCAAGTTACTTGTCAAAAGTGCACCACTACGGGTTACTATTAAGAGTTATCATGTAAAGCCATATTGCCATGCCGTGTTCAGGGTTAAATTAAGACAAGTTATGTCCAAGATTCACTATCATCAAATCAGGTAGTCACAAGTTAGGCTGAGTACAAGGTGTAAGCAATTTAAAACATAAAATAATATAATAATAAAAGGACATGCAAGGGGCAAGGGCATAGGGGCCAAGGAAGCATGCGGCCAAGGCATGCGATCCGCAGGACAAAATGGGACAGAAACTCACGCGGCCAAAGACTCATACGGTCTGCAGGACGCAGGCAGCCAATGACTCATGTGGCCAGACTCATGTGATCCGTAGGACCAAGGCAGTCCGCAGGGCGCATGCAGTCGAGGACTCATACGGCCAGGCTTATGTGGTCTTCAGGGCGCATGCGGACGAGAACTCATACGGCCAGACTTATACGGTCCGCAGGACCAAGGCGGTCCGTAGGGCGCATGCGACTGAGAACTCATGCGGCTAGACTCATGCGGTTCGCAGGACGAAGGCGGTCCGCAGGGTACATGCGGCCGAGAACTCATGCGACTAGACTGCTCATCTTCTCCAAGAATCCGATAGAGATGGCCATGGAGTTCATGATTTCCAAGCTTCGTAAATCCTTCGATTGTAGTCGAAATCTGGACTCCAATAGGTCAAAATGGGGTAGAACAAAATTATCTACAACATAGAACAACAAGATTTTGAAAACAAGTAAGTTTGATAGATCAAAACCTAAAAAAACCAAAAATGACATAAACTTAGATCTATAAGAAAATATCCACCAAATTGAAAATGCTAAGTTCTAAAGTGTCTTTGAATCATGTAAGAAAGATAATGAAACAAATAGAATTAGGTTCCTCTATGAAGCAAGTTGCACTTACCTAGGGTTTCTTGGTAGGTGGAAAGAGTTATGAGGAAGAAGAAGAAGTAATGAAGAGTAAAGGAATAGAGAGAATGTAGTTGGGGGTTTATAAAGAGAGAGGATGGTTCAACATGTTGAACCAACCATCAAATTAAACCAAACCAAGCCATCCATAACAAGTCAAGTTGGACCAAACCAATCCAAGGTCAACCCTAGTCAAGATACTTCAAGGTAAGCCATAAAGAAATACGTAAATACAGTAAATAAAATATGGGTTGAAATTCGTATACGTACACTGGAAATACGTATAACAGAAAATAGGAGTGACAAGTAACTTATCGCGGACTAGTTTGCCACACCTTGTCCTTGTTTGGTTGTAGGTGTGGTTTACTGCTTCGTTGAGAATGTACTGAACCTTGTTGTGGTCCGAATGCTATATTGGATTCATGGCATGGAAAGATACTTCATCATGGATTAGGGTACCATCTCCTGTCCTTGTTTAGTTTGGGGGATGGTACACTAATTCAATGGTAGAGTATTACACCATGATATGTTCTGATTTGACTTATTATTGAGCAGTTTATATTCAGTTTTATGGCATATTCTTCTTGTATCTTGTTACGTCCCTCTGAGGACATGGTGATTTCTTTAGGTGTGTATTTTGTCTCTCCGTAGGTGTTCTATCCAAGGCCGTTATTTTCTCCATTCCTTCGAAGATGACTTGTTCTTAGATCGTCTTTTGCTTCGCTTGACAAATTCTTACCTTGTTTATATATTATTTCCCTTTTAAAATAGTTGGTAGTGGATTTGTCTCCGCCCAACTACATGTACAATGACAAATTCTTACTTGATTCTATACAATCTTATTCTTTATTTCGTGGATGAGATTAGTTGTTATGGTTTTACTGTATTTTATAGCTTACGTATATTTATTATACAGCTGGCATGTCTACGTTCCTAGTCCTATGTATTTTGGAACTGGACGTTACATTTTTTCTTAGATTTTCTTATAGACGAGCACCCCGATTTTCCACTTCGTGCCTCCACCCTCACCTCATATAAATAAGATTAGAAACCTAATTTTAGGGTTATAAATCCCTAAAATAGTCTACCATCAGATCTGGCAGTCCACCAACAACCAACGGCGTAGATTATATCCCACTTATGGACGTCCAAATATGATTAAATTAAATATTTGATATAAATTTGTATATCTAATTAAATTATATACTTAATGTAGATTTCCTAATCATATCAAATTAAAACTTTTACCATATTTGGGCTCCAAAATTTACTCTTACCAAATCTTGACTGGACTACAACAATCTTCCCTCCAATCTGATGATATGGTGTTGACCCCTGGCTCCTCAATTGGACTCCATGCATGTCATCCACGACAACATTCCTGCTCCTCCATGCCACTTATCTCCAATACTCCAAGATGTTTTGCATCTTCTTTTGTCTCCAGCTCCTCGATCGTCATGTCGACGCTAGCTACCATACATAGCACCTCTACACCATTGGGATCCGGTCGATATCAATGACACATCCAAGACCGGAGTCCCTGACGATCACGTCCATCGTAAGTTTCAACTGCATGTCCCCAACTTTTGTCTTCTACCAGAAAGTGTTAACATTCTGACGAGTTTCTTCACCCTTGGCTGGCCCAACCAAGCAGACGGTACAGTTTTCACGATATTCAAACTCCTGAACATGTCCACTATTATATTAAAACTTGAAGCTCTCCTATATATATATATATGCATCCTCGAGCAGAACTATGTTAATGATGATGCGCTCGCCTCAAATTGAGTTTACTGTAAATATTGATCTCCACCCTAGCTTCGAACTACTTGTGGGACTCGTCTCACAATATCGATATTTATATACTGATACTTAATTTTATATTGTATTTTATATTTTATTGATTTTCAGAATATTTTAAATTTTTCCCAACTTATAGATTTTCTCCTTGACCATAATATCGCTAGTGTACTATCGTATGCCGACGGCATGCCTGTTACTCTTATTTTCTGTTATACGTATTTTCAGTGTACGTATACAGAATTCTAGCCCTTGTCAGGTGACCCATGTTTTGACTTGTCTTCTTAGCCTTGCTTTGGTTTAATTTTGACCTGGTTTAAATTAGTTTGATTCAACTTGGCTTGCTAGGTTTGGGTTGGGTTGGTTTTACATGAAAGAGGATTTTGTATAAAAACCCAAACTTCTCTCTCTCTCTCTCTTCTCCATTATTTTCATTCTCTTCATCTTCTTCCTCTTTATTTTCTCCTCCAATCTAAAGCAAGTACATCATGCCAAATGTTAGACAAATGTTATTTTGTTTGTTCTAAACTCTTCCTTACATGATTATAAGCCTCTTTAGAACTTGGAGTTTTTGATTTTCATGGGTTGATGCTTGTAGATCTAAGTTTATAACATTTTCAGTTTTTCTTGGTTTTGATCTATCAAACTTACTTGTTTTCGAAAACTAATTGTTCCATGGGGTAAAGAATTTGATTCTACATAATTTTGACCTTTAAAAAGTTAGATTTCGACTAATTTTAAGGAAGTTATGGCCAAGTGAGATTTGGACATCTTCTATGTTCATCTGTCCTAGTTCTGGCAGGGACGATAAATAGTGTTGGCCGCATAGTGCTAGCCACATAGATGTATAGTGTTGGTCGTATAGTGCTGGTCGCATAGTGCCTGGAAGAATAGCTACACAGTGTCTGGCCACATAGTGCCAGTCCGCATAGCCGCATAGTGCCAGTCCGCATAGATGCATAGTACCTGGTCGCATAGTGCCAGTCCACATAGATGAATAGTACCTGGCTGCATAGTACCAATCTGCATAGCTGCATAGTACCTGGCTGTATAGTGCCAGTCCGTATAGCTGTATAGTGCCTGGCCGCATAGTATCAGTCCGCATAGCTGCATATTGCCTGGCAGCATAGTGCCAGTCCGCATAGCTGCATAGTGCCTGGCCACATAGTGCCAGTCCGCTTAGCTGTATAGTGTCTAGCCGCATAGTTCCAGTCCCCATAGATTTATAGTGCCGCATAGTGTCTATTTTGGTTGTTTTTGGCTATTTTTAGTTATTTTATGTCCTATTTGGCTGGTTTGTGGCCAAAATTTCTTTCAACTCCCAACATGAAAGTTGTAGATCTTTGTCTTGACTTCAAGAATCTTCTTGTTTAACTTTAATTGAAGTTCATATGTAATTGATAACTTTAATCATAGTTTTGATCTTTTTGGCATATTTTCTGTACTTGACGTTTTTGAGGTTTCCTTCGACTATAATAAATTCTTATCATGATTAGATAATTTTGTACTGTTAGAGAATAATAGTACCCCCTTATATTCTTAACACTGGCACAGATTCAATTATTAATTTATGTTAAGTATTACTTTATTTATTCTTTCTCCCATGCCATGATACGTCTTTTATCAAATTCTTTCTACATGCGATCCTTATTGTCATGTTTGCTTATTCTTAGATAGTGGACCATTGTGGTGCACTCATGAATTCTGTCTCCTCTTTGCTTAATCTAGATAGTGGCCCATCGTGGTGCACTCATCCTACATGTCTCTTCTTTGCTTAATCTAGATAGTGGCCCGTCGTGGTGCACTCATGCTACACTTCTCTACTCTGCTTATTCTAGATAGTAACCCGTTGTGGTGTATTCATGTTACATGTCACTTCTTTGCTTTATATGATAGCGGCCCGTTGAGGCGCACTCTTGACAAGTACTCTTTACATAACAACTAAACCTAACATGACATGTACAATCAAGATACTGTTGCGACGGCTATTCTTTTTGCTAAAACAACTCTTTTGGACATCGTAGTTGAATGTATTGTGCATGAGTGAACATGCTACATGTCTCGTCTACATCATGTCTAGGACATGAATTTCTGGTTACTACGGTCAGGGATTCATACTGAATCTGACTAGGTTAATGACTATATTGATCAAGTAGTTCATATAGAGAGATTTTCCAGTTACAGACGATCCCGTTATCTGGGCGCCTCAAGTGGACTTGTAGCCTGCCAACGAGTAGGGCACATTTCCAGCACACTATCATGTATTGCACTCCAAGTCACCTAATAACTCTCTTAGGGTACATTTGTCTCCTGGGCGATGTACCTACTATTATATGTACATGCGATACATTTATCTGTTGTACGATGTATCCACTATAAATTCTTGTAACTTGCGTCTGGATAACCTAAATAGCTGCAGGGCTTGTGACTGTAGAAATATCTCATTGCATCTTATTAGTAACTAGGCTTGTGATAACCCTAGTTAGTTAAAGTAGCAAGCCATACTGATTGCTTGGTCGTGAATGATGGATAGAGTCAGTCCAGTCCAGTCTAGTTTTATCTAGGTAGTGTCCGTATATTTATTTCAGTACATTATTGTTTATGCCTTACTTTTGTCGATAAATGATTGGAGGCTGAGTTCTGTTCAGGAGAAGGGTTACAACCCCGGTCCTTGTTTGGTTTACGGGTTGTAACTTGGCTTCCGAAATAGCTCCCAAGACATCTTATCATTTGCCGTCCTAATCAGTACTCACACGTTCTACATGATTCCTATGTTGTACAATAATTAGAGATTAAGTTCTGTTCAGGAGAAGGGTTACAACCCCGATCCTTTTTCGGTTTACGGGTTGTAACTCGACTTCCGAAATAGTTCCTAAGTCATTCTATATTTGTAGTTCTATATAGTTCTCACATGCTCTCATGCTCTAGTATCCCACATGCTCACATGTTCAGTTATCTCACAAGCTATATATGATCCCTATGCCGAGTCACCATGCGCTCATGACTCGGTTATTTCATAAGCTCATATGTTCAGTTTATTTTTACTCTCAAGCTTCTGTTTACTTAACATGTCTATATTTTACATTACGTCACATGTTAATTACCTTATGCTCTAAGATGCTTTACTTATTGTCTTTCTAGGTTCAGGATAAGTGCATTGGTAGTACACGAGTCTCGATCTACTTTTGCTTAATTATATCTCCAACCATTGCTAGGTTAGCTATTGTTGGTTTTAGTTCGTAGTTTGGCTTCCTTTGTGGTACTTACTATTTGGGGGTCTGACCCCACTGGTTTTGTTTGGCCAGATCTGGTAGAGAAGCCCAGAGGATCTTTTATACCATCTACTCGACGGGGACTATCCGGAGCACCAGAGTACCTGAGTGGGTTTCTTGTTTCATTCTTCTACTTGATATGTACATTATTTTTTTGCGACGTTTAGCCTCCGAGCACGTATTTAGCTCGTACTTTGGTTCTTGATATTTAGCCTACGGGCCTAAACATGATATGTGTATTCTAGACAATAGCTAAAGCTTATCATGTATGACCATTACTCTTGCTAGTTCTCTATTATATATTACTAGTTTCATGATCATCCATGTATATATGGTTTGGAATGCTTTACTATTGTATGTCTGATGATCATACTTCTTGCTCTTTGTGTAATTGTCTGTGATTGAGATACCTATGATTATTTGACCTAGGATCGACTGTTGGCTTGTAGAAGTAACCCCCATGTCTTGACAGCTTATTTATGATTTCAGAGTACTGGCGTACTCTAGCATTATGTAGCTGGCTTTGTCCGTCCCTACTTGCTAGTATTCTGGTTCTGGGGCGTGACACAGGTTTTAGTGATGGCCCATGCAGGTCTAATTTATCAAAAATATGGAGGTTACTAATTTAGTTGTCTCAGTCATAATTATTTTTATTGATATCCTTTGTATTATTCTCTACCTTCGATCCTGTGACCTGATATCTGCCTTGATCGTTGATCTTTTCTGTTCTCTCGATTTGATCCTTGTGTCCTTTAACTTTTAGGGGCACTGTTCCTAATCCTTCCGATTACCTTATTTGGGTTCTGTCGATGGCAGGTCAGCAATCTTCTATCAGGCCAGTTATAAAGGATCGGTCTCAACATTCAGACACAGAGTCGATAGTTGAACCGAAAGCATAGATGTCAGTTAATCCCGATCAGCTAGCTGTGCCCATACAGTCAGTAGTCCGAGCAGAGATAGTTCCAGATCAGTCTGATGTACCTACACTCATAGGGATCATCAAGGAAATGATGTAGTCACAACAACAACAAGATCTCATTCTCAAGCAGAGTATCTAGATGTTGATAGACTGAAGTGAGAAAGGAATACTCGACGAATTTTAAGCCGAGGACTTGCATCCAGACGAAGTATATATTGGAACCAGGCGGTACCAGTCATCTAGTCATTCAGCATATCAAGCTCGACCTACCGTAGAGACAGTACGAGAGCACAAGCCTATAGCTAGGAGGACCACATCCAGAACTGAGGGTCGTAAGAGGTACCATTCACTCGTATCTGGCTTTTTACCCCGACGTCCATCACAAGTACCAGCAGACCAACATCCATACCAGCACCAGGAGTTACCAACCGTATATTCCTTCTGTGGAAGGAGAGGGCACACAAATCTTACTTGTCGAAGGGATAATTTTCTATGTTTGTCGTGCAGATCACCAGACCACATGATCGATGTTTGTCCCAAGAGGAGTCTGGCTGGATCGTCATCCTTTCAGCCTTCCAACCAGCAGGCACCAACGCCAGTTCAGCAGAGGCGAGCTCAGAGGCCTTCATCGACACAATCCCATGCATTCTATCAGGAGTGGCCTCCGCAGTATAGGTAGGCCCATGCTCACAGCCAGACCAGCAGCAGTATCAAGCAGAACAAGTAACATGTACTTATTGTGGCAAGTTAGGGCATTCTAGATCAGTTTGTTGGATGGCCAATAGGCGATGCTTCCGTTATGGAGCAGAGGACCATTCAATTAGCACTTTTCCATATCCGACATCTCAAAGACGACCAGCTACACCAGATGTATAACTACAGTCCTTTCAGTCGTCTCAGTCATCACCTCCAACAGTAGACGAGTAGTTGGGGCCAATACTAGATGTTCAACCATTGGCACAATACCCACCACCATCGCGAGCTTAGAGGATGAGACAGCTCAGAGCATAGTTGAAAGCACAATACTAGGAGCAACTGTAGTATTAGCATAAAAATAGTACCTTGGGAGTCTCATGTACCATCTTCATGGTCTCCTTTCAGTTATGACCCATGGGTTTGTGTTTCAGCAGCAGGCCAGGTAGTGGCAGTATATCATGGGTTCTTGTCGGCGGCCTTGTGTTCCCCTGATATCAGGAGTACAACGGTCGCCTTGACTTATTCGATGAGTGAATGAGAGTTTCCCGTCCCACTCTTCTTTCTTCGTATGTCGAGATACATGATATCTATCACGTGTCTCGACTATGAAGATACGTCCGTGGTAGAGTCATGTCTTAGACTAAGTCATTGGTACCAACTTACTTTAAGACTTGACCCTTATCAATTTTGGAGTCAGTGTAGGCCAGCGAGGACGTTGGTCCCTACTCAACTGACTCAGAAGACATATTTGTTCATATGCCTCCAGTCCTTCTTTATTCTGGTTATGTTATTGCTTATGCATTTAATATATTGTTGTTGCCTTCATTTACTTATATGCCATACTTGATTTTATTGAGATAGTTGTATTTTCTTGAGCTTTTGTTTTGGTTATCATGCTCGACTAGCTTTAGGAAATTTCGAGGACGAAATTTTTCTAAGGATGGAAGAGTTGTGAGACTCGTCTCACAGTATCGGTATTTATATATTGATACGTACTTTTGTAATGTATTTCATATTTTATTGGTTTTCGGAATATTTTAAAAAATTTCCAACTTATAGATTTTTTTCTTGACCGGCATATCGCTAGTGTACCATTGTATACCGATGGCATGCTTGTCACTCCCATTTTTTGTTGTATGCATTTTCAGTGTACGTATACGGAATTCTGGTCCTTATTAGGTGACACGTATTTTGACTTGTCTTCTTAGCCTTGCTTTGGTTTAATTTTGACTTGGTTTAAATTGTTTTGATTCAACTTGGCTTGCTTGGTTAGGGTTGGGTTGGTTTTACATGAAAGATAATTTTGTATAAAAACCCAAACTTCTCTCTCTCCTCCATTATTTCCATTCTCTTCATCTTCTTCCTCTTTATTTTCTCCTCCAACCTAAGGTAAGTATATCTTGCCAAATTGGACAAATATTACTTTGTTTGTTCTAAACTCTTCCTTACATGATTATAAGCCTCTTTACAACTTGGAGTTTTTGATTTTCATAGGTGGATTCTTGTAGATCTAAGTTTGTAACATTTTTTATTTTTTTTGGTTTTGATCTATCAAACTTACTTGTTTTTAAAAAATAATTGTTCCATGTGGCAGAGAATTTGATTCTACATGATTTTTACTTTTAAAAAGTTAGATTTTGACATATTTTGAGGAAGTTATGGCCAACTGAGATTTGGACATCTTCTATGTTCATCTGTCCTGGTTCTGACAGGGATGATGAATAGTGCTAGCCGTATAGCTACATAGTGTTGGCCGCATAGTAGGGACATAGTACCTGGCCGCATGGTGTCTGGCTGTATAGTGCTGGCCGCATAGCTGCATAGTGCCTGGCCACATAGCTGCATAGTGCCTGGCCGCATAGCCGCATAGTGCCGTATAGTGCCAGTCCGTATAGTGCCTGGCCGCATAGTGCCAGTCCGTATAGATGTATAGTGCCTGGCCACATAGTGCTAGTCAGCATAGCTGTATAGTGCCTGGCCGTATAGTGTCACGACCCGCACCCAGTGTAGGGGCACGAGAAGTGGGTACGTCCAGCCTACGCCGCAGTGTCGACGGTAGAATGATGTTCTAGGTTACTATCTGATCAACAACTCACGCAATTATATAATGTACTTGTCAAATCTCAACTCCGAACGGAGGACAAGTATTGATATAATGAAATATCAATCACAGTCTAAGAACAATAAGATAACACAGAAGTTTATAACTAAAGACTAAACAACAACAAAACCAACATAAACTACTAAATAATAATATCTCAAAAAAACTCAAATACAAACTCAATATCTTAAGTTATTACAATTTAAGTTCTAAAACATGAATCTAAAACAAGTCTACTAGCTAGTCTTCTGATCACTCCTGAGTGTCGGGGCCAAAGGTAGCTAAAACATCTTCCGGTCCATAGTAAGTAGGGCACGTATCATCGGGGCAAGCATCTGTAATATTTTTAACGTATCTAGTCAGGATTAGAACGAGCACAACTCATCTAAAAAGCCTAAGTAAATGACAAAGAACTATAAAGCAGTTATAGACATTTATATTGATGAACATGGCAGTTTTATAGGGGTAGTAATGTAGAGAAACAGTTAAGGTACAAGGAAAGTAAGGTAACTAAACAAGAAGAGAAGCATGGCAATAATGACTGTAAAATAAGATCTAGCAGAACTAGAGTAAGATGTTATAAGTCCAGACAGTATAATATGAGTCAAGTGTAATCCCAATGTGAGTCTAGATAATATAAATCTAATACCAGATGAATCCAGCACAAGATGAGTCCAGTCAGTAATCAATGAGTCCAGATTATATTCTAACAGTGTGTTTTAAAATACCGAGATGACATGTAAATGGCTGTAGGTAATACGGTACATCGCACACTCGGCCAAGTGTGGGATGGCTATCTTTCCAGTATAATTCCAAGGGAGTGGTTCCAGTATTTGGAAATGTTCACATGTCTACTCTAATATTTCCCCGCCCAACAAGTACAAGTGAATCCATAACCCGACACAAAAATAAGTGCAAGTCCAGCCAGAACATGAATGATAACAGTAAGTGATTCCAGTAGCTGATGCCAGTAGTGGTTCCAGAAATGGAGGCCAGACATGAGTAAACGAGTGTCGCATGAAATGGATCCAGCAATATTAAATCATATTTGTAACAGAGAATCAAATAGAACTAACTAGAACTGAAGTACAGTAATCGACAAGTAAATGAAAGAACTATCAGAGAATGTACTCGTCTGATATCCTGAATGACTAATGTATATCAGATGTCTGAACCAGAGTCACAATATCCTATTTAGAGGAGTATAGGTTTTAATGTGTTTAAAATAAAGTAAATAAAGTTTACGATGCAATCTACATAATTTCTAAGCCAATCTAGGTCAAAGTCAAACTTGGTCAACTCTGGGTCAACTACCCAGTCAACTAAGTCAAACTTGGACTCTGAGGTCAAATCTTGGTCAAAGGTTATCTATCTAATAGGACTCTACCTATAATATGTCACATATCCACCAAGGTAAAACACACATATATATCTATATAGGGCATTACACATAACATAGATATAATGTATCATACTATGGCCTCTACTCTAACTCACTCTAATCCATAACCATATACCATACTCTAAGATACCACACATAATCTATATCATATTATATGCATTAGGCATGACACATATTCATAAGGTATAAAGCATTATCCCTCTACCACACACCTTAACCCACACTCAATAATACCTTACACATACATACATATACCTATCTATCACATATTTACATCAACTATATATCCATGAATATATACATAGGAATCATATATGTATATATCTACATATATATAGGTATCACAATATTAGACTCTCAAAACCCACACTTATGTCTAAAGTATATCATGGATAAAATGATACTACTCCTATAACCAAATCACCAATAACCCAAGTCACCCTATCCATTATAGGTACAATAAAATCATAGGTGTCCAAAAACAGATGCATAAGATGCATGTATATGACCTGTCCTAACTGCAACTCAAGGAGATATGGGACAAGTGCAAGGATTTTAGGGAATATGCAACAGAGGTTAAGGTCTGAACATTGAGGGCTACATCAAGGAGCAAATCAGGATATGGAAGATGGTCAGGCATTGAGCTACAGTAGTTTAACAAAGAATGTCACTACCACATTTTAGATTGAGGGTATTTTGATCATTTGAGAATTTTTGAATTTATTTTAATTTATTGAATTGGTGATTGTGATTTTTGACTTTGACTATTTGAGACTTTGTAGACTAACCTAGGTGTTGACCCTAGTTATGGTAACTTGGTTAGCATGGTGAGACCCAAGTCTAACTTAAGTCAATCTAAGTTAGTCATTTAGAAATCAAGTTTGAAATAGGAGGATTAGTGATTTGGTCCATAGGCTTGAGACTTAGGAATTAATTTCATGACTAGTGCAACTAGGCCCATAGCCCATTAGACTAATCCCTAACCCTAATTTCAATATGTGGCCAGCCCCAAGGTCACTCCCCTCCCTATAAATAATCTCCTCAATTAGTTCTTGCCTCTTTTGTATCATTCCAGCACATAGGAAAAAGAAAGGTATGGCCATTCTTCCCCAATCTATAAATTCTTCATTTTAACCCCTTTTAACTCTAGTTTCTTGCAATAGACCTAATACTCTCCTATTTTCTGTTTGTGGAGAGTAATCCCAGCTTTCGAATAATTTGGGGATCCGAGCTAGCATGAAGAAACACTTCATTTTGGGGCATTTCTTGCTATTGGCATCTATAGGTAAAACTCCTCAAATTGTGCTAATATTCTAATTTCTTTGCATCCTAGCCTAGATCTAGGTGTCCCCTAACTGTCCCTAGAAATTGGGTAGAAATCGTGTCCGTTTGGTGTCCTTATCGGACACGTGTCATAGTGTATATGTAGGTATTTGATAGAATGCCACTTAGGATTCGATTTTAGTATTTCGTTAAACTAATTGAATGAATACGTAGATCTATGTGTGTGTAATAACTTTTGTAAAGACTGAGCTGATTATTGTGACTTTTCTGTGTCCTATTTTGTACTGGACACGCAGCACGGGGGATCGACGGGTGTCCTACTACCCGTGTCTATTTTCTCCACGAACACGGCACGTGGCGACACCAAAATTGGTGTATACGTACACGAGATGACTGACATGCATGGTATAAAATTTTATCAGATTTTATTGAGTGGTTAGAGAGATATTTGAGCCACACGGGTTCGTGCTGTCAAGTGCACAGCCGACCCATAGGCTCTGACACTGGCTTCGTGTCACACATAGACACGTTTTGGATACGACTCAGGGTGGTCAACCCCTAGCCCTAGAGGTGGAAAACCTAGATGCACACCCAAGGCATGTCTCATGTCGCGTGTCGTGTCCTAGACATGAGTGCATGCGTGCACGAGACTGTGTTCATGTGTACACGTGTAGTATTCGAGTGATGTGGACACGCCGTATCCGACACCGAGAGACACAAAATGACACTATGGACATGTGCACATGTGTGACATTTATTACCAACCTCTAAATTGTTATTATTTGTTAATTTCTAATTCGAATTATGAATTTCCTAATTTTCTGATGTATGTAACTGTCAGTAGTTTCTGAGAATTTTAATGAATGTATTAGACTGTTGATTGATTAAATTTGTGCTGTTGGTTCACTAATTCATATCTGGGATTAGCCTACATACTAGGGGTTTATGATGGCATAGGATTTTAGTTTTCATATTGCATTTGGTCTTCGAATTTATATAAACTGTTAAACCTATACACTGTTCCTGGAAAAAACTAAAATTGTGGTTTATGCAAAAACCTGAGAACAATGTTCATTGCACATTGAATTTTTACACTAATTTGGTTGGTTTAGTTCAATATGGACACACTTTTGCACTGTTTGAAATATAAGAATTATAAGACTGTGTATACATTAGTTTATAGGACTGATCTATGTACATTGAAGACACACACTGTTGACACCTACCTAATCTGAGAATCTTGTACTTGCACATTAACCTAGAACCTATGATTTGAATCTGAGATTTACACTAAGATGAACTAATTCATATCCACACACACATGTACTGAAATCTGAAATCTGTGAATGGACACACTCATGTATACATAATGTTCACTCACACTACTAAACCTGGCATTGACACTGATTTGCATTCCAGAAACCTAGGGATGTATATGACTGATTGTGTATATTAGTTATAGGGCTGATAACTTGTGTATTGTTACCATATCATTCATCCTCATTTCACTGTTGAAATTCTGAGAGCTTAAACTGTTGCTTGCAACTGAAATTCCTAGTTTAACATACTGCCACTAAACCTGAGATTGACACTGATATGCTACACCAAAGAATCTGAAAACCACATCGGTTCATATGAGTACACACACACACCCATCCACACACATTCAAGTCTGGAAACATTTATACACACACACACTGTTTTGTGAACCTGAAACTGGAATCTGAGACACCATGACACACACACATATGCATGACTCTTTTTTTCTATATGTGTATATGTGTGTATATATATATATATATATATATATATATATATATATATATATATATAACCTTGTGTGATAATGTAATGTAATATAGATATAAGTATATTGTCCAAATGATTTTGGTGAATACATATGTGGTAATTGATATGTGTGTTGCCTATATATGTGTATTTGGCATATGGCCTATGTAGTATAGCTTATGGTATATGGAGTGTATACGTACATGAGTTTAGTATATTGTTAGACTAGTATGACTTGTGTATGATGTGTACTTGCTAGGATAGTCTGGTTAGGCATAGTAAGACTTGTCTGGGTTAGGTTTGACCTAGTTGACCTAGTTTGACTAGAGTAGTTTGACTAGAGATGACCGAAGGTTGACTTTAGCCTAGATTGACCCAAAATCATGTAGAATGCATCGTAGCAGTTTATTTTACCAATTTGGATATGTTTTGACTTGTACTATTCTGAATAGGATCCAGACACCACTCCTCAGGCAGTATTTCATTCAGACACTCAGGATATCAGGCAAGTACATTCTCTGACCGTTTCATACTTGCTAGGACAATATTCTTACTCTAGATTATTTTACTTGATGCTGACACGATGGAAATACGGATTAGTACTATATAGATCTTTTCATACGATGTTATCCCCCTCGGGAGCATCAGATACATCATGTCATATGCGTTTCACTTTCATCATGTATTTCTGTGCTTTCATCATTCATGTGCACTCTCGTGATTCATGTACTCTCATGTTCACGGAGCCACCATGTTTATATTCATGTACACCCATTTATGGGCTCCTATGTGAAATCATGTACAATAACATAACTTGAACGGATCCTTGTGTATTGATTGGGGTACGATGGATTATAAATAGTCATATGGATAATTTCCAAAGTAGTGTAACCATGTACAACCTCTCATGTTTATTATCAAGCCGTTCACATGTCTAGCTTGTACTCTAAATCACTAGTTCACTGTAGCTCTTTACTTATAGTAGATATTTCTTTACAGTCTTCTCTTTTACTTCATGTATACTCTTCAGCGTTTCATGTATCTTACTCTATTGCATGTATTATATTCATGTCATGATATGAACTACGTAAGATGTACTGTGCTCGCTCCCGTCCTGACTGGACCTATTGAAATATTATAGATGACCTTGAGGAGCAGTGTCCCACTTATTACGGAGCAGGCCTAGATGACACATGTGAGTTGGACTCTTAGGAGGACCCAGCACTTGCAGAGGATATTACCCCTTTAGTCTAGGCTAGTTAGCTAGACTAGTATCTTATTATCATTCTGTATGTTGGATACACTTGTACTTATTGGGAGATTTGTTATTCTGGATTTGTGGAGTTGTTTATCTTAGACTTTTAGCTATCTCTCTTATCTTGTATTTATCATCTGTGGATTCTATGATTTCATCTATTCTATCGTATCGTACTTTCTTCCTTAGTTGTGATTGAGTTGTACTTTATTATGTCACCTCCATTTGGAGTGTATATACTATATAGGTACCTTATAACTGTTAGATGTATGTGACCTAGGACAGTGCTCTATCGCCGATACGGCAGCGTTGGCTGGACGTAACCACTTCATGTGCCCTACACTGGGTGCGGATCGTGACACGTTTTTAGTGGTGGCCCATGCAGGTCGTAGTTAGAAATGTAGTGGTATTCGAATTAGAGTATCACTGTAGCCTGCAGTAGGATTAGGATATTTTTGAAGGTACTCAATCACAGTTAGGATTCCTTGAGAGATTCCTGGGACAACCCTTGAGAATCTTATTTAAACTTTAATTGAAATCCCTTCTTTTGTTTTGTTCACCCTTACTCCTTGTTATTGAATTTGATTTTTGATGGATCGTTATTGATTTTGATTTTCCTATCGAGATGAATTTTATGGCCTGAGTTACAATATTTTCTGAAAGCATATGTTGACGGGAATAACAGGGATGGTAAAATGTCTACTTGATTATGGAACCTGGAGTTTATCGCAGCCATATTAGACGGCATGGCGGAAACGTAGAGACCTGACTTCGGATATACATATCTTAGTTAAGAGATTTAGAATTTCTTGCAGCTATACTAGTCGGCATAGCGAGAATTCTAGACGACATGATTATAGAGGTGCATACCCCAGTTATGGAATCTATCGTTTATCGCAGCCTTGCTTACTGGCATAGCGAGGACCCTGAGTAACATGATTTTGGACAGACGTATATGATTATCAGATTGTATCTTGAGAAGGTTTTTAAATATATCATCTCTATCGTACCCTTCTGTTGTTATAAAATTGTATACCATCATCAAATAACTTAAGAACAGGGATATTTTAGTTTGGTAGAGTTTATTCAATTGTAGTTCTTTCATAGTGTAATGATATGATGACTTGTAGAGTATCTGTACCCTAGAGATGATAGTTAGCATTGGTATTAGAATAATAACCCATTGTAGATGATTCCCCTGTTATTTATAATACCTACCAGTTTTCATATAGGATGCTAGTCTGCCTTACAGCCTTGATGATTTCTTATTATTTTCCTTATCCTTCCAGTAGGGCACCCATGACCGGAGCCTGTCCTTGAGTGTAGCTGTAGCTTCACCCGAGACTGAGGGTCTTCCTCTGTCTCCTATAGTGGTACCCCATACCATATTCTCGGGAGGGTTGTTTCCTGATGGAGCTCAGATATACGGACTCTCCAGGATGTATTGGAGACACAGAGAGTTCAGGCTGAGACCTTGAGGGAGCAGTATCCAGTTCCACCTAGAGCCTCAGAAGTACCCAGATTTCAGCCTAGAACTTAGCATGTCTTTTGAGATAATTGACCCACATTGATTGTATGTTTTGATACCTTGTGATTGCCTTGTGCGGTAGTATGACTAGAATGACTAGAAGGGAACCCTAGAGAGAGTATTCTAGGTAGACGAATATTCTTTCTGTGACATTGATTTCTGGAACGTCAGAGATGTAAACCTTTGGAAACTTGCTTCATGAGTTTATAGTAGATGAGATTATCTTCACCTTGATATATTATGTACCGCTCAAACTTGTTCCCTTGTGCTACTTTCGTATCACAGCTTTCGGTCCAATTTAGGCCATTGACCATTCCCACTTTAATTATGATTATCATATGCACATTGCCATGACTTTTAAATTAGGATCATAAGATTAGTTGTTTTCTCAAAACCAACTTCACATGCATGACCTATACATGACACCCTACACCCATGATCTTCGTGTCCTACTTGGACACGCCATCTTGTGCTTCATCATTATCACACGACTTTACTGACACATTAGACTCAGATACACAATTCATACTTCACTTTCTTGCAATTGACACTTCATTCCCTGCTACTTAGGCATATAACCTACAAATTTGATCATGTCCTGCAATAGATGAACTATTGCACTACCTTAGTATCCTGTATACCTGAAATGTCCACACAAATTGGTACTGCACTTATGTTCTGACACTCATTCACTCATGTTCACATTCATATCCTCGACACACTGCACCTTAGCACAGGCCCTGCACTTCATATAATATTCTTTGTATATCCTTGATTCACATGCACTCATTCATTTCTTGTACTTCACATACTTTCACTATTTGCATATCCTGCAGTATATCATATTAACCATTGCATGTTCTGTTTACCTGATACCCTCATTAGTTTTACTGATACTCATCAAGTATCAGAACATGAGACCATGTCCTGACCACATCTCATCCTCCTTCATAATTTAACCCCTTTCATGATTTGCTCAGCCAATATAGGGTCTTGTCCCTATAGAGCAACCCACCATAGCTTCTTAGGTTCAACTTTTCCCCCCAACCTATATGTAGTGTCAGACTTCATTTCATTATAAGTTCAGAACTTCACCACCTTTCATACCTGCATTGGATGTCTTGCATAACTTGCATTCTCCACTGCATGCAGTGATTCGCATGCATCATTACACTGTACTGTCAAGCTTTATTCATTGCATCACTGCATCCACTCTGATTTATCTCACAATAGGACATTAGTTGGGTATCAGTTCCAGTTTAGCCACTTAGGCATTGTTCCAAGCCCTCTTATTTAAGTTCAGGTTGAGTGTTGTGTTCAGTCACACTATCTGTCCAAGACATTGTCCTGCTTCCAGGGTTAACCACATTGTATGTCCTGCCCCTTTTGTTTTGGTTAAATTGCTGCTTGTGCTAGTAAACCTTCATGTTAGGCTAATGTTATGCATTGTGTATACATTATAGGGATATATGTGATAAGTAATATGGGTTAAGGGGTTCTGCATATATTATATAGATTAAGCATATGAAATGGTTAGTCTATATGTATACATAGATGATACACTTAGAATAGTGTGGGTTCTATGGGTTACCTTAGAGATATATGGGTATTATAGGATAAGATATATGGGGTTATGTGAGGTATTTTAGAGTATGTGTTATGGTTATGAGTTAGAAGTCATGAGTCTAGTTTAATGTAGAGTATACATGTGTATGTTTTGAACTTAGGATTTAGTTGGACTTGACACCTTTTAGCACTATAGTCTATTTTAGTCTAAACCCTAGATTAGCCATTGACCCAAAAGTCCAAGTTGACTTAGTTGACTTAGTTGACTAGTTGTTAACCAAGTACTTGGATGTTGACAAATTGACTAGTTGTTGACCGGTAGTTGACCATTGACTATGTTTGACTTAGTTGACTGGAAATAGGATTAGAAGTAGGTTGATTGTTGTTTGTTTGATCATGTTTGATTATTTAGTAACTTGAGACCTTGTTTGTGTTAGGTCGGAGACATGTTTTTTTTGTGGATATCTCCAACTCGTGGTACCATATGTTTTGGTGGAGGTGGGAAGCTTAGCCCATGCTTCATCGGACCTTTCGTGATCAACGGAAGAGTTGGTGATGTGGCATACAGGCTAGACTTGCCACCTGCACTAGTGGGTGTCCACAATATATTCCACATATCACAGTTAAGACGGTACGTGGCTGATCCTAGCCATGTACTTGACCACTCGGAGATTGAGGTGGGACATACTCTCAGTTATCCAGAGCAGCCAGTGCAGATTCTGGATCGCCGAGAGAAGGTACTGAGAAACCAGGTGATACCCTTGGTTTGCGTCGTATGGAGGCATCATTCTCCAGGAGAGTCTACCTGGGAGCGGGAGGATGAGATGCGCGAGCAGTACCCTTATCTTTTTGGACCTTGAGGTATGATTGTCTATCATTCTCATCAGTTTAGTTTTGCCTTTTAATTTCGAGGACGAAATTATTTTAAGGAGGGTATATTTGTCACTACCATATTTTAGATTGAGGTATTTTAGTCATTTGGGAATTTTTGAATTTATTGTAATTTATTGAATTGGTGATTATGATTTTTAACTTTGACTATTTGAGACTTTGTAGACTAACCTAGGTGTTGACCCTAGTTATGTTGACTTGGTTAGCATGGTGAGACCCTAGTCTAACTTAAGTCAATCTTAGTTAGTCATTTAGAAATTAAGTTTAAAATAGGAGGATTAGTGATTTGGTCCATAGGCTTGAGACTTAGGAATTGATTTCATGACTAGTGTAACTAGGCCCATAGTCCATTAGACAAAACCCTAACCCTAATTTTAGCATGTGGCCGGCCCCCTAGGTCACTCCCCTCCCTATAAATAATTTCTATCTCCTCAATTAGTTCTTGTCTCTTTTGTATCATTCCAACACATAGAAAAAAGAAAGGTATGGTTATTTTTCCCCAATCCATAGATTCTTCATTTTAACTCCTTTTTAACTCTAGTTTCTTGCATTAGAATCTAATACTCTCCTATTTTCTGTTTATGGAGAGTAATCCTAGCTTTCGGACAATTTGGGGATCCGAGCTAGCAAGTTGGAACACTTCATTTTGGAACTTTTCTTGCTATTGGCACCTATAGGTAAAACTCCTCAAATTATGATAATATTTTGATTTCTTTGCATCCTAGCCTAGATATAGGTGTCCCCTAGCAGTCCCTAGAATTTGGGTAGAAATCGTGTCTGTTTGGTGTCCGTATCGGACACGTGTCATAGTGTATATGTAGGTGTTTGATAGAATGCCACTTAGGATTCGATTTTAGTATTTTGTTAAACTAATTGCATGAATACGTAGATCTATGTGTGTGCAATAACTTTTGTGAAGTTTAAGCTGATTATTGTGTCTTTTCTGTGTCCTATTTTGTATTGGACACGCAGCACGGGGGCTCGGCGGGTGTCCTGCTACCCTTGTCAGTTTTCTCCATGGACACGGCATATGGTGACACCAAAATTGGTGTGTACGTACACGAGATGACTGACATGCATGGTATAAAATTTCTTAGGATTTTATTGAATGGTTAGAGAGATATTTGAGCCGCAAGGGTTCATGCTATCAAGTGCACAGCCGACCCATAGGATCTGACACTGGCTTCGTGTCTCACATAGACACGTTTTGGACACGACTCAGGGTGGTCAAGCCCTAGCCCTAGAGGTGGCGAACCTAGGTGCACACCTACGTCGTATCTCGTGTCGCGTGTCGTGTCCTAGACACAAGTACATGCGTGCGCGAGACTGTGTTCGTGTGTGCACGTGTAGTGTTCGTGTGATGTGGATATGCCGTATCCGGTACTGAGAGACACGAAATGATACTATGGACACGTGCACATGTGTGTTATTTATTACCAACCTCTAAATTGTTATTATTTGTTAATTTCTAATTCGAATTGTGAATTTCCTAATTTTCTGATACATGTAACTGTCAGTGGTTTCTGAGAATTTTAATGAATGTATTGGACTGTTGATTGATTAAATTTGTGTTGTTGTTTCTCTAATTCATATCAGGGATTAGCCTACATACTAGGGGTTTATGGCATAGGAAATTAGTTTTCATATTGCATTTGGCCTTCAAATTTACATAAACTGTTAAACCTATACACTGTTCCTGGAAAAAACTGAAACTGTGGTTTATGCAAAAAACTGAGAACAATGTTCATTGCACATTGAATGTTTACACTGATTTGGTTGGTTTAGTTCAATATGGACACACTTTTGCACTGTTTGAAATATGAGAATTGTAAGACTGTGTATACATTAGTTTATAGGACTGATTTGTGTACATTGAAGACACACATTGTTGACACCTACCTAATCTGAGAATCATGCACTTACATATTAACCTGGAACCTATGATTTGAATATGAGATTTATACTGAGATGCACTAATTCATGTCCACACACACCTGTACTGAAATCTGAAATCTGTGGATGAACACACTCATGTATACATAATGTTCACTCACACTACTAAACCTGACATTGACACTGATTTGCACTCCGAAAACCTAGGGATGTATATGACTGATTGTGTATATTAGTTATAGGGCTGATAACTTGTGTATTGTTACCATATCATTCACCAACATTTCATTGTTGAAATTCTGAGAGCTTAAACTATTACTTGCAACTGAAATTCCTAGTTTAACACACTGCCACTAAACCTGAGATTAACACTGATATGCCACACCACAGAATTTGAGAACCACATTGGTTCATATGAGTACACACAACACCCATCCACACACATTCAAATATAGAAATATTTACACACACACTGTTTTGTGAACCTGAAACTGGAATCTGAGACACCATGACACACACACATATGCATGACTCTATCTTTCTATATGTGTATATATATATATATATATATATATATATATATATATATATATATATATATATATATATATATAATGAAATGTAATATAGATATAAGTATATTGTCCAAATAATTTTAGTGAATACCTATGTAGTAATTGATATGTGTGTTGCCAATATATGTGTATTTGGCATATGGCCTATGTAGTATAGCTTATAGTACATAGAGTGTATACACATGAGTTTAGTGTATTGTTAGACTGGTATGACTTGTGTATGATGTGTACTTGCTAGGATAGTCTGGTTAGGCTTAGTAAAACTTGTCTGGGTTAGGTTTGACCTAGTTGACCTAGTTTGACTAGAGTAGTTTGACTAAAGTTGACCAAAGGTTGACTTTAGCCTAAATTGACCCAAACATCATGTAGAATGCATCGTAGCAGTTTATTTTACAAATTTGGATATGTTGTGACTTGTACTGTTATGAATAGTAGCCAGACACCACTCCTCATGCAGTATTTTATTCAGACACTCAGGATATCTGGCGAGTACATTCTCTGACCGTTTCATACTTGCTAGGACTATATTCTTCCTCTAGATTATTTTACTTGATGCTGACACGATGGAAACACGGATTAGTACTATATGGATCTTTTCATACGATGTTATCCCCCTCAGGAGCATCGGATACATCATGTCATGTGCGTTTTACTTTCATCATGTATTCCTGGGCTTTTACCATTCATGTGCACTCTCGTGATTCATGTACTCTCATGTTCACGGAGCCCCCATGTTTATATTCATGTGCACCCATTTATGGGCCCCCATGTGAAATCATGTACAATAACATAACTTGAACGTATCCTTGTGTATTGATTGGGGTACATGAGAGTATAAATAGTCATGTAGACAATTTCCAAAGTAGTGTAGCCATGTACAACCTCTCATGTTTATTATCAAGCCGTTCACATGTCTAGCTTGTACTCTAAATCACTAGTTCACTGTAGCTCTTTACTTATAGTAGATATTTCTTTACAGTCTTCTCTTTTACTTTATGTATACTCTTCAGCGTTTCATGTATCTTACTCTATTGTCTGTATTATATTCCTGTCATGATATGACTGCGTGAGATGTACTGTGCTCGCTCCAGTCCTGACTGGACCTGTTGAAATATTACAGATAACCTTGAGGAGTTGTGTCCCACTTATTAAGGAGCAGGTCTAGATGACACGTGTGAGCTGGACTCTCAGGAGGACCCAGCACTTGCAGAGGACATTACCCCTTTAGTGTAGGCTAGTTAGCTAGACTAGTATCTTATTATCATTCTGTCTGTTGGATACACTTGTACTTATTGGAAGATTTATTATTCTGGATTTATGGAGTTATTTATGTTAGACTTTTAGCTATCTCTCTTATCTTATATTTAGCATCTGTGGATTCTGTGATTTCATCTATTCTATCATATCGTACTTTCTTTTTTAGTTGGGATTGAGTTGTACTTTATTATGTCACCTCCATTCGGAGTGTATATACTGTACAGGTACCTTATAACTGTTAGATATATGTGACCTCCGACAGCGTTCTACCGTCGACACTGTGGCGTCGGCTGGACGTAACCACTTTATGTGCCCCTACACTGGGTGCAGGTCGTGGCAAAAAAGGAACATGACATATCCTAGGTTCAAAGGGGTGGGCAGAACCAATTCAAGTGCAGGCATTTCTAGTGCTAGGGACGAGACAGATAGGCATAACTGGACACTAAATGAACGGTAGACTGAACCTAACTGCTCACCAAGGACTTAACCAATTAGGACAGGGGACTGACTGTAGAGATGAACCCATTCCCTTTTCTCACCTGCAGGTATTTGGAGAGACTACCATCTAACATACTGAACATATAATCAATGATCATTCAAACATATGTACTTGAACCCAATGAACATGTAAACCTCTGTTCATGAAAACAGAATAGTAATTAAAACCCCAATATTAAACCCAACATTTGAACTCTATTAACTCTACATACAAACCATCATTCAACTCAGATTTTATATATTAACATTCAATCTCAGGTTGCATATCTAGGGAAGAGAATTCAGTTGCATTTAAACTTAGTATCAATTGAAAATCCTAATATCAATTTTATAATTAACATAAAATCCCTGTTATATGTATCAGTCAAATCCAAGAACCCAAATTCCAAACATAAACTCAATGCAAATATCGAACCAAACACACATGCCAGGGGGTGGTCATGTGTGTGACACTCACACGTGTCCACGTGTCCTATTGTGTCCAGAAATCGGGACACAAAGTGTCAAAACCAGGGATTTTAGATGGTATCAAAAAACAGTGCACTGGTTGCCTCGTGCGTGCGTGTCGATCACAAAAGGTCATGACACACAACACGAGGAGCCTCGTGCTCGTGTCAGGGTATGTATCTAGGTGCCTGAGTCGTGTCCACGAAGTCACGTGTCCACGCATGAAGTGCGTATCAGGGCACGTTTTCACGTGTGCACAGTGTTGGCAAGGACCAGTGCGTACGTGATTTCTTTACGCACACACATCGAGGACACATGAAACTTCATGGACATGATGTCAGTGGATGCCCCCACGTGTCCATGAAGTTTCATGGCACATGGTGCCGTGTCATATCCGCTAGGACACCCGAACTGCAGGGGAGCCGCACGAGCCTCGTGCGGTGTCTCGTGCATGAGGTACGTGTCAAATTTGGACACAAAAAGTGACTCAAATCGTGCTCAGTCTTAGGGTTCTAGAATCCCCACATGTAGGGCTACAAAAATGTGTAATTAGTTTTGAAAATTACTAAAATAATTTCCTATGTGGCATTTCACCAAACACTTATTTAAAAATATCGATACGTGTCCGATACGGACAAGAAATGGACACGAATTCCTACCAAACTTGATCTACACCTAGGGGAACCCTAAATGAATGCATCTATGGAAAGAAACTAAAATTTAAATAGGTTTTATGGCATTTACCTATTGAGAGAAAATCTCAATGAAAAATGAGAAAGGAAAGGTGTTCTTCTTCAAATGCAATGGCCGATTTACTTCGAATCCTTGCTACCCAGCCTCCCTTAGCATCCTCTACTATTGGGGATGATGATGTAATTGATTTGACTCAATTTGGGATCAATTTGGATAAAAGGGGAGGAATTTGGGGAAGAACAAGTTAGGGTTCTTTGTAGGTATTTAAAAAGAGGCAAGGGCTCTTAAGTGTGGTACTTATACGAGGGGGGCTTGTATGGCTGGCCAAACTAAGGGAATTAGGATTTTACAATAGATAGATGTGTGGCTAAGGTTCTTCTACCCAATTTTAAGTCATCATATTGGTTCAATTAGTCCTAAGGCTTCTTTTTACAAATATCTCAAAGAGAAAATATCCTACTTAGGAATATCTAGATATTTCTAATCTTGTCACTTAGTAGGATATCCTAATCAAGATTCTAAGCTCAAGGCTAATCTAGATTAGGCTAAGATTCTAGGTCAAGTCTCAACTAAACAAATAGCACATATTTAATTAATAAAATTCATTTTTATTTAAAAGTCAAAAATGACCAAAATACCCTTAGGCTAAAAAGTAGTAATATAATATTTTAATCACATGACTAGCCTCCCTTGGTCATGGTTAGTCTTTAGTCTTAGCAAAACTAGGGTTTAACTAGTTAACCATCAAAATCACAATTCAATATTTTAAATAGTTTTAAATTGATTAAAAATCACCAAAAATCATAATATAATTTAAATATCATTATTAAATTATTATAATTACAAAATTTCAAAATTATCCTCATTTCTGAAAAGTGGGTGTTACACATAGTGCCAGTCCACATAGCTGCATAGTGCCTGGCCACATAGTGCTAGTCCGTATAGCTGCATAGTGCATGGCCGCATAGTGCTAGTCCGCATAGATACATAATGCTGTATAATGCCTATTTTGGCTATTTTTGACTATTTTATGCCATATTTGGCTGATTTGTGGCCAAAATTTTTTCCAACTCCCAACATAAAAGTTGTAGATCTTTGTCTTGGCTTTAAGAATCTTTTTGTTTTACTTTAATTGAAGTTCATATGTGATTGATAAATTCAATCATAGTTTTGATCTTTTTGGCATATTTTCTGTACTTGACGTTTTTGAGGTTTCCTTCGATTGTAATAAATTATTATCATGATTAGATGATTTTGTATAGTTAGAGAATAATTGTAACCCCTTATATTCTTAACACTAGCAGAGATTCAATTATTGTTTTATGTCAAGTACTACTTTTATTTATTCCTTCTCCCATGCCATGATACGTCTTTTATCTAATTCTTTCTACATGCGATCCTTATTGTCATGTTTGCTTATTCTTAGATAGTGGTCCGTCGTGGTGCACTCATGAATTGTGTCTCCTCTTTGTTTAATCTAGATAGTGGTCCTTCGTGGTGCACTCATGCTACACGTCTCTTCTTTGCTTAATCTAGATAGTGGTACGTCGTGGGGCACTCATGTTACACGTCTCTTCTCTGCTTATTCTAGATAGTGATCCATTGTCGTGCACTCATGTTACATGTCACTTCTTTGCTTTACATGATAGTGGCCCATCGAGACACACTCTTGACAAGTACTATTTAGGGGTATGCATTTTACGGTTTTAAACCGAAAATCGAACCGAACCGAACCGAAATAGGTGTTCGGTTCGATTTTTTTTTATCGATTCGGTCCTCGGTTTTAAGTTTAGAAATGTTTGATTTTTCGGGTCAGTTTTCAGATTTGGGTTTCGGTTACCGACCCGGCCCAAAAACCGAATTCATATACAGAAATTACATGTTTACCCTTCATATGTATATATACCAAAGTTTTTCTAACCCTAATTCATTTCTCTCTCCATTTTATTTCTTTGCAGCCGCTCTTGTTTCTCTCCCTGGAGCTCTTCAGAGTTTGACCTGCTTCTCTCCCTGGAGCTCATAGATCTAGCTCTCCTTTTTATCTCTCCCTGGAGCTCTCTATTTCTGAGGAGCCAGTGAGTCATCCATCTCTCTCCCTACGAGCTCTATCTCGTCTCCAAAGCCCTCCCTCTATCTCCAGACTCTGGACTCCACAGCACACTCTCTCCTCCATGACCTAGATCTAAACCTAGATCGAGCGATCAAATCTTCGAAATATTCACTTCACCAGCCAGATCTAAACCTATGTCTAGACTCTCGATTCACTATATATATAAATATATATTTTAAATTTATGTGATATTTTTTTCTTCCTCTCTTAGTATTTTTGTGATTTTGATAAAAATATAATTAGGTTTCCAGACCAAGGAAGTTTCTCTAGCTATTTGAAGTTTTTTTTCATTTATCTGATTCACAAAAATTTACAACATCAGGTTTCATGTGCTATGAAATTATTATATACTGTTGTTGCATCTTAATTATAGGGTGAGATGTGTCATATAGATGGAAGAGATGCATCGAACAGATTAAATTGATTTTGGTGGCTTCATGTGGTCTCAGATTACTTCTAGTTCCCTTTATCTCGGTTAATGATGAGACAAGTTATATCTTCATCTTGCAGTTTATTTCAGATTTGTATATTGACATTGTAATGGTGATGCTTGTAAGACAATAAAGTTACTTTCCAACTTCTTCTTCTAATCGTAATTCATTTCTCTCTCCATTTTATTTCTTTGTAGCCGCTCTTGTTTCTCTCCCTGGAGCTCTCCAGAGTTTGACCTGCTTCTCTTCCTGGAGCTCATAGATCTAGCTCTTCTTTTTATCTCTCCCTGGAGCTCTCTATTTCTGAGGAGCCAGTGAGTCATCCATCTCTCTCCCTACGAGCTCTATCTCGTCTCCAAAGCCCTCCCTCTCTCTCCAGACTCCGGAATCCACAGCACACTCTCTCCTCCATGACCTAGATCTAAACCTAGATCGAGCAGTCAAATCTTCGAAATATTCACTTCACCAGCCAGATCTAAACCTAGATCTAGACTCTCGATTCACTATATATATAAATATATATTTTAAATTTATGTGATATTTTTTTCTTCCTCTCTTAGTATTTTCGTGATTTTGATAAAAATATAATTAGGTTTCCAGACCAAGGAAGTTTCTCAAGCTATTTGAAGTTTTTTTTTTATTTATCTGATTCACAAAAATTTACAACATCAGGTTTTATGTGCTATGAAATTATTATATACTGTTGTTGCATCTTAATTATAGGGTGAGATGTGTCATATAGATGGAAGAGATGCATCGAACAGATTAAATTGATTTTGGTGGCTTCATGTGGTCTCAGATTACTTCTAGTTCCCTTTATCTCGGTTAATGATGAGACAAGTTATATCTTCATCTTGCAGTTTGTTTCAGATTTGTATAATGACATTATAATGGTGATGCTTGTAAGACAACAAAGTTACTTTCCAATTTCTTCTTTATTTCTATGAAATTTTATAAAATTTTGCAGGCCAACAAATTTGTCCCAGGGTAAAGTTTGTGATTGTTTGTGATTGTAAAGTTTGGAAGAGATGTACCATTTGTATATTTCGTTACTTGTTTATATTTGATGTAAATTTGTGAGTGTAAAGTTTGTTCGAGTATTTCTTCCCTTCTTTTATTATATGTACACGTTTGTGATTGTGTTGTAAAATTAAATGTGCACATTTGAAATTTTGATATAAAATTTTGCAAATCCATGTCTTCCCATTAAGCTAGACCCATTGTATAAAGACCCAACTAAACCGAACCAACCGAATTAACCGAACCGTTTTGGTTCAGTTCAGTTTAATTCGGTTTCTGAGTATTACGGTTCGGTTTGGTCAAAAGATAATCAGTTCGATTTAATTTTGGTTTTTAAAAATTTTGGTTCGGTTCAACCAAACCGACTGTTTGCACACCCCTAGTACTATTTACATGACAAGTAAACCTAACATGACATGTATAATCAAGATGCTGTTGCGACGACTATTCTCCTTGCTAATACAACTCTTTTGGACACCGTGGTTGAATGTACTATGTATGAGTGAACAAGCTACATGTCTCGTCTGCATCATGTCTAGGACATGAATTCCTAGTTACTACGGTCAGGGATTCATACTGAATCTAACTAGGTTAATGACTAGATTGATCAAGTAGTTCATATAGAGAGATTTCTCAGTTACAGGTAATCCCGTTATCTGGGCGCCTCAAGTGGACTTGTAACCTACCAACGAGTAGGGCGCATTTCCAGCACACTGTCATGTGTTGCACTCTAAGTCACCTAATAACTCTCTTAGGGTACATTTGTCTCCTGGGCGATGTACCCACTATTATATGTACATGGGATACATTTGTCTCCTTGGCGATGTATCCATTATAAATTCTAGTAACTTGCATCTGGATAACGTGGGCAGTTGCAGGGCTTGTGACTGTAAGAATATCTCGTTGCATCTTGTTAGTAACTAGGCTTTTGATAACCCTTGTTAGTTAGTAGCAAGTCGTACTCATTGCTTGGCCATGAATGATGGATGGAGTCAGTCCAGCCCAGTCTAGTTTTATCTAGGCAGTGTTCATATGTTTATTTCAGTACATTGTTGTTTACGTCTTACTTTTGTCGATAAATGATCGGAGGCTGAGTTCTATTCAGGAGAAGGGTTACAATCCCGGTCCTTGTTTGGTTTACGGGTTGTAACTTGGCTTCCGGAAGAGCTCCCAAGCCATCTTATCATTTGTCGTCCTAATAAGTACTCACATGTTCTACATGATCCCTATGTTATACAATAATTAGAGACTAAGTTCTGTTCAGGAGAAGGGTCACAACCCCGATCCTTGTTTGGTTTATGAGTTGTAACTCGACTTCCGAAATAGTTCCTAAGTCATCTTATAATTATCGTTCTATATAGTTCTCACATACTCTCATGCTCTAGTTATTCCACATGCTCACATGTTCAGTTTATTTTTACTCTCAAGCTTCCATTTATTTAATATGTCTACATTTTATATTACGTCACATATTAATTACCTTATGCTCCATGATGCTTTACTTATTGTCTTTCTAGGTTCGGGATAAGTGCATTGGTAGTGCACGAGTCTCGATCTGCTTTTACTTAATTATATCTCTAATCATTGCTATGTTATCTATTGCGGGTTTTAGTTCATAGTTTGGCTTCCTTTGTTGTACTTGCTATTTGGGGGTCTGACCTCACTGGTTTTGTTTGGCCAGATCTGATAGAGAAGCCCAGAGGGTCTTCCGTACCATCTACTCGACGGTAACTATCCGGAGCACCAGAGTACCTGAGTGGGTTTCTTGTTTCATTCTCCCACTTGATATGTATATTATTCTTTTGCGACGTTTAGCCTGCGAGCACGTGTTTAGCTCGTATTTTGGTTCTTAATATTTAGCCTACGGGCCTAAACATGATGTGCATATTCTAGACTATAGCTAAAGCTTATCATGTATGACTATTACTCTTGCTAGTTCTCTATTTTGTATTACCAGTTTTATGATCATCCATGTATATATGGTTTGGGACGCTCTACTATTGTATGTCTGATGATCATACTTCTTGCTCTTTGTGTAATTGTCTGTGATTGAGATACCTAGAATTGTTTGACCTAGGATCGACTGTTGGCTTGTAGAAGTAACCCCCATGTCTTGACAGCTTATACGTGATTTTAGAGTACTGACATACTCTGGCATTACATAGCTGGCCTTATCTGTTCCCACTTGCTAGTATTCTGGTTCTGGGGCATGACACTATTGAAACCGATATTGCACCCTAAAGATTTGGCAAACCACCTATCGCCAAAACTAGATCCGTAGAGTAACCCCCACCTGGAGACCGACCAGCTATTATTGGACCAACAGATTGACCCTCAATCTTTGACTCATCACCATCCGTCGCTTTGTCTCGACGAACTCGAATCCTCCGTATCCCTCAAAGCATCTAGAAGCCCCACCTTAGCAAGTTTTCGATGATCCACCGACTGCCGAACACCCATCGTGCCTTTATCCTATGTTTGTGGTATGCCTGTATAGCTCAGCGGCTTGAGCCTTTATATGCCATAACACAAATCTCCCCAAACCAGCTGTTGGAAACCCTTTACAAGCATCCATACTTTGTCCCTAAATAGATGCGACAGGCATCATCTACCAGCCTCCCTACCGAAATCAAGTTGTAGCACAAACTCGATACATGTCACACACCCCTATGGACAAGCTTCTCATCAAACTTCGTCGTCAAGTGCACATCACCGATGCACTATAATTGTCCCCTTGTCATCTAACTTCACACGTCCAAACCTACTGCTGCGGTATGACATAAAGATCCTCATGTGTGGAGTGGCGTGATACGATGTCCCTGTATCTATGACCCAGTCGCCATCATGACACATGCTACAAGGTTTCTCTACGTCGGTCGTTGCGATGATATCTCTAAACGCCGTGAGATCCTCCTGATCGTCCTTGCATTTGGCCTTCTCAACTTTGAGCTTCATGCAGTTCCTCTTGATATGGCCTATTTTTCTACAGTGATAGCATCCCTCCTTGCGGTCAACAATCACAAGATCTCGAGAACTCTCCCATGTCCTTACATGTGACTTGGGTCTTCTCTTCCCGTAGGAAGCCACCAGAGAGGACTCCTGCGATGATTCCATTTGCTTACGTCGGACCTCCTCGTTCAATAAGCTACTTTTGACTGTCGCCATCGTGACAACTCCATCAGGCATGGAGTTGCTCACCGACACCACCAACGTCTTCTAGCTTTCCGACAGAGAACTTAAGAGAAGTAGAGCCTGGAGATCATTATCAATCACCATCTTCATCGTAGACAGCTGATTGATGATACTCTGAACCTTGTTTAGATGTTGTGCCAGTAAGGCACCTTCCATATACTTCGTGTTGACGAGTTAACGAATAAGAAATGCCTTGTTGCCAGCCATCTTTCTTTCATACAATGAATGCAATTTCTCTTATAACGCTTTTATCGAACTCTCATGGATACTTGGTGAAACACCGAATCATCCAACCACTGGCGGATAAATCCAACGGCCTTCGATTCATTCATTTTCAGTCTTCAGCAGTTTTGTCCGTTGGCTTTGTGTTGTCGCCTTCCAACAAACCATGCAAATCCTTGTACTAGACCATATCCTCAATCCTTGGCTTCCAAACCGCCCAGTATCTTTCTGTGAGGGTGATCATACGAGTGTTCATCTACTCGATAGACGTGGTTGCCAGAACCTCCAAAGCTTTGATACCAATTGTTGGACGCGTGCGGAAGCGTTTGCCAACCCACCTGATCAAAACTAACCCATGTCTAACGAACACCAAGCACAAGATGAAGACAAGTATATGATGGTGATGTACTTCACCTAGATAAATCCCAACATTTAATAACTGAGATAAAATTACAAAATTGACAGAACTCATGTTGGACCTTTTGCCCTAATAGGTTCAACCTCCTCACCACTCTCTAGAAGAAAAAATAGAAGATTACAATTGAGATCACTTACCAACCCGTAGCAATCTCCTAACCGAAGTTGACGACTCCTCAATTAGATCTTATTCTTCCTTCTGTCTTGGATGTCGAAGTCCTAAGAGCACAGTACAGACTTTCTCTTAGATTTTCTTGTGGACGAGCATCCCAAATTTCAACTTTGTGCCTTCCCTTTGTGTCTCCACCTTCATCTCATATAAGTAAGATGAGAAACCTAATTTTAGGGTTAGAAAACCCTAAAAATAGTCCGCCATCAGATCTGACCTTCCACCAACAACCAACGGTGTAAATTATATCCTATCACCAATTATGGACATCCAAATATGGTCAAATTAAATATTTGATACAAATTTGTAAATCTAATTAAATCAGTTATTTAATGTGATTTTTAAATCATATCAAATGAAAACTTTTACATATTTGGGCTCTTAGCAAATCAAGACTGGACTCCAACACTCTATATACTGAAGCTCTTTTTTCTACTTCATAATTAGAAGAAGAAAGAACTTAGGAGTCACTTATTTCTAAAAAAAAAAACAAGTTATTTTTTATTCCTAGTGTTACTATGATCCTACAGAGATTCAACAACAACGTGTCAGGTGAACCCCACATATTGCGGGTGTCATGAATCTTTTGAATTGTGAGAGTTTCAGTAAATTAATGTTGTTAGGGACCGACTAAACATCCTAATTCACTACAAGAAAATGACTTTTCTTGACAGTTTTCTACTGTTAAGAAATAATTTTCTTGACTGTTCTACAAACGTTAAGAAAATCCCAAGTAAATTGTATCATCTCGCATCAATATAGGATGACTGATTTTTGGATGGTTTATTATGGTTGCTTCCATTTATTTTTTCAAAAGTATTTCCACAAACTGTTTCGTAACAGCTTTCAAATAAAACTTGGTTCAATTTTGGATTAGCTTTTGACAACAAAACCAAGCCCAAGTAATTCTTAGTGTTATTTAGTGATAGGATCCCATATAATATTTGATATTAGAGTTTTGATTTTCATATTGTCCAATATTAAAGTATAAGTCTCCATTTATACCGTTTATTATCCATCAAAATGGAGGTCTAAACTTTATTATTGGATAATATAAAATTTTAAACTTTAGTATTAAATATTATACGAGAATATATAACTAAATAACCCTAATTCTTATCTTCTTCAACTAGTGTGGCATATATTTATGGTGACCACTACTTCTATCATCGATTTTCCACCATACGAGTGCACACAATTTCAAGTCTTTCCCATCCACAAGTTCGAAACTATCCTTCATTTTTATCGGTCTTGGGCCCAAGTGGCTGTTGCGTGTCCCCATCCAGGAAAGAATATGAGAGAGACACCAAAAATGTAAAAAAAGACAAAGAAGAGAAAATGTCCATCAACACCATTACTTTTATGGGCCCGGCAACAATAGGAGATCAGAGCAAGGACATCGAAAACCACCCCACACCCATCCACCCCGTCGACGTGGGCGCACATGACGGGTCCTCTTCTTGCCGTGGTCCTATCCACTTGCGAGTCCTCCACCCGTGCTTTCTTACGAGAAACCGGAGGAGCAATTATTTATTTTATTTTATTCATCTTCGTTTTGACAATGATAATAAAGAAAGAAGCCTGTAACAAAACTCATCATTCTCCTTTTTTTTTTTTTTTTGTTTTGGATTGAAGTCCGTTGTAGAAGAAGAAGAAGATGAAGAGGAAAAAAGAAATGGAAGGACGCTGCTACTGCTGTAGAATCATTGGTTAGTTATTATTATTTTCTTCTGGTTTATGTTTTGCTCCTCAGGAAGTCATTGATGGTGATGCGGATCCAATTTAGAGGTATGTATATTTGTCTCTGTAACTCCTAAATGTTGTCTACCCTTCCTTCAAGACGAAGGAGAGAATGTCCTGACAAGTGAAAAAAGATTATACAATAAGGACATGCTTGGTATGCTGCAAAGTGAGCAACTGGAAGTGTATTGAAACAGTCATTTTTGTTACATATGCGACATAGAAAATGAAGTCTCACCGTTTGGATGGACATTAAAGTGTATTGAAACTCATTATTTTTTTTTTTTTTTTACAAAAATGAGTTCATGTCCCCTATCTTTTGTACTATTTTGAGCTGCAACAGGAAGAAAGAGAGGGAACTTGTTGAAAAGGTTTGCATGTCATGAAGAAATAAAAGAACAAGTTGTTTATCACGTCTATGCGTAGCAGTGTACGCGTACGGACAGTAACGACGTTGGACGTTGGAGCCGGTGTACACGCACGGCCGATAATGACGTCGGTGCTGCCACCCTCCCTTTTCCACCCGCCGATGCCTTCCTCCATACCCCTCCACCACCAGCCCCCTCATGCTCCGCTATCGTTTGCTCTCCTACACCGACGCCTCAATCCTTCCCCATACTGCTTAACTGTCCTCCGTCGGCTCCTCCGCCAATGCCTCCTCTCCCCCTTTACAGCATCGCCCTTCCTCCTTATTGTTCTATCGTTTTCGGTCGCGTGCGTGCATCGGCTGTACACGCAAGGGTGCCAATAACAACGTTGAAAAAAATGTACAAAAAGAATGACATCCAATCATTGGAAGTCCTCAACCGATTCACCACCTACAACTTTTTGTTGATATTCACATGAAAGACATGAATTTCCTCAAATCCAGGGGATAAAAAAATTATGTAACCACGTATTTTGAAAAATGGCACATGACGCAAATATACTGTATTATAACATGCTAAATGTGACACATTTTCACTTTCAAAGGATTACAAGCATCCAAACAAGCCCTAAGATACAAATGCAAAGAGAATTTTTAGAATATATATATATATATATATATATATATATATATATATATATATATATATATGACCTTTAAAAAAAAAGATATATATATATATATATATATATATATATATATATATATGACCTTTAACCTAATGTTTAAGGAGGGAGGCATCCCTCGGAGGTTGCGGGTTCGGACAAAGGGGGAAGTACTTACATTCCTTGTGGAGGAATTAAGTGAGGTGTGGTGCGGTGGAGCCAGATGAGGGTGCGATGCAGTATAGTGCAACACTGGTGCGGTACATATGCGGGGCCTTCGAGCCGGATCGTGGCCTTCGGACTGAGTCTGTATGACCTTCGTACCAGGTATGTCCGCCTTTAGGCTATGGTTATATTAAGGTCTTCGGACCAGAATAATATTTACCTTCTTATATATATATTTACCTTCTTATATATATATATATATATATATATATATATATATATATATATATAATCCTATTGTTTTTTCCTTCTAAAATTTCTCTTCCTACTTGTATCTTAGGGCATGTTGGATGTCTGTAACTCTACGAAAGTATAAAAATGACAATTTCAACATCTTGTAATGCAGTGCACTTGCACCTTGTATTACTTTTCAAAATATGTTTGGATATATATTTTTAGCCCTTGGAAGTGAGGAGGGAGACATACCCATTGGTTGCGGGTGTAGGAACTCTAGAGGGGGTGTGAATAGGGTCAAGCTAACTAATCAAGCACTTAGCACAAGCTAATGGACAATTTAAAAATATAAGTGCAAGAGAAGAACAATAACAATACCGACACACGATATATCCTGGTATCCTCCCAAGAGGCACTCCAGTCCCGGAACTCTCTCCGGCTTTAATCTACTATTTGAGTAAATAGTTACACACGAGTTTGGATCCGAAAAACTCGCCAACTTCTTACACGAAAGCTTTAATCCGAAGGCCTCTCCGACTTCAACCAAGAGTTTGGATACGAAGACTCTCCAACTTCAACCGAGAGTTTGGATACGAAGACTCTCCAACTTCAACCTTTCACAATAGGTTTTGATCTCCTTATACAATAAGATGAAGATCTTACTTTTCAACTCAATAACTCTAACACAATTTGTGAATGAAAAATGAAAGCTTTGTAGAGTTGTTTGTGGATAAGCTTTGGTGGTTTAGAAATTTTTAGGCTCAAAGCATCAACCTTGAATGAAGGGGTTCAAGGCTATTTATAATCAAAGCATTGAAAAGTGCTCAAAGACAATTTTTCAGTCAGCAAACCGGTATACCGTCGGTATGGACCGGCATGCCGTCGGTATGCCAATCTGGAATGCAACGGCTAGAAATATAGCCGTTAGGATCATTACATGCTCGAAATTCGACCGTTGGAATTTTAACGTTACTGAACCAGTATACCGTCGGTATGGACCGGCATTCCGTCGGTATGCCGATTTTGTAGACAGAAACTTTTTGTGAACAAAATCGGTATGCCATCGGTATAGACCGGTATACCGTCGGTATGTCGATTTTCATCCGAAAATGATACTGGGCTAATTTCTACCCTAGCTTTCGATTTGCCATCTATTGTTTATGTTTACAATTATTCCTAAGACTCATTACAGACTCCAGAAATACTGTAGCAGGTGCAGGTTTCTTCAGAGTCTTGAAATGATGATGCCATGGCATGGCTTCTTTCCTTGATAGAAGTTGGATTTTTTCCTTGGCGGCAGCTGTCCAAAGATATCCAGTTTGTGAAAATCTTGTGGGATCCGGAGATGTCGTCGGGTGGTTCAGAGAAATCTTGTGGGATCCGTCGTATTTGGCCCACCATGATTTATTCATTGCATATGTCCACATAGATCTTGCTTATTGCTTTTCTACATGTATATATTAGACGAACAAAGCAATGTACATAGTAGCAAGTATGAAAAGTTTAATGCACATTAGGACAATGTTGAGTTTAAGTATAAGTGCTAAGGTGATAGCATAAATGTTAGTGATATCATAATGGGTAAACTTAATTGAATGACCATAATCAAAGACATAGTTTTGATTTTAGCAACCCGATTAAATTTAAGATAGATAAGCTCATATCAATAATATGTAAACCAATAGGCACATATCACCAAAGGTATAAGTAGAAATGTTGTAGCGATAGTATGAAGATTAGTGAAAATGAAATGCTAAACATAACATATTAACCATATTCAAAAACATGATACAATCATTGGGCCAACAGCGGGTTCGAGCAATGGGAGAAGCATGCTAATTTTCATATGGTGGAAAATTAAATTAAGGGCAGGTGGTGCTGGTGCGGGCCGGGTGCGGTTATGGGTGCAGCTGTAGTGTGTGCAATCCAAGTACGGTGTGGATGCGAGCCTTCGAGATATGGTTGTAAGGCATTCATTCTATGTTTGTACGTAGGCCTTCGGGCAAGAATATATATATATATATATATATATATATATATATATATATATATATATATAATTGTATTAACCTGAACCTTATGCTCGGCACCCTCCGCTTCCAGCACTACCATACTGCGAGTGGTTGTCCGATCATCACCCACCTGGCTTACGCCGGTGACATTCTTATATTCTCATTGGGCGATGCTGGGTCTGTCGACATGGTTAACAACATGCTGATGAGATACACTAGATGCTCCGGTCAGCACGCCAACCCTAACAAGAGTGTGATCTACGCACACCACACTACAAATAGTGACCACACTAATATGGTCTACAATATTACTTATTTCATCGTGAATCAACCCCCCACCCCCCCCCCCACCTATTTAGGGTGCCTGCTGGCGTACGACAGAACTAGTACGGGAATTTTTGACGCATTAGTGGGCAAAATTAGAAAAAAGATCAAGGGATGGCACAATGCCATTTTATCGTCTGGCGGCAAGACGATTCTGATCCAGCACGTCCTCTCTTTCATCATGATTTACACCATGTCCGTCTGCTCCCCACCAAAGAAAGTATTGAGCATGATAGAAAAGCTAATCGCCAACTTCTTTTAGGGTCACTGCGACGGCAAGGATAAGCATCATTGGGCCAACTGGGATTCTATGGCTAGACCTACTTCGGGAGGTGGCCTAGGGTTCAGCAGATTGGCACATGTTGTCGATGCTTTCTCGATGAAGATGTGGTGGAAACTCCGTACGAATCACTCCATATGGGCACGTTTACTTCAAGCATTCTCACCCCACTGTCGCCACCCACAATACAGATCTTTGGCATCTTGTTGACACATCATGATTTGTCGACAGCATGCTGAACCTTTGATTTGTCTCCGACTAAGAACAGGCGAATCGTCCCCCTTTTCTGAAAGATGGGCCGGAGATGGCCTCTTCCCCCTTCGAGGGTGCCCCTACCGCCAGCGCTATCAGAGACTTGCAGAATGGTGTAGATTGGAACTGGGAGAGTGTGTAGGAGTGGCTCGGCGAGGAGGCGGCCGACGCCTTATGTCACGACCCGTACCCGCTTTTCCGGATACGAGACATGTCCAAGCCAGCCTACGCCGCAGAGTCGGCGGTAGAACGCTGTCAAGCCCGCAAGAAATAAATGATCAAAATATAACATTTGCTGCTCATTCACATTTCTAAATTTGTTGCAACATTTACAACATTTATAATTAAAGAAAATACAAGATTTTACAATTAATGAAATTGATACAATTGCTTTCTATTTCTAGGTTGACCATCAACATACCCAAGCCTTTCCAATGCTAAGAGTGATCGTGGCTAAACCTGAAAAATGTTGGTTTTCAGTCAGGAATGGAACAAGTACACAAACCGACGACAATACGAAAACACAATAGAATTAACAAGACATGAAAATAACATATGAGATATGAAAACTGGAGAGAACTGATGACATGGCACGGTGGAGAAGTAAAGGAAAAAATAAAAAGACATCTACCTATGTGGTGTGAAATATCCTTTTCGACATGTGAACGGCTAGGGATAAATCCGGCATACTGCACGTGTCGTGTGCAGCTGCTATTATTCAAGAATAGACTCATGAGATAGTTCTGGGTAGTCCACATGTCTACTAAGATATTTTTCCTCCCGACTACTCCGTGTGACGAGCGTGTCAACAAGCAGCAAGATATATGTATAGATATGAAATGAAAAGACTATTATGAATCGAAAGCAATCAGAAAGTGCACTTGCCTGAGGTCCTTAGCTGGTGAAACCAATAATATTATACCACTCAATGAGCCACAATCAGTCAACACATACAGAAGTCTCCAGATGTTGAAATAAACAGTACCAACGTTCTCAGAATAGTCAAATTAGATAGGATTGTCTGTCCTTAAGACCAATTCTGGACACAGGGGCAAAACGGTAATTTTAGGCAAAAACGATGTCCGTCGTTGGACCCGCTTTGCACTGAAAAGCGTGCCAGAGTCAACGGTCTCTAAAGTCGTCAAACTATATGTCAACAGGTCCGATTTTTCGATACGAACACAACCGTATGTCCAAAGTTGGATTTCGGCGGGCTGTGCACAAAATCGCCCATTGAGTGGGACCGTGAGGCCCGCAAAACGGCATTTCGATTTCACTGTCTCAAAATTGGACCAAACTTGGCATACATGACCAGAAAAATAATACGGTCCTATTGGCGTAAGTTTCGTCTCGATCTGACGAGCGTGCACAAAGTAATTGGAGAATTTGCATAGAGAACGATACGGTGAATTTCGACGGATACGCCTCAAATTCGTCGCGCACACGCGATCAATTTGAATTCCGTCAAAGCCCACACGACCACGAAGCTGTTACGCACTTTTTGATGCCTTCGGTTCGCGACCACGTCGTCCGGATTGGCGGGACGCACGTCGTGTGAAAGTTTTTCTAGTTTTTTTAATATTTTAAAAACAGTTTTTCGGTAAACTTCGGAAGCGAATAACTTCTCATCTACTTAATGAAATCTGAATCTACAAGAAGGATTACGAGACCCTATAGGTTGACTACCACTGCCTTCAATTATTTTCAAAAAGTAGCGCACTAGTTGATCGAAAACGATCCTCTATACAGGGCACGTACACTGTTTCTCAACTGTTTTTGAAACATCTTTTTCCCAAAGTTTAGATCAATTTTCTAAATCGATCACTCGATTACGTTGAAAACTAATTAATGGAGAGTCGAGAGGGTCATGCAGGCTCTATGTAGCAATTTTTGGTTCGTAAAATAGTGGAGTATCGAGAGAGGAATCATACCTTGAAGTTGGTTGTTGCAACTGCTATTGCTGCTGCTTCCGCTCGGTTCCAGGCCGCGCGCGCGGGGTTTCCGGCGACTGCTCCACCGCCTATGGCGGCGCTGGGGTCGCCGGGGGTCGTGCAAGGCTGAGGGGGGTCGATTGCTGGTTAGGGTTAGGGTTTACTCTTCCTCTACCGATCTCTTCGTTACGTATATATACTGTGTCGAACTAGTATCGAGGAAAAAGCCTTGCGCTCGGGCTGAGCTTGGCTAGCTGCTGCTTGGGCTGGTTTGGGGATTTGGCCGGGCAGCTCGGGGTGGGCTCGGGATTGGTTAGCTCGGCTATGGGCCGGTTGGCCTAGCTGAGAACAGGCTGGGGGTTTAAGATTGATTGCTGGACTGCTAACAGGCTTCTTATTCATTTCCTTTTTCTTTTTCTATTTATTATCATTATATCTATATATATATATATATATTTTACCAATATTAATATATATATAACATATAAATATTAATATATATTTTACCTATATCAATATTAATCTAACTATTTTTAAAATAAGGCACCAAGGGATGCTAAGCTAAACTTCATATAAAGAACAATGAATCCATTGACAAAGCTACGGAGAGGATAAAAGAGACTTTATAAGAAATACGAGTCAAATAAACATTCAAAAGGAAAGGCCTTAGACAGCAAAATGTACACTAAGGTAAATTAAATATAAAGTACAAACGGTTCACTGAAATATCAATAAGGAATTACATCCAAATTCTTGGTCTACAGTTAATAGTGTAATAGCAGCATTTCCTCTGTTAAATGCCTCTGTTATATACATTTATTTATATATCCATATATACATATGATGAACACATACATACTATACCATATATATATCAAGATTTAGAGTATAGCTAAAACAAAATAATAAATCATTTTGTTTATGTCCACCATTCCTACGTATATATATACTATTATTTCCTAATAACACAATTTTCTATTAAGATATTTATATACCAAAATGTTGTATCAATAACAACAATGCTAGAATTTCTATCACCAAATGTAGGTATGGTATTGGGGAACACCATATAATCCTGTTCTATTCGGTCCACTGAAAATCATGCAAAAGTTCTAATTTGCTGAATAAATATTAATAAAAAATAATTCAAAATTTTCGGGAAGGGGAGCTACAAATCTACCCACCTAAAAAAAATAATTTTGTCCTCGAAATTCTAACTCATAAACATGCCAAAATTTCAAACATAAAATTTAAAAGAATAAATCCACTATTACCACAATATCCTCGAATTTTAATTTCTCAAAAATATTTATATCCTCCTCCTAGCTATTTCATAACTACGAATCATCGAGGACTTCTACCCACCTTTGGTCACACTACCCACTTCAAACACCTGACGTCATTACATTGTAATCCTCCAGCTAATTGCAAAAAGTAACTACCGACAGATATCTATAGCATAAGGCATCAACAACCCTCTCCTATCTATCAAACAACCCAAAATTTAACAAACAACAAATTTACACAAGTAGCTAATAACTATTGATAAACTCTAGTAAGCATGACTATTTGTCGTTCCGAAGTAGGGAGGACAGGAAGATAAGGCAGAATAATCGAAAGCAACTGTGAGGTTTTAATAGCAGTGGAAAGTATCCAATGTTACAGATAGAAAGAGAGTTTATGAACCATTGACTTATTTGCTAGATTGGGCTACTCTAGTTCAGTCACTTGCTACGTCGAAGAACCCTTGTTTCTTAGAGGGGCCTGCAATCCGTGCAATACAGAAGTTCCGTTCTCGAAGTTCTAATTCAAACAAGGTTCCATAATGGAACGAAATTTGAGAAATCAAGATTGTGGTCTTACTGGGTTCTCTATTTGGACATCAGTCATTGGTTGGATGAACATTGGGTTTCAATCTATATGGACTAGACAAGATCCCAATGATAAAACTATTCCTACTAGCTTAGGTTATCCTAGAATAGGTTTCTACCCAAGGGATTGAGCTAGTTGCTAGTCAGGTTGGTTAGCTAGGTTCCTAAAGCTCAAAATGTGCCTTTAGTGGCTTTTGTGTTTACGTAGCACGTGAGGCCTCAATTGAGTGGCGCACTAGTGGCATGTGCGTAGTGGGCTTCGAGTAGCTCACAACCATATATTGGGTCGAAGGAATTGAGTCGAAGTTAAGGCTCCAAGGGAAGTCGGAAAGTATACCGGTGTTATGGTAGGGGTTATAACTAGTCCTTTTGACCTAAAGGTCGTACCATAAAAATATAGTACAAGGGGACGGGTTTGAGTGGGACATGATATACCTAGATGAAGGTGGACTCGTCTAGATCTTGCATATAAAATTTGTTAGAAGGTAACAGCTGGTCTCGTGCTCCAAATATTAATGACACGACCGGGGACACAAAATGGTCTGAATGGAAAGTGGGAGTCCAAGGGCACTAATTATCATCCTAATGGAAGTTATTCTAATCACTTGGTAATCCTGGTATATCCTAAAAATTTTAGAAGGCTTACAGTCTCCCCACCTTAGAAGCTAGGACAGGGTTTTAGGAATAATGAGGTTAGAGGGTTCCCAAAGTTCGGATACGGTATCTCGACTCTTGTTAATAGAGAATAAGGCACGGCGTTACATGATACCGTAGATATAAGTCAAGTCAAGGATCGCTCCTCAGTAAATAGAAAACGAGTGTGTACAATGACACATGGTTGATAAAATAGAATGGCCTACTCGTCTCTAGTATACAGGAGTTGTCGACGGAGTAACCAACTCTAAGGCACAAAGATTTCTAACAACTGAGTCGTGAATTTCTATTGGTGTCAAACCTGCCAGACTATTGTCACAAGGGTTCTAGTTGAAGTAAGCTTCAAACAAATGATTAGAGGCTCACAACATTTGGTCTCTGGAGAATAGGTAGTCTCCTAGGTTGACATTCGATCAAGAGAAAGATCCTAATCATTTTCGGACTCCAATGACCAGAAGATCATGATAGTAGGTTTAGGGTTTCAGAGAGGACGAGTAACTTAAGGCAAGGTTCTAGTCACCTGGCTGACCGATGGTAGCTACCATTGTGTATGCAACCATCATAGCCATGGGAATACTCTGTATCTCTCTACCAATTATAAGCTTTCGTCTTTCCAACTCAGTGAAAGACAAAACAATAGGGTTCAAGGGAGATGTCACTGAACACAATTACGTGATTCAAAGGCAGATGTATAATTCAAGAGGAATTGTCAAAGCAGTCGCGAATGAGATCCTGGAGACATCTACATCTCAATCCACGTAGGGTAATTAGATGAAGAGCGAACCAAATGCATCATGGTTGATCAGACCGTAATACAATAATTCTGATTGGACAATATGTTAGCGGGCGTCCCCAATAAACATATGTTCTGAATCAAGCTCGATAAAAGAGTAAGCTTGCAAAAGCTAGGCTGTAATAGCAGCATTGGTCAAGAGAGTCAAATAATAAATATGCGAGATTTTTTAAAGGAGGAAAAAGTAGTTTGAGTTTTGGAAAATCAAAACCTTATATGGTGTTCTTGCTTATACAGTCTTCCTATAATCTTCCTATCTCTAAGGCCTTGGTCGACTAATGGGTTATGGACTTCTGAGTTCTATTTTCTAAGTAAACCTATTAGTGTCAGTCAATTACCTCATCAATGGATCACAAGGATCACGAAATGCTAGGTTGGGTGACATGCTACTCAACTTACAGAACTTACACTAGTATTGGTTTTGGATCTTAGGGTCATACCGGGCATCTTTCTATTCTCTATAGTATCCTAAACTTGTAATCATGGCTGTAGTCATTTCACCGAGAATTATGCCTCGCCTATGTACTCTGACTGTGACAAACCCTTGGTTCCGTGATTCAGGTGTGATAAGCTATCAGGTATTCTACTCTATATTATCACAAGGGTATCTAAGATCTAAAGAGGTCAACGAGAACATAGTTTCTGCAATGTTCCATAGACTATGATTCTTCGGAATGATTTCAGTTCTATGGGCTGTGCCTCGCCAGTACGCTGCAGGCTGCAGTGAACCCACATTCTCCACTCTCAAAATTGACGACAGTGCGCTGCTGTCTAACCATTATTAGTTAACTAACATTCTTTTAACTATATCCGTAAGAATTCATGACCTTCTAGAGATTCAACAAGTTGACTAAAAATAAAGCGTAGGTATTGGTCCTGTCAGTCACAACTCCTAAAACAAAAGAGTTAACATGGAGGAATTAACTAACGACGAAAGGAATACAAACATTCGAGTATCTATTTTATATGCATTTCTATGGTTAAGGGAAAATCTCAAATCAATCTACCTCGAGATTCGTATGCAAATAACAGAATCAGAAAATTTAAACTAATTTTCTATGGCAACATAGAATTTAAAACAGGCAATTCTAACTTATGATATAAGATTTATATCTAAATAAGAAAATTGAACAGTTTATCAAAATTAACGCCTTAATTATGGGCAAGCCTAACATACCAAGCGAATAGTATATCCACATCGGATCATGTCGTCATATCAAAAGTAAGAGTGTACCTATGGGGATCTAGCAAGTATCTAAATTTAATAATTCTAAATTGTATGGCCTATCTGACAACCTTAACTACCCAACGGTCAATTTGAACAAGGGACTCCTAGTCCTAGTCATTTTCTTAAATCAATTCAGTCCTAGTTTGTGAATGGACATTTTCTAGTCGCAGGCTCGCAATAGTACGACTAACGTACCATCACGAGTTCGCAATATTTTGCAAAAACTGACCTGCATGGGCCACCACAAAAACTTGTCGCAATCCGCATCCGCTCTTTTGGATACGAGACGTGTCCAAGCCAGCCTAAGCCACAGAGTCGGCGGTATAACGCTGTCAAGCCCGCAAGAAATAAATGCTCAAAATATAACATTTGTTGCTCATTCACATTTCTAAATTTGTTACAACATTTACAACATTTATAATTAAAGAAAATACAAGATTTTATAATTAATGAAATTGATACAATTGCTTTCTATTTCTAGGTTGACCATCAGCATACCCAAGCCTTCCCAATGCTAAGAGTGATCGTGGCTAAACCTGAAAAATATTGGTTTCCAGTCAGGAATGGAACAAGTACATAAACCGACGATAATACAAAAACACAATAGAATTAACAAGACATGAAAATAATATATGAGATATGAAAACTGGAGAGAACTGATGACATGGCACGGTGGAGAAGTAAAGGAAAAAATAAAAAGTGTAACGCCTCAGTCCCAATACGTAGGACTAGAAACGTAGACATGCCAGTTGTATTCATACGAAGTACATAGGACGCGTATGGATACTGTGAGACCCGTCTCACTGTATCGGTATTTTATACGGATACGTGTTTATTGAGCCGTATTTCGTATTTCTCGATTTGCGTGATATTTTAAAATTTTCCTAAGTGTAGGATTTTCATGACTTGGTTTAACTTAGACTTGGTTTTATTTGGTTCGGTTCCACTTTGACTTGGTTTGATATAGTTTGGTTTCTCATGAGATGAGGTGTATGGTTTAGATTTAGTGGAGAGGAATGAATGGTGGAGATTGCTTGGGCTTGTTATATAAGCCACCTACCTCTCTCTCTCCTCCATTATTTTTATTTTCATTCCATCTTCATCTTCTTCCTCCAGCCCAAGGCAAGTACACCTTGCCGAACCTTGAACAAATTTATTTCTGTTTGTTCCATCTTCTTCCTTGTATGATTCTAAGCATCTTTAGAACTTGAAATTTTCGGTTTTACCGAGTGGATTGTTGTAGATCTAGCTTTGTGGTAATTTCGGTTTTTCTGGGTTTTGATCTGTCAAACTTGCATATTTTGCTAGTTGATGGTTTCATATTGTAGAGAATTCATTCTACCCCGAATTGACCTATGGAAGTCCGAATTTGGACTCCGGTTGGAAGTTTGGTGGTATGGAGAAGCCATGGCATTTTCTAAGAATTTTTTCTCAGTTGGCAAATGTTGCTGGCTTGCATTAGTTTCGGCCGCAAGAGTCTTGCCTAGCCGCATGGGCGTGGCAGCATTAATTGCTTCCTGACATGATGGCATTTATGAGCTAGCCGCATGAGAATTTGTATTTAATGTATTGTTGAACACCAGCCGCATGCCTTCCTAAAAGCATTAAATATCCTGCTTGTTTCCATAATGCAAAAGCATTAGATAATGTTTTGCTTCAGAAATGGCATTAAATGCACTTTTGCTAGCATATTAAATAATTGCTTGTGTCAGAATGCATTGAATGCAATTTTTAGCATTTTTCCACTAGCCGCATGGGACAAGCATTACTTGAATGCACTTTTCTAATGCAGACTTGCTCAAATGAGCCGCATGTATATTATGTATTTAATACACTTTCTTGGAGGTAGCCGCATAAGCTTCTGGATAAAGCATCATCTGAATACAATTTTTCCTAATGCTTTCTCTGGGAGCTCAAGCCGCATAAGAAATGCATTAAATGCATTTTTGCATTTTAGTCCACAACATCTAAAGCCCCAGCCGCATAGGAATGGAATAAAGTCACTTTAAGCATTAAGAACTTAGTATTATATGCATTGAGTGTTTTTTGTACTTTAAGCCTTATAGTTATAGAAAATACTTTAATGCACCTTTTTAAGAAAGGTCAGCCGCATAGGCTCTAATAGTTTAATGTTTTATTTGCATTTAAGCCCTTTGCATTTAATGCACTTGCTTTAGCCTTAACCTTTTAGGTATTTGCATTTAAGGCCTTGCGTTTAATGCATTTGCATTCAAGCATCACCCTTAGTTTAAATGCTTTAGCACTAATGTGTGTTGGCCATTATTTTTTTATTATTATTTGTTGTACTTTCATGCAAGCAAATGTGAGGGTGAGCCGCATGGACATTTATAGCATTAGCAATTGCTTGATGCAGAGCCGCATAGCCTTTGGCCATTAAATAATATTATTTCTTGCATGTTGTATTTTTGCATGGAATCTAATGTGAACCGCATAGGTTCCCTTCTCCCACTATCTAATATTTTGGCCACGTGAGCCACTCTTTTACTGGCAGGCATCATTTTATTATTTGGCCACATGCCCCTTTTTCCATTGTTTTGCTTGCAAAGTGGAAGCTTGCATTCATTACGGGTCCCACTCTCTTTGTCTTTTCTGATTGCGGAAATGTTTCTTGCTGTCATTTAATTTTGGAGCCGCATGGCCTCCCACCCATTCTTGGCCGCATGGCCCCTTTTTGTTATTTTCTGGCCGCATGGGTGGCCTTCCACTCTCTATGACCGCATAATTGTTCTCCCACTTTTGGACCGCATGGGTCCCACTTTGATTGTTTAAATGTTTTATTTGCCTGGATTGTGGTCAGAATTTTTTTCCACTCCCAACATGAAAGTTGTAGAGTTTCTCCCTGGCTTCAAGAATATATATATTATTAATATATTATTATTTAATTGTGCAAGTTTCTCTTCTCCTTGATAATTGGCATGATTTGATAGTGACCCGCCGTGGTGCACTCCCGACATGATAACTTGACCTGATAAATTGACATGATAACTTGATAAGTGAACTTGACATGATAATTCTTGATAGTGGCCCGTCGTGGCGCATTCTTGATAAGTAATAATGATAATGATAGTGGCCCGTCGTGGCGCACTCCTGACAAGAATTAATTAGTATCCTGACACCGTGGGTGATTGTGTTTGTACAAATGAACCCGTCTCGTCTTGCATCATGTCTAGGACATGAATCCCTGGTTTTCCACGGTCAAGGATTCATACTGAAATGGACTAAGGCTAATTACTAGAATAATCCAGTAGTTCATGGAGAGACTTTCCCAGTTACCTGTTGCCCCTTTGATCCCGGCCTTATATATATATACATGGGATTTGTTGCTATCCGTCGAGATGAGCGCACTTCCAGCCCGCCGTCGAGTGTGGTACCTTAGGACACATGTATCTTACTACAGTGTGTCTGCTATATCATGCTATCTTTTTCTTCTCTTTGCTGGGGTCATTCAGGTAGTAACAAACGGGTAACCGGACTTGGAATTCTCATTGCATCTTGTTAGTAACTAGGCTTGTGATAACCCTAGCTAGTTAAAGTATCAAGCCGTACTTATTGCTTGGCCGAGAATGTTGGATGGAGTTCAGTCTGTCTATTCTTGTCTTGATCTTGTGCATGATTGTTACATATCCTAACTTCTTATTTTATCTTGCCGATAAATGGTGGGAGAAACCAAGTTCCGTTCAGACGAAGGGTTACAACCCCGGTCCTTGTTTGGTTTACGGGTTGTAACCTGGTTATCTGAATAGTCCCATGGTCATCCCATCGTATATCACCTTCCCTATCTAAGTCTTGTCTAGATCCAGTTCTATTTATTTAACATGTTCTCCAGTTTACTTTCTGTCAAATGATGATTTACTTACTGTCTTCCTATGTTCGGGGTAAGTGCATTGGTACCGCACGAATCTCGATCCTTCTTTACTTATTGTTTTCTCTCCCTGTTGATTGCTAATGATTGCTGGTTTTAAGTTCTTAGTTCGGCCTCCTTTGTGGTACTTGCTATTTGGGGTCTGATCCCACTGGTTTTGCATGGCCAGGTTCTGATAGAAGAGCCCGAAGGATCTACCGTACCATCTACTCGACGGTGACCAGCCGGAGCACCAGAGTGCCTCAGTGGGTTTCTTCTTCATCCTCCCACTGATATGTAAATTCTCTTCTTGTAACGTTTAGCCCCGAGCACGTGTTTAGCTCGTATTTTGGTATTTTTCTTGATGTTGTAGCCTACGGGCATAAACATGATATGTGTATTCTAGGCTATAGCTAGTCCTTATCACGTACAACTAATACTCTAGCTAGTCCTCAGTTTTGTGGTACTGGCTTCATGATCAGTCATGTATATATGGTTAGGGACGCCTTACTATTGTATGTATGATGATCGTACTCCTTGCTCTTGTGTAATTGCCTGTGATTGAGATACCTAGGATTGTTAAACCTTAGGATTGACTGATGGCCTGTAGAGTAACCCCCATATCTTGACAGCTTATACGTGATTTCAGAGTATTAACATACTTTGGGATTACGTAGCTGGCTATGTCTGCCCCCGCTCTCCAGTATTCTGGTTCTGGGGCGTGACAGATACATAAGCTGTAAATGTAGTAAAACCATGACTAATCTCATCCACACAAAATAAATGATAAAAGATATCATATAATGATAAAGAATTGTCTTGATACAATATGTTGGGTGGAGACAAATCCACTACCAACAAGTAAGGAAAGAAATACATGATGCACAAAGAATGATTTTGGCGAGCGAAGCGAAGACGATCCAAGTGCAATCATCCTCGAAGAAATAGCAGTGATCACGGCTAGAGCTAAAGCACCTGCGAAAGACAACAACACACACCTGGCGAGATAACCAGGTCCTCAGAGAGACGTAACAAGACACATAATATCATGCCAATAACTGAATAAATAAAGCTCAACAGAAAACTACACAAATAAAGGTCCTTAACCATTCTATGTGAAGATGCATTTTGAAGACAACGTTCCACACAAGGGCTCCCGAAGCTAGAAACACGGCACGTTACCGTTTCAACCAAGGCACTAGTGGCGTCTAGAGAAAAGTAAATGCACGGCCCATTAGCCCTCGAGCGAGAACTAAGGGGCAGCTAGAGAAAAATAAATGCACGGCCACTAGCTCTTGGGTGAGTCACTAACGGCAGCTAGAGGAAAGTAAATGTACGGCACATTTGTGTTTCAACCGAGGCACTAGTGGCATCTAGAGAAAAGTAAATAAATATACGGCCACTAGCTCTCGACTGAGTCACAAATGGCAGCTAGAGAAAAGTAAAGGTGTGAAAGCCCATGCGCCTAATAACTGTCTTCACCCTCCCCATGCACTACTCGTGCTGAATCCACATCACGACATTCCTAATAACTGCTAAGTCGCTAAGTCTTCTAGACAACCATAACTATTTAGCAGTTATTGCATATCGCACGGCATGTGCGCACCGATGGCCAGTCGATACGTACGTCCGAGATCTATATGAGACTCGTGACTCGTGATACACAAGTGTCGGGCCAATGAATGCGACACAAACAAAGGTGGTCCCTTAACTCTAAGCCATATGCAACTAAAATATAATAATTTGCAAGTACAATTTATATTTTCTAGAATAAGTAAAAACATGCATGATATTAAGCAAGAAAATAAACAGTAAAGGCAAGGTGTCTTGTCTGATGTCCGAGTGAGGTAAAATTTTAAATACCATAATTCTAGATGTATGTACCGTAGTTGAGGACTCTGTGATTATCGTAGCCTTGCTCACTGGCATGACGGAGATTCTGAGTATCATGATGATTGGACAGACGCATTTAATTTTTGAGGATGATTCTTTTAAGGTGGATAGACTTGTAGCACCCAGTTTCTATTTGAGAGTAATCTTAAATTTTACAATTTTAGTCATTTATTCCATGCTTGATTTTTTGAGATTTTAATCATTTAAATTTTAAGCCATGACTTGTGATTTTAATATTTACTATTGTTTAGTTTTAATTTCGAGGACGAAATTTTTTTTAAGGTGGATAGACTTGTCACCCTCACTTTTCCCAGTTAGGGGTAAAATGGTAATTTTCCATTTTATAATATTTTTGGGAATTTTATTTCATGAATATTATTATTTAATTATTATAGGAGTCGGGTTCGAATTTTATCGCATTTCGAGTTAATTCGGGACCTCGGTGAATTTCGACTTGAGCCGAAATTAGCATGTTATTTAACCATGGCCCACCACACTAAACTTTTAGGTTTAGGAGTTTGGACTAGTCCCCCCATGAGTAATTAAGTTTAATTATGATTTTTATTTATTTTTAGCAACTTCCGAAATCCATTTTTGAATTTATTTGCATTTAGGCTAGTGTAGGGGCAAACTTGTAATTACAAGTGCCCCTACCTTTGACCACCATGGCTGGTCATATAGTCCACCCCTCCACCTCTCATTTCTTCACCACTAAGTTTCCTTCCTCTCTCTTCATTTCTTTTCTTTCCAACTCCTTCTTCCTCTTCCAAATCCATTTTTAGGTATGCTTTTAAACCCTTATTAATTCTCCTATTTCATTTATTCTTTCACATAAATTAGAGAGGGGACCATTCTCTACAAGTTGATCCTAGATTTGTTAGGTTCCCCTAAAATCTAGTTTAAGGATTAATTATGGTTTTATTCTTTTTAGAGTGGTATATAAATATATATATATATATATATATATATATATATATATATATATATATATATATATATATATATATATATATATATATACATGTGTATTTATGTGTGTGTATTTATATATGTATTTGTGTGTGTGTAGGGGAGAGTGATAGTTGTGTCTTGAGAGTGTGTCCATGTGAGAGTGTGAGTCCATGTGTGTGTGTGAGTGTCTATATATATAGATACATATAAGTGTGTGTGTGTCTATATATATATACATTTATATATATATATAGATATGTATAGATATATATATATATATATATATATATATATATATATATATATATATATATATATATATATATGTGTGTGTGTGTGGTCATGTGTATATATGTGTGTGTATTGGTATGTGTAGAAAGGGAAGGGAATGAGAAAATATATGTGAGTGATATATATATATATATATATATATATATATATATATATATATATATATATATATATATATATATATATGTGAGAGTGATAGAGAGGAATTAGAAGAGATTGGGAGGAAGAGATTGAGAGTTTAGAGAGGGAAATAGAGGAAGAATGAGTGAGAGAAGTGAAGGGAAAGAGGGAGGCCACCATAGCAGCCAAGGGGGGGGATAGGGCTGCTGTTTTTCCCCCCTACAACAGCAGCAAAACAGCAGTAGTAGCAGCAGCAGCAAGCTGCAATAGCAGCAGCAGTTTGCAGCAGTAGGAGCAGCAGAGCACCCCCCAAACCACCCCGTTTAGCCCCTAAAATCCCCCACTATATACCTATATATATATACATATATATGCCCCTATATATAGCTCTATATACCCCTAATAAACCCACTAGAATAGCCCCCTAAGTTGGTCCTAAGTGAGTGTGAAAAATGGGTTTGAGTGAGTGAGTGAATGTTAAGTAGGATTTTGGTTAAGGGGTGAAATTGAGTTCCGTAATTCGGAACGCGTTGAAACTTGGAGGGGACTTAGGTAATGTGATTTAGATTTTGTGGGTAGGCTCCCGAGTGGAAATCGGGGTCGTAGGGAGTCGGTATCGCGCCGTACCATCCCGTATCTTGAAATATTCAAGATAACGGGTAAACGGACGATACGGGCCGTAAGATGGACTGGATGTCCACTTACCCTAGGTATCTTGGTAGGTAATATATGTATAGGCTAGTACCTTACTACCCTAGGGAGCTCGGGTCAAAATACCAAGCGTAGGTAGGCTAACTTGATAGTTGCCGAAGCTAGAATTTTACCCTTTTTAAGGGTAAAATAGGATATTGGCCTACGGCCAAGATATCAGTTTCGAAGTCCAAGATGGACTTGGATATGGGTTGTAGAGGTTGGTAATAGTTAGAAATAGTCGCCTAGACCTAGTCTTGACCCCGGTTGACCACGGTTGACTTTTTGGACCAAAAGTCAACTATGGGTCAACGCTTTACCCAATTTAGTCCTAATTTCCATTAGACTTGTATAGTTGACCAAAAGTCAACTATTAGTCACCATTGACCTAGGGTTGACCAGGGTTGACCTAGAGTTGACCAGAGTTGACCAGGGTTGACCAGTTGACCAAAAGTCATCTGTAGGCCAACTCTTGACCCCGTTTGACTTTCTTCGACTTGTTTTGACCCGCGATGCCTGGTATGACCTAGGATTGACTTGGGTTGGCTTAAATTGACTTGATATGACTTGATTTGACCTAGATTGACTTGACAGGACTTAGTGTGACTCAGTGAGACCTAGTTTGACCTAGATTGCATATCATTCATTGTAAATCATTCCTAAACTTGTTTAAACCTAAATTAACTTACAGTATCTCATATTTAGGTCTTCTGATACCGCTCTGAGCATTGATATACCATACAGCTCAGGACAGCAGGTGAGTACATTCACTGATAGTTTTTATTGTCTTGATATCTACTATATCCGATTCAGTTGTAGTGTCTTACTTGATTCTCGACACGATAGTTCACGGACTAGTATACGTCGGATCCTGTCATGAGATGTTATTTTCAGATTTTTCTTGGTATATTGGTGTGTGATATCCATGTTTCATGTACTTATATAGACATTGATTTGGGAGTGGGCTGATCACCTGCTTTTGAATCCGTGTCATGACGTGCCATGTCCGGGTCCATGATACTATTCTGGGATGGGGGAATTATTAGGGGTTATGTGATCAAAGTCCCCCTGTCACTATTTTGCTAGCGCCACCCTCACCTCACGTAGGGTGTAGCAGACACCCCTTGCCGGGTTATCCAGGTTGGCCGGCATGACCCTTTCCAGAGATTTTTCTGTGATTGTCGGGCCAAGTGGATAACCCTACCATGACTCCCTAGCCGATCACATATCGCTCTAATAATTCAAATCATATTTTACATTTATTGTCGTATCTTATATTCCAGTTCAGTATTACTTTCTGTACTTTTCACCATGCTATGATTTCATTTACTCACATGCTCTACCTGCCTTTATACTGTACCATGATTTGAGACTAAGTCCTGTTTGAAAGAAGGGTTACAACTCCGGTCCTTGTTTGGTTTAAGGATTGTAACTCGGCTTTCGAATGGTTCCCAAGTCGCCTATATCTTTGTCTTGTATTTCATTATACTGTCTCTTATAGTATTTGTCAATTCACATGGAACTGCTGTTGGTGTTTGTACTTGCTCATTTTTTTGACAGGATACCGTTATGATATTTTACAGATGATTCAGAGGCTGATTGCCCGACCTATTATGGGGACGGGTTAGATAGGGTAGACTTGGACCGTGGCTTGTTAGTAGAGCCACTAGACTTTGCTCACCCTGAGTAGCGTAGTTAGTTAGGTTTGCCTGGCCTGCGAGCCAGCTAGTACTTTTCAGTTTGTAGTATCTATTATATATTTTCTGAGACTCTGGACGTTTGTGTATAGCTCTGACTTGTGGATCTTGGACTCATTTCATGTTTATCTATCATATTTCTTTTCCATGCTATCTACCTTAGTTTGATATATGTGATTGAGACTGTATTGCTATGTCACCTCCATTCGGAGTGTATATACTGTACAGGTACATTTATCTGTTTTAGTCATAGTATTTATAGACCCTATATACAGCGTTCTACTGCCGATACTGCGGCGTAGGCTGGACGTAACCACGTGCTCGTGCCCCTCTTTAGGGTGCGGGTCGTGACATTGTTAAACCTTAGGATTGACTGATGGCTTTTAGAGTAACCCCCATGTCTTGACAGCTTATACGTGATTTCAGAGTATTAACATACTTTGGGATTACGTAGCTGGCTATGTCTGCCCCCGCTCTCCAGTATTCTGGTTCTGGGGCGTGACATGGTTCTAGTGGTGGCCCATGCAGGTCTCGATTTTCAGATTTGTGGGGGTTACCATGTTTAGATATCTCAATCACGATTATCCTTATTGATCTCCTTCGGATTATTCTCTACCTCTGATACTTGACTTGATATCTGTTTTGATCATTGATCATTCATGTTCCCATAATTTGATCTTGTGTCCTTCAACTTTCAAGGGCACTGTTCTTGATCCTTCTGATTATCTTGTTCGTGTTTTGCCGAGGGCAGCTCAGCATTCTTCAGCCAGGCCAGTTATGGAGGATCAGTCTCAGCATACAGGCAGAGATGTCAGTCCATTCCGATCAGCCAGTCGCTTCTGTCTTCGTATCTTGATACAGGTGATAAAGTTCATGCATATGTTTCAACTACGATGACACGTCCTGGGTAGAGTCATGTCTTGAACTAAGTCATTGGTACCGACTTACCTTGAGGCTCGACTTTTATCCATTTTTTGGAGTCAGCTTAGGCCAGCGAGGACGTTGGTTTCTACACAACCGTCTCAGGAGACATATTGATCCATATGCCTCCAGCCCTTCTTGATCATGATTGTATTTGTTCTTGTGCATTTATTTACTGCTTACGCATTTATTTACATTACTGATTGTTTTACTTTACTTATATGCCATGCTTGATTTATTGAGATTGTTGAGTTTCCTGGAGCTTTTGTTTTGATATCTTGCTCGACTAGCCTCAGGAAATTCCGAGGACGGAATTTTTCTATGGTGTGGAGAGTTGTGAGACCCGTCTCACTGTATCGGTATTTTATACGGATACATGTTTATTGAGCCGTATTTCGTATTTCTCGATTTGCGTGATATTTTAAAATTTTCTTAAGTGTAGGATTTTCATGACTTGGTTCAACTTAGACTTGGTTTTATTTGGTTCGGTTCCACTTTGACTTGGTTTGATTTAGTTTGGTTTCTCATGAGATGAGGTGTATGGTTTAGATTTAATGGAGAGGAATGAATGGTGGAGATTGCTTGGGCTTGTTATATAAGCCACCTACCTCTCTCTCTCCTCCATTATTTCTATTTTCATTCCATCTTCATCTTCTTCCTCCAGCCCAAGGCAAGTACACCTTGCCGAACCTTGAACAAATTTATTTCTGTTTGTTCCATCTTCTTCCTTGCATGATTCTAAGCATCTTTAGAACTTGAAATTTTCGGTTTTACCGAGTGGATTGTTGTAGATCTAGCTTGTGGTAATTTCGGTTTTCCTGGGTTTTGATCTGTCAAACTTGCATATTTTGCTAGTTGATGGTTTCATGTTGTAGAGAATTCATTCTACCCCGAATTGACCTATGGAAGTCCGAATTTGGACTCCGGTTGGAAGTTTGGTGGTATGGAGAAGCCATGGCATTTTCTATGAATTTCTTCTTAGTTGGCAAATGTTGCTGGCTTGCATTAGTTTCGGCCGCAGGAGTCTTGCCTAGCCGCATGGGCGTGGCAGCATTAATTGCTTCCTGACATGATGGCATTTATGAGCTAGCCGCATGAGAAATTGCATTTAATGTATTGTTGAACACCAGCCGCATGCCTTCCTAAAAGCATTAAATGCCCTGCTTGTTTCCATAATGCAAAAGCATTAGATAATGTTTTGCTTCAGAAATGGCATTAAATGCACTTTTGCTAGCATATTAAATAATTGTTTGTGTCAGAATGCATTGAATGCAATTTTTAGCATTTTTCCACTAGCCGCATGGGACAAGCATTACTTGAATGCACTTTTCTAATGCATACTTGCTCAAATGAGCCGCATGTATATTATGTATTTAATACACTTTCTTGGAGGTAGCCGCATAAGCTTCTGGATAAAGCATCATCTGAATGCAATTTTTCCTAATGCTTTCTCTGGGAGCTCAAGCCGCATAAGAAATGCATTAAATGCATTTTTGCATTTTAGTCCACAACATCTAAAGCCCCAGCCGCATAGGAATGGAATAAAGTCACTTTAAGCATTAAGAACTTAGTATTATATGCATTGAGTATTTTTTTGCACTTTAAGCCTTATAGTTATAGAAAATACTTTAATGCACCTTTTTAAGAAAGGTCAGCCGCATAGGCTCTAATAGTTTAATATTTTATTTGCATTTAAGCCCTTTGCATTTAATGCACTTGCTTTAGCCTTAACCTTTTAGGTATTTGCATTTAAGGCCTTGCGTTTAATGCATTTGCATTCAAGCATCACCCTTAGTTTAAATACTTTAGCACTAATGTGTGTTGGCCATTTTTTTTATTATTATTTGTTGTACTTTCATGCAAGCAAATGTGAGGGTGAGCCGCATGGACATTTATAGCATTAGCAATTGCTTGATGCAGAGCCGCATAGCCTTTGGCCATTAAATATTATTATTTCTTGCATGTTGTATTTTTGCATGGAATCTAATGTGAGCCGCATAGGTTCCCTTTCCCCATTATCTAATATTTTGGCCACGTGAGCCACTCTTTTACTGGCAGGCATCATTTTATTATTTGGCCACGTGCCCCTTTTTCCATTGTTTTGCTTGCAAAGTGGAAGCTTGCATTCATTACGGGTCCCACTCTCTTTGTTTTTTCTGATTGCGGAAATGTTTCTTGCTGGCATTTAATTTTGGAGCCGCATGGCCTCCCACCCATTCTTGGCCGCATGGCCCCTTTTGTTATTTTTTGGCCGCATGGGTGGCCTCCCACTCTCTATGACCGCATAATTGTTCTTCCACTTTTGGACCGCATGGGTCCCACTTTGATTGTTTAAATATTTATTTGCCTGGATTGTGGTCAGAATTTCTTCCCACTCCCAACATGAAAGTTGTAGAGTTTCTCCCTGGCTTCAAGAATATATATATTATTAATATATTATTATTTAATTGTGTAAGTTTCTCTCCTCCTTGATAATTGGCATGACTTGATAGTGACCCGCCGTGGTGCACTCCCGACATGATAACTTGACTTGATAAATTGACATGATAACTTGATAAGTGAACTTGACATGATAATTCTTGATAGTGGCCCGTCGTGGCGCACTCTTGATAAGTAATAATGATAATGATAGTGGTCCGTCGTGGCGCACTCCTGACAAGAATTAATTAGTATCCTGACACCGTGGGTGATTGTCTTTGTACAAATGAACCCGTCTCGTCTTGCATCATGTCTAGGACATGAATCCCTGGTTTCCCACGGTCAGGGATTCATACTGAAATAAACTAAGGCTAATTACTAGAATAATCCAGTAGTTCATGGAGAGACTTTCCCAGTTACCTGTTGCCCCTTTGATCCCGGCCTTATATATATATATATACATGGGATTTGTTGCTATCCGTCGAGATGAGCGCACTTCCAGCCCGTCGTCGAGTGTGGTACCTTAGGACACATGTATCTTACTACAGTATGTCTGCTATATCATGCTATCTTTTCCTTTTCTTTGTTGGGGTCATTCAGGTAGTAACAAACGGGTAACCGGACTTGGAATTCTCATTGCATCTTGTTAGTAATTAGGCTTGTGATAACCCTAGCTAGTTAAAGTATCAAGCCGTACTTATTGCTTGGCCGAGAATGTTGGATGGAGTTCAGTCTGTCTATTCTTGTCTTGATCTTGTGCATGATTGTTACATATCCTGACTTCTTATTTTATCTTGCCGATAAATGGTGGGAGAAACCAAGTTCCGTTCAGACGAAGGGTTACAACCCCGGTCCTTGTTTGGTTTACGGGTTGTAACCTGGTTATCTGAATAGTCCCATGGTCATCCCATCGTATATCACCTTCCCTATCTAAGTCTTGTCTAGATCCAGTTCTATTTATTTAACATGTTCTCCAGTTTACTTTCTGTCAAATGATGATTTACTTACTGTCTTCCTATGTTCGGGATAAGTGCATTGGTACCGCACGAATCTCGATCCTTCTTTACTTATTGTTTTCTCTCCCTGTTGATTGCAAATGATTGCTGGTTTTAAGTTCTTAGTTCGGCCTCCTTTATGGTACTTGCTATTTGGGGTCTGACCCCACTGGTTTTGCATGGCCAGGTTCTGATAGAAGAGCCCGAAGGATCTACCGTACCATCTACTCGACGGTGACCAGCCGGAGCACCAGAGTACCTCAGTGGATTTCTTCTTCATCCTCCCACTGATATGTAAATTCTCTTCTTGTAACGTTTAGCCCCGAGCACGTGTTTAGCTCGTGTTTTGGTATTTTCCTTGATGTTGTAGCCTACGGGCATAAACATGATATGTGTATTCTAGACTATAGCTAGTCCTTATCACGTACGACTAATACTCTAGCTAGTCCTCAATTCTGTGGTACTGGCTTCATGATCAGTCATGTATATATGGTTCGGGACGCCTTACTATTGTATGTATGATGGTCGTACTCCTTGCTCTTGTGTAATTGCCTGTGATTGAGATACCTAGGATTGTTAAACCTTAGGATTGACTGATGGCTTGTAGAGTAACCCCCATGTCTTGACAGCTTATACGTGATTTCAGAGTATTAACATACTTTGGGATTACGTAGCTGGCTATGTCTGCCCCCGCTCTCCAGTATTCTGGTTCTGGGGCGTGACAGATACATAAGCTGTAAATGCAGTAAAACCATGACTAATCTCATCCACACAAAATAAATGATAAAAGATATCATATAATGATAAAGAATTGTCTTGATACAATATGTTGGGCGGAGACAAATCTACTACCAACAAGTAAGGAAAGAAATACATGATGCACAAAGAATGATTTTGGCGAGCGAAGCGAAGACGATCCAAGTGCAATCATCCTCGAAGAAATAGCAGTGATCACGGCTAGAGCTAAAGCACCTGCGAAAGACAACAACACACACCTGGCGAGATAACCAGGTCCTCAGAGGGACGTAACAAGACACATAATATCATGCCAATAACTGAATAAATAAAGCTCAATAGAAAACTACACAAATAAAGGTCCTTAACCATTCTATGTGAAGATGCATTTTGAAAACAACGTTCCACACAAGGGCTCCCGAAGCTAGAAATACGGCACGTTAGCGTTTCAACCAAGGCACTAGTGGCGTCTAGAGAAAAGTAAATGCACGGCCCATTAGCCCTCGAGCGAGAACTAAGGGGCAGCTAGAGAAAAATAAATGCACGGCCACTAGCTCTTGGGTGAGTCACTAACGGCAGCTAGAGGAAAGTAAATGTACGGCACATTTGTGTTTCAACCGAGGCACTAGTGGCATCTAGAGAAAAGTAAATAAATATACGGCCACTAGCTCTCGACTGAGTCACAAATGGCAGCTAGAGAAAAGTAAAGGTGTGAAAGCCCCTGCGCCTAATAACTGTCTTCACCCTCCCCATGCACTACTCGTGCTGAATCCACATCACGGCATTCCTAATAACTGCTAAGTCGCTAAGTCTTCTAGACAACCATAACTATTTAGCAGTTATTGCATATCGCACGGCATGTGCGCACCGATGGCCAGTCGATACGTACGTCCGAGATCTATATGAGACTCGTGACTCGTGATACACAAGTGTCGGACCAATGAATGCGACACAAACAAAGGTGGTCCCTTAACTCTAAGCCATATGCAACTAAAATATAATAATTTGCAAGTACAATTTATATTTTCTAGAATAAGTAAAAACATGCATGATATTAAGCAAGAAAATAAACAGTAAAGGCAAAGTGTCTTGCCTGATGTCCGAGTGAGGTAAGATGATGTCCTGACAACAAATCAACAGCAGCGCACAAGAGGAAGGTATAGGTACAACTTCGGATGCTGAAAATAGTCTATTATCTAATTATAAATAATACTGCACCTATTACATTTATTTAATAAATTCTAAAGTTAGGATATGGCATAGATTTTTGTATTAGCTCTCCGAAAAACTAAACGGATCGCATTTTCGTTTCCGGAATCTCCCGAAATCGCAAAAATACTGAAACCCGTTTATTTTTGGGACACTAGATACTCAAACAATTTTGTAGAAATCTACAGAATGAATTTTGTCTATTAAAATATGTTTTTGGAAAGCTTACCTCGATACGCTTCTTTTAAAAGAAACTGGAGACAAAACGGAGTTCGAAGCTAGGAGATATCGTCGTTGCAAGTTGCTCTTGCTACTAAAAAGCGGGGCTGAATTCTAATGACGAATTTTAGAGTTTGTATTGGACTAAAAATAATTTTGAATTATGGCTGATAGAAGGGGGATGTATTGGGTTTATATAGTTATTTATTTCAGATTTATCTCCTAAATTAGATAGGATTTGATTTAAATAAATTGGAGTTTGCTTTGTTAGGATAGGATATAGATAGAGATGTTTTCCTAGTAGAAGTAGGATTAGTATTTATTTAAAACCCCCTTTAATTAATCTTCCTTTTAATTTAAATTATTTTAAAACCGATTCAATCCAAATCCAACTCAATTAAATCTAGATAATTTCAAATCCAAATTAAATATAGATGATTCCCAAATTTAAATCAAACTTATTTAAATTAAATCAATAAAATCTAATCAAAGTTTAAATTACCACAATAAGTTCAAAATATCTTTTCTAAAAATAATAATAATAAATAATTTCGAAAATCTAAAAAATATATGAATAAAAATTTGTACATCCATGCAAATATGGTATTTACATAAAATATAGTTTTCTAAATTAATTTGAACTAGAAATAAAATAATCTTTTATAAAAGTAAAAGATAAAGGTTTTGGCAAATATCGTGAAATGTTCTTCTGCTATGAAAATATTTGTTTATACTATGTATTGAAACAACATATTTATTCTATATTCATAAGAAAAACAATAATAAAATATTTGTATATGAATGAACAAATATCTCGTATTTACGTCTTTACGCATTCGCACTCGAGGTACAATACCAAAATAAAAATCAATACCAAAATAAATTAATAAAAAAATATAGTAAAAATTTAGGGGGTTTACATCCTACCCAACTTACAAGAATTTCGTCCTCGAAATTAAAAATAAGTAGGGGGTTCGAGAAGGTACAAAGTTATATCGATCAAATCACGACGTTCAACACAAACTTGCATTAGAAAATCGTGATCTCGATAACTATGGAAATAAATTACGAATTTAATTTAGGGAGTGAATGATGGTCACGATAATGAATATAGGGTCAAGGGAAAGGACGAGTAACTCGAGATGGGGATATAGTTCCATTGGTTGGTCGGTGGCTAACTATCTTGGCAATAGATGGTGGGACAACTAAGGGAATATCAAGTACGAGCGTTTTGTCATTCCAAAATAAGTGAAAGACAAAGACTATTAAGAGTGTGAAGAAGCTATTATCGAATACGAATACGTGGTCCAAAGGCGACATAAATAGTTCAAAAGAGACTTGCCAAGGCAATCGTGGATGAGACTCTAGAGGCCATATTTAACTATGTCTCCATCCATGTTAGAACGATATGTAAAAAGCGAACCAAAGTGTACTTGGTTGATCAGACCATCATGCACCGGTTCTAATTAGACAATATGTTAGTGAGCGCGCGGTCAATAGCATAAGTCATGAACAAGCTCGATAGATGGATAAGCTTGCAAAACTAGTTTATAGTAGCAACATTAGTCAAGATGGTAAAAATATAGGCACATGAGATTATTATTGAAAGAGAGTAGAATTATTTCGAACTTCTTAAGGATCTAGGTACCTATGTAGTCATCCTACGGTCTACTTGTCTAACACTTGGTTAAGGTCATAAGGATAGTTAGGTCGTAAGGCATTCTACCCAACTTATAAGAGTTAAACTAATAGTGTGATGGGACAATGGGTCAAGCAATCAAGATAAAGCACAAAGTTAAGTATTGAAGGAATTAAGTAGAACAAAATCACATATCGGATCGAAAGAATTGAGTCGAGATTGAGTCACTATCTGTGGTTGAAAAGGACAATGGTATTATGGTATGGTTTATAGCTAGCCATTTTAACTTGAAAGTCGTATCACAAAAATAAAGTACATGGGGACGTGTTTTAGTGGCACGTGATATTCCTACATGAAGGTGGGCTCGTCTAGGTCTTGCACGTGAAAGTTGTTGGAAGGAAAAGTCTAGTGTTGTGCTCCAAATATCCAAGTCACACTAAAGGACACAAAAGAATTTAAAATAGAAAGTGGAAGTTCACGAGATGATAATTAATGCACAAAATAAAGAAGATCAAGTTAAAGCATGAAATAAAATTAATTAAAGAATCCATAAAAATAATTTTGGAACACAATTCCAGAGAGAAGATAGTCTTCTAGATGAATACAGTTAAGGAACCATTAACTCATTATTCAAATTGCAAATGGGTTAGAATGTTGCAATTAAAAGATCTAGAATTGAAGGGAGGTCGAGTAAGTCAAGGTGGAAATACAGTCACATAGCTTGGTAGATGACTAACAACACTGGTGTATATACTACTATCATGGTGATGAGTGACATGGCAATTAATGTGGAGAACATCAATCTCATTAGAGCTATCTTGATGGCCTACCATTAAAATTTAACTCAAATTTCCTCCAAAAGTTTCAAAATTAAATTTTCAAAAAAATAAACCACCAAAATTTGTATTCGCTCCAAGCCGTTCAATTTCATCATAAAAATTTAAATCACTCTCATAAATCTCAAAGCAAAATTTTATCACGTTACTACTAACCTTTCCAAAATTAACGTTTAAATTCAACTATTTAACTCAAGAGTTTATAATTTACGAATCCATAAAAATTTCACAATCAATCAAAAATTTAACACTCTAAAATTTTCAAATAACTCATAATAAAACTCTTAACATATTAAAAGCAATCTCAAAAATTACGCTCAATGCTCTTATCAATTATAACTTCTATTCATACGAAGTCATACCAACATAATCAACAATTTTAAATGGTAACTTTATTTGATCAATCAAAAAACCTTATCACATCGTTACTATATTTTTATTTTTTATTTCAAAATTTGCGATATTAGCAATCCAACATTAAACTAAATTTTCAAATAATCTTATCAGTAACAATCTCTTTTTTTTTACCAAAAATCTAAATAGATTTGTAAATCCTCAATCATAGGACAGCATTTAAAATAAAAATTTCTCAAAAATTGTTTTCATAACTTTTAAATATTTTAAACCAAAATTCACCATCATTACTTCCACTTAAAATTCAAAATTTAATAAACACGAAAATCGCAAGTTGTACAACTCACATTTAAATAATTCTTATGGCCATTTTTAAAAGCTAAGATTATTTTCAAACCAAATTTATAACTGTTCAAAGGTGTATAACTATAATACAATTAATCATAAACATCAAAACTCGAAAATCAAATAATTTTTTTATTTGTTCAAAGATGTATATCTGTCACCCAAAACTCATAAATATCACAACTCGAAAAGCAAATCAATTTTATACTTATGCAAGGATGTATAACTATAATCCAATAATTCATAAATATCAAATCTTGAAAATCAATCACTTTCTTAAACCAAGTATGAAATTCTATAAATCCTCTGGTGTTTACTATTTAGAAATCTCAAGGTTAAAACTTTTCGTGGTAATATCCTACTTTACCAATTACTAATTATTAAATCACACTAAAAAGCTTTTTTTAACTCAATTAAAGTCTTGAATGTATTCCAATTGCCAATATTACCATTTTAGCCGTGTGTTTGACCTATGAGCATATACTAGTGTAGTCATCTTTCTAGTTGACACTAAGCACGAAAATAAGAATCAACGGTAGAAAGGAATCAAGCAAGATGCAGTTCAAGAAGGTCGAACAAGAGTTCAGAAATTGAAGCCAAAGGAAGAGGTCAAGCTGTATGGATGAGATTCCTAGATTCTAATCCTATATTGCAGGCTCACATCGGTATAATTACGTAACCGAAGTGACAAACTGACCTGTATGGGCCACCACAAAAATATGTAACACCCCAGTCCCAATACGTAGGACTAGAAACGTAGACATGCCAGCTGTATTCATATGAAGTACATAGGACTCGTATGGATACATAAGCTGTAAATGCAGTAAAACCATGACTAATCTCATACACAAAAAGTAAATGATAAAAGATATCATATAATGATAAAGAATTGTCTTGATACAATATGTTGGACGGAGACAAATCCACTACCAACAAGTAAGGAAAGAAATACATGATGCACAAAGAATGATTTTGGCGAGCGAAGCGAAGACGATCCAAGTGCAATCATCCTCGAAGAAATAGCAGTGATCACGGCTAGAGCTAAAGCACCTGCAAAAGACAACAACACACACCTAGCGAAATAACCAGGTCCTCAGAGGGACGTAACAAGACACATAATATCATGCCAATAACTGAATAAATAAAGCTCAACAGAAAACTGCACAAATAAAGTTCCTTAACCATTCTATGTGAAGATGCATTTTGAAGACAACGTTCCACACAAGGGCTCCCGAAGCTAGAAATACGGCACGTTAGCGTTTCAACCAAGGCACTAGTGGCGTCTAGAGAAAAGTAAATGCACGGCCCATTAGCACTCGAGCGAGAACTAAGGGGCAGCTAGAGAAAAATAAATGCACGGCCACTAGCTCTTGGGTGAGTCACTAACGGCAACTAGAGGAAAGTAAATGCACGGCACATTTGTGTTTCAACCGAGGCACTAGTGGCATCTAAAGAAAAGTAAATAAATGTACGGCCACTAGCTCTCGACTGAGTCACAAATGGCAGCTACAGAAAAGTAAATGTGTGAAAGCCCCTGCGCCTAATAACTGTCTTCACCCTCCCCATGCACTACTCGTGCTGAATCCACATCACGACATTCCTAATAACTGCTAAGTCGCTAAGTCTTCTAGACAACCATAACTATTTAGCAGTTATTGCCTATCGCATGACATGTGCGCACCGATGGCCAGTCGATACGTACGTCCGAGATCTATATGAGACTCGTGATACACAAGTGTCGGGCCAATGAATGCGACACAAACAAAGGTGGTCCCTTAACTCTAAGCCATATGCAACTAAAATATAATAATTTGCAAGTACAATTTATATTTTCAAGAATAAGTAAAAACATGCATGATATTGAGCAAGAAATTAAACAGTAAAGGCAAGGTGTCTTGCCTGATGTCCGAGTGAGGTAAGATGATGTCCTGGCAACGAATCAATAGCAGCGCACAAGAGGAAGGTATAGGTACAACTTCGGATGCTGAAAGTAGTCTATTATCTAATTATAAATAATACTGCACCTATTACATTTATTTAATAAATTCTAAAGTTAGAATATGGCATAGGTTTTTGTATTAGCTCTCCGAAAAACTAAACGGATCGTATTTTCGTTTCCGGAATCTCCCGAAATCGCAAAAATACTGAAACCCATTTATTTTTGGGACACTTGATACTTAAACAATTTTGTAGAAATCTACAGAATGAATTTTGTCTATTAAAATATGTTTTTGGAAAGCTTACCTCGATACGCTTCTTTTAAAAAAAAACTGGAGGTAAAACGGAGTTCGAAGCTAGGAGATATCGTCGTTGCAAGTTGCTCTTGCTACTAAAAAGCGGGGCTGAATTCTAATGAAGAATTTTAGAGTTTGTATTGGACTAAAAATAATTTCGAATTATGGCTGATAGAAGGGGGATGTATTGGGTTTATATAGTTATTTATTTCAGATTTATCTCCTAAATTAGATAGGATTTGATTTAAATAAATTGGAGTTTGCTTTGTTAGGATATGATATAGATAGAGATGTTTTCCTAGTAGAAGTAGGATTAGTATTTATTTAAAACCCCCTTTAATTAATCTTCCTTTTAATTTAAATTATTTTAAAACCGATTCAATCCAAATCCAATCCAAATCCAACTCAATTAAATCTAGATAATTTTAAATCCAAATTAAATATAGATGATTCCCATATTTAAATCAAACTTATTTAAATTAAATCAATAAAATCTAATCAAAGTTTAAATTACCACAATAAGTTCAAAATATCTTTTCTAAAAATAATAATAATAAATAATTTCAAAAATCCAAAAAATATATGAATAAAAATTTGTACATCCGTGTAAATATGGTATTTACATATAATATAGTTTTCTAAATTAATTTGAACTAGAAATAAAATAATGTTTTATAAAAGTAAAAGATAAAGGTTTTGGCAAATATCGTAAAATGTTCTTCTGCTATGAAAATATATGTTTATACTATGTATTGAAACAACATATTTATTCTATATTCATAAGAAAATAATAATAAAATATTTGTATATGAATGAACAAATATCTCGTATTTACGTCTTTACGCATTCGCACTCGAGGTACAATAACAAAATAAAAATCAATACCAAAATAAATTAATAAAAAAAATATAGTAAAAATTTAGGGGGTTTACAAAAAGACATCTACCTATGTGGTGTGAAATTTCTTTTTGACATGTGAACGGCTAGGGATAAATCCGGCATACTGCACGTGTCGTGTGCAGCTGCTATTATTCAAGAATAGACTCATGGGATAGTTCTGGGTAGTCCACATGTGTACTAAGATATTTTCCCTCCCGTCTACTCCGTGTGACGAGCCTGTCAACAAGCAGCAAGATATATGTATAGACATGAAATAAAAAGACTACTATAAATCGAAAGCAATCAGAAAGTGCACTTGCCTGATGTCCTTAGCTGGTGAAACCAATAATACTAATCAACCACTCAATGAGCCACAATCAGTCAACACATACAGAAGTTTCCAGATGCTGAAATAAATAGTACCAACGTCCTCAAAATAGTCAAATTAGCTAGGATTGTCAGTCCTTAAGTCCAATTCTGAACACAGGGGCAAAACGGTAATTTTGAGCAAAAATGATGTCCGTCGTTGGATCTGCTTTGCACCGAAAAGCGTGTCAGAGTCAACGGTCTCTAAAGTCGTCAAACTATATGTCAACAGGTTCGGTTTTTCGATACGAACCCAACCGTATGTCCAAGGTTGGATTTCGGCGGGCCGTGCACAAAATCGTCCGTTGAGTAGGACCGTGGGGCCCGCAAAACGGCGTTCCGATTCTATTGTCTCAAAATTGGACCAAACTTGGCATACAAGACCAAAAAAAACGATACGGTCATGTTGGCGCAAGTTTCGCCTCGATCTGACGAGCGTGCACAAAGTAATTGGGTAATTTGCACAGAGGTTGATACGGTAAATTTTGACGGATACGCATCAAATTCGTCGCGCACACGCGACCAATTTTAATTCCGTCAAAGCCCACACGACCACGAAGCCGTTACGCACTTTTCGATGCCTTCGGTTCGTGACCACGTCGCCCGGATTGGAGGGACGCACGTCGTGTGGAAGTTTTCTAGTTTTTTTAATATTTTAAAAACAGTTTTTTCGGTAAACTTCGGAAGCGAATAACTTCTCATCTACTTAATGAAATCCGAATCTACACGAAAGATTACGAGACCCTATAGTTTGACAACCACTGCCTTCAAATATTTTCAAAAAGTTGCGCACTAGTTGATCGAAAACGATCCACTGAACAAGGCACCTACACTGTTTCTCAACTGTTTTCGAAACATCTTTTTCCCAAAGTTTAGATCGATTTTCTAAACCGTTCACTCGATTACGTTGAAAATTAATTAATGGAGAGTCGAGAGGGTCATGCAGGCTCTATGTAGCAATTTTCGGTTCGTAAAATAGTGGAGTATCGAAAGAGGAATCGTACCTCGAAGTTGGTTGTTGCAACTGCTATTGCTGCTGCTTCCGCTCGGTTCTAGGCCGCGCGCGCGGTTTTCGGCGACTGCTTCGCCGCCTACGGCGGCGCTGTGGTCGCTAGGGGTCGTGCAAGGCTGAGGGGGGGTCGATTGCTGGTTAGGGTTAGGGTTAGGGTTTACTCTTCCTCTATCGATCTCTTCGTTACGTATATATACTGTGTCGAACCAGTATCGAGGAAAAAGCCTTGCGCTCGGGCTGAGCTTGGCTAGCTTCTGCTTGGGCTGGTTTGGGGATTTGGTCGGGCCACTCGGGTTGGGCTCGGGATTGGTTAGCTCGGGTATGGGCCGGGCTGGCCTAGCGGAGAACGGGCTGGGGGTTTAAGATTTGGTTGCTGGACTACTAACAGGCTTCTTATTCATTTCCTTTTTCTTTTCTATTTTATCATTATATCTATATATATATATATATATATATATATTTTACCAATATTAATATATATAACATATCAATATTAATATAATATTTTGCCTAATCAATATTAATCTAACTATTTTTAAAATAAGGCACCAAGGATGCTAAGCTAAACTTCATATAAAGAAAAATGATCCATTGACAAAGCTATGGATAGGATAAAAGAGATTTAGAAGAAATACGACTCAATAAATTCAAAGGAAGGCCTTAGATAGCAAAATGTACACTAGGTAATTAAATATAAATACAAACGTTCACTGAAATATCAATAAGGAATTACATCCAAATCTTGGTCTACTGTTAATAGTGTAATAGCA